>RSEF01000031.1:28179521-28189592 GCA_003993805.1 Himantopus leucocephalus | reverse complement strand
AGGTCCCTTCCAACCTTAACAATTCTATGATTCTATGAACATACTTTCTTAAGATGTTCTTCAAAGAATTTTGAACAGTAAAAGCAATGACGTTAATTTTGTCCCAATACCCGTTTTCTGTGTATCACCATTCCTTCAGAGCATTTGAAGCCTTTTTCAATGTGTTGATCACTGGCAGACAGCTTACCATGACAGCATGGAAATGGGATGCTTGATAGCTAAAACCACAGACTCAAGTTTAAGGCTCCACTAAAGAAAAGAACCAATCTATGTATCAGAAATTACTCTCAGCTATAAATGTCTATTTCTATTTCAGTCCGTGCACAGAGCTTTGAATGCTAAAGACCTTTGGTGTTCTTATACACTGCTTATACTGCTGAAATACAGTTAGTTTTACCTCCTGCTTAATTAACATGGTAATTGGGTATCCAATACTACAAATACCACAGCAATCACAGAGTCTGCTCAAAGCAACGTCTATTTGAAAAAACAGCAAGCAAAGTAAACAGACCAGATTCTTGCTGTCTTGTTTGTGAATGGTGACAATTCTTCTCTCACTGGAGCCTTCTTGGCTTGCTTGTTTAATGCTGACATCAATGATATCAGGAAAATCACAGTATGTTTGTAAATCCTGCAATAAATATTGGTTATAAAATAACATGAATAGCAACCAAAAAACCCCCACTTATTTGCAGCATTAGAATTCCTACAACTCTGACCTTGTAAGCCAGCAACAAAGAGGATCATAAAACCTTAAATATGCCATTACAAATAAAGAAAGGAGTTTTGTGTTTACAGGACCATCGCTAGGAGTAAAAACGCATAAAGATCCAGGAACCATGAACAAAAATATCCATATATGGGTTGGTTTGGGTTTTTTTTTACTGTAGATATTTCTTTGCTTTGTGAGGATTAACAATGGAACATTTTGATTACTTTTGGGGGGGGGCTTTTTTTTTTTTTTGAGAAATTATTATTAGCAACCTGATTAAAGAGGTTTAGAGAGCCTGTTAACAATCCAAGATGTCATGGTTTCATTCAGAGTGATACAAGCTGCAAGATCTACTACAAAAGAGATGGATGTAGTATGAATGACGAAAGGGTCTAAGAGAAGGTTCTCTCCTCAGCCATGGTCACCAATGACTAGGTCAACTGAAGCACCGATCCTAATTACATGGGAAATCCAAGACACATTTTCCTTTGATAGCAAGTTCAGGTATTTTTTGATACTACAATATTCTGTACCACTTCCTTCAGTCTTTCACAAGTCAAATTACAACATCATATAACTCATACTTCGTTTTGTTTTCAGTAGAACTTCAGATGCTTGGTAACATCCTTAAATAAAGGTAGATCTATCCATCTAAAATTATTCTTCCAAAGCAAATAGATTTTATTCAAGTCAGAATACCCCATTTATATGGCTGCAAGCATATCCCAATACATAAACAAGTGTAACAATCAAGACTGTAAGACTCAGTGGATATCAGCTAGAATAAATCAGCTCAAATGCACTGAAGTCCCTGAAGCTGTATTTGTTCATCTGGTTGTTGGAAATGTGAACTGGCAAAACAAATTTCTTCACAATCTACTCCACGTATGTCATTTCTGCCTTCAAAAAAATAAAAACTTTCTTTCAATTCAGTATCTTAATAAAGATTCATCAGTATAATTTGCTGAAACAAGAGTAATGATCACATTTACAAGCAGCCTTATTCATTTACTAAGTTTTCATCACCAATTTTATAAACAGTTTCTGTTCCAGTGAAAATATATGCAGCCTACACTGTGTCTCTGTCAATAAGTGGGATAACATTATTAATTACGTAAATATAATTTGCCAATCTCCATACGAAACATGATCAGTTCAAACACTACTTTTACTAAAGGCTTGGTTGCCAGGCCCAAACAGCATAGCATGCATAAGTTTTGTACACCTAAAACTAGAAATTACAAAATCTGACATTTATGTTAGCTCCTGCCATAGGGACTGGCACTTACGGGCAACTTAGGAAAGGCAGAAGGCTGAAACATAACAACTATGAATGAGGTGACTGGACCTAACATCAACTTACAAATATTTTAAGAAAAGCGCACTTAAAAAAATCTGGGTATGTAATTAGATTTTTTTTTTTGTTATGTATTACCAAAAAAANAAAAAAAAAAAAAAAAGTAAGTTTACAAATTATTATAGCACACTGAAAAATACACCCTTTTGTAGTTTGGACTTGACTGCTATGTATTATGCATCAAAACTACCAAACTAATGGATGGAATTATTTTGGAAAGCTGACACGTGCTCTGCTTTGCCTTTGATATTACCTTTGGAAAATTCCCACACTCTCAATGTATACTGCTATGAGTTTGTAACAGATCCTGATAAATTTGACAAAATGAATAGTCATGCTGGGAAATCACACACAAAAGAGATAATACTCATAAATAAAAATGCAACAGCACATGATTACTAGCTCTTATTGAAACGATTTAGCATCTAAGTCCTTAACAAAGAGTATTGTGGACTCTGCAGTCACAGAAATGTCACTTTAAATTTTGCTAGCTTACACATTGGTAGGAGTCTAACTGCAACATGGAAGAGGTATAGGTAAATTTATCTGGTTTCTGGACTCCTTAGAACCCTGCTTTCAAAGAGAATTTGAGGAATTTGTGCATTTTACCTATACCTGAGGGCAGGGTCGTTATTTTCCACATTAGTTTTTTTACAGTAATGAAAGTCCAACACTGATTTTTTCATTTTTCAAGTACAGAAGTATTATATGTTCAAGTATAGACTTTCTTCTAACACTTCAATAAAAACTTATTTTTAAGTTTCCTGCACTGTTTAAGTCAATACATTTCTGTGAGCCTCAGCAATATAGACATTGTACCATCATTGTGAAATAAAATTTACCTACCAAATTTACCTGGGGTATATCAGTACTTCTAACATAAGATAATCACTCTGTTACAAGACAAACTGCACAATTATTAAAATAATAAAAGAAATTACCTGCTCTGCCAGTGTCTCACAGTCTTTAAGTTTTCCTCTTGAGCACTGAATTCCACCATTTCCTGTTATTACAATGGTTGCAAAACTTTCCTCTCCAGAAGGATCTCCACCAGGTTCTTTTACTTCAAAAACCTCTGAATAGAAGGCAGACTGAAGGGTTTCCAGATTTATAAGATACTTAAGTTTCAAGTTTCTGGCAGTAGCTTTGCATTGGCCAAACTGTTGTATAAATTTGCGGAACCTGTACCTTATTCTTTTTCGTGTCAAAATGTGGTAGTCTTGGATTTTTGCTCGCACACACTTAGGCAAAAACATTTTGTAGCTGTGAAAACATAGCCAGCAAAAAAATATACTAATTTTATCCATTAAATCCAGCAAAGATAATTAGTCCTGTGCTAAACAAGTCAACATGAAAATATCTTTTCCTTTAAATGTAACCTTGTTCTTTAAACTGTAGAATAACAAGGATAATAAGGATCTTTTCTTCCATCTGTAGTACGTTCTTTAAAATACAGCCCTGTATCTTCTTCCATTTTCCATTTTTCCCCTCGCTTTGTTTCAACATATATTACATAATGCATTTTCCATAAATCAAGACATGCCTATTCTAATCATTACTGAAGTTTTGAGGCAAGGCAGCAGAAGTTACAGTTGATTTGTTTGGTGTAGAAGTTAGAAAGAAGATACTGCACAGATAGAGGCAACTACACGGACAGCGGACAGATTTCCTGGCTGAAAATACAGGTGGTAGAATACAACACCATGGCTGGTTCCTACTGAAGTCCCTATATCACAGTCCATATTCTATATCAAGGGGCAAAGGAGTAGTTTGTCACCCACAATGGACTGGACAATTCGTTGTGTCATTCTGTTTTTCACTCCTCCTGCTGGGTTTTATTAAAAGACAAACATCAAGCATTAAGCGCTAAGCAGGAACAGAATTAACTCAGCTGGAGTGGAAACCAATTAGGTTGATAAACCAAAGTAAATTGATAAACTGAAGCAACTTTAGCAGAGATCTGCCCAAGATGGTAAAGAGCCTGGAGCACAAGACATGACAAAAGAGGTGTAAGGGGGCTTGATTTGTTCACGCTGGAGATAAGAAGGCTCAAGTAGGGTCTTCTACCAATTGTCTTCAACTGACAGACGGTTTTGGAGAAGACTGAATGAGACTCTTCTCAGACATGCACAGTGAAAGGACAAGAGGCAACAGAGGATAACCAGGATTACAGAGGATACTGATTAGATACGAAGAAAATCGTTCTCAATGAAGGTGATCATACACAGGAGAAAGCTGCCAGAAATATGGTGTTATCTCCATCCCTGAACATTTTCAGAACTTGACTGGACAGGGCCCCAGGTAACTTCACCTAACTTTGAAGTTGGACCTGATCTGAACAGGGGGTGGATCTGAGGACTGAGATCTCTCCCAACTCAAATTATTGCTTACATCCTTTCCCACATGGGTAGCTGTTGCCTTACCTCTCATTAAGATAACCAAATCCATGTACCCAAAAAGATGAATGGCCATCATGATACAAGCTTTCTATTAATTTCTAATTTACACTATAGGTAAGTTTATGGAATCATTATGCTAGAATAAATCAATGGCCAACAGCTGAACATCTACTCCCAGATGCTCATGTGCAAAAATACTGGTTTTAAATATCAGATTAGGTGTGATACAGTTACGGTAAGTATGAAGTTACCTGACTGAATTGTAAATAGCCAGTGGGGTTTGGTCCTTTTCTTTTGCCACTCTCATCATATCCAGAACAGCCATTCCAAGGCATTCTTCTTGTGTTTCGTGAGTAACAGGCATCTGTATCCATCCATCCAAAAAATCATCTCGCCACTGAGAAAGAAGAATGCAAGAAAGCAAATAAAAACTGTATCACTGCTGCTCATCAATAAAAGTTTTTTTGGGTGTGGGGTTTTTCTGTTTGTTTGGGTTTGGGTTTTGGGGTTTTGTTTGTTTGTTTGTTTTTAAAGACTGCGTTCTTCTAAATGAACTCCTTTGTCCGCAAAGAGTTGCACATGTTCATAATAGATACCAGTTACCATCATGCTTAAAAACTCTGTTTTCAAAATATTTTCATTTCAAATCTCAAAAAGGTCCATATGGGGAGAATGTTGTTCTACATTGTGTCAGTCCAAAATGAAAGTCACACTGAAAGACTTCCACAAGTGGCACAAAAAGTAGCTACACACTTGCACTGCTCTCCCCACAACTGCCATTTGAGCTTCATCTCTCCAAATACACAATATGACATGGAACTCAATTTTCATCTTGAGTGGGCTTCAAGCTGTTGAAAGAGCCTACACAGTTATCATCAGAAGATGTGAAAGGGAATAAATACTAACAACCTTTACCAATATGCATTAAAAAATAATCAAGCAAATCATACCTGTGCAAATAGGTAAGACATGACAAGATCATCAAGAACAGGGCTTTCTGCACCTCGAATAATGCCATACCGATATGCTCTGCTGGTGCCATTGCCATACCAGTGGGGAAAATAAAACCTGTTAGGAAATATTTAAACAAACGTCAATAAACAGATACTTTTACTTACCAACACCAGACATTATCACTTTCATAGGCATGTAATTAGTGCTGGCTGGTTTGGAGGACCAATATGCAGCCCCAATTAGTCATTGTAAGGCTTTGGATCCAGTTCTTGGTGTCTTAAAGTACTACAAGACCTAAGCAGGGTGATAAGCTGTACTGGTAGAAACAAGGAGCTCTGCAAAGTTATCCTTACTAATAAGAATATAGAGAATTGCGTTACTGTCTTACAGTTTCCTTTGAGACAATTCCTAAAAAAACCACTCAGGCCATATTATGCAATGTAAATAAACAAAATCTTTTACACAAGGAAAACTGTGACTGTAGCTTTAGACATCCACATTCAAAAATCAGGTTAGAGAAAAATGGTTCCATTGAAGACATCTGTCTCACTACACAGAATAATTACTCTGAATTTCAGAACCACCACTAATTTCAAACGAGCAAGCACAGAGGAGATGAGATGTATTATTATTAAGAAAAATATTATTATTACTTATGCTATATTTTTTATTGTTTGTTTCTTCAATCTGACATGGCAAACATACGGTATATAGACAATCGATAAAGTATGTTATTCAAACCTACTCCAATAATTCTGATTCTTTTATCTATCTCTTACCCAGATATCACCAACAATCTGTCCATAACTTCTTAGAGGAACTATGGTTCAACTAAATATCTTATTGGTTGTGTTTTCTCACCTAGTTTTGTTTTACTATGAAAAGTGCATAACATTTGCTTTTGATTACCTTATTCGGTAAATTAGGATGAGTCTGGTTGCTTCATCTACATGGAAGATGTGATTTGGGGGATACCACATTCTCTCTGCTTCACTCATGAGGGCAAACATGTTATGATACACTGGCATGATACCTAAACAAAGAATAGAGAAGCAAACATTTATAGGAAATTGTTTTCACAAAGAATCAATCTTACTAAAAAAAAAAAAAAAANAAAAAAAAAAAAAAAAAAAAAAGCATTGTGGGTTAAAAGTAGCAAATTGGTACATGTTCTCCAACTATTCATTGCACTGCTCTATCACTGTCAACAGCATTGCAATCATCAGCCCATACCCTGCAGACTGGCTTTGCTGGTTTATCTTCTCATTTTTCCTTTACGTTCTCTGACTTCAGACTGTGTTCACGTGTTATCCTATACTTCACTGTTAGATTACAAGATTTTCTCTGCATGGCATTTAATAAAATGGCTTCTTAGCCTCTCAGTTTAGTAACCGCTAACAACAGTACATTACTTCTTTCTTTACCTTTTGATTTTAAGATCCTAGACCAATGAAAAATTAGAAGTAAAGCAATACTAAGAAAGTCATCATGACTAGGACAACCACCTGACATTGACATTTTAGTAGCTCAGTTGAGAACAAAACCAAACATATATTGTTAATTAAACAAAACTGGAAAATATCTTTTTCCCCACAGCAATTCAGGATTATTCTAATGAGAACTGACAAACAATCCCACTTAATCAGAAACAATGGAAATCAGTTGAGCATCGACTCTTCAGCTGCAGCAGAATTTTAATTTGGCTTTGGGGCTCCCAACTGAAAGTACAGCCTAACATAAGACAGTGTCACAGCATCGCACTGTGCTGCAGTGTAATGCATCCATGCAATGCCAGTGCTATGATTTGGAAAACAGGTTAAATGACTGAGAATTGACAGCACACACTGACAAATACATTTTGACGACAGGAAGAGATACAGGTCTAGAGGTCAGAGAGCAGGATGAAAATTAGTGTGAAAGTCACAGTAGGTCATAATGAGAGGAAACTATGTTTACATTAAAGCAAGGCACTCTGGCAGAAGAAGGCAAAAAATATTGAAAAAATAACAGATAAAGACAACAAAAGTAACTTAAAATGACATTACGAGACTAAAGAATTCTAGGAAAAGGCAAAGTTCCCGCAACTCTGCCCAAAGACTTAGAATGAAATAATTTAAATTCACAGAAGAAACCAGGAGGGAAAAAAAAATTCCCTTATTTATTTCATTACCCCTTGTCCTGTCACCACACACCCTTGTAAAAAGTCTCTCTCCAGCTTTCTTGCAGGCCCCCTTTAGCTACTGAAAGGATGCTATAAGGTCTCCTCAGAGCCTTCTCTTCTCCAGGCTGAACAACCCCAACTCTCTCAGCCCGTCTTCATAGCAGAGGTGCTCCAGTCCTTTGATCATTTTCATGGCACTCCTCTGGACCGGCTCCAACAGGTCCACATCCTTCTTGTGCTGAGGACTCCACAGAGGGATGCTGTAGTCCACGTGGGGTCTCACCAGAGTGGAGCAGAGGGGCAGAATCACTTCCCTCAACCTGCTGGCCACGCTTCTTCTGATGCAGTCCAGGATGCGGTTGGCCTTCTGGGCTACAAGCAAGCGTTGCCAGCTCATGCTGAGATTCTCATCAACCAACACCCCTAGGTCCTTCTCCTCAGGGATGCTCTCAATTCATTCTCTGCCCAGCCTGTGTTTGTGCTTGGGATTGCCGTAACCCAGGTGCAGGACCTTGCACCTTAAATAGATCATATGTGTTTTTCAAGAAAAGGAGTTACACTTTTCTTCTTTTTCTTTTTTTCTCCCCCTTAAAAATTACACACTTGTGCCAGAATATTGCTACACTTGACAAGGTTCTACGACTACACAAATAGAGCAAATCCCCTTAGCAGAGTCTGGAAAATTGTCCCCAAAAGTCTGATGAAAGCAGAGAAGCCAGAAACGTCATTTTTCATGTAATTCTTACCAGCACTATTAATTGCAGAGAGTTTTCAAGGGAATGATAACTGCAGTATTTAAGTGTTTTCTCCAGAAACAATGAAAACCAAAAGACTGGGGTTGGGGGTGGAGGTGTGAGGGGGTGGAAATCAAAGTCTTCTGGTGAAACCTAGACATGTCAACAATAGTGAAAACTTCTGAGAAATCTATTTTCAACACAAGTCAAATCAGAAAAGCTGTTCACAACAGGTACTAAAAATCCTCCCCTGGATTTCTGCACTGCACTAACCATGCTATCAAATCAATCAATGATTAATTAGGAGAGGAGACAGTGACTCAGACATAATAAAGCAGAATTGTTCTCCACTTTGCTTCTCCAGCAAAAGCTATTAAATAAATTGCCCGGAGTATTACAAAGTCAAAAACATGACCACCTCTTGGCAAGTATTTACCTAGTATGTAAGGCCAAATAAAGGACCCTCATCATGCTATACAGACTGTCAAGTAACATCATGAAAGGCTATAACACAGCAGAAGTTTATTCCTTAAACTTCTACATCAAGGCTAAAAAAAGAATGATTTGCATAGTAGTTTCTTCCCTTCCTCATTATGATTTTAGAGCTCCACATACAGACAAGTCATACTACTTCCTTTACCCTGAAGCAGCTAAGGAAATACAGTTTTTCTATATTTCCTCCTTTGTTGGTACTAGGTACCCTCTCACCCATATAGTATGTTTTCATTAGGTAATATCCCTCTGTAAAGAAAAAAAAAAAACAAACTGGAAACTGTGTATCACAAAAAGCCATGACACCACTATGAAATGTGGAAGCCATGCATCGTCTACAGTAGAAATAGCTTCTTATGAAACTGTCAATTCAAGCATATAGTCAATTCAAGTCACTGGACATATACAGATGAAAGCAATTAGTTGCATGGAGTTAATGTTTATAACAACTTTAAAAAATCTCCAATTTTCCAAGTCCAATACAACATTAGTCAGTTCTCACACACAACTGTTAAGTAAACTATCTAAAACTTACGAGTCTTGAACATACCAGATGGAAAATTGCTTGGCTTTTCTTACATAAAAGTAGTATCTTACCCTCATCTTTCATACAAACTGGAGGCTTTCCGAACTCTGACACCACAGTCAATGTCGCTATCCTGTCAACAAAATGTTTTCTAAATAGTTAATCAAAACACGTTTCCTTTCTTGGCAAAACAGAATTACCCAGAGTTCTGACTAATTCATTCCTTCCCTTGGGGAGGATGGGGAGTGGCGGAGGATGGGTGGTGTGTTGTGTGCGTATTTTCAGGAAAGGCTATCACTTCAGAGAAAAACAAAACACAACCCCCAAAAATGAAGAGAAAAAAACCCAAAATGGGCAGTTATAATCAGTAACTCCGAGCCATGCAAATTCCAGAAATACGGCATGTTAAGGATAGACCTGCTTAGAATTCTCTAGCGACTAACAAGGAATCTTCTCTGAACCATACAAGCAAAGATGTACTACAGATCATCACAATATGCAACACAGTTGCTCCCTTGAAAATGTTTCACCGACTGCAGACCCTGTCAGTGTTTAGTCACATTAAATGTTTTGAAACAGTGGTTTTAATTAGGTATAATTACAAATTCTCTGCTATCTTATGGCTTTCCGGGCAGCACCAGAAGTTTTCAAGGAAGGTACCATGGAACTTCCAATCTATTTTCAAATCAGATGGGTGAGAATTAAGAGGTTCCTAGGTGGAGGTTCAACATTAAAA
>RSEF01000031.1:28151900-28179421 GCA_003993805.1 Himantopus leucocephalus | reverse complement strand
AAAAAAAAAAAAACAAACCCCACCAACAACAAACCAAAAACAAAACCCCAAACACAGAAGCCAACAAATTCAAGGTCTTTTGTTAACTGCTAGCTGCTTGTAGCTCAGCAACCCCGTCAGGGTTATCAAACTGGTTCCCTCTTGGGATTCTAGTTAAGATTTCAGGGTTTAACGATCCTAATAGAAGGGGATGGGGAAATCAGAACAAAAGCCTGTCAGAAAGTAGACAAAGTCACATACGTCCTACAGAAATTTAGGGTTCATATATACCAGGGGGACAAGCCATGGCAGAAACGCAAGAAGCTAAACAAAACTATGCTCCTTGGTTGACTTTGCCAAAACATTTTTCAGTGTGCTATTTAAACGTTATAGTCACATTTAAAGTCACTAGCTCTGCATATTTTGCCACTAGTTTATGAATTTCAAGAACATGGCACAAATTTATTTGGCTAACACCAAAGCAATGCTTCGCTTATAATTGTAACTGTTTTAATTGGGATTTACAAACTCACTTACCTAGTGTAATATAAAAATACATTCACTTTGTTAACTTCAATTCAGTAACAATTTGCCTTATGCATACAAGTGATGCACGTATTTTTTACTCATATTCAGCCAATGGAATAAATCAACAAATTGATAGTTTAAAAGAAAATTATGTAATTTTCTGGTAATACTGGTCTGGTGTATAATGTATTATTCTGGTAAGTTACAGTGTACAGTCCACAATTGTTTGGGGTTTTGTTTGTTTGTTTTTTTCTAAATTACTTTGTCTCATGATAAAAACTTAAATCCACCTACAAGAGACTGGGCAGTACCTTATTGCAAAATTATTGGTATAGCACATTTACACTAATATAGTATAAAAAACCATCCTTCTTTCTGTATAAAAAAAATACATCCAAGATTCAAATTCAAAGACTTCAGATATTCCCAGTAGTCTGTACCTGATTTACCTACACCGCAAAAAAATTCAGTTCACTTTATTTTCAATTACACCTGCTAAATTTTAAACACAGTTTTCTAGATTTTTTTCATAATTTACACTTCGGGTAAAACAAAAATTATAAACAAAGTTTATAGTTATTCTGTAAACAATCACATTTATTTGTTCTGTAAAATATCACATCAAGGTTGTGTTACCACACCCTCGCATCAACTCCGGTAACTTTCCTGAACCATTACTACTACTTGCGTTCGAATGGCCTTGACTGCTTGACAGTTTTATAAACTGGTTGTAAACACACTGAACACAGCTTAAAAGAGAAATTTTATTTAAGATTATTTGAGAGAGTGGAGAAAATGAAAGTTTAAGATCACGATTTGGCAAAACAAGTCTTTGATACTGAATTTAGAAGACACATCTTACACAATGATTCTGTAACCTGTAGAACAATTTCTCCATCATATTTCATTTCCACCAACTCTTAGTTCCTCTAATACCACCTTCTCTCTTAGGCTGAGAACAAAGAACTCCTTGGTTTTGTAATTTTTTACATGGCAATTAACATAGTGGTTAACATACAGGAGCTGAACCACAACACTGACCAGTCAATTTAAACCTAATTTCAAGACACTTCATTTATTCTTGCATTTCTGCTAGAAAATGTGATATTCAGTTTCATGTTCAGACAGTTTTCCATATAAAAATACAGATCCACAAAAAGTTTCATTTCTATTAGATTTTTTGAAAAAATGGAAAGTTGTTTTTAAATAAAATTAGGAAAAGTTTAGCTTCTGCATGCATGCCTCAAACTGGCATGCAACTACAGAATAATATTTAGACGGAATAATATTTATATAGTCAATACATGTCATATACAACAGACGTAAAGTCAAGTCAGCACAGACTGGAAAACCTTCAATTGTTTGAACTCTGTGACAGGTACATAACAAAGTTGTCTCTGTGACCACTGATGTTTGCCTAGATCCAGTCCTGCTTGCCACCAATAACAGCCATACCAGCTCTGCTATCAAGAGATCTAATGATTGCTCAGATCACAGAGAAGGTTCATTAACAATTACCAAGTTTGTTACATTCTGGATAGGCCTACTACCTGAACCACTCTCTTCTTTATGAAGTATTCTGATTAATAGCTAACTCCCAAAAGATGAGTCTTGCCAACAGAAACGTTATTTGACTGTATACGCTTTGCAGACCTACATGTTCTGCTGTACAACCACAAAAGCTCCTAGAAAAAACAGACAATAGTACAAAGTGGTACCTTGTGATTTAAGCACTAATAACTGCTACGAAGCAGAACAAAAACCTGCAGCCATTTCAGCCTTTTCCACCAATTTAGAAAGAAATGAAATTATAAATTCCTTTGGGAAAATGGTTGTATAACACTGTCGCAGCAGCTGCCAGGCAGAAACCACTCTTCAGAGGACTTTGTCTACCCCAGCTCTACAAGGATAAAGGTTCAACATGATAAAACATTTTATTTATACATGTAGGTATAAATCACTACTGATATACTTTAGAAACTATGGTGAAGAACGCTGAAACAATAGAAAAATATAAAAACAACTTGATAAGGAGTATTAGTCATAAACATTATTTTTAAAACAGTCAAGTATAAAAGAATACATCTAGGAGCTAAGTACTAGCCATACCAGCAAAACAGAAACTGGTATCCCAAAAAGCTAGAAGCTTTGAGAAGGATTGGTGAGATCTGACAAAACAGGTAACAGAGTATGAAGTCTTCCGATGACGTCATGGGAAACAAGGCTAATTGGATTTGTGGATTAACAAGAATTGGATTTTTTAAGTTTGTGATGTGGGCAAGAAGAATATCATACATGGCCTGGGCCGCACATTTTCCTGGGAAACTGGAGATAGTGTAGAGGACAGCCAAAAAAATTAAAACAGTTAAGACATTCAAGCTAAACAAAACAATCAATTTAAGTTTTATCAAAAAGATCTAAAGAAAATTCGATTATGGCATGTAAATATCTCCCTAGGGTTGGTGATGGGGAAAGGAGAAGAAAAATATAACTTGAACAAACATCTGAAAACTGAGGCAAGGAAAATTCAAACCAGAGAAAATGGAAGAAAAAAGCGGACAGACCAGCAATAACAGTAGAAACGGCTAAACTACCAAGGTAGTTACTATTCCAGTGAATTCAGACTAGGTTGGGAGATTTCCTGCAAGGTGAGCTTTAACTAACTGATCCATTAGAAAAGTAACTGCAAGGCACCTCATGTCAGCATGGATGATACAGTACATTCTTTCAAAGACCATGTTATTTGGAACATACTGAATTTGATGGATACAAGCTCTTATCAGTTTAATATTCTGGCAAGTTGGTACATGAATATCTAAGTTAAACAAAGAAGCATTTTTTCCTACCACTATCTAGTAAAATTGTTCACTATTTCACTAGCTCAGCAATACCCTCAGTGACAATGGTATTTATTTCCATTTAAAAAAATTAACTATCTCCTACTGTAAAAATTCAGTATCACTTTAACACTCAGAAAGTGAAGAACCCCTCCATGTCCCCACTAGCCTTGTACAACTTTAGATGCTGTACCTGAGGGTCTGAACTAAGCCAACAACGTAACAGAGGTAAAACTGAAACCCAAAAAACATGGGCACCAGTGCTAGGAAATCTATCCTTATTACAAAATGAGTGTGGGCATATTTTCTAAAGCGGGGAGACAATACCTTTTCTTTTTCTTCAACTGGAGGAAAGAGACTACAGAACCTTGGGGATACAATGGAAGATATCTGGAAGCTCTTGTTGAGTCACCATCAAAAAGATACCTTGATTTGAGAACACTCCCAGGTCTATCTGTCAAACTCAGGCCTACAAGGTCATTAGACCAGCAGAACCTCACACAGATAAAACCTCACAAACCTCTGAATACCATACTACTTCCTCATGGTGTCCCAGAATGAATCCCAGGCAGTGCTTCTGCTAAACTCTTTATATGTACTTATCTGCCTAAAGCTCTCACATTACATGAAGAGCAACTCTACAAACTTGGATTTTAGTCAGACTCCGCCACACCTACAGAATTCCAAGGAACACCAGGGCTTAAACCCCAAAGAATCTTTGTGAAACTAGCATATATAAGCAAATTACCAACTCCCAGCATGCAACTCAAGTCAGTACAAGACCTTCAACAGCACAGAAAACACTGACAGATCCCTCCTAAAAGCAGTGTCATTAAAACCCCACTTAAAAACAGTATCAAAAGACAAAATCACAAATGTGTAAGATGTTTGGAGATAATAAAATGTACAGTCAGAGTCAGCAGCTTCATATTTGTGATCCACTGGAAAAGAAAGATTTGGAATTACTAGCCTTTCTTCTAATTCATTTGCACCTGAAATGCGACATTGGAAAGCTGAAAGACAAATCCAGCCTTACACACTGACAGCCCAGGAGGACATACAGAGAGACTCTGTGTACATGTGTGTGTGCACATGTGCATAAGGAACAAAAAGACAGTCATTTTAATATATGAAGTTTATTGGAATTAATTTTTTTATTCACAAATTCAATGTACCTCTGCAATGAAAGAAAGATGGATGCACAAAATGCATGCTTGAATTATTCTACTGTGGGTCTCAGCACCTGTTCATGTTAAACTCTGGGTAAAAAATTCAAAGGCATTCTTAGATACAAACATGTTTTATTTATTTATTTCAAATATACTACCCTGTCATTTACTCAATTTATTCCCTAAACAATTATGAAAAACATTAACCACACACACAGACAGTCATGTTATATGTAATACAACAGTTTCCATCTGCAAAGTGATTAAGGACATGTAATACACCATACATGCATAACTTCCACGACCAATCTGTTTTGCGGGGTTGCATCAGACAGTAATTCAAGCTTTTCCCAGCTCCTGCTGTGATTTAATTGTCCAAACTATATCTCAGCTCAATGCAAGAAGACTTCCCGGTAAATGATAGTATACCCTCAAATTACTTTTAAAAATGGTGGCAGCCACCCGATTATAATTTCAGTTTCACAACCATTCTGACAGGAAGGGTTTTGCAGCCTTGTGCTAATTACTTCTGATACTGATTAATTCTGAGAGAAGAGAGAGATCAGCATTTCAGTTAAAATGCCACCATTTTGATGATATTTGGATCATTAAAAACTTTCTTGCGTTAAGCTGAATTTTGCTCCTTCATTAGGAAAACCATTATGGATATACTTACCACAGGCTTTACAGGCAACAGCGCAAATCTCTTCTGCAACGTATTCTCCAGCTGGAAATTGAAGGTAATCTCCACCTGTCTTCCCAGGAGAATGATAAAGGTATACTTGAAGCAATGGTTCTGTCTGCTTGGGTGCACTGGTATTCCCATGGATGTCACCATTCTGGTGGGCAGTAGAAGTTGCGGAGCCTTCCATATTTGTCATTGTAAGGCAGGCCATTGTTTGTTTCGGTTCTGTTCAGAGCATTTGCCTAAAAGAAATGTAAAGAGTACTTCTTGACTAACTGTATTTGGTTTTGCTTGTAATATTCCTATTTAATGATAGTACCGTTCTGACATAGGAAAAACATTAACAGCTGAGGACGAGAGAATGGCTTAAAAGGTTTACTAAAAGTTGCATTTCTCCTTCATTTACTACATAGCCCTACTCCGAAAAGTAGCAGGCACGGTGACAGGAAAAACAAAGATATTAATTGGGAGCCCAACCAGAGGATTTATTACCCCTCACTGGATTTAGACAGTGTGTGCTCATCTGTCCATTTGAAACATGCTAGTTAAACCTGAAAGCCAAAATAATCCCTTTAATGACATCTGTGCAACTCATTATATTCCCAGTTTAAAGGCAAAGATTGCACTGAGAACTTACAAGACAAAACAACTAGCTAGGTCACAAACTGGCACTGATGAAGAGAAGGGTAGGAATAGCACCTTTCAGCTAAGTTTTAGTCTCAAGCAGACACCTAAAACAAAATGTCCTAACTGAGGTGAGACTAAGTAAGAAGAATTGTTTCTTAATCTACAAATCGGAAGACTTCCAAGACCTCCTCCTTTCAGACTCATCATTTAACTCTGTTCATAAGGAACTCAAGCTAAAAATCCTCTCTAATAAATGTAATCAAAGAAAAGAAGAGACAAATAGCTCAATATATAACTAGTTATATTTGATAGTGCAAAAAAAACCCCAAAGTTTAAAAAAAGAGTGAGATTGACAGCCCATTCCAAAAGCCAGTTGAAGAATGTCTTTGCTCTTCTGTGACTCCTTCATAACTTTAATCAGTATAATCCATGCTTATGAGGAAAACTTTGACCACAGCCTATAGAGCTTGCTTTTATTAAAACTGATTCCAGGTAACTACCACCTGGAATTCAGCATTTCATATTTTGAAAATGCAGACTAGGTCTAAACAAGACACCAGTTGTAAAGATTGGATTTTTTATAATCATAGAATGGTTTGGGCTGCAATAAGGTCTCCCTGAGCTTTCTTTTCTCCAGGCAGAACAACTCAACTCTCTCAGCCTGTCTTCATAGGACAGGAGTTCCAGCCCTCTGATCATTTTTCTGGCCTTCCTCTGGACTCGCTCCAACAGGTCCATGTCTTCCTTGTGCTGGACACAGTACTCCAAGTGGGGTCTCACCTGAGTGGAGTGAAGGGGGAGAATCACTTCCCTTGACCTGCTGGCCACACTTCTTTATATATGATACAATTGGCTTTCTGGGCTGCAAGAGTACCTCACCAGCTCATGTCTCATTTTTCATCTACCAATATCCCCAAGTCCTTCTCTGCAGGGCTACTCTCAATCCATTCATCCCCTAGTCCGTACCCATGCTGGAGATTGCTCCAAGCCAGGTGCAGACCTTGCCCTTGGCCTTGTTGAACTTCACAAGGTTCACATGGGCCCACTCCTCAAGCCTGTCAAGGTCCCTCTGGATGGCATCCCGTCCCTCAAGTGTATCAGCTGCACTACTCAGCCTGGAGTCATTCTCAAACTCGCAGTGGGATAGAGTGAAGCCTCAGTATGTCGTTGATGAAGATACTGAACAGTTAATAAATCTACTGAACAAGAAAATGTTACTGTTTAACTTAAAAATATGCTTATTTTTTTTCATAGGCAGATGGGTGTTAAATTCTTAAAGTGCAATTTTCAACAGCTTCTGTTTATATTGAACTATGTTGCTTTATCATAAAAGAGCAGTTTGGAACATAATTTTTTTGTTTTAATTTTCTGCTCCTAACTACAATTACTGAGGAAGTAATGAGCGTATGACTATACCTTAATGTGGGCTAAAGATGACTTGTGCTACAGCAAGAGATTACAACAGTTAAGTCAGCAGAAAAAAAGGCTAAACACCTTAAAGGAGGAAAACATTAACTTCACGAGCTATGTGATAGACAAAAATATTGGATCACACATACAGGAGGATACAACTATGCTCCCATGATGGTAATTCTGGGGCAAAGAAAAAAAGACACCATCACCAAGAGAAAAGTGCATAATTTTATTTCCCAAACTAAGCAACACAAAGAGCCAGTGTACAACAGACATATAAACCTGAGTTTCTAGGTGCAAGCGTCACTCACTACAGTCCTTGGGCCCTGATCCAGGGGGGCATACAGATCTCCTATGCCTCATTCATAGACCCAGCCACCTTTAAATGAGAAGATTTGTCCTTTCAGCTGCAAAGGCAGCACACAGGTACAAGCGTTCAATGAAGTACAAAAATGCATTTCTCTTACCCCATCAAGGAATTCATGTTTCTTAGAAGAAAATAACTACCGCATCACTAGAAACATAATATTTAAAAGATTTTTCACTACCTCTGTCAACAAAATGTAATGTTTGTACTCTACCACTTGCTTATACAAAACATTCACAGCTTTAATCTCCAAAGGAAGCCTTTTTTAATTACCACAGTAATTTTCCTAAAATACTCTTATAATATTAAGCCTCTGTTGAATACAAACCTTCACCTGAATTGACAGATCCTTTCATCTTGGTCACTTCGTATTTTGTCTCTCCAACACTGAATGGAAATATTGTTTATAGACCTAACTGAAAACCTGGCCAATTTCAAAAGTGAACTAAACAAGACATGCGTGTGCCTAGCTCTCCTTCATAAAGTTTGTGCTTTTACAAACACATTTGCCATTTAAAAAAACCCTCATAATTCCCTCCTTGTTTCTGTACTAAAAAACTCCATAAACCGAGAAGGGAACCTTTCTTAATCATTCCTTAGAATGTGAAATATCAATAAAGTGCAGTAAAAAATGCAAAGTAAATACTGTAACAGAATACTCTACTCCACTCTTTTTGTTGCACTAATTTCCAAGCTTCCCTGCAACAATGTGCAAAATCTCCAGAGATACTACTCATATAACTGTGTCACTACTTCAATTTAAATAATTTTCAAGTTTCAAGTTTGTCTTTTATTTTTAGTTTGTCTTTTATGTCGAAGTGCTGATGAAACAGCTGAAAGCAAGAAATATCCCTAAATCAGTTTCTTCACTGAAAAATAGAGAATGCATTTTCTTGGCCTTTGTACTATACATCCAAGTAAACTAGTTCTATAGACAGAGCTTTGCATGTGCAGTAATTGAAACACATGGTCACCACTCACCCATAGTGTGAAAGAGCTCATCATTAATGAAATTGCTTTCACCTGTATTTCTTACCAGACAAGTCTCCAATTGGACACACTTGGTTTTCCCTTCTTTGCTGCACCCAGAGACCATTGCAGCAGCACAACAGAGACATTAAACACAGCCAAAAAAAATCTAATCGCTGTTCATCCAGAATATTTAAAATATGTCCTATTTTTCTGTCCATTGTAAAAGTTGAGTAATTTGAGACTAACTGTACTGGGAGACATCGATCTACCTGTTTGCAGAACATATTTGAGTATAATTTTCTGGGGTATACAGAACAGATTTATTATCATACTGTAATTCAAAAGAATTCCTGTATTTGTGTAAAGAATGTAAATGTTCATGTGAAGAATTCCCATAGCTGTATAAAAGGATCTAATATTCTGAGAATGGGACTTTTGTAGGTAAGTTACTCACAGTACCACAGAGGCATTTGCCAAAAAGCAGTTATATACCAGGTCGACACACATGTAAGTGGATGTCTGACACAATCAAGACTCAGTGAAACTGAAAAATAGCCTGTCCACTTATCCACATAACAAGAATGTGTAACAAAATCTGGATGGAATATAAATATCTTGATTTGGAGGTCAAAGCTACTATCTATAAAAGATCTGATTCTGGTACTGATGAACAGAGGATTTGATCCAACAGGATTATTTTAATGTTCCTAATCTGGATAATATTTCAAGTCACAGTTTCAAAAGGATGAGATTAACCATTTCCCATATTGCTCTAACCACAATCACCAGCACCTACAATGTAACACATTTACATGCAATTCTCTGTTGCCATCTGTACCTCCAATGCACCTGAGGATTAATTTTACCAGCCACCGTGGGCTGCACTAATTCATACGGGTTTTTTTAAGTCAACCAGAAAGTAATTAATGAGATTGAAAACCACCGCTTATGCAATAAATTTCATTAAAATATGGAGGACATACAAAAGCCTCATGATTTAACAACATGCAGCATTCACAACCGCATTCAGAACAACTTTTTTTTTTTTTTTTCTTTTGGACAATTTGAGCTATGGACTCGAACAGTTTTGAAAAATCTAAACTCTCTTCTTGAAAATAATCCTCCCTTACCTTCACTTTGTGTTTTTGGGGTTTTGTTTTTGTTGTTGTGGGTTTCTAGGGAAACCTCCAGGGCTAGGATCTTTAGCCATACCACTTCAAACATACAACTTTGGAGTTTCAAAAATCAGAACATTCTCTCACTACAGGTAAATCCCCTACTGTTAATTACCTTTTGTCACTTGATAAATCTCTGTATGAAACATGAGATTGATGAAGCCGATTAAATAAGCATGTTACGAGTCACCCACTTGCTGCTGGTATCCACAGGAGGTCAGACAAAGCAGGCATACAAGCAGTGGTGGAACATAATGTATCTGCAATAAAAACACACTTAGTATTAAAAAAAGTTAATGGCTGTGAACAATACATAATGCATCATTATTTAAGAATTCAAATCTGTATTCATGTACAGAGAGATCCACTCCTATTATTTGCCCAAATTCCTGTTGTCTTTGCCAAGAACTTTTAAATTTATGGGTTTTTTAAATGCAAAGCTTTTTAAACAGTATTTTCAAACACATATGTTTGGTACTGAGACTGCTCCTCAGCTCTAGCAAGAAACTGGTGTAAGAAACAGACACCAGACTTGAAACATAATTACCCATTTTTTTGCACTTACCATGTTTTTCTTTTCTGTGGATACAGCATCAGTTTAAGGAAACTGTTGATGGCATTACATGAAGAAAAGAGAAGTTTAAAAGGAAAAGTAATTACATAAAGAGTCATGGTATGTTCACCTCCTGTAGTAACACTCCCTTTAGCCAGAACAATTAATTCTATTTGAAAACTGACAACAGCCACTCATTTCAATTCACGTGGAAGTTAACTCCAAGTGTCTTGTAGCAGGAAGGACAAAGGCACACCCACCGTTGCTCTCTTTACACAACACTTCTGTGGTTGCAAGAAACACCATTTGAAAGCACTTAAGCACAAAAGCAGCTTCCTGCATCAGTGAAAAAAATTATACATTCCCTGTTGTGACCATCCTAACATAGGAAAGGGCCTGACAGAGAAGCAAAAATGAATTTTAAAACTGAATAGATGGAAGAAAATACAATGGAAATTTAAAGGTGGCAGAATTCAGAATGGGAGAACTCTGCAAGCTTTATATTTGGTGACTCTTCAGACAGAAATCTCCCTGGACAGGAGGGAAGAGAAGGAAATAAATACAATTTCCTCAGCAACCATGTGCTGCGTCTACTGAATCTATCATCAATACCCCATGAAAAAGGAACCCATCTCAGTGAACAGTAAATTCAGCTTCTCTCCCCACAGAAGTCAGACTGTTACGGCAATGATTAGTGTTTCTCCCCTTGCAATACTGGCTTTAGAGATAAGCAGTTTTGCCTTGTTTGGACAGCTGTGTATTTTGTATGCGCCTCCAGGGATTCTCCTTCAAATGCTGTCTAGCCAGCCAATTAAGATCTGATCCAAAGTCCAGTACAGTCAATGCAAGTTTTCCAGACCTGTATTAAAGTGCCGGAGGGGGGGGTTGTTTGGGGCAGAGCAGTCTGTGACTGACCTACTGAGCACACATTCCACGCACAATGATCTAAGAGGACCAGCTTCAAACAAAGCACAGAACCACCACCTGCTCATGCAAGTTCCAGATTGAAGGGCATTGCTGGGTATTCTAAATTATTTTCAATTTTAAAAGTACTGTTCCATGCTCAGAACTGCATTGCATTCATCATTCCCAGTCGGCCTCTTGACTTTGAGCAAAACGGCATGAAAATTTACCTGACTGTAGTTAATTATGTCATTTTTCCATAAACTCCTGATCAATTGTGTAACATTAGCTATATGAGACAGCCGCTGCTACTGAACTGATGGGACAAACCAGGTTAAGCTAAGAACTCAAGCCACTTTCACTCTCTGCCTAGCAGAGCCCAGTGGAATAAGGATTGCAACATTTTGAACTAGCCCAGTGACACTGCAGCTTGCTTTTCAAATGAAAAACTGGATAAAGCTGCCTAATATCAAGTTTATCCTTCTTCACATTACAAACAGAAAAATGATTGCTTGCGTATAAAAGAGTAGCTCATAGCTCTGGACAAAGAGCAAAGAAATTTGGAGATGAAAAACTCCAAGATGAACAGGCTCACCATGGTTATAGTAACATACTTCTCTCTTTTTTTTAAAAAAAAGAGTCAACCACTTTTTCTTCTGCGCACATTTACAGATGTACCCTATTTATAGGATCTGCATCAAGACCTTATAAAACTATTCAGTTTACATACTTTCAGGCTGAGTAAGTCTCATCTGACACATTTAGCAGCGGAGTTACAAAGAATGTTACCTACATTGCTGGCTGTACCAATCTGATAGTGCACCATCTTGCCAGCAACCTAGCTCCCCTGTTTCCTCTTTCGCTCCAATTTGTTCAAGTTTACAGCAGCTTACATTTCTGGCAGCTGCAAGGATTTAAATGCTCAATTCCAAAATGAACTTAGAGTCTAATGAAATTCAGACAAAATTAATTAGTCTATCATCTCCAAGTTGCCATTATCTGCAAAGAACACAATACAGAATTTGTTATGCAGAGGAGGTTCTGCAACCTGAAACAGTCACTTCTCAGCAAGCCTTCAGAATTCCTATAAATACAGTTAGTGTTTATTGTGCCTGTGTCACCAAGTACCTTGAACACTCAATTTACTAGCAAGAGAGGAGAAAAATCAAAGTAGCATTTTCTGTTGATAAGTAAGGCCTTGGAGACATAGGTTGTCTCCCAACAACTCAACATGTTTATTACCAGTAGACTAGGACATCTTGTGTAAACTGAAGATGACAAAAATGCGCACACTTTCCAGCTGCTTATACACCACCCTTCTTTCAAGGAATGTGAATGAACATTGTAAACATCAACCGCAAAAACCTTCCCAAGTAATGGTAGGTAGGTGGCTAAGAGTGTAGGTAAGAGACTAGAAAAGTCTCACAAAAAAAGTGCTAACAGGTGTTACATTAGTAGGCAGTAACAGCAGAACACCAGGAAGCTCTAAAGAGTATTATGTGTCTTGTTACAAGACCACCAAAATATATTTTTTTACCTCTAAAACCAAGACTAGACTAAGAAGAAAAGTCGGTTTCCCGCTTATAATTGTTTTGGTTAGTTTGTTTGGTTTACACTTAATATGCATACTTAATATTTAATTATAGTTTTCACAGTTCAGTTTGAATATACAGACAAATGGAACACAAATAAACTTTCCCATAACGTGCACCCAGCATGGCCTATTAATGCTGTGAAAACTTTAATCTTAAAAAGATAACAGTATTCATATTCTGCATACAACATGCAGTATCCCTTGCATATCTGGTCTGATTTGCTTTGTGTATGCAGGTTTGTTTTGGTGGGTTTTTTAAACACAAAGTATACCAAATTCAAGGAACCAAACATAAACACTACTTTGACAGGCAATAAAGCACTGTATTTTTAAAACATCAGCATGTGCAGAAATGCCACTGCTCCTTAATGGACCAACAAGAGATTCTTTGCTCAATCAGAACACACTACCTCAGCTAGTATTTCACAAAAAATTCACCCTAACAGACTCACATCTTTCCAACACCTATTCAAAAGAAAACACTCTTCTGACTAACTTTATCTAAGTATTCAACAGTACCTTTAAAAATATTAACCAATGTGGAAAATCTGAGAACTTTTTCCATTGCTTAGACAACAGATGTCAAGTTTACATATACAGTTAATCTACGCTTTAAATGCATCATTTTCTGCATTAAGAAAACCCTGTTGTCTTTTCCCAGGTAATATTTGTTCTTACTTTAAAAATAGCTTTCACAAAAATATAAAATGTTGTCTTAAAACATATTTAAAGATTTTTTGTAGAGAAAGAGTACGTCTTCAGTTTTCATGTCTTTCTCTAACATGCTCTGCGTATTGGGGTATCTAAAAGTTGTCGCGACACAAGGTAAAGCCACTGACACAAGAAAACAACTGCTCATACAAGAAACAAATACAAAAAGCTAAGTGATTCCCAAGGAATTTTCCTGTTTTATCAGCTGTACATTAATAGCACAGAAGGATTTTTAATATATCAAAATTTGAATGCACACGGTAGCAAGCAGATATAGAAGGAAGATGAGAGACTAACATATCAATGACAAAACATATGCTAAAAAAAGTGGAGAAGCAAAGATAACATTTGCTTACAGTTTTCACTTGGCAAACCACTGCCTGTATCAGCAATTCAGCAAGAGTCCATGAACTTTTGCACAAGGAAAGTAATGACCCTGGCCTGATCTGCTTGCATGACACACAGGGACTAAGTAGACAGAAGCTGTCAGTATGAGGATTTTAATCTTTTCATTCTGATTAGGAATAAAAAAAATCATGATTTCAATGTTCTTCACAACAGAATGAAGCCCTTGCTCTAACTTATCCCGGGAAGAAAGCTAACTGTGGGTGATGTCAGAAAAGCAGAACGAACAATACATCCTAGAAGCCTCAGCAACACAGTAACACAAGTAGGTGAGTTACAACAAAAGCAATCAAATCAAACACCTGCCCGCAAGCAAGAGCTTCTGCTTAGGTTCCATCAGAACTTTGGCAAAACTCAGTCCATATCTGCTAAACATTTCAATTTCACCATGCTGATAAATTTCAGCAAAAGACTATTTCATCAGAAAATTTCCAAGCAATTCAAATGGTTGCCCAATTGTTTTGGCAAAGATTATCTCCTAAGACAGTGGGATCTGAGGATCTTTAGTTCATTCAGAGCTGCCATTATCTGCACAGCTTTATATGCACAGAGGACATAGGAAGAGTAACCACAATAGGTCAGAAAGACCTTTTGTGTGAAGTATACGAAAAAAGTCACCGATTTCCCATGATTCCCTTGCACATATCTCTCAAGTTCTTCTAAAGTGATGCAACAGAAGATGACAACAGTAAAATTAGGACTTAGTGGTATTTTCACAAGTATGCCACATCATACTGGGTTTTGTTTCATAAACTGTACTGAAAACTGAGTTCTGTTTAATAGCTCAGACCACAAAATAAGGGTTAATTAGTAGAGCATAGGTCTTCCTTAGCTGATTCTTTGATTTCTTTCAGAAAGACATACAAAAGGAATGCCAATGCTCCTGTGTGCATGGAGCAAATTAACTGAAAGTAAAAAGTGTTTCTGAAGATTGCTCGCTACTAGTCTCATTCTGCCTGGTAGCTTTTGGTTACAATAAATGGAGAACCACTGTCTTACATTGAACAATCAAAGCACTGGCTTCCATGTAAAAACAACTACCAGTGAATTACCAAGAAATGAGGAGACAATTTAAAAAGGTTAAAAAAAAAATAATCACATTTCAAAGTGGAAAAAATATTCCGACTCACCACCGAAATAGAAAAAGGTATTTTTCTATTAAAAGGCATTTTTGTTGAAAACACCGTCTAGGGGAAAAACCCTTCAACAACCTCTAGATTATACACATGACAGTTATATCTACACTGAAAAGTTAAAATAAATATTGAAAGTGCAGACAAAAGCAAAAAGTACAACAGCAGCAGCAGCAAAGTAGTCTGTCAAATTGCTTGGCTTTCTTAAGCATTGCAAGATTGAGATAGTGGGGAGGTGATGCTGGAAGACACTTTTGAAGAAAGCAAGCTATCCTTTTCCAAATGCAATTCCCAGTGTCGTAACTGAAAAGGGATTTGTCAAAACACAAACCAACAGTTGTTGCTACAGTACTGCATGGCCAAAGAATAGCATCAACAGTTGCAAAACAGATGCCAGTTTAGCAGATGCTGTCAAGGATGAAGCAGGCTACATGAAGCTATCAGAAGTCACACACATTTCATGTTGCGCAGTCGGAGAGCGCTGAACAGTGGCATAGCAGACACCAGCCATATTGCAATGGAAAAGGTCTCAAAACTGTTGCTCTTCTCTCAGCTTCCAAAGACCTGTCCTTTGTCCTGTGGCAGGCACGGATTTCTCAGGTAAATGTCTGCTCTCAACAGCTTAACTGTGGAAGAAAGAGAAGAGCTAAGACCCACCACTTGCCGTAGTCTGGTACTTCTGAAGGGCGTCAGACCTTTGACAAAAGTTCTTTATCCTCTCCAGCTACGGGAGTGCTGTGGATCTCCGAGTCTATAAAGAAAGGTATCTTCTAGGCAAATAACAACTCAACAGTTTCATCAAGCGATGATCAAGAAAATATAAGGTTCTCTTCCTTCACAGAAGATAAAAGGGTTTCTCACAGCAAACATCTCTGTAAGGAAAACCAGTCATAGATCTTTCCAGTTGCCACTGGCTATTAGGATAATTTGCCCAGTTTGAGGTTGTTCTGGGAGCTCTTCCCAAGACTTGGACTTTAAAAAGTTAAACCCTTTTGGACTTTCCTTCTGAACTCTGTCTTCTCCCTTTTCTTGCCCTCTTATCTCACTTCCCCAGTCTGGCAACTTCCCTCCTCAGAGGTTAGTAAAACTACTGCCTCTACAGTAACTGTCATATGTGTTTACGCTGTGTGCAGAAACTCATGAGGTCTGAAGAGCTAGAATTTTCTTCCTGTGAACCAAGAGCAGAAGACTATGTGGCAGGGGGGAAGGGCAGTGACATCACTAATCTCCTGTAGGCAAGTAGGAGGTACACAGAAGGAGGAAGAGCCAAAGTAAAAAGTGTCAAAACAATGTTTAAAAACCTTCTTTCCCCTCTGTGTGTTAAGCCACTTAATTTTATTTTATAGCTTATTCTCCTCCAACACAGCTTAAATTTAGTAGCATCAAAAAATGAGGGAAAAAATGAATTACTGGCCAAGTATCAGAATAGCTTAAGGAAAAAACTCTTACTTGAACCTTAAAGACAGATTAAGGAAATTTGCAGTCACCTTACGTATAGTGAGAAGTAATTGCACAGAACAATATTGCTATGCCTCTTTGCTATATTGTTCTAGATGAAAATGCATCTCCAGTTTCAACAACCAGAATACCATGACTGAGACTTCTCTGTCAAACTTCTAAATCTCTACCTTTAGAGATCAGAAGTGCACTTTTAGACTTTACCATAAAGGGTCAAGTACCATGGAGAATATAATCACAATCCCAGCCACCTTTTCTGCCCAGAAAAAAGAGAAAACAAAAAGATGTCCACTGCATTCTTCACAATATTATAAGATGTCCTCACTGCTACTCCCACTTTTGTGGGTTCTTTGGTTTCTTTCATTTCCCAGTTTTCACCACCTGACAAAAGCAAAGGGTAAAGTGGTCTTGGACAAGAACATTGCATAATATGCTACATGATAAAACATGCACGACCTCATTTCCTATAACATTTTTCAGTGAAAAATGCGGAGGAGGGAAAAACTTGTAAATCTGAGACAGTCATCAAAAATGTGAAAACATCTGGATGAACGAAGGTATCCCCTTACCTCTATCCCAGCTTTTACACTATCTGAAGTGAATCTAACAACACGTGCTTCAAGAAATTAGTCCTTTGCAGAAATAACTGTCAGCATGTAAACAGGATAACATTTAAGTCAGAGTGAATCAGCAATCTCTACTGAACAGCCAAGAGCAACAGATGCCAGTGTCTTCTCTGGGCTCTCCAGTAAGACACTCTTCATCTTCAGCCTACTCTGCTTTTTCAGCTTCCGTTTTGGCCTGATACATATTTCACGTAAAAATTCCCTCCTCAAGGTGAGGGGTTTTCCAGGGAATTTTGGTCTTGGTTCCCCCCACTCCCACCACGTTTGGAAGAGTGGTTAAAGTTTTGTAGAAGAAACAAAGCTAGCTCTTTACAATGACAAATCAGTTACAGTAACCTGGAACACTAATATTATTTAGAAGTGTTTAACTTTGAATTACCTTTGTTTGTAGAAAATGTAATTGCATACAATGCAATCTATATGATGTCTTGCATTTTTATTTAAGTTTTCTTTGGTATTGCAGGAGCAGCTAAAAACCTAGGCAAGGTTAGAGCCTGGAGCTCTAAGCCAGCTAATAAAAAATCTTCCTTAAAAAAACCCAAAAACGAAACCCACAAAACCTCCCTCCTTGCCCCCCAACTTCGATCCTATACAGATTCAACAAGGCTACAAATGGGCATTGTGCACAAACTAAATCACATTTATAAATCTTTACAGAATCAGGACCCGGTCACACAACGTGAAACAGACCCTCTGAGACAGCCAAGAAACAATCTTGTGACACAGTGGCACAGAAATATTTGAAATCAAATGATTTCTGTAAATGAAAGTTTAATTAAATACTAGTACTCTAAAAACCAAAATTATATAAATGCATTCACAAGCCTATCAAATAATGATTTAGAATTCAATTACAATATATAAGTATTGCAGTTTCTGTTATTCTTTGGTAGGAGGGTTGAAGTATTTTAAAAAAAGGAATACATTCTTTTTTTAAACCCTATTTTATTGCTTAATATTGTTGAATAATTTATGATAGCAATGTTGACATTTTATCTTTATAATTCAGGAAAATGGACTTGCTTGATAGTTTACTTCAATGCTTCCTTAATCATCAATGGCCTGAGAGCTCTCCACTTGTTCCCTATCTGAAACACCAGCCAGCTTTTGCAAAGATACAGCACTACATGCTTTGCCAAGATCACGTTATCTCTATAAACACAGATTGTCAGAAAAAAATGGAAGCCAAAAACCCCAGCGCTCTGAAAGTAAACAAAGGTTCATCATAAAATGTACCATTAGCGGTGATTCTGCAAAACTCTAATGAAAATGACAGGGAAAAGAAAAGTTTAATTGAAACAACCACGCCTTCACAATGTAACATTTCAAATATTCTGTGTTCTCTTGTGCACTTAGGACAAAAAAAAAAAAAGAGAGAGAGAGAAACTGGTGTTTCCTCCCCCCTGCAAAAGAGTCAAATTATCATTGTATGTGTCCGGTACTTACAGAACACTGTTTTGAGTATGATTATGCAATTCAATTGTATGCTTTACAATTTACATGAAAATATTCTCAATTAAGATACACTTACAGACAACTCCCTGTATTCATATTGCATATTTCCCCAAGTTCTGAAATAAGAATGATGCAAACCTTTTTTCATTATTCTTGATACTACATCCTGAAAAAGCATAAGGAAATTGCAGAAAGCAAGAGTGTGAGAATTGTGCCTCAACAGATCAAAAAGCTCCAGCAGACTATCTGACATGGATTCAAGAAAAAAAAAAAAAACATAATGGAAAAGCAAATAATAATTTAAATAGGGGATACAATGGCTGTAGAATAAATACCTACTTGAAATACAACATTTTCTCTCTCAGAAACAAGAATATGACACCACTGGAACAAACAGTCAAGAAAGCAGTAGATTCTGTATTTCTTGATTTTAAAACATCAAGAGTAGATACACTGTTGCAAAACAGGCTTTAGATAAACCCATGTTACTGAACGTGGTGGAGGAAGAAAGCCAAAATGTAACTGGCCTATGATATACAGAAGATCAGATAAGAAGATACAGTGTTCTTTTCTGGATTTCAAAATGTGCTGCTATAGATTGTGCCATTATCAGTTCCTTTATGAGAAGGCATTATGAAATAAAGATGAAACATTTATAGCATGATAGTATTTTTAAATTGATAAGCTGTTCATAGAAAAGTTACATTACAAAATTCCCACTGAACAATTATTCAATTATTCTTAAGTGTCTGATGACAGAAAACTAGAAAAAACTCAAGAAAACACTCAAGTCTCTCAGTACAAGTCAAATTCCAACATAGGCTTTGCCTCTGAGCCTTTAAGTCTAGGGCTTTCACCTACATTTCAATCTCAGATGAGTTCCCACCACTCTAAAGAAAGTTCTGTGGATGTACCCACTCAGTAATGCGAATCAAGCCACATTAGTTCTTCCTGCTAGACCCCACTCCAAGTCAGAAATCATACTGTTTCAATCTTGCCTAAAGGTGGTATTTTCCCCACCCACTTTTGGGTGGAAAATTCAAATCTACTTAAGGTGATCTGTTCAAAATTTAGGATACTCTAAATAACAGAACAAGATGGGCTTTTCCCTAAATCAATCTCAAACTCACAAACCATATCAGTTTTCTACAGAACTTTTCAGCATATTACACATACTTATTTGCAGCTTGACCTCAGCTCTGCCAAACTAAGAATTTCAGACCTCTCTGCCAGGATTTGGAACAAGCTGTTGCAAAGGAGTTGACTTTCATGGACCTCAAGAACCGCTTCCCAAGGCAAAACAGTAAAAGATTTAGTATTCCACACTACTGGCTAACAAAGAGATGACAAAAACAAGCTATGACCATGATGCAATGAAAAACCTAGTTACCCCCCCCCCCCCNATGCCTGTTACAGATACTGCAGACTCTTTGTCACTTTTTATTTCACTGAATACAATTACTTTTAATTAGATAAGCTAGAACTAAGTCTAGAATACAAGTGAAATACAGTTTATTACAGCCAAGGTTTCTGTAAGTTGCAAGCTACACTGAATGTCTCCAGCTGAACTAGTCACTCTAAGAGGTTTTTGTGCATGCATTTTCAGGTATAAAACAAATTGCTGAGACCCACTGAAATCAACTAGAATTTAAAACCGACCACAGTCTCTCCTCTCTTTATGCATGGTTTGAGCTCCTGAAGATATACCCTAAAAAACTACAAATTACTATAAATACTCTTAGTTATTGGATTTGTTAAAAGTATATTCCAATTAGTAAACTAAATCCAATTAAAAATTCTAAGCAGGAATTAAAAATGTCTGAATGGACCAATTCTGACCAGGCATTCCAGTATCTATAAATGGATACACCTCTACCACCTCCTGCCCTTAAGCATTTGCAGCATCTGCTCACCCACCAGTAAACTATCTTTTAACTATTTTTTTTTTCTTAATTGGTACATAGTAAGGACTTTGACCGCTAGTACATACAAGAAACAGTCCACCCACATGCAGATCTAAACTAAACATCATGATATTTGTCTGCCAATTCATCAAATAACTGAATTGAGTTTCATTTTGTTAAAGCAAATAAGGTCACAGTGCAATTACATCCCTCTGACTGGCACACAGACAAAAAGAAAATGTAAAAAACCCCACCCAAATAACACAGCCTTAGTTTTTTAGATCACTGATAGCATTTTTCAGTATCAAATTTATTTAAAAACAAAACCCCACAATGCAGCTTTGCTGTAGAAGACAAAGCATGTTTCTGTCAGTGACAAACTTAGCCTCAGTGCCATCAGATTACTTCCACTGCTCCAGGCAATCTTTACCTATTGACACAACTCCGTAACTATGCATAGTAATCTTCATATTTTCACTTTGCATTGCAATTCAGTACTAGGGTGCTTTACATAAAACATTGTCACCTTTCTTATTTTCCAGATGTAACACAAGTACGTGGGTCTAAACTATGTGCCTAAGTTCACGCTGTGAGCCACTGGTAGATCAGTTATAAACACAATTCTTTGTTTCACAAAATAATTAATAGAATGAATTTCATTGTAAAGGGAGAACTGCCTCATAATTCCTTTCAAGGAAGGTAAATAGTTGAAAAATTAAGTAACACCATGAAGGAAGTGCTGTTGAAATCTCCAAACTGCTTAAACACTGCAAAAGGAAATCCATTTTAAAATTCAACCCTAACCATAACTCTCCCCATACACAGTTTCTCAGTTTCATTTTTCTGGTTTAGTATATAGAGGAAACCTCAGGCAGAGGAAAGAAAAACACTCTCCTGAACACACAGAGTTCAATACAAAGGGCACGTGTAAGAAAAAAACAAAACATACCAAGGCAAAAAAAAGGCATTAAGAGGGAAAGACAACAGATGCAATATATTTAACATGTCTCGAAGTAACACAACACAATGATGCTGCAAACTGTTTAAAATTTCCATTCTCAATTAGAGTTCAGTAAAAAGAGAATTAAGTGACAAATGTGACACTACTGTGAACATCTCTATCAAAGCCTGTGGGTGTATTGTTCAGTGCCTCATAGGTGACCAAGATATCCCTCATGCCTTCAATAGAAATGGGATTCTTAGTGGCTCTGTGGTACTGATCCAGTCTAAATGCCATTACTATGTAGACTTAATGCCCCTGCAGTATTCCAAGCAGTAAATAAAATGGTCACAGAAATGGGCTCTGGTTATTCTTCTATTCCCATTCAGGACTGATGGGTTCTAAAAGAAGAGAAGTTTATCTCTTTTAGCAGATGCTTCCCCTCCTACTCCCCTGAAAACTGTTCACAGACAGTATCACCATTTAACACTTGACCTCATCAACCTACTGGCATAAGCAAGCAGCATGCATCACCATGACCACATGTAAGCATAGTGTAAGTTGGGACAGATCCTGCCAGTCACTTCAGTCACGCAGTCAGAATTGCAAGAAGCAGTGTATCAGTTTCTTTTTGAGAAAATCAGTTAAGGTAGTTTGATGACTCTCATAATCAATAAATGATGTTATAGACCCCCGAAAAACAAAATAAGGTAAGAAGTGGTAAAGCATAACAGTCTTTCCTTGCACTTCCCTTTACCAGCCAGCTGTTGTTGACAGCAAGACAGTGTAATGGAAGGATTCATCCTCTGGTGAAGGATTCCATATCATCTGATGAGGAAACTTCCTAAAGTCTAATTATCCCTCTCTCAGACTATGCCCTGTTAAGCAATGTATGCACAGCAGCTGAGTCACACCTGAAGACTCCAGCCCACTTTATATGTTGTAAACAGTCTCTGTCAGAAAGAAGAAAAAGAGTGAGCAACAGGAAAAACAAGCAAATCCTTAGGCAAAAAAAAAAAGAAAGAATCAAGAGAGAAAAGAGGACAGGATGACAGATATCAGAAACTGACAGAGCAGGATGGGAGATCTTCTACAAAGATTTGAGAGCCCCTTACTTTAAAACCTGAACGTTGCTTGAACAGTCCTTAAGTCTGGAATGTGTTATTAGGTCAAAAGCACAGATTAGTATGCCAAGTCTGAACCCAAACGTCTCAAAAGACAGCTGCTTTTCCTCCTTCCCCATCCCCATTCCTCCTCCCCACCAAGCTTCTCTAACAGAGAGAAATTCTCCTCTTTCACCTCCCACTCACAACTGGGTAGAGAACCAGGTTTGAATTTTAACTGAAATAACCTCAGTCACTTATCATTTACTCCACATTGTTTAAAAATAATTAAAAACTAATTAGAATTGTTTAAAACTAATTAAAAGTTAGTGGATTGCTAGGCAGGCATAACCTTAATACACGCAAGGTGAAACAGGTGATTGTGCCTCAGCAAATTAAAAGAACTAGCAGGTTGGAACCTGCTTGATCTCAATAGGTACAGGAAAATACACAGTAACTACTGAACATGACCAAAACTCTAGACTCCATTTGACTCCTAGAAAAATCCAAAAAAAGGAAGGAAATGAAGGCATCCTGCCACAATCAACTTCTGCCAGAGCATTCTGTTTTGTTTTAACTTTTGGAAACATAATTGAACACCAACGAAAACCTGGGAAGAAGTTTACACTCCTCCTGAGAAGAAAATACCTTCTCACAGTGATTATTTGCTGAGAGGCAGTGACAGACACCAGAGGGATGAGATACTCCATGATGGGAGTGAAGTAAAAGCAGAAGCCTCAGTTCAAGTGGAAGATGGAGACAGCACACAGAGTCATACATGGGACAGAAATCAAGAAAACCAGGAAAAGGGTAGATATTTGCCCTACTTTACCTCCTGTACCTCTACATTCTTGTCTCTTAAGAAAGAGTACATAGGACTCCTTCATGCCCCTCCCAGTTCTGGTAGATACAGTCTTTTAATCGGGTCCCAGACTCACCCAAGGAAACCAATTCTATGTGACTACCCACCAAGGACTCTCCTTCCCCAGTTCCCTGAAGTTCTGTGAGTCTTCCCAGCATCTCCAGGCCACCAAATCAGATACTGCAGAGCATACAGTAAGGATCACATCCCATACCACAGCGTAAAAAAATCATTCATTTTCCATTTCGATGGTGTCCAAATCATAGCTATGTGTAAGCAGAAACAAGAAGCATGAATACCTGCTGTTAAAAATATACCATAGGTGGTTGGGAGGGTTTTTTACCCCCTCCCCTTTTTGGAGGGAAGGAGAAATTATTATTTTAATCTTTATCAAATACTTCTTTAGTTCTTCCATCACTCTCCAAACAACGTTTATTCTGAGAGTGCTGGAAAAAGTTGATAGAGGAGGATTCGATCACATTGTCGACCCTCAGGGGGTAGTGATTAGGACCTTTAAGCCAAGGATTTCAGTCGTTTGGGAGACACCTCAAAGGCAGCTAACGCCTTTGCACATTACAAGTGCAGCTAATGCCTTTGAGCATTAAAATACAAGTGCCACCTTCCTGTTGCTGACATTTGCAGAGCTTTTTTCTTATGAAGCCAGAACAAATGAATTCTACAAAATCTTATTTTAAACAGAAAATGAGAAGTGAGAAAAAAGATCTTTATGGAGAAAAAAAAGACCATCATGGGCGATTCGTGCAAGAAAAAAAAGAAGGCTTAAAATGTCTTTCAGTAGAGCACTTGAGCAAGACCAAGTTAACACAGATGTCCAAACCATCTTTTGAACCTTCTCATTGTTTGTGCAGCACGTAAAAAAAAAAAAAAAAAAAACGAAACAGTAAAAGTGACTGTTATCGCTCAATAAACTTGAGCCAGCATGGCACAAGAGGACATGCTACGCATATTCCCAATGACAGAATAAAGACCGTTTATAGACTCAACTACTGACAAGCGTTACCTTTTGCGGGGCCAACTGGTCTTACTGAAAGAAACCAGAACAGTTAATATTTGTAGCAACATGCTTCTCCAGGACAAAGCAGCTCTAATCCCTGTGGTTCCAGCCAGGTACTCTGTGGTCTGCCACTCTCAAGCAGAACAGAGAGGTAGGGAAGTAGCTGTGCTATTTTCTTGTCACTTGGAACATACAATGAGGCAAACTACAAATGATTATAAGCATCTGGCCGTCTCCCAAGTGCATGCAAAACAGAACTGAAGAAACGGTTCTGCACAGTCCACCAGCTCCCATGTGTGAATTTCAAAGCTGTTCAAATTTTTCTCGGGCAGTCTATGCAAACATCTGCTCAGATAAATCAGTTTTGCTTCTTCCTGGACACACGAAATTACCTAGTTTTCCACAGAGCTTCTAAAACACCCAACCTAAATACGAAAAGGCTTCAGCAAGATGTGCCAACTATTCCAGTGATTCTACATAAATCTTTGAAAAGGTGTATAAAATACATCAATGTCATCAATTTCTTTTCTAGCCAAACAGACATGCAATCAGTACTATGAGTTTCAGTGCTCTACTCACTGGTGGTCTTCATGGGCAATCAGTTCCCAGGCAGCTTTTGAAGCAGCTTGTCACGTCCTGGTTTCCTGCCACAGGACTTTCCCCTAAGACACCTTGTTTTTGTAATATGAGCCTGAAGGCTTTCCAACCATACAGAAGTTGAACAGATCCAAGCACAGACTGAGGAGAAAGAAACCTGGATGTTCAGAAGCACTAAAAGCAAAGGCAGCACAACTAGCTGATCCTCACCTGTCGATGCTAAGTTAATACCGGTCTTTTTGCCTGACTCCTCAGCCACCCTGTTCATTTAGGTTTGAGAGGGATTGTATGATATCCAACACACAGTAAACCCTCCCACAAGGGATGGTGTATATTTTATTTATTCACTGAAGCGGCTGTCAAAGTTAATTAAATGCACCTGTGGTACATCTCCTTCCCTCAGCTGTTTTACATGCCATTTTCATAATATATATGATGATTTATGGAAAATTAGAGAGGTATCTGCCTTTCAAGTAGTTATTTTTTTCAGTCTTTGGAAAGAAACTGAAAGATAACTGCTTTTTTAGTTCAAGCACTTGCATAAATTGCAAGACTAGTTTGTTTTTTTTTTAATTAACAGTACGTAGTTTTTACAATTGGTGGGTATCCCAGCAGGAGACAGTTCATCACAAATGATTTTGTGATTATTCACAGTTTCCCTAGACTACCAATGTGATGAGCTTGAAAAATTTAATTTCCCTTCTATCACCAGTACGTGATGTGAATTTCTTACTGGCTACTGCTCAGATTCCACTGTCTACTGTAGAAGAGAATGAATTGGCAGAGCGATGCCTAGTAAGTTCCTAATTAATTATTACTACTTAATACTTCTTTGGATGTACCACAGAATAAAACAGCTTTTGACAAAACCTCTAATAGACTGATATTCTCTACTACCATAGACAGTATGAGAGAAATTAATTAGTGCTTAAGACCATGTAATTTTCAAGTATGTGAATTTACCAACAAAGAAAACAAACCTGGCCCAAATTTTTTGGACAGACACATCATCAAAAAGCTATCTTGTTGCATGCTATCTTGTTGCATGCATTTTGCACTGCAGCCATTGCCTAACTGCGTTCCTTTCATTCTTTTTCACTGAAGATTCAGAACAGGTATCTTTCTTGATTCAAAAGCTGAATTTCTAAATATTTGCTTCCTTCCAAATGAGCCCCGTTCTCTGGTCTTTAATGTCTCTTGATCCTCATAATCTGCAGTGCTACTTTTACTCCTACAATGGAGTACCAGTAAATATTTCTAGAACACCTACACTCCATGATAACCAATGAACAATGACAGAAAGGCTCAATTCTTCACACTCGCTAGTTATCGAAACAGTTCTTCATGAGCCAATCACTTCCACTTCTTTCAGCTATATGAAGCATTCATTCATCCTTTTCCTCAAACTGCTATATAACAACTACTCTGACACCCGTAAATCCAACCCCTGTATTGAAATATCTCTAGAGAATTTAGCTATAGCATCTAAGGTTCTTTCATTTCTTTATGAACATACATTTACAGCAGTTTTGGAGTGGTTTTGACTTAACGCACACAAAGCTTATTCCATGCAGTTGGTCATCTTTTGCTTTTCTGAGCATTCCACTCTAAACACGCTTATTGTTTACTGGCAGAGATCCAATGAGCATGTTCCAGAGTGACCCATAAGACCAAAAGGTAGAGGTCTTTCCTCGGCCAGCCTCAAATGTTTAGCACGTTGTGTAATTTTAGACTAGTTTTGCTTTTTAACTGCCCACAGAACAATTCTGTTATTTGTATTTAATTCTGCACCTAAACTACAACATCAGAAAACTATTTTGAGAGTTAATTCTCTCCCAGGACAGTTTTTTCAAGCCATTTTCTTGTTCACTTGCTTCAGAACAGGCATACATCATCAGACCAAAATCACATCTAGCTGTTCTTCTAGCAGTGGCCAAGAATGAGTGCCCAGGAAAGACCTTAGGAATAGGACAAGCCTACAACAGTACTTTCCCAGCGTAGTTTCACAGTGATTTAAGATTCACAAACAACTTAAGCCAGGATGAATACAAAATCATCTTTGTGTTCTTTAGAAACAACACCTGAAAAAAGGTAGAAACAAGTGCTTGTTTGTTGATCAGGCTCTTTACAGTACAACTAGTGTAGTCCTTGTTAATATCACACTCAAGATTTCCTTGTATTCTTGTCTCTCTTACCCGTGATTAAGACAAAATGGTATTTAATCATTTGCAGGGATTGCCTTCACACAGTCCACTCCTTTCCTTCTTTCCCAGTTCTAGAACAGTCAGACTTTCTACATCAAAGGTGTTTTATCTGAGTGTTTCACTCATTATTCTTTCCCATATATTTTACTCTAATGCCACATTACCTTGTATCTTTAATCCTTTTCCCAGCAGCATCATTCCCATGTCACTGCCAAAAGCCTACAGCAGCGTTTTGGCACTGATCAAGACCAGCAATGTGTAACAAGAAAAGAGCTTTAACTGCTTGGCAGAAGAAAGATATTGGCA
>RSEF01000031.1:28129183-28151800 GCA_003993805.1 Himantopus leucocephalus | reverse complement strand
AAAAAAAGAGTTGGCGTAGTGCACAAGCGAAGAAAGCCACTACTGCATCTCATTTTCTTAAGTCAGTTCTGAGTGAAAAGTGACTGATCAGCACTATTATACGTCATTTGGTCATAACATAGAAAATCTTTTAAAGGAAGAAAAAACCTTCATTGTATTTTTTGAAACAAAGTCAAATAAGTTAATGCATTTTCCCATCATCAGATGATGGATTAAATTAATTTGTACTGCCTAATCACACTATGACTACAGTGTATATCTAAATGTTCCCAATTCCAATGTTTATGCAAAATTGTTAATACAATCATTTCTAACTTAATACAAACAAAATTAACATTCTGTTGGGCTCATTACAATAGAGAAAAGAGATTTTTATGCTTCTGTACAATGTCCTATGCCCTACTCTTAGCACTCTAATACACATCCTCCTCCTCAGCTTCCACTCATTTCAATTCCTTATCATAATACCCTCATCGCTAAACCAACAGGTTTCTCTAGCTCTCCTCACAGTCCAGAAAACTTCAACTTCTGACCCATGGCTAGCTTTTGTTGCATTCCTGTCTCTCTCTGATCTACCACTGAACCACAGGAGGTATTAATTCTCAAAGTCAGCCAAAGGACCTCCATTGAACAACATTCTGCTCTCTGATAATGCATCTCTCCTCTACAATCTTCAGCCCCACAATTCTACCTGCCACCCATCCCACAACTTCCCTCCATCAGCACTGGCCACTTCTCATGTGATTTCCTTTCTGTTCTTTTCTCTGTCTCACATGACTACTGAATCTCTCCACTCACCTCTTTATTTCTGCCCATCCTTACATCTGCTCTCTCTTTCTCTCACCTCACTTCAGCATCTCCAGGAGCTTCTGTTTCTACTCAAGCTGAGGACCACCTTGCAACTGATCAGCCTGAACTTCTGGTATGTATGATTCCTCTCTAACACTGTGATTTTACTATGAAAAGGACATTCTTTCCAGCATAACTGAACCTCATGCTGCTTAGCTTGCACTTCAGACTCCATTCTCCTACCTCTGCTTCTTCCTGTTCTGATTTCTTCCCAGGCGGAACAAACTGCGCAATGGTCTTATCTCTGTACCCTTCTCACTGTTTTTTTCCTTCCACTACTTTTCCTCTGCTTGAAGATGTCACAAATTTACATGTTTGTCTGATCGTGTCATTTGATCTCTGTATTTCACTAATTCCACTCAATTTTCTGATTTTGCTCATTTTTTCCTCTTGTTCTACTCTTTCAGCTTCACAGGCAGTTTCTGTTTCCCATTCATTCTCCACTAGACTGATGCAAAAACCCAGTCTCCCCGTCCCAATTATTGTTTGGAATAAACCTCTTCCATACTGCTTCTCTTGCGAAGAGGTGCTCTCCATGAAACATCCATCATACCAGTGATGCATTTGCATTATTTCCATCTTAAGATTCTGACACCTACCCCCCCAAAAAAGTAAAAGAAAAAGACGTTGAAGTGCTGCCTGCCAACTTGACCATTATTGGCCCCTTGCCCTTCCTCCTCATCTTGCTATATTTGCTGTATACTGTCTTGTGTGTAGAGTATAGGTCAATTTTTCTGTTCTGGGTTTGTATATTGCCTATGCAGCAGAGTCCTCAGCCAAGTTTAGAACTTCTGAGAAGTTGAACAAACATTGATTATACCTAGCAAAACACATTATAAGGAAAATACTGCACAATTGAAGCTACCTAATAGTGTCAGGGAAGACTTGTAGGACAGATGTAACTGCCTTGAGAGCAGTAACTTGAGAGTTACTGTTTTCTCCTAGATAAGTATATTTGTTAAGTCTTACATTTGTGTGTCACAACAGATCAGTGGATGAATCACATACAAATTGATCCATTCTCTTAATTTTTTGATTTTACAATGATGCTTTCCTGCTAAAGTGATAAATGCTAATACCAAGATGAACTGGACATTTTTATGTCAACATTTAAGATGACTAACACTTATTTTTATTCCAAACACACATGAATTGCTATATTTCATTTAATTCTACAGCACCTTGACAATATCCCAGTTCCCCGCTAACCCTGCTCTTTTTTTCCTCTTTTTTTTTCTTTCATGCAGTTGAAACAAAAAGGTTTCAACCGCATGAAACATTCAGTTGAACTTCTAATAGGGCAGATGATGATTACTGGCCTTTTGAGACCAGCAATACAAAACTACTAAGTTTCCGAAATGCATCTGTTTTCCTGCTTACGAAGAATGAAGACAGGGAAAAATATAAGCTAACACACTCCTATTGGGATACTTCTAATTTTCAAAGTAGATTCAACTTTTTCATCCATTTTCCTGATACAGAACAATTACAGCATTTGGCAAACTAAGCTTACAAGTCAAATAAAAGTAAATAAAATATACAAAACATGCACAATGAGGTATGTGGAATAGGACTGAACTGATTTTGATCACCTGCCTTTATAATAATAAAATATAAAGGGAATAGATTGTTAGAAATCATATGTAGGATTACGTTAAAAGAGAAAAACGTAGTACGTATTGTAGTTTTTTATACCTGCAAGACTCCAGGCCTCTGTCACCACTATCAGATCAATTCAGTGTTTATTTCTCACCCAAAACTATCCTTAGACTGAAGAAAAAGTTGAGTTTGTATTGAAATAATCACTGGGGTAGGTTGGTGGAAACGAAAAAAAATCTCAGTAACATGCTTTGTAGCAACGTGCAGACAGGTGATTTTATCTGCTAGATTAATGTTCCAGATGAATATTGAACTATCTTGTCAATTGTATGTTACAGATTTGGGCTGCTTAAGGTTCTGGCCAACTTCTGCCATGTTTTCAGAGGTTTACAAGGATGCACTTAGCTGAATGAGAATATAAAAATCACCCAAATAATTAATTGATTTCAATGGGTGTTAGGCATGTCTGACAGTTCTGAAAATCCCTCTGGCCTTCAAATGTGAAAATCATCAGACCAGAAGATACTCAAGTTCTAGCATTAAGTTAGAAATACTCTTCTTTTTTTCCCCCCAAATGATTAACCTTAAGATCCCACATCATTCCTAATTTCCATATAATTTCCTTTTTCTCTTCTAATGTTTCCTCTCTCCATCTTTTCTTGTCACTTTCTACAGTTTTTTTCTCCCATCATTCTGACTACAAAACCTGCTTTTTCTGTGGCCCAAAAGGGAAAGAGAATCATAGTAAATTAGCTAACTCAGAAGACACAGAAACATAATCAGCCACTCAACAAATCAACTTCCAAGTAATGAAACTGAACTCAAAGCAGCACATCTGACACATATTTTCAGACATGAAGAAAATACCTACCACGAGCAGTCCTTGCATCACATAAGAAAGACAAACCATTATAAAATAACAACTCCATATTAAAATAACTGGGTAAACAGAGCAAGAAAGGAAAAGAAAGAAAGCAGGCCATTCCACTCTCAAGGGAAGACACAGATCATGGCAGCAAGGTTAGGCAGGACTGCAAATCCATTCGGTAAGGAGAATGACTCACAATGGAACACAACATAAGGTGAGGCAGAATTATATAACTTAAGCATTCACAGATCTTGAAAGGACCTGAAGAGGAAGGTGACTATCTTCTCCAGTGATGCCTCCTGATCCTTACATATGAAAAGACAGGTATATACTAAAGGAAAAATCCTGGTTGTGCTTTTATTAAGGCACATCTAATTATACCGGTTGACAGAGCTGCATGAACTGAAAAGCCTGCATCTCAAATAGGGCACTAGTCAACACAGACTATCTGGAACAGCAGTAGAGGCAGTATTTAATTAATAATTTAAGATAAGGATATTAGGCATGCATATATGGTACACACACAAATTGACAGACCACAAGAAAACTGAAGCCACACAAACACATTTGTTCAATTCTGATATACAAATGCCAGGCATTTTGCTAACATCTGAGAAGAATGCAGACAGTTCTGAAGAGCTGCAGTTCTGAAAAAGTTCTTATATGAAAGTGGCATTCTTGAAATCATCAACACAATTTACAGTACAGAAATAAGTGATCGGTTGGCAAACCTGTGGAAGCAGGGTAGTTGAGTGGTACCATTAACTGCAACTTCAAACAAAATCTTTTGAACACACAGGGGATCAACATGTAATTTATGAAGTCCAAAGGAACCTTACCTTAATACTCAGGTATATACTTCAGGATGTGTTCCTGATTAACTCTTCTACATGCTAGCTTTTCAGTACATAAACATCCAGTTAACCATTTAAACCCCACGAAAAAGAAGTGAAACTTTAAATAGAAGCAAGTACACTTAAATACAAGGATTTTATCACTAAAAGAATTGTGTATGTTGGCTTTGGATATCCACGATTTCTCTCAAATTATAGAGCTATCAGAACAGAGCTGACATTAATCACAGACCAATACAAACAAAATTACAAATGGCAGCAAGAACCATACTAGTCTGACTTTATTAAAACCTTTAAATGGGGAGAAAAGAGACACATTTCTGTGAGAGATACCTGTTGTATAAACACGCCACAGAAATAAAAATCCAGTGAACCACGTACATTTACTTGCAAATTTACCTGCAAGAGACAGCTACATTTTGAAGTGAACAAGCAACTCAACTAATTTTGAATGCCTACAGAAACAGCCACACTCCTATTTAATCGTCACGAAAACATAAGATTACTCTAATTATTTAACTATTAACTAACTCTAGTACCACACTTACTAAAAAGTCTCAAATATGAAGGTTAATGCAGCCTAATTTCTCCTTGTAGAAACTTGTACTGTGACAACATTCAGTAAACCAATTTCAGTTAGAACTATTTTAAAGTTTTCAGCAGGATCAGTTCTCTGCATTTTTTCACTTCACAGACACAGGATTGCTAGCACAGGTGCAGTGAAATGTGTGGGAACATGCCCCAGTCTAACACTGACATACACTGACATGGAACTGTATCCTCAATGAAAACCAATGAAAATAGAAGTTTCTCTAAATATACAGAAAAAACAGCAGAGTTAAGAAAAAGCTGGTTCATGGCTGGAAACTTACATTCTCTTAGAAAGAGACTCAAGGAAAATCTGGAAATAAAAGATTTCATGCAGGAAAAAGGCCATGAACATACTTTTTTCACATTAAGACACTTCAATTAACCAAAAATATCTGTACAGGTTCAGCAGGCTTTTGCAAGGATTTCGACTTAGCATCCCATTATGTTTCACTTCAAGAAACAAGTGAAAAACATATTTTAGAGAGGTTGTTATACATACTAATTAGAATCTCAAAGTAATTATCAACAGGTAATCAAACGAAGCAGGGTTGTTTACCCTGGGGTTATGTTTATTCATACCCAGATGCAATTCAAGCAAACATTTTCTTTGGTGTGAGACAATACACTGTTTTCATATAGCAACAAAACCAGAAGTCACAACTATTACACGTGAAAGTGACAAAGGCTGACATAAAGTATAATTAATAATAAGAAATCATAGACTAATACAGTTGGAAGGCACCTGTGGTGATCATTTGCTCCAATACCTCTGCTCAAAGCAGGGTCAAACTATACCAGGCTCAAAGCCCGTCTAGTGAAGTCTTTAGCATCTTCAAAGATTGATATTTCACAACCCCTCTGAACAGCTTGTTCCAGTGTTTGACCGCCCTCCTGATGAAAAAGTTTTCCTTAATACCTAACAAAAATTTCCCATGTTTTCATTTGTGTCTGTTGTCTCTCATCCAAACACCATGTACTTTCAAAAAAAAGTCCAGCTCCATATTCTTTATAGCATCCCATTAGGTAGCTGAAGACAACAAACAGATGTCTCCTCAGACTTCTCCAAATGGAAACATACAGTTCTCTCAGCCCCTCATACGTCATGTACTCCACCCCTATCCATCTTTGGCGGTCCTTCACTGGACTCATTCCAGCATGCCAATGTCGATCTACTGTTAAGAAGCTCTGAACTGGAATAGCACAATCAGACAAAATTACTGCCCTTTCAAATAAAACGTTCTTTCAAAAGAAATACACTTTAATGATACAAACACAAAGTTAGATACCCAAGAATAACGCAGGCTACACTTAGGAAACAACTGAGTATGCCCTGAAATGCAGTAGTTATAATTACTGGCATAGTGAGAGTGAATTCAATACAAATCTTTGATATAATTCAGCAGTAACCATAAGCACCACCCATATCTATGGATCAGATTAAGTCTTCTTTATACATACACAGGTATAACATTACGCACATTCAATTTTACTAATGTACTTTCTATATAAAAATGTATATATATAAATCAAGGGACTTAGTCATCAAGGGCAGAGACAACTTTACCTTTACATACCAGCTGGCTGATATCCAAAACACGAATACAGTTCTATGGTCCCTGCAGGACTGACATTTAAGATTATTTTAGTTTGAAGACTGTCTAGACAATAAATTACAAATATTAAAACACTTAACACTTGCAAAAATTCAAGACTAAATCAAACTGTGATTTATAAACATTTATTGTCACTGTTGAAGTGGTACATATTTGACACAATCCCTGAACTTGCTGGGGCAGCTTCTGACTCACAAAAAAAAGCCCCTAATCTGTACCGGTGTATGGGTTATTCCTCCGTAGGGGCAAGACCCAATGCCTGCCCTTGTTTAACTTCATTAGGTTCCTCTCCACCCAACCCTCCAGCCTGTCCAGGTCACGCTGAATGGCAGCACAGCCTTCTGGTATGTCAGCCACCCCTCCCAGTTTTGTGTCATCAGCAAACTTGCTGATGGTACACTCTGTCCCTTCATCCAGGTCATTGATGAATATATTGAACAGGACTGGACCCAATACTGACCCCTGGGGAACACCACTTGTTACTGACCTCCAACTAGACTGCACCACTAACCATTTGACAATAAAATGAAATAATTTCAGAAAAGAACCATTTCAGTGAGGAAGAGATGTTCCTAATTGTAAAATGTTTGGAGATTAAATGATTTTCTTTCCTTTGCAACTACAATAAAGTATTTGGCTAGCATGTTTGATTATTGACTTGCTTTTTGCATATTAATTTAATGCATTTTTCAATTTAAGTCCCAAAAGAGCTGGGTATTTTAAACTAGGCAAATATCAGAAGCTAGGTTTCCAGTGATAATACTGGATCTTTTGATTAGAGGTGTTTAGTTATTTTTAAATATACAGTAGCAAAAAAAAATATGATCTGGCTGCAGATCCTCTTTAAAGGCACTTGAAATTTGTCTGCTTCAAGGGCTGTGATCATGTATGCAGTTATGATTGGGTTTTTTATGGACCTTATACGGAATACAATCAAGTAACAATCAGTGCTTTGGTGAAAGCCACCTATATTATCTCTAGAACAGTATTTCCTTGAATTCCTTCAACTACTATAACAACATTGCATATCCAGGTGCAAGGATTTTGTCAGCTTAATGCCCACCCCTTATCACTGCAGCAGCAGCACTAGAAATAAACCAGTCACGAATAGAAACCTACTAGCCTTCTCCATCCCTGTTACTCAACTCCAGTTAATTCGGATGGCCTTTGACTCAATCAACAGAGGATCCTTGCAGCACTGAAAACCTCATCTTGTGGAGCCTTTCAGGAATAGCTGCAGTAGCATTGGCCTTACCTGTCTGCTAAGCCCCTGACATCAAAGTGTCAGTAGTCAAAACCTTTAACACCTTCTCTTTTCTTATCCCTCTCTCTTCTCAGTGAGGGCCTCGTTCCTCTTGTTCATCAGGCTTGTTAATAAGAAATATTGATAACAGTGACACTAAGCTTCCACATACCTTCTCATCCCAGCCTTGCCAAACCTCTTCCCCTTAACGCTGTCTACCTCACCTTCTTTGCAATTCTACTCTATAAGCAAACAAAAACAATATATGCTTGTGCTGATGTTTTCCTTTATACTCTGCTTTTACGTATTTGTTGAGCAACTGACATATTGGATGGGAAACTTCCGTCATATCACTAATACAGGAGGTACAGCTATACAGCCAGAGGCTTCACATGCCAGCGCCCAGATCCTGGTGAACGGACAACACACTTATTGAAACAAGTGTATTTTCCACTACAGCCAAAGCAACTGAAATGTCATTACACCTTTTTTCTTTTACAAATCCAAAGCTGTCCCATACATAGTTCAACTGTCTTCCTAGAGCTGCAGTTGCACTCAAATCACTCCTTTCTGTAATGCCTTTGCTCAGCTGCTGTGGACCCCCTTTACTGGCCCTTCATTTCATGAGCTTTGCCAATGTGGTAGCATGACTCAGACAAGTGACTAAATATTTCTCCCTTTACCACACAAATGCAAATGTATTGCCTATACTGCGTCTGCAAAGCCTCAAAATACTTCTCAGGCTGAGCCTCCAGTCCAGCAGTACTATAATTATGCTGGCAGCTAAATCCCCTTCAACTTTTTCCTCTGGTTTTTATGTTCTTCCCTTCTCTTCTATAGATCGTGATCCTCTTCCTGCCCTTAAAAAGACAAAAGTTAAAAAAGGAGGGGAAACGGGGAGGGGGGGGAATGACCCCTGGCTCTATTCTGTATTTTCTAAAAGTTGCCCACTTCAAATTCCTTTTGTTGTTTATTTTGGGCATTCTCCATTTTGCCTTTTCTCCTTCCTTTCCTAGCAGCAGGACTCCTCAGAGGAACTCATTCTGCACCTTTGAGAGGTTTGGGGGTTTTTTCCTTTCTGTAGAAGACAAAAAGCCATCTCTCCCTAGTATTTTGTTTCCTTATCACTCAAGAGCATACAAGTTGCTTTCCAAGTTGATAATCTGCAATGTCTTCTTGTGTAACGGCTGTCAAGGCAGGAATTAGAAATAATACATTAAAAGTATAATTATTGATCAGGCTATTTAAGTGACCACTGAACTTTACAAGACAGGATTATCTGCAAACAGCCTGCACTCAGAGACTGACTTCTACTGGGGAAAAAAGTTAACTTAGAGATTTATATAAACCCTAGAAATATATATAGAAAGTATACCTAGAAAAAGGTTCTAGAAAACTTCATTTTTATGCTGTCATTAAGGGCAGTGTTGCCAAATTTTTCTTGCTCCTGCACTGCAAATTACTTCATTTCTACCAAACTATGATCAAGTTCAGATTACACTGTTACTTTCATTAGTTCCAGCACTAAATGTGAGCTCTAATGTGAGCTAAAAATCACATAAGGGTTTTTTTATTTCTACTTTTTGTGTGAAAGAAACGCACAATTGCACATGTCAAATGATGTGTTACTGTTATTGACTCTAGCTATCATGTATTTGTTCCAAATAAATGGTCTAATTATCATAGTAGTCTTGACAGTAAATATGACATTCTTTATTCAACCAGGATTCCCAGGTTACAAGGACAAAAATGAAAAGACAAATTAACAAACTGACACTCCCACATACAGTCTGTGTAATCCACAGCTGACGTGCCATTTCTTTTATTACTTGTACACACCATTTAACACTTTAAGTATGGCTGTAATCATATAATGAGATTTGCTAAAGCCAGACTTTGTGTGAACTAGTCCAACAGCAGCATTTTGACGATATACTTGCTAAACACTGAGAATACTTTTGAAGTGTTTTGAAACTAGCAGAAACAGTAGCATTAGTAATAATACATTTGCAATGCTCTAACTGCATTTTGAAAGCATGTGAAATTTTCCAATCGTGACCTAGATTAACTACCATGGTCCACAAAGAGGCATGTTACAATTTTAAAGAGTGATAAATGTATATTTATGCATGCAATGATATTCTACTAAGGATTCCCTCTCAAAACCCATCAGAATTGTGTAACATTTTACTGTGAACATTGCATGTACAATTATGTGTTTATGAGTATAAAATTGTTTCAGTAACTTAAACAGTTCTAGTCTTATGTAGCAATCACTACGCATTGTTTGTACTGTGATCTGATATTTCAATTATACCATCAAAAGGACCTCACTCATTACACAGATAAAAGAAAAGGAAATAAAAGTATGCAGGAACAAACAGGAAAGGAGACATCACAAATTAAGATTGCAAAACTAATCCTGTACACCATCTGTGACAGTACAACAGAGACGTGTTAGAACAAAAAGGTTTGTTAAACTGCTACTTTATTCCACCACATGGTCTAAATAAGGAAAGGACCACAATCTGAAATACATATTTCTGCTTATTCCACCATTAAGAAACTAAAAAGCTATTGGTGAAAAATAAGTAAGGAATGTGTGCATACATGCATGTTAGATGCAGCATTTGCTGGGGAAATAAATTCTAATTTGTATTAGAGATAATTTTAGTTCAAATTATGAATTCTTCAATGGTGACATACAGCCAGAGTGTCTGGCCCTCAACCATGGTGATCAAAAGTGAGCAAGACACTCAGACAAAGCATGAACAGCAGCCCCAAAAGCCTACCAGCATCAATCTTTTTCTAAATCAGTTGTCTATATTTATGTTACAAAAGAAAATTTCCAAAGTCTTATTGCAAGAAGGGACTTCTCAAAACGTCTGCCTCACAGAAATTTGAAATTACACAGTACTTTCCAACAGCTCTAGCTGCTGGAATAATTAAACATGTACATTAACAGTTAAGGCTAAGAAGACACATATGAGGACTTGCACTGTCTGCATTTCCAGTACAAAACCACTCATCTACCCACACTTTCTTGCACCTTTCTTCCCATCTGTCATCTGTTTTTTTCCCTCATTCATAACACGTTTTGACTTTTTCTCATTATACCTGTATTTCAGACTGAAAATCAGTTCTCGTCCAGTATACTGCCAAGCCACCTGCCAGTCTCTCTTCCTTCCAGACAAATATTGATTCTTCTCATTCCCCACACTTCAAAATAAATTCTAATCACAATACCACACCCTTGCCCACTGAGGCTAACAGAACTGTCTTTCACAATCTGTTTTTCACAAGCAATTTGTTTCTTCCACTAACAAATCAAAACTAATTTCCTCTTCAAAACCAGCAACAGTTCTCCTCCAACTGAAAACCAATTTTCCAACCTCCCAGACAATTTTAATACAGTTTAGCCAAGCTTGCAAATATAACTATATTTGGCATATAGTTTCTGATCCTAATATTTCTTTTACATAAAGTACTCTTTGGTTATTGTATTTTCTTCCCATTTTCCCATCCAGACGCACTCAGAACTTGACTGGGGAGTTTGCTCTAGCAAATCTGAGGACAATGGATCCAGAAAGACAAAAGGTTGTTTCACCTATGTAAATTGAAAGACTAAATACTTGGCTGGATCTGGGCCCTGAAGTTTAGTTCCAAGTAGGACAGACCTTCACTAATGTAAAGATCAGAAAGTGGTCTTAAAACCTACTTGACTCTGAGACGAACAGCAGAGCTAATGGCTCTTTTATTAATAGGACAGGAGGAAGGAATGTAAGAAAGCAACAAAGCCATAATAGGAGAGATATGGCTGAACATGACAGAAAAGTTCTGAAAATGAAGAGTAAGATGGTAAAAAGGTAAAGAACAAAGAGGCATCTGGAAGGATGAAGAGACAAAGCTGTTTACATTCTTGCTCCCTCCTTACTTTAAGCCATTTTAGTTCCAGAATCCTATTGAGTTCCTGCTTCTGCCTGTAAACTCACCTCCCGCTTCACTACTGCGAGGAAGGAAAGCAACAGTATTTTTACTGTTGTGGGAAAAGAAGTAAATTCCTTTTCTTACAGCACAGGAAGCATAACCATTCAGAAGTAGTAAGGATATATTATGCTGTCCCCACAGTGTCTTTGACTGTCTTTATTTGTAGGTTCAAAATATTCATCTTGTGTGTGGTGCAGTATCATTCATATTAGAAAGTCCAGTTTTACAATTTTAAAAAAACTTTTATTTTTTCTACCATCTGCTGTGTAAGCTTACCAAATGAGTCTACAAGTCCATTTAACTTTGTTGCTGCATCTTGTATGTTTCTACCAGGGAGGCTTTTATATTGTTCTTGTTCCCTTAGTCTCTCTTTCTTTTGCTTAATGTGTTATCAGGGAGGATGATTTCCTGTCTTACTTCCCTGACAGCAAAAGGATGTCCATCAGTTCTGTCTACTTTGTTTCTTTCTCTAAAGCCTCCGTGAGTAACTGGAAATTATGTAAAGATAACAAAGATACCACACAAACAATAGATAAGTATTTTAAACTCATTGTAATGGATTACAACAAATTGACTATTAGAGGAGAATTTATATTTGCTTTTGAACCAGAAATAAGCAAAGATAGTTTCAACTAATAAAACCATGGAGGTAATACATGTATGGTTACCGCTTCCGAACAGATATATTTCTCAAATAGAGGAAAAGAATTAAGACAAAGTCATTTGGCTCGATGATTTGGGACTTCTTAAAGTTTCTTCTTTCCCCTTTTGAATTAATCTCTAATAATCAAGAAAGTTGCCTAATATTTTAGCTCATCTTAATTTGATAACAGAGACAACAATATGAAATTTAAAAAGCGATATAAACCAAAAAGAAACAGAAGGTAAGTGTTCCAACATTGCACATATAATTAGCTTCTCAAGTACAAGAGTAAATCTCAGTAAGAAATAAAAGAATTTTAGGAATAAATGATAACAATATTACAATCCCTTATTAAACAAATTTAAAAATCATTAAATGATGCAAAAAAATGGCATACTGATTCATCATACAGATGTTCTTCAATGGAAGAAACTTACATTCCACAATTAACTTTATTAGTAAGCAGAGAGGTTACAGAGCAACTGTTAAGAAAGGCAAATATTAAACCAAACTTGACTTCTGAAGTCGTACTCAAGAATCCAGCTTGATTAAAGAACCAAATCCCACTGGAATACCCTTGTAACTAGCTCTAGAAGACATTCCAGCAAAACAGAATGCATTGGTCTCAACTGGTTGAAGTTTGATGACTTGACAAAAACAAAAGGCCGTAATACTCCAAAAGTTCCATTTGGTTTAACAGTCCATGAATCTTACAGAACCAAAGGGAATAAAAATAAAAAAAAAAAAAACCCAACACAAAAAACCCCACCAAATATAGGCATTACATACATATAAACTATGTACAATTAAGTACTCTGCAATCTGAGGGCAAGCCAGATTGATTTATTCAAATTAATTTAAAATAGCTTCTTTAAGTTATGATTGAAATTGAAGAGAACTTTTATTATAAATCACTAGTTTTGCACATTTATTTTTTAAGCTGTTGTTCCGTACATTTAATCACTGAAGCAGTCAAACAATTCTTTGTACTATTTTTTTTAATTGAACAGGACACATTATGTTGCATTTTTATGTAAGAAGTGATAGAACTTAATGTGTTCTATCTAGACTTTTAGTTTTAATTAATTACATTATGCTAACAAGCACGTTGGCTACAGTCTTCAAGACAGTAATTTTTAACTTATTTCTGGCACACTGCATTTCGAAAATTGAAACGTAACAAAAACATACACAAAACTGAAGAAAATATCTACAGTTGACATTATTAAATACAACACTTCTAAAGAAATGCTACATAACAGAATAAATTTATCAAAACATATTTTACATTTCAAACTGAGCAGTTCATTAAAGAAGGGAAGCACTATAATTATATGAACTGAACAGATTGTTTCTGGTCACGATGTCCTTCAAAGGTTTAAAACTAATGTATCTTATCATCTTATGGTTATTTTTATACATAAAATGGTACAGGGAAATGTTCCCAGTTTGGTTGTTGAAAAGTCTCTGACCGCAGACTGTCCTGGCTTGTCTTTAGAACTTTGGCAATATTCAGATCTTATTTGAATTTAAAATTCTGTGCCTAGGCCACTATCCCATCCCCCCAGTATAGAAAAAAACACTGACAAAGAGGAACAAGTTCACAGCATAGGTCACCAACTTAGTCAGGGACAGTAGCACAGACCCTGTGAGGACAGACTGGGGAGAGGGGCCTGTTTCCACCTGGAGAGGCGAAGACATTGGGGGAACCTAACAGTAGCCCCAGTACCAACAAGGAGGTTACTCAGAAGGCAGAGGCAGGCTCTTTACTGGACAAGAGACAACAGGCATAAGTTGAAACACAAGAGGTTCAGAGAGGGTATAAGGAGAAAGTTTGTCATCCTGAGGACAGCCCAGCAGTGGATGTGTTGCCTCCACCCTTGGAGGTTTTTATGACATGACTGGATACAGCTTTGATACCAGTTCGGACCTCATTACTGACCCTGCTTTTGGCAGGAGTTTGGAGCAGAAACCTACTGAGGTCCCCTCCACACTAAATTATTCTGTCATTCTATGAATACAGTATCTTTATTTAATTAAAAGTTACATTATTTGACTAAATTTAGGCCTTAGCAGAATTGTAGTAACAACCTCCAAATGGTTTTCTTTAAAACAAACAGTAATTTAAAGAAATCCTTTTCATCTATATTAACTGCCTGTCTACCCAAGGTCGGGGATGATATGCTCTTGTTTTCCTTCTGCGCATCCCCTTGGTGTGAAAAGAGACCACCACTTTTCCTGGCTCCAGACATATTTAACCTCTTGTTTTAACAGTATGATAAGGGGCACTCGAGGTCACTTCCCCTTAGGCATTCTCCGTCAGAAATACTGCAGCTACATTGTGGCAAGTCAAAACAATACTGGGTTTCTCAGCCAAGACAGACTTCAGATGTGGGAGAAGGAGAAAAGTAGTTTGACACATTAACACAGAGCACCAAGTGCCCTACATGCTGTGTAAAAGCAAAGCTTTCCCGTATTTCCAGAAATGGCTTCAAGTAATCAAAATATAAAGTTGCTCAAAGATATTTCACTGAAGTTGGTAGAGCAGTCCACAAGGCTAGTGTAGGAGTAAGAAACTAGACAGCCAGCACCTTCTAGCATATTATGGCATGTGGTTAACTTGTGGTAATATCAGGTAATGACAAACTTCAAATTTCCTTCTAAAAAGTCTGACTGGAAGAAATGTTATTTCACCACCTTGCACAGTCTTCTAATCACAGCATATCTTAAACAATAAAAAGAGACATCGTGTATTATCAACTTAGCCAAAAATTTTTATCTCAGGGTCAAGAGTTCCAAAAACCTGTGTCAAAACTCACAGAACCACCATAAAATTGACATGTATTACAATCTTTTTTTACAGAACAAAGTAAAAACGTTTCAATATTCTGAAGTTAGTTTAAAACTCAGTTTTGTGAGTTCGCAGGCAAAAATATTGATAAGCTATCAGTCTGAGCAAGTGGCAGAGCTCTTAGAAAACATACTTGGAAAAGTATCAAGGCCCAAGAAAATTATGGCATAGCTTAAGTCTGCTGCAGTCTAAAGATACCCTTCTAAACACTGTTAACATACCTGAACCAGCTTGGCCAGCAAAAGAACATGAAATTTTCAGTGTTCTGTGCAATTTACACTGCTGTGGCTTCCAGCCGCTGAAATATGAGCTAGTTCAGGTACATCCACATGTGTTACGATCACACATGCAACTATATTGCAGACATAGCTTCAAATTGAATTGGTTCTGCCTTACACTGGTGTAATCTCATTCACCTCAACCAAATAAACCTCCTGCTTTATTTATTCTCCACTTTGACCTGAGCCTGTTTCATCACACTGCTTTTAGGTCTACTAGTGCATAACAATGAAAAGTGAAGATCCCAGCTCATTTTTTACACCCACCTTGCACAGGGCCCAGAAGTCCTACTAACAGTTTTGCATTCTCATTATCACAAACTTAAGTCTAACACGCTTCTCCCCAAATTCTGCAAGCATGCTTCCAAAATACTCACTGGAATTCAGTGCAACTCCATCATCCTTTCAATGCCCAAAACACCATTTTAGTGTGCTAGGCTCCAGTTTTAGGGATCAAAAGACTCGTAGGAATAGAACGTCCTAATATAAGTGAGATACCTTGAAATCACCTTTAACTGAAGCCAGGTTAAGAAAAAAGCAACCAGAAGTATTTATTCACAAAAGCCCTGATAGACAGCATAGTTACAAAGGTTTATGAAGACCCAGGTATAGAGCAATTAAAAGATAACCATCCATCTATTTACACAGTTGTTAGAATAGTTCCAAAGTCTCAACCTTTTGGGAGCCAGCTGTTGGATTGAGACATGCTTTATTGCCCACAGCTGAGGATCTGGGTCTTGTGCAATCCCATGTCCTCAGATTCCACTGGGAACCCAAAATTCCTTTTGTAGCTCAGTCCATTTTTGGGGTTATCCAGGATGTGGTTACACAACATTTCCTCTGGCACTGCAAGCCAGCTTAAGAAGTTATCCTGTCTGTTCCCCTTCCCTCGTGCCACTTGTTCCAAAAGAGGGGAAAAAAAATAATATTTAACTTAGGTCACAGTTGTGATGCAGTTTACAGCACAGCCCTACAAAGAGCTGTTGTGTTTACAAAACCAAGGGAGCAGCAAATTCCAGTGTTTGTGAGAGGCTGAGAAAAGAAACATCTTGTGTGCCAGAGACAGTTTAAGAGGACACTTAACACACATCATGAAACTACAACCTCTACCTCACCCTCAGATCTCTGGGACTTCATGGTTTACATTTCCTGACAGAAAGGCCAAAACTCTCTCTCTCTGCTTGGATTCCCACCCAATTTCCCCAGCATTAGGAATTCTCCTGTTCCTTGGCAATCAGTTGCTAAGTAGGTAGTCTGCTTTCTACTGCTCCAAAGAGCAAAACCTCAAGGTATCGAAATACAAAAAACCCAAAGGAGTGTTGCTGTTTTACTTAGTGCAGAAATCTGAAAACTATGCACAGCAGACAGTTTGTCAGTACAATAACAATAAATCTGTTCCTTCAAAACTGCATATTACTGCTGATCTTAATACACAGAAGTGAGCATTCAAATCTCACACAACTAATCTGAGAATCTAAAGTACAATCTTGTAGAACTGACTAAAATCTGATTTTACAAGACAATAAAAACTGAAGACATTTCTATGTACATATTATTATAAGACTATAATATATTCCATACTAAAATAAAATTTCTAGTGGTTCAAAAAAAGAATCCAAAGAAAGAACCTGTACTGCCAGTGCTACAAAGTATGGCAAAATAGTGTCAGGAATAAGATCGGAAATGCCAGTTATAATTTCCAAAATCAGCTTGTATGAGAAGCAGTTTTCTCCATGTGAGGTACATCTCCTAGTGAGAGGAAATGTCTTCAGTAGTTTGACGATAAAGTTGAAAAACATGCAAGCTTTCAGGTTCACCAATCCTTTTGGCAGTCGTTGCACAACCTATAAAATGGAAATAGTTTGGCTTTGCATCCAATTTTGACTCCTTCATCTACAAGGAAAGGGTTTTAAAGGTTTCACTTAATTCAACTCCTTTTACTCCCTCCATTTTCTGAGGATAACGTTTTGCCTTCTTTACCTTTGCAGACTACAGGACTGGAGTAAGAATGTTTTTAATTCTGCTTGTCCCTGAGGGGATGCCCCCTCGTACGGGCCAGTTGCTATTTGTCCCCAACTTCTGCTTTCTGAGCACACAGGAGTACTCCTTCACATAGATGGGATGCAACAAACACGTAAGCGGCTTTTTTTCCACTATGCATTTTGGCAACCCTTTGCTCCTTTGTTTCAGAGAGAAGTATAGAGAGAGCTGGGGATTGCTGTCCCTTGCAACTGTACTATAGTTAACTTACCAACAAACTTAACACAGTATTGCTACATTTTGCAGAACCAGCACCAAACATTAAAGAATGTCAGAATTCCCCCACAACTGTGAAATCCTGCAAAAGAGAGGATTTTTGCTGGCTTATACTGCCCACTGTAGTATGCAGTACATCAACTGCACCACACACAACAGACTTTACATTTTTTTCTGAACATCATTCTCCAACATGAACCCTCACTTGAAAACTGTATTTTTAAGAGGCTTTTGTCTTTATAACCTCAGAGCCTCCTATGTTATTTGACTACCTTAATAGGTTTCCGAAGCACCTTTTTAACTCACAAAACCTCCTCTTTTATTAGGAATTAATAGTTGTTTTCCAATAGCCTTTGTCCTCAAATGCTCTTGCCTTAGTCTTGTAGTCAAGTTTTACCTAATATATTCAGTAAAACTCAGACACCACCTGTGGCCCTATCTCTATAACTGAATCCATGCAAGCAATCCCATAATTTTATGTTGAAGTTAACAGGGCTCTCAATCTAAATGCACTTGAACAACTGAGGCCTCTAAAAATTGTTTGAGAAATATAGGTAGTAAACTTCTTGCTACATAAAAATATACATTATTAGACATCCAAAAGTCAAAGTTTTTCTTACTTTAAAAATATCTCCCAGTGCTGGAAACCCAGATGATAGCACAATACATTGAAGACTGATGAACATTTTGCCCATAACTACAAAAACTTAGTAGTCAACCAAGACTAATGGAAAACAAAGGAGGAAAATATTCATTTAAAGCATACTAGAAATGTTCTTAAAACACTCATTTTATATATGCAAAGTGTCAATACTAGACTAAGAAATGTGAACACTATTCCTCTAAAATATAAAAAAAAAATAAAAAAATCAAAGTTCTTATCCTCACATACTCTGTTTCTGGGAAATACGACTTAGTTTGTGCAAAAAAGTCTCACAAACTGATTTCAACTGATTTGATAATTACTCTTACCAAAAGCTACAAAGAAGAAACCATTAAGACCAATAAAGTCACATAAAGAAACATTTTTTAGTTCTTAATTATACATGCAAATAACTTTAATCACATCACTTTGAACATATATAATATATTCCTTTATTTAGAACACTTGTAAAAGACTTTCTTAAACCCTAAAAAACTTTCTTAAACCCTGAAATCTACTGCAACTGCTCAAGAACATAAGCAAAATGATAAAGGAATATCAGCTAAGATAGCTCAACTAGACTCAAAAATTTTACATCACAAACATCACATAGTTCAAGAACTGAGGTAAATATCAGAAAAATTTCTACATGGGGATGCACATAGAGCAAAAATTACCACAGTACACATATTTATGCAAGCATATAAGCACTTTCAAAGTCCCAGCCTAAGTAATCAATCTTTAGTTTAGTAAGTCCATAAAATGCCCCAGCTCTATTTCCTAGGCCTGGCATTGAGTATATTTTTCATCTTTCTAGTAAGTATTGAACAGCAACCTAAAAACAACTTTGGTGATAACCAGTTAACATGAGACTTATGCAGGACCAAAACTGAGAGCTAGCCAAGCAAAAAACCGGAAGACAGATAACATTTGATGTCAACAAATACAAAATAATAAACTCCTGAAAGAATAACTTGCAGCTATTCCCACATGGCGTTGAATTTTAAGCCAAATGTAAGCAGATAAACAAAATAACTGTGCACAGGATGTGCAGCTCAACAGAATCTCTGCTTAACACAGGCACTTACAAGACAAGAAACAAAGTGTTCCAATGAACAAAGAATGGGATCGAAAACATTCTCATTTCACCTGGAACGCTGTCTTTTGTGACATCATAGAAAACACAGAAAACCAGAATCAATTCATAGATTTATCTGAGCTACAGACAAATACTAAAGATACTAGGAAAAAAAACCTACACACCAACCAGAAGAAAGACCAGAAGAAGGGACAGAAGAACAGAAAATCAAATTAAGAGCTAATGCCTCCTTTCCTAATACAAGGAAATGTTCAACCGTGATTAAAAAGCAATCCACTAACAACAAAAGGAACTGTGTAATACTACTGTGGAAGTCACTGTCAAAGACATAGATGCAGAGATAACTCATGTCATAAAAGGACAATGCTTGTATTGACTTTAAATCTATAGCTGGCTGCATCACATTGGATTTTTTTTCCTACAAAGTGAGATTTAAATATTCATGTTTGACTGTGTGATACAGTGACTGCATAACCAAAATTAGATAGACAGTTATCTTTCAGGCAAGTCATTCTACTTGTCTACTGAAGAAGCATTTAGATTTTCCTCCACAGAAAGAAAGCCAGGAATTACTTTTAAAGGTCAAATCAGCTGTAAATCAGCTGTACCTCAATACCCACGATAACACAAGGGGATTATATCATTGTCCATGTGAATCAGATCTCTCTGCGTTCAGTACTGCATAACCCAGAGACCTTAACATTGGAGTAAGGCATCACCTTTTTTCTTCCAGCACCTCACAGGTTGCAACTGACAGCAACGAGATACTTTACACTTGTACCTTGTAGCTCTCACTTTATTGCAAGGCATATAACCCATTTAAGTGAGAGATATAATGCACTCTCTAGATCAACACAGCATGCAGCAAAAAGCACCTATGTGTATGTGACAAATAAAACCAATTACAGTTCTTCCAGCAGAACTACTATAAAGAAGCCTCATTGTATATACACATTTTGGTTTTGTTTTTTGAGTCTCCATAAAGACAGATCTACCTTATAGAATAACCTGCAAAATCTCATATCCAGAAATTCAAGAAATTTCTTATTTTCAAGCTCATTTACCTTCTGATAAAGAAATCACATCTGAAACAAGTTAGAAAAATACAAATGCAAGCATGAGCTCAAATGTTGACTCAGATCTTGCTAGCCTTATTCATATTAGTCATCTTACTGGGCTCACGCTGAGAACCCTGTGGGTGGACACATGAATTCATATGGAACCCACTGAAATCAGTGCACAGCCAGGGTCAGAGGCTTTGAAACAGCAGCGCTATTAAGTTAAATGGAAAAAATATCACTCTGTGTTGCCTGATAACAGTGTTGATATTTGCATATAAGCCTAGGTAAAAAGAAGGGGGGGTGTTATAACAGAAATGCTAGCCTATAATACCATAGTAGCACCAGGATAGAATAATTTGGGTTGAAGGGCACCTCAGGAGGTCATCTAGTTCAACCTCCTACTCAAAGCTTCAGCTATTTTTATAAAAAAGCCACAAGGTTTTGGTTGCCTTCTTCCACATCAGTTGTTTTTTCAAAACACCATTAAACGAAACATTTTTTTAATTATTGCATGTTTAATTATGTTAATCTGATTTTTAATGAAAGTTTTGTAACTTTTGATCACAGTTCCCTTTTATCCATAACTAACATAATTTAATTCATGTGTCTGTTTAAAATGGCTATATTTCCGAACCTTGTTTAATTTCCCTCCTCAGGTTCTTTCAGCCGAGATGCTAGATTATTTCCTGTAATTGCAAACATCACCACTTAGCTTTTTGTTTACATAAGGTCATAGTGTGAAAACGCCCCAGAGCTGAGATAAAGAGACCAATGGCAAAAACGAAAACCCCGTTCAGTAACTGCTTTTCTTACAACTTCAGCAAGAAGATGCCATTGCTAGTACAAGATGGCAGTGACGTTCACTTTAGTAGTATTCTGTGGTCATGCATAACATTAACTCCACATAGTTTGGAAATGGTTATTCTACAGAGATTTCAACTTTGATTTTTATTAGCCCAATCACCACTCTCAACAGCTACATGTGAGAAGCACCAGCAGTCTCCTTTCATTTTCCATTCCGCAGTTCCAGTCAATCTGATTTCATCAACAAGAATGTCAAACCTTTTTCTGCACTCTGTAAACTTCTTGCTCATTAAAACTTCCCCTCCCAGCAGCAAACACTACTTCCCTATGTTGCTGCCATTGGCACTTACGAAAATGAGAAACTGTAAACAGCTCTGATTTAAGGCTTCTCTGGGAAGTGCACCACTGCTTAAAACCCCTATCATTTCACGCTATAATACAGAAGTTGTTTACTACAAAATTCTCCATTTACACCACTGAAGTCACTTGGGACTCGTCCCTATCAAGCAGAAGGCAGAGATGGCTGCTGTGTTCCTAATGAATCCTCAAATTACTGTCACCAACCCTAAGCAGGGACAACAAACCAGCATGCCCAAGAAACATCACTACAATATTACTCCCATATCAATTACTAGGAAGACTGGGCTGGGAGGAAGAAAAAAAAAAGTTAATGCATATAAACTGATCCAAACAACCCTTTTTAACAGTGAATGTAATCCCTCCAAAATCTCCTGTCAATATTGATTTTCCATAAAACACAAACTTTAGAAATATTTTTCTCTTGCCTAAACTACATATATATTAAATTTGACTAACAATAGAACTAATGGAGAAGTAGATGATAAATTGGAAAGCTGTACAGGGCTAAGATGTCAGAAGCACTGACCATTAAGCAACTGATCTTAAGTGCAAAATCACATTTGAAATTATGAGTAGCCACCACAATCTTCCCAATCGTGTTTCCCTCTGCCCAGCAACCAGAAAGAATATAGTCTATGTCTCTCCGGCAACAAATAATTTACAAATAACCAAAGCAAGGTGTCATTTTCTCACCTGTCAGAGCCTGCTGAGGTGAGAAAGGGAAATTTGAAGACAGAGCCAATCAGGTTCTAATTAGACTTCCGTTGCACAAAAAAAAAAAAAAAAAAAAAAAAAAAATAAAATTATCTTACCTTANTTGAGCTGCAATTATTTTCTAAAATAAATAAATAAATAAATCTTTTGTGAAAATAAATGAAATTCACGAACTCGTAGCCCACATCTAAAGGAACACTTCCCCGCCCAGAAGCAAACTCGATACAGACATATAGAGAAAAACCACAAACGCTTCTGTGACTGTTTGCCCTCCTTCTGCAACGAGATGATTTTTTTTTTTTTT
>RSEF01000031.1:28081178-28127485 GCA_003993805.1 Himantopus leucocephalus | reverse complement strand
TTTTTTTTTTTTTTTTCTTTTGTGATAGGCGTGTGTGTGCTAGTTCTGTCCTAGCCCCCAGGCTTTATTGCACAATTCTAACCTTGCAAACGTACACTTTTATGTAACTTCCTATGTGTTGAGTTTGTGCCTTGTTTTCTTGTCCATGCCAAGTGAACATGCTTCATCTGAAAGCTCCAGAACTACATTGTCTCTTACACTTACCTAAAAAGAGAAAGAGCTTGACTGCTGGCCTGAAGAGGTGGTGAGTTAAGGAAATAACACCAGTCAAAGGACTCGATCTACAAATAAGCCCTGTGAAGTCTTTATCCAGGAGTGAGTGGAAGAACAGGAGCTGGGACAGGGAAGAACTAAAAAGCCATGTAAAAGTTTGATAGGTGATGAGTCTCAAAACTACCAACAGACACATGCTCATAACTTTCCATGATTTCAAAGCAAGCTGTTAATTGTCAGCTAACAATTTGGTACTGTCAAATAAAATATTCTTTAAGGACAAACTTTATCACTGTCATTTCTACAATGTTAAATGGGTTTTTTTTTTTGCCCTTTGTGCAGAAGAAAAGAGTATGGCCGTGTCATACGAGTTCATCTTAGAGAAAACCTAGGCCAATTCAGAACTAGAATTTAACTTGGTGTGTATATTGCTTTGCATATTTGGTTTCCTTGAACATGCAGTTTAAAGGATACCTGGTGATTTTGAAGAAAAGTCAATTACAGCATGTTTTCTTCTAGTGTATCTAATCCCCGACCTCACCAAAAGTTTCTGTGCTGTTACATCCTGTAATAATCTGCTTTTGATTTTTAATGTCTCTCTCTTTCCAGGCTGCAATGTGGAAAACTCACACAAGCATGTACTGCAGTGACACCAAAAACTTTCACAAACAGGGAAAGGAAACAAACTGCAAAATAAAAATGTTCTGATGCCTCACAAGTAGAATCCAGATACACCTGATACACCACCATATCCAGACCACTTAAAAGACTAGGAGAGCAGTGTACTATGTTGGTTGTGCTCACTGCGTAATCAAGGTTGCACATCAAGATGTCTGTGGATAGAACCCTGCAAAGGCAAAGAATTCTACTGGAATAGATGGGAAATCCTTATATTGCTAAGTTCCAACAGTTTGTCAGGGTCAGGTTTAGTTGGACCTGCAAAACTTGCCAAGCTCTTGGCTGATAAAGCACACCATTAGTCGACAAGATTGTGAAAGTCCAATCTACGTTAGGACTCCAAACATCACAGCTTATCTAATGAAATGTCACCTGTAAAGAAGTCAAAGTTCCGATTCTCCTGAAACACAGGGACTGTGTTCAGAGAGGAGACATTGCTTTCTTCTGGCCAGGGTGCAAGGGGGAATATTTCCACAAATAATGCACACTGAACAGGACTTTTTGCGCGGTTTATATATACACATTTTACAACACCATTATCATATTGGTATCTCCTGTGTCTGTTTGATTGGTTAGTAGTTTACATATGATCGCACAGTCGAGTTATAGCTACTTGGAATGCTCAGGGGAAGGGTCTTCACCTGGGCCAGGGTCTTCATGATCTATGGGCATGATTTTTAGTATTATATTGAAGGTAGTCTTGCTTAGGGCACTCAGAATTTTCACTTTTCTGCCAAGTTTCAAAACACGTAGATTAGTAGCATTTTCAAGGTCTGTGTGCTTGTATGTTCCAGGATGTTTCACTTCAAGAAAGATAACAATACTTGCTTCCCTTGATTAGGAGTTCTTTATTTATCCTTGACAGATTCAAGAAATTTATCCTTGACAGATTCAAGGGTAGAATCCTCATTATCCATGAGAACGTCTTAGAAGTTCCTCAACTAATCATCCCCAACACTTGTAAAGAAAAACTTCCCCAATGCTAACCATTTGGCCAAGTACACAACGAAATGCTCCTATGCATATGACCCCCTATCAAAAGTTCAGCTAATGCCAACGGTTAACAAGTCTAGCTAACTTTAATGCTAACAAAACTGGATAAAATTTTAGCTGTAAGACAACAATACCAGGCACTTTTACTTTTGTCTTCTATTGAAATTAGTTTAAATACATTTTAGCATAGTGTAGCAAGAAACACTATTGTCCTGTGAAATATCCCTTTTCACTAGTCTGGTCAGGGCTGTTCACTACTTTCAACAGTGTTCCTGCTACTCTGTTAATTTTTAACAAGTCTTTTCAAAGGCATCTGCACCCAAAAACTGTCAGCATCTCAGATTTGCATCTTATTACCATTTAAGCATCCCCCTTTCCTTTTTCTTTGCTAAATGATCGTCCGCAGCCTCCATACATTTGCATGTTAATACGCTTGGGTACAAGTGTCAGCCTGTGACACGCGGGAACTTAAACGTATTGGAGTATCACTGATCTACATCCTGTTTATACATTTCATTTCACATATTCACACCATGTGACGCACAAATATGTGTAGGCTGTAGTAACACAGGCACAAGCACAGAACCCTAAATTAAACAGAGGTGTAAAACATTAAGCTTAGTAAACGTACCCCCAAATAATGGGCAATAATACCACTAATTATACACGAAACATGTTTTTTACAACTGTTGTAACAACTTCAGAGTTAGTTTGCTTTTCAAAGCAAGTTACAAAACTTGCCATCTGTGCAAAAGGCTTAGTTTTACTTTCTTGATTACTTCTGTGTTCCAAATTCTGAGATTAGCATACAGACCAGGAAACAGATTTTGTTTCATTTTCATATTCAAACAGCTAAAAATGATGGAAGCAGTTTTGATGTAGTTACTTCAAAAATTCTCATGGTTGGATTTACATTTATCATTTTCAGCTGAAATTAAAATGGAAGCACATTCTGTATTCAGGGTGGGGAGATTATTTGCAAAACCACGAATTAGAACAGGGCTAAGGAAGTTACTCATTTAAGTCAAATGTATGAAGTCAGACTGTCTGCATGTATTTCACTTTTCCTTCTACTTTTGGAGTAGGATGTAAAATTCTCTTTAAAAGAAGTACATATGTTGTAATAGTTTTTCTCCTCTTTGGGTAGGCCCAGCCTTGGAGAAAAACATGTTTTGGTTAAAAAAGCATGCTTTTTCTTTAAATGTATGGCACAAAGAACACTCTTGAAAGAAACCTTTTCATTATTTATAGTCATTCTCTGAAACCTATTTCCCAGAGTGATACGACTGAATACCTCCTTCCTGGAGGAAAAAAGAGGAACAAGCACCTGTAAATACAGGTTTGCATATGATTCACCTCCTGAAAGGACACACTTCTAATTCACCCACTTGGGGAAAAAAAAAATAGGGAAAAAAGCCATCTCTTGGCTTTGAGAGTTCCAATGGTAAGCGTAAGTTTGTTCCCTTCTAGACATTCACTTGAAAGCTCTTCCTCTGAAAGACAGTAGAGAGCACCTAAAAAAAAATGCCGTAATGCATTTCTGCAAAGACTGCTTTTGGAGCATATACCTAATAATGAAAAATGTACTTCCCCAGACACTACATTCTACCCTGAATACTGCTCCTGGTGGAAGATGCACTTCTTTGACCCTACCTTCTCTAACAGCCCCCCTGCGTTCTTGATCAGGTACAAAATGCTGCATCATACAACAATCCCAGAAGAAAAGTTAAAAACCAAACTAAACCAAACCAAAACGGAAAAAAAACCCCGCCAGAACAGGCATCAGTTCAATTGCTGAGCAACTGGAAAGCACTCAGACACTACAGTGACTAACGCAGTACAAGGACTTCTATAAAACTGAGAGGAATAGAACCAGACAACGCTCCCCGCTCGTCTGTACCTGTAACTGCCCCATGTCCCTCCCATAGCGCTCTCCCGGGTCTCGGTAAGCTGCCGCTTTCCAACAGCTCTCTGCGGTTCCCTCCAAGCGCTACAAGGGGAAGACAGCGAAGAAGTCAGCTTTATAGCCTGCAGTGATCAGAAATAGTACTCTACCTGACAGATTCTTGGTTTGCGTGATGGGAGTGTGTATGCTGGATGTGCAGTGGCAATAAAACTTGGATTAAAAAACCCCCACATAGTGGTATTGCTGTATTGCTTACTTACATTCGTAGCACATACACAGATCAACCACACGTAGCACGTAAGCTTTTCATCTGTATCTTTCAAATTGAGTTATTCTGGTTTTGTTGGTTTCAGTAGTTTCTGATAAGTTTTCTGCAAATAGAGAAAGATTAAGTAACTTTTTTATTTAGTCTCTAATGAAGCTCATCGCCTCAGGTGAGGAACAATGCCCGCACGGATCCCCACGCTGCCCGTGGCTCCATTAAATGTTCCAAGCCTTTGAATCCTCTCATCCATGTGCCTCAGCACAGGTTGGTGTGGATCTGATCTGGAGATGGAGTAAATTCATTTCTTGCCAAGTTAGTTGAGTCACAACTGAGCAGCAGCATGGGATTTCCTTTTAAGGAACAAGCGCCTCTCTCCTATTATAGGACAAAACCTAGCATGCAGCCAACAGTTATGTAGCTGGAAAAAGCAGGCAGGCAAGTAAGTGCAAGCAGTTGTCTTAACCATAGAACTTCTTGAAAATGAGTTTTCAAATACAGTCCACTGATGGGAAATGGCTTGGTATAAATGGCAATACGGGGAACCACAAATTTACTGTCACTCTGTGACTTGCAGAGCCTTTTGCTCAGTGTCGGAGTAAACAGACACGCATGCTAGCACCATCCAGTGAGGAAAAGAGTCAGTAAGAAAACTCTGAGGTTCTCCTTCCTTAACAAAATGTGCTAACAGCATGAAACAAAACAAAGTTAATCATACTGCAACATGAGTTGAAGGAGAACCTTGAAATGTACGCCTCAGCTTGCAGTGTTTTCCAGTGGCTCTGCAGTCAAAACTCCCAGTGATTACAATACAGATGCTTCTGGAGTCCATCTGTGTAGGTCTCCATTGAGTTACACTTTATTTCCTAATCAAATTTTGCTTGCATAGGTTTTGCTTTGTTTTGCTGTGTTTCCCTGCAGGACTACTTAATATTTAGAGCAGGATATCCTCTGTGTTTAACTGGTGCCTAAGCACAATGGTATGTCATTGCATACAGGTTTTGGTTATACTGTTATACGATTGAATGTACTTATATTCATAATACACAGGAGCTAAAGTTGTGCCTTCCAGTGTCTACCCATCGCCAGGAAAATAGATTGTAACTCCTGCAAAAAATGTATTTGAAAATCCCTTGGGAGTAGGGAATTCTACTGACTTGAAAACCTTCTGTAATGGATTTTGGAGGGAATGGGGTTTGTTGTTTTTTTTTTTTCTTTTTAAAAGCCTAAGCAAAATGAGGTGAGCCTTTCTTACATTAGTCAAACATGGGAAACAGCCTCCTTCCCTCATACACACAAACTAATATTTCTGCTTTCAGCCTTGGAGTTTCCAAACATTTACGGGGACTCAGAAATTGACCAGAAGTACTCTAATGCAAAATTAAAAGTTTCCAGCCCAGGTTCATGTAAATACCTTCTCCAGGACTTCACCCTGTGCAGTGTTCAGAACTGCATAATGACTTGGGTGGACCTGGCACCAGTTTGTGGAAAGCAAGTGTTGTTTGCTATTTTCACACATGTACATATATTAGAATTTTTTCTTATGTTTCAAGGTGTCTGTGGACATTTAGATGGAAACATCTGTTAAGGATTTTTCAAATTAAGGTTTCTAGAAGTTAAATATGTACTGATTAATGATATCTGATTTTAAATGCAATGAACTGCAGCTTTGTCAAGGTGCTTTTGCTTTGCATTGTTATGGAAAGTTAACCTTCCTGAACTTGTTTGGCAGCACTTACCTATCTGTCAGAGTCAGGAAGCTTCAGAAATTAATGTGTATAGAAATCCATTTCAGTCAGTAATTTCTTATCCTGGGGTGGGTTTTTTCGTTATTATTATTTAATCTCTTTGTGTAATTTAATCTGCCTTAGCCAGTGTGACAGGATGTGAGTGCGATACAGCTAGAAACTTAAAGGACAAAAGACAACAGACCGGGTTAACTAGATCCCTTTAAGGTCAGCTGTTGAAATTTTGGAATTTCCTCACTGGAAAGCTCAACCTTAATGATATTTTTGAATTATTTTTTTCCCCTTTTTTATGTATGATTAAGCTACAATTACTAGGCTGCTTGAATGCAATATGGAAGTTAATGTCATAAAACGGAACCAAGTTTATCTTGTACATTTTCCAAACTGCCTACTGTATTCACATCAATCACCAGAGACCTTGAAGGGCAATAACCTTTAATACACACACAAATATATGAACAAGAACCTTTTACGAACGGTTTCTAAAACTCTTTAAATTGCTTACAGTAAATTCAAAGTAAAACATTTCATTTGTTTGTAGTTAATTTTTCCACTTGGCATTCTCATCTTCATATTAGTGAAGCAAAGACACTGAGTTTCACTTTTATGTCTCCTCAGTTTTACTTTTGGTTGGTAGTACAAAGGAATAGCAAGTTGTGTTTTGATTCACAGTCAAAAAGGAAAAGGATGAGCAGAGTTTAATTTAAAATCAGAAACATATTTCGGTTTGAAATAAAATTATAAAAATATGCATTGTGCTGATTTTTCAAAAGTGCTAAGTAATTATTGCTCAAATGAGAGCCAGTATGAGACACTGCTTTACAGTATTTCTGAAAAAAGTAAGTAACTTCAGGAAGCCTCTAAATATCAATGTTGGTATCAAATGTGCACACTGGCAAAACTGTAACATCAACACATTTTAAGTTAAAACTAAATTATTAAGTATCTTTAGCACAGCTCTTTTGCTTTTCAATCTTTTGGCCAATTTCAGTTAAAAATAGGAGAAGCACAGAGGCATCACAAAGAAGTAAATTCCCTGTCTGGATTCAAAAAGGTGCCCTGCTAGGTACCTGTGCAAACCAGCTAGGAAGCACTTTTTATAAAGAGAGAGGTCTGTCCCACAGGCCACCACTTGGGTAACACTGCTTTAATTAATTAATTGCGGGGTCAGACTCTACATAATTTTAATTAACTAGTAAGTTTCACTGTTGCTGTGGAATTACTTTCGTGCAAAAAACATCAAACCTGTGTCAGTTGCTTTTCTTTTTCTCCTCCTGTCACATCAGTTAGGTCTTTTCTTTGTAATTAAAACAATTCATCGAATTCAGCTGTTTTCATTTCCTATTCCCCCCGCCCCCCNGGCACCCAACAACTATTACATTTAAAAACATTGGTTCCTCATTCTGCTTTTTGTGGCGTAATGGAAATAAACTACATACTGGAGCTCTCAGGGAGAGCATTTCAGAATCGAGAAACAGCTTCCACAAACTCCTCTTCTTGGAGGACGAATGTTTTCAGATAAGCAGTTCCAGCAAGTGTTCCCTCACACCGAGGCAAACATGCAAAACGCAGTTCTCCCTTAGCCAAAGGGGTATGTCTCACAAGCCATGGAGCTTCCTCGCCTGCCTTCTGTGGGATGATAAAAGACGTCGCTGAGGTAGTTGTAGGTGAGGCAGAAAACAGTAGTTAACTCAGTTTGATCCTCGCAGGGAATAGCTTCAAAATATGTCATTCCCAAGGTAAACTTCATGCGAAGGACCAAACCCATTAGAAGTGTTTGCCTAATTGCTTGAAAGGGTACGACTAGTTCTCATCCACAGAAATGAAGGAAAGCTGTTTTTCATCGTTTCTGCTCAGTGCCCTACCCAGTGCTGAGCAGTGTTGAATGTGGCACTCCCGGGGCCAGAGGAGCCCCAAGAACGCCCCACAGCCCTGGCACCGCCTTTGACACTGCTAGACCCGGGGGGCAAACCCGGTCCCCCGAGATGACCATCCCTCCCGGTTTTGCACGTCTTCTTTTCTGCTTCCTCTGCCGCTACACGGTTGAGTCAGCCGTAGGTGGAAAGCCTAGAGCTACCAGCAAACCCAGCTGGAGATATTTTTGGTCAGCAGAAATTGTGAAAATGGGAGCTGGTTTGTGTACGGGTGGGTTACCGTTCAGTAAGCGGCAGAGGAAGCAAGCTGAAAAGATTGCAAAGGAGGCTGCTTTTACTTGGAACCGCCACTTTTCTGCTTCCCTCCAAAAGTGAAACTGACATATTATGCCACACACGCAGCTTGCAGAGTTTAATGTTTGGCTAGCAGCTGCATTAACACCAGCAGGAAAGGACTGCCATGAGAATGGTGGGTGCGATACAGCTGCTGAAATCCTTAGCATCTGCATTTCTTGGTTTGTTTTATGAGCTTGTGCTGCAAAAATATTATGGCAAGGGTTTTTTTAATTATATTTTTTTAATTGCCTATAAAATGTTAGTGGGATAAAGAACAATATTTGGAGATAATTGAAACACTAGCACAGTTATTCATTTCTTCCCTTGTGTGCTTTTGTATCTCTGTGACTTTTTTTCCCCCATTTTTCTGATTTGTATTCCCCGCCATGCTTCTCTGAAAAGCGAGGACCTAAAATGTTGTATCTAGTCCCCAGAACTCCTACTCTTAATCCAATGCTGTCTTTGTGTTGGAAATAATCTTTGTAGTAGCAGTGGTAGACACCGTATATAATGAAACACAGTCAGGGCTTTCACCAGTGGAAGGTTAATGAGAGAAAACCCCACAATATCGCCAAATAAACACAATACTAGGTCTCCTTCCTCAACAGAGGGTCCTAAAAGACCCTTATGAAGGGGTCTTTCAGCTTCATAAGAGTGGAACTGTATGCCATGATTTTCTCTTGTGCAACCCATAGCCCCAAGGACTTTATGAGAACGTGCCCATTGTCCATTTAGTAGCATGATGTGCCACCAGTTTTAAAGCAGCCCGTACATTTTAACACCAATCAGCAAGAAACTTTTGAGTGTTAGGTTTGCTTTCTTGCTCCACTTTAAAACTTGGAGGATTCAGCTAGAAGACCATTACTTCTCCTCTGTGTGTCAGGTAAGGCTTTCTGATCCCAAAGGAGAAATCTTTTTCCTTTGAGGTCTTTCATGTGTTACTCAGGGGTGGAAACATATTGGATCCTACAGGGCTCTGTAGCACCGTAAGAACCAGGAGCTGAAAGCTGACCAAGTAAAGTAAGTACTTGTTTTTAAACAGCAAGTGACTAAATGCTAGAACAAATTCACAGAACTGTGTAATGGAAATACGATGTCTCAATTTTCTAGTGAAGTCTGGGGGCCGTTCTGAAAATTGTCATTTCCCTTGAAGGAGGAAGAACATATTAGTATACAGGAGGTCAGACTCTATGTTACTAGCAACCACTCTTGGTCCTAAACTCTCTGACTTCAAGATGGCAAGCCTCCAAGGAGACCTCTGAGATGGATGAGATGAGCACAGTGCTTTGTTTCCTCAGCAGTGACCACTAGGGCATATTTAGTTACAACTCCAATGTATCTATTCGCTTTTCCATTTTATAAACCCTGGATGAAAGCCCCTGCAGTGAAACTGGACAGAAGAGAGGGAAGGTGTCTGGGTGAGTGGCCAGGGAGACAGCCTGCACAGAAATCCGTGTACATGCCAGGGAACAGAGAAGGAAAATGATCCAGCAACAAAAAACCCCACAGCAGCGTGGTGGGGACTGTTCTTCCAGCTCGTATGACAGAGGAAAAGCCATGGAGCTAACAGGAGGAGGGAGAACAGATCAGCAAAGAAAGGGATGTACCACAAAGGAAACCTTTCTCAAGTGAAAATGGCAAGGTTTAGTCTTTACAAGAATCTAATGTAGAGAAAATAGCCCAAACGAATCCTACGAACAAAATAAACAAACAAACAAACAGATAAAAACCAGCAGAAATAACCTAGGGGGATTTGGGCTTGCAGAGCCACAACATGCTTCTAGCCCTCATAAGGTGTGGGAAATGTTTGCACAGACCTGAGAATATGTGGATCTTCATATTTTCTAATCCAGCTCCCTGTGGGATACAAATGAGTCACTTCATTCTTCTGTACCACAGGCACAAAGGCAGTTCTCCAAAACACAAAACAGAGGATAAAAATCCATAAAGCCAAGAATTTCATTACATGAATGCCAACAATGCACCTTTTCATACTTATATGCCTATGACATGACAAAAACAATTCAAGTAGTTCATTAATTAATAGTATTGTTCTTGCCCAGGGAAGACAGAGGCAAGAGTAACTCAATGAGAGATTTTACTAAAATCTGAAAAGGTGTGAAAGCAGATGTTTCAGTCAAGTTCTGTCGCAGCAGCTTTCTTCGAAAGCTGGGTCAATGAAGAAAATGCCATGAACATAAGCATGGTTAAGTTTTTACTCTGTGTTTCAGTAAGGCGAATGAGGATTTTGATAATTTTCTGTATTTTCCTTACAATGTCTCAACAGCTATTCAGCAATTTCTGACCAAGTTGCTCTTTTCTGTGTAAACCTGTGGGGCTGGGGAGGGAAAAGAAGGGTAATAGGATTCTGTAATATACATCTCTTTGGCTATTAGTTACAGCCTCTTTTCATGAGCACTTCTTGCCATAAATCTCAAGTCTTAAAAACCATCTGCTTACAATGCTTATTTAACTCTGCAAGCTGACACAGATGTTCATTCTTTATTTGTATTTCGAAACTGAAAATTAAGAAGAAAAACTATTCAGGCAGCTGCCACATTCTTCCTGTGATAAGGCCAGCCCCAGTTGGTGTAGCTTTAGCCTCCCCCTCGTCACCCTCTTGTTAAGTAAGAAGTTGTCAAGGACCCTGTGCCTTCTATAATAGCCTGTTTTTCCAAGATACTCTACGTACTGTGGAAAAAGCCAGATCTTTTCAAATCAGCTCTTCTTCACTTTGAATCCATACATCATTGCTTAGAAAAGACTGGAACAAGATCTTGACACTGTTTGAAGGGAAAACTCGCTACTGACATTAACAGTGAAGGATGAAGAAACAGTATTTTTATTAACAACCTGACAAACACATTTCTGAACAAAATGGGAATAACATTTTCTAGGCTGTCTTATTTAGCCCTGATTTATTGTGGATGTTTTCTTTGAAAGTACATTACATACATTATTTAAGTCACGAAGAACAAGGTGAAAATAGTGGATAATGCACTTGTGGCGTGAATTATGAAGTATTTACACTCAGTGCTCAGAAACATTCTGCAGTAGAAACTCTTTCCTGCAGACATGTTCTGAATCTGTAGATGTGTTTCTAAATAAACATACTTAAACAAATCTCTCAGGAAGCCTTATGGAATCAGGCACCTTCTGAATGCTGATACACAAACAAGCCATAAGGCGTTTGGTGTTTTTTCCCCCCCTCTTTTTTTTTACTTCGGTGATGTTAAAAAAAAAGAGAATAGGTAATAAAAACTCACGCATATTTTGATCTAGACCCAGGTTGCAGATGCATAGTGTTTTATACCTAATTAAAACTACATTTCCAGACACATGGAAGAGAATTATCTGCCCTGATGATGCTGAGGGATGACCGTTCAGAACCACTGTCTTACCTTACAGAACTTATCTATGTAGATTCATCACTGGCTAAAGCAACATTTTTCTTATCCATGCAGACAGTTTAAGATTGGAAAAAAATGTAAGTAACTTTCAAGGAGCAGAGTGGTTGCAGGTTAGAAGCAAGGTAAGAACGACCAAGACATTTGTTTCCAAATGGTGTAACTTTTGATGCAGCCTGCAAACACGAGTGCCCTACTGAGCCTGCCACATTTTGTATAATGGGATGTGTCACTGACATGTAGTGATGATCACTGGAATCAAGCCCTTAATCCTACTAGCTCATCCCTAGTTAAACACCAGGCACCTCACATGGATCAGTCTTCACAAGGACCCTGCAGATTTTCATCATGTTAAAGGAGTATTGAGGTTTGTTATGTGACCAGCACAGTGGAGGCTGCCAGGAAAGTGTGACCAAACCAACACAGAGAAGAGCGGACTGAGTGTGGACAATCTGGCAGACATACAGCATGAGGGCAAATGTAGAAGGACACCAATCTACCCCTGGTGTGCACAATGGGCCACCCCTCAAAGGCTGCACAGTTGCCAGCAGTGGCAGGCTCCTGGCCACTTCACTTCTGTGGGATCCCAGCCACCGTTCACCCTGATGTGAAGAGTTGCTTTTGGCCATTGTTTTCTTGGCGTTATATCCTTGACCAATACCAGTTCATAAGAGAACATTTTCTCCATGGGTCTCATTGCTACCTCCACAAACGCAGTTGTTTCTGTACTCTAGTACACAGGGAATACAGGTCTGGGCACTCTTCTCGGTGTGTATATATAATATTCCTACTGTTCCAGGAGAGAGACTAGCACTCACACCAAACACCTATTGCTACAGATGTACTACGAACCATCCCAACGGATACGCCTTATAACAATGTCACAACTTAATCTAGCACAAGTGCTATTTGGACATTGTGATGCTCTGACGCAGTGCATGACTTACTTTCATTACACATACAATGCTGTCGCTGCAGAGTTCAACCCACACACTCTCTTCTCTGCAGGACTTTCTGTCTTTTTCCCCCTCCCACTGATGACAGGTAATCGGTGTTTTTCAGAGCTTGTCAGTGCTGCTCAGACACAAGGAAAACTGTACAAATCCCACCAAGAATGACCTTTTAACACAGAGCTTACCAAGACCTAAGCAGTAGCTGTAGAAGATGCCCCTTCCACCTTTTTCTTTTAGAGTTGCCCTGACACAGTCGCATGTCTCACTTGTTATCCCCTAGGATCTAAACTAAATAGAAATGCTTTCATCAGACATACAAAATGAAAGTGTGGAGATGGCCATACGATATCAAAAAATGAGAAAGAAACTCATAGACAAAATTATGCCTCCTGAAAGCTGGGACTTTTCTTCTTTGCCTCTTTTTCCTCCTGTTGCTGCCTCAAGAGCATAATTAAAAAACAGGGAAGCGAATGTCAGAGCTTGCAAGCAGCAGAATTATGCCTCAGTGGCTTGAAATAAACTCCATTTGACTCATAACATCACCTGTGGGAAAGGAGAAGAAGAGAGAGAGTATCTATGCTCTGGCAGTCATGTAATCACCATTTTGAAAACATTACCCAAGGCAGCCATGTACTTACTGTTTTGGCCTAGCTAACTTACCTACTGTGTGCTTCCCCAGACAGTTATTGCACTGGCTTCTAGTCATATGCCTTCAGTAAAGTGCACTGGCTTGGACTGAAGCAATTTCACCTTCAACATAATCTCTACTACTCCAGAACCTGTCCTACAGCAAGTTAACATGATTTTTCTGATGTAACCACAGAAGGTGCAGTCAAGTTACCATCGCAGCATAGAAACGGAAGACAGTTTGACAATAGAGATTACAAAAGTGGAAATGGACACAAGGTAAAGGCACATTTTGCAAACAGTTCTCACATCACCACTGTAGCATGCTGCCTTTCCTGTAAGGCAAGTTTGAAGGAAGAGATTCTCCATTTAAGGAGGTGTTCTCCCCCAAACCATTTTTTCTGTGCGTTCTTCGCCCTCTTCCCATAGGTTAAAATTATTGCAATTAAAGTGCACATTACAAAATACTTCTGTTAATTAGTCCCCGCCACACCTCTACCTCCTTTGGTCCAGCCTTAAGTTTTCTGTAAGCAGGAAAGTTTCCAATTACAGCAGAAGGGTATTATCAGAGTTGTTCACACAAAGGGATTAACTCAATTGCTGATGGATAGCTCAAAGATTATTTACATACAGCTAACCAGTTCAAATTCAAGTCATCTGAGTATTAAATCTGCCACGATGGACCAAGACGAAAGATGCATCTCCTAGTAACTAGCATCCTTACCATAAAATCTGTGGCTACGAAGAGTGTAATTGTGTTCCCCCAAAATTAATTTCCTCTGTCCAGCTCTGAAATTGAACTCTCTTACTGCTTGTGGGATCACTCCACCAAAACAGATGTTAATTGCTGTTCTGGCGATAAACAAATAGCTTGTATCTGCACAATTTCCTAATAAGTACCTTTCACAGAATATGAAGGTTAAACAATTTTAAGAAAGCTCTTACCTAAAACCTCCTCTGGAATTGTTCTTGTTTCTACAGAGACTGGCTGTTTTGGAAAACCATATTCCTTTCATATACATACCTTTTTTCTCTGTAAAGTAACAAGCAGTTCTGAGTCATACCAAGTGTTGTGCTGTAAAGCTACACAATTTGCAGCCGGCCTAAGGGTTAGCAGTCTAACTTTAAGATTGAGGCTTAGTTAAGCACGGGTAATTTTATGACATAATTACTCTATTGCTAAAGAATCTGCTACCTGGGCAACACATTGCCCTTTCTATGCTTGGTGCAACTGGAACATTTGGAAAAGCTGTCACAACTTCAAAGTTCAGGGCTTTAGAAGTTTAAAGATAATAAAGCTTTTGACTTTTGAAGTTGTGACAACACTTCCAAATTTTTACTTGGGCCAATGCTGGAAATCTGAGCTGTGCTACATACTTCTATCTTTAATTAGTGTAACCTTTATATTTTTATTCTAGTGGCTATTAATCTCAGCTTGTACATTCACCTTTTGGATCAGTGGCTCCCTGGATTTATGGTAATTTTAATTTGGAGAGTTTCTAACTTTTTCATTGCACAGGTGACAGGAGAAGGTAAATTCTTCCTTGCCCACATACTTATTTCTCATGTAACGTGGAATTTAAAAAATATAGTAAAAGAATTTTATTTCCCATTCTACAGTTCTATTTAGGGCTTCCTTAGCTGAAAATCAAATTTTGGAAAGCTAGTAAATTATAAGAAGGGCCTCGACCTCTCCCTTCCTTCCACCCTGGCAACTCCCAAAGCTGTTCTTTTCATGTATGGGTTCAAAACAGCCATGTATCTTCTTTTGAAGTGCCATCTTACAGAGCTGGGGAAAAAGTTTTTGGTTTTTTTTTTATTGGTTGCTGTTTGTTTTGTTTTAAAGGGAAATAAAACCTTATTTAGGAAAAAATACTTTATTTTTCAAAAACATGTTTAGATAGATTGCAACAAGAACAAAGTACAGTACAAAAATGACTCACACAGCCTGCAATAGTTAATAAAACACTAATCAAATACCTAACTTTTTGTCAAAGTCCTTTTGGGTCCAATATACATTTTTCATATTACAGAAGTAATGCCCACTTTACAGTGGCATCAGATAAAGTTTGTATGACCATTATAACACAGTCACTAGTATTTGCTCCATATATATATACCAGTTTTTGACATAGTTTTATTTTACTCCAGACACACTGAATGTAGTTTCAAGTCAAGTATAAATTTCTTTTCTTGTGTCAGGAGTTCAGCATTAACTTCAGCATGTTTGCCTGGAATCTGCCAAAAGCCTTTCTTGGGTAAACATTTATATCCAGGTAGAAACTTCTTATACCTGTCAATGCAAGCAGTGCCCATACACCATTATATCCCCTTTCAAAAGGGCACAGCTGCCCAAAATGTGATGGCATAACCAAATATATTTTTCTCCCTCAAAGCTTACAGCTTTTTTTGCTACCTTTCACAACTAATTGTGAACTGTAGTGTGTGGCATGCCAAACAAACCTAAGAAGACTATATGCAGTAAGTCAAAAACTGTCAAGGGTGTTTCTCCTCCCATGCCCATCTTTACAGAGGAGGCTAAAACAAGTCAGTATAGGCTGTGTTCTCTTCTGCAGTATTCTAACATTAAGGAAAATTAAAAGACATGTATTTTTTTCTTCTTTTGAAACTGTAGTTTAGTCAACATAAGCAGGAGTGAAGCATATGACAAATTCTGTACACATGCAATGTATAAACAAAAAATTATCGTCACACTTTTACTTTTATTTCCATACCAATATTGTCTCTGCAATTTCCTCAAGAATCTAATGTTTCTGTTGTGATCACTTCTTTTGCACTGCAAAGCTCATTTCAGTGAATCTTGTTTTTCTGCCTCTATCTAAACCTTTCAGAAAAATCTAAGAGTGAAGTCTGTAGATAAACAAAACCAGAGCACCCACTGCATTAAGGCTTGAGGGCACAGGGACATAAGAGGCACTTGCGTCCCTTGCAGTGGAATACAGTGCAAAGAGCCCCAAGCCAGCTGAGACTCCAGCCAGCCATGCCATGCAGCACAGAATACTGACATTGAATTTATGAACAGCATTAAGCCAGCTTTATTGTTTACATGCAGCAAGCTTGGGTACCTCTGCACTGGAATTGTCACTGGTTTGCCTGTGCCAGAATAAGCACAGGGAAAGGCAGGTTTTATCAGATCTTTGCAGCGGATCTTTGTGACCCCATTTGATGAAGTCTGCAGATATTTCTTATCTTATAGTTTTGCTAAGGTTGGAAAATCCAATGCCAACACACGTCATTAAGACTTTCTCCCCACCCATGTGCTCTTCCTCAGGGGTCTTTGTTTCAATTTTAAACATGATCTGGAAGAAGCTTCTCAGGTGTCGGAGAAACTCAATTCTGAGGAAGAGAAAACAACAGAGTTTAAGAAACAAGACAGAAAGCCCATTACCAGTATGTACTAACACTGATTCCAGCAACAACAACAGTGAATAGAACATGAAAATATTGTTTAGTACAGAGAAACAAGCCTACAGGCTCCAAACATTCTTCTCTCTTGTGTTGCAGAAGTGGCTAGTGACCCCTACTGAAACCAGTGCGCTCTCTGTATGAACAAAGAGAGGAGGAATGCTGGGTAACATAGCAAGATGAAACGGTGAGGGAAGAAGAAAGAAAGGAGAAAGAAAAGATGTAGCCAGGCGAGGTCACTTACTCATGATGTTGAGTACCAACCTGTGGCATTTCCCCCCCGCAATGTTTAAAGCAGAAATAAAAGATAAACAGGGACAGCCAAGAGGCTGGCCTTGGGTGCACACTTTAAAACCAGAGACATTGGATCCCAAAGTGCATAATTCATTTGGATTACTAATTTATCCGCTTCTTAGTTAAATGTTTCATTAGGATCACATTCAGACTCAGAATTCTTCCTACTTTCTCTCCTAATTTTCAGGGGAAAAAAAAAAAAGTAACTTTACTTTCATCATTTTAAAATGAGAGGCATGAAGAGACTAAATAGGCACAGAGCTCCTGAACACACACTGACTGAAGGGCGAGTGACAGGAAAAACTACTGAAAAGTATAAAAAAAACCCCTGAAAATAAAAACAGCCAGGAAAACATTCCTACTGGCTTCCCTGAAACAGGGAACAAGCAATACACCAAAAGGCTACAAATATAAAATTGGTAATTGCTCCTGACAGAAGTCTGGTTTCTTCCAGTCATTGCCACAAGCGAGTCTACAGTCTTGAACTAAGATTTAAACTCCTGCAGCAATTGGTATGTGCCCTTCTTAGGTTAAGTTTAACCTTTAAAGAAAGGGAACGTGCACATCCAGTCCACACATTTGAATGGCTGGCAATCTAGAAAAAGGCCCTGCTCTGCATGCTGAGAGCATAATCGCCACCTAATCACACTTACATCATTACACCAAATCAAGAGAAAGTACCCACAAAATGGGAAGCAGGAGCCCTAGAGGGCAGGACTGTCCCCACTGCAACATCATGAGGCTTCTGAAAGCCTCCTGGCAGCTCCCTCTTCACAGAAAATGTGAATAAGCACAACAAGAGTTGCACGAGCAAGAACTGCCTTATCCACTTCAGCTGGGCATGCTGCTGCTCCTGCACTTGGGTACCTGCGTGGCGGGGGGAGGGAAACAGCAGGAGCCGGACAAAGAGAGGCTGGTGTTACCTACACTGGTCTGTGCTTAGCAAGATCTCACTGTTATTTCTGGGGCAGCCAGCTGAATACCTCTGCAGGGTGAACATGGGCACGTGGCTCCCCATCCTGTGTACGCCTTTCTACCTCACCTTCCTGGCCTGGTACCTGGCCTCAGCACAGGCACCAGCTCTCTCATCTCTCAAATGGATTAACAGTTGAAAGAACGAACTGAAAAGTGCCTTTTCTTCCACGCCTGCCCAACTGCAAGGTTTCTGGTTCCTGCTATAATAGGCAAATGGGCATATGCTGGCACCAATGCTTCAGTAAAGCTGACAGACAACAAGCTCTGTACCAGCCTCCTCCTTAGCTGGGTCCTTTTCCAGAGCTCTGGCAGTGTGACAAGAAAGCAGCCAACCAAAACAGCAGGAGTGGCGTGCTGAACTGCAAGGAGGGCACAGAATAAATTGTACAAATGCCAGTGGCAGTGTGGAGCTGGAGGCTCGGGGAAAGATCCTAAAAGCTGATCAGCAAACTCTGCAACATATTGGTGGGATCAGCTCAGTCTGCACCTCTCTTTGCACATATGTGGACCACCGTGCTTCTCTACCTCTTCTCCCTTCTGAATAAAGGCAGAGTGAGAAAAAGCAAGAAGGCTTTGCCACAGTCCCCTGGTACGGGAGAGACTGCCTGGGGACATCGGGGGAGAATTTAGGAGCAGCAAGAGGACAGCTCTGTCTTGCAGCAGTAGAAGCACAAGCAGTAAGAGCCCTGGAAATAGGAGATAAAGAGCAGGGAAAGGCAGGGTTATGTGACAGAAGTGCAGCAGAAAGCAGGTTTATATTAGCATGTGGCTGATATGGTTCATGTGTGGGAAGGTCTGCAACTCAAACCATAGTGGAGGCTGCACCAAACATACACAGGTACAGAGAAGTTTTATTTTGCTGGAAATTTAGACTGTGTGTTCAGGCAAGTACAAGGCAGAGCTGAATGCTTTTCCTTAGGCCCAGGTGGGCCTACAGGCCTACACGAGCTACACAGGAGGTCAGGGCCAGCTGCTTTCAAATAAAAAACCCATTCTATTAACAAGGGAAAAACAAACAAACAAACAAACAACAAAAAAAGTCTCTTTGTCTAAGTGCTGTCTTTCCCCAGAAGCCTGCTAAGCAACACCAAAAAGTACACAACCACTTCACACGTCTTAGCTCACTGTCAGGGCAAAGCGACCACCTCGCAGATCAGCGCGAGGGAAGACCTGTGCCCCACCAACGCCTTCACGGTGCAACTACCCCGAGAACAGCGCAGGGCACAGCCTGACAGCCCCAGCGGCACCAGTATTGCTCCCCAGCATCCCACCAGGGACCCTAAGCTGCCGGTGCCTGGGGGGGCCAGGGCAAGCCAGCCCTGACCCTGCAGCTGCTGGCCACTGCCACCCTCCTTCAGGTACCCCTGGCCGATGCCAGTTCACCTGCAGGCAGGCTAGCCCGTCCTGCACGACTGATCTCTGCGAGCGAGGTGGCGACACGGCCAGCATCCTGCATTTGATTTTAAGCTCAGCTTGACAGAGTGGCGCTTACTTCTGTGAAATCTGGAGCACAAGACGGCAGGAGGGAATCCAGACGGCCGCAGGCCAAAGTGGTCTTTTTGGGACTGGTGTCCCCAGTGCCTCTCAGGATAGCCCTGTTCCTGCTGTTGCCCACCCCCTTTCCCCCACCCCATGCCATTAGCAGGGGCAAAGGATGTTTTCCATGGAAATACTCAAATTTGGGAGACACTGCCTCATTCTGATGGACGTATTCCAAAGCACCATGTCCTCACACGGTGCTCTCATCCACCAGCTGAACTGTCTCATTCATGCTACATTGTGCTAGACAGGGAAGCCAATCTAGCGTAACATGGCTTATAAATAGCTTCGGATTCTGCAGGGTGAAGGTGTTGAATGCAGAGATGTCACAGCCCCAGGAGAGAAAAGAAGGGACAATGAAGTGGAACATGACTGTACTGCAGTTTACTTCAAAAGCCTGTGCATCCGATGAGTAGCACGGGAGCCAAGTTTCCCAGGTCTTTATGAGCTGCCTTAGTGAGGGCATGGGGATGCTGCAGACAAAGCTGCGTGACCTCTGAATAGATCCTCATAGGACTGATGAGTCACAGGTTCTCACAGAATCACAGATTTTATGATCTCATGTGACACACGCTGCCTCAGGATCTCTGCTCCGGACCTTCATCCCTGCCACACACTCCTAGCTTGGAAGGAATGACAATCCACCCATTTGAAATCAGCCTGTTTACAAAATAAACTAGTGCGTTTGCCTGATTTTCGTAGCATAAAAAAAAAAACAAAAACAAAAACAAAAAAAGACTGAACAATGACAAGTGGCTGGTTTGTTTCACATGCTTAACTGTACACTTCAAAGACTGATATCTATTCTTTGTAAGCCTTTCACCTGGATACTTACTTTACAAGGGATTACTTTACCCCTGTGCCAAGGGAGGCTTTCCTGTCTTCTGCTCAAAATCTGATGAATGTTGTTTTGAAGGTATCAGGGGTTGAGAATAGCAGTTAGGCAACTTGTAGCTCTCATGTGATGGCACCACCATTCTTCAGTTATCACAGTACTGTACCTTTCATGTATACAGCACCGGTACCATGATAACCGAAAAAGGACAGTTCCTAGCCCTTTGTTATTTGATGCCATTGTTGGATAAACAACCCTCCCTCCATTTGATTAAAGGAAAACTGCTCAGTATCCAGCAATAACTGTGATCTAGTTGATCACTTGTCAGTCTGATAGAGTAAATGAAATTTTTGATACTGGATGCCCTTCCCCTAACCTGTGTGTTGCAACTAGCGATGTAAGAAATTTAGTCTTTTTCTATCCTCTGAACCACTACCAGCTGCAGACAAAACTTTAATAAAAATTAAGTCTGAAGGACTAGACAGAAGTCCACTGCCTGATAGGGCTAAAGATCTGGGGGTTGCACATAGCTCCATTAATTGAACTCTTAAGCTGTTTCCTACAGACGATCACAGCTTTAGAGTTTGTCTAGCCATTTGAAACATGCCATTTAATGCCACAGCTCCAGAGACAACACTAGGAAAACACAGTACTGTATGCTAGGCAACAAAAAGCAATCTGAAGTACACATACAATCCGAGACCAATAACCAACAAAAAAACCCTCATCTCTGCAATTCTCGGAACGCGCAATAATATAGATCAGTAAGGGAATCATCTTCTAACGTGCAGAAATAAACACTAGGGAACTTCCACCACCTGTCTCATTTGAAGATGGGTACAAGTTGTTCTATTCATAGCCACAGGAAAAGTTTTCCTTATACAAAAAATAGCTGTGCAATAAAACCAGTGAATTAAACAAGACTGGGTAATTAAACTGAACACAACAACTTACGTGTATGGAGACAGAGGTCCTAACAGGACTTTGGAAACATCCCGTTGTCCAAGGGTCATGAGGAGCAGAGCAAGGCTCTGATTTGTTGAATCTACACAGCCTCCCTGCAAACCAAAACGTTTTAATAATTAATCTCTGTACAAACCAGAAATTGGGATGGGAGGAGAGTAACGAAGGAGAAAGATACAGTTGAAAGGCTGAATTACTGCTCCCAATTTTCAAGGGCCAAAAAGATAAAAATCTACGTTTTATAACAATGACAAATTAATTTCACATGGCAGGCTGGGAAAGGAACAGAACTAAAACAAAACCCAGTAACAAGGTCACATTAAAGATCCCTCCCATCTCTCCCAACCTGTTCTCTTCTAACATCACAGAATGTAAGCACTGAAGAATTTCTTTGCAATAAATTGAAAATAGGTATTAATTCTAGTTTATGTTCATTTGAAGATACCATGAATTGCAGCACCTTATGATAACTGTGAAGTTACATTTGGACAAATAGTTCAGTGTTAGCATGTGCAAAACAGCAAGTTAATAGTTGTTTCACACACATCTACCTAAGCCCTTGCTGCTAACTTTTGTGGTTAAAGGTAACACACTTTACCCCCCCCTACTTAAATTGGGAAGATTTTTTTTTATTGCTATGAGAAAGAGCCATGCATAAAATTACGTAGAACTACACATACTTTTGTACATATTCAACTGTGGTACATCATACATGCATGGTAAATTGTTTTATATGTGGAAGGTGTTAACTATGAGGCATATGCTAGTTAGAATTGGAAGGGTTTCTTTATTTACAAAGCTTGAACATAAATTAAAAGGGATACTTTCAGTCAAGACTTCTGTAGAGAGAATTTACCAACTATTACTATGCAATCACACTGAAAATAGAAAAAATATCTGGCATAACATTATTTCAGACTGTCCTCATATTCATCCTGATCCACAGCCACATGAAATCTGTCAACAGTTTCCTGCTGGATCAAGCCCTCTGAACAGGCTCTCTACAGAGAGCAAAACTAAAAATTCATCCTTTTGAAACCAAATTCTCTAATGAGGGAAACTGACGTTTGTGGGCAAGGAGTAACCTGTCATAATTTCAAGAGGTAACACCATCCAAAAAGGCAAGGGAAGGGCAAAATAAATTTTGGACTATGTAGATTATAAAAACACAATGATGTGACAACCTCAGCACATTTACTCAGTGAGAGGGCAGAAAGGAGGACCTTTCCAAGGACAGTTACTGAAGGTTTAATTCTCAAGATGTCCTTGCTTCAATGTGACAAGTCTCGGCTCTGTTCTGAAAAAAGCCTCTGCACTTCATGCAACTAATGATACACCACAATGAAGGAAATATCTTTATTATGTGCACTACTGTGACCTAACTACTAGCAACATGCTTTTACAGCAGCCCTTGCCCTTTTAGCTGCATGAACCTGCCATGCCAAAGTGAAGTTCACGCGTTCAACCTAATGCCCTCTGTGGGACTGATAAAAATTGTGCTTTGTCTTGAGCGAACAGCATACCTGCAGAACTTGCTGGTGCAATCTAGAACCACAGCTCTTACCAGCTGTATTTGCCAATCTGAGACATGTACAAGAGTAGATGAGAGTTTGGTAACGAGTATTCCTGACACAGGACTTTCTGTATTTGTAGTTCTGTTAACAATTCTTTATCACTTGGATGAAAACTTTACATTTTCTGAGCTTGTTTTTGTTTTTCTACAGCTGAAAACATTATAAAACATCTATTTTTATGACCATATTTATACAAAAGCTTCAATCAGCATGGAGACAACCACGTCCTAAACAATATAGCAAAACATGATGCATCCATCATGTCCCAGCTGCTTACATAAGCTCTCTTGCTGCAGTGAGTCAGTCGTCCCCACTATTGTTGTGCATTAGCAATGTGCTGTTATGCCCATTCCCACATACGCAGTTGGCAGAAGGGAAATTAAGTGATTTGCTTGTAATCTAATGATGACAGAACAGTAACTTGTGCCAAATGAAGGACATGCCGCTCCCAAGAGGCCAACTTTTTTCTCTCAATCCACCTGCCACTTACTCAAGACTCCAAAATAAAAAAAACAACCCTCCCACGAGAAATGGGATGGGCAAAGTCAGAGCCAAAGTACTGACATTTGTTCCAAAATAGCTGGGACTTGTTACCAACCTAGGATGCAGCTTCTAGTCCATATTAATTCAGTTTATGGCAGTTTCCCCATTATTGTTTCCATTGACAACAGAACCAGATCCAGCTGGATGTGACAACTAGAGACACAGATCACTTAAAATCCCGTCCATTTTGAAATGTTGTTATACAAATACCACAGCTGACATGCACATACAAATATCACAACTCTGGGTATTGGTATTCAGTGTTTCGAAGAGGATTATTCTTCTCAGCTTGACCCCAGCTTTGATTTAGTCTTGGTTATATTTTTAGCATACACACAATTTTCTCCCTTGCCTGTGTGGTACATATTTGCATGCCTCAGTAATTTGTAACATAAAGTCCAGAGGGTCTTTTGGTTTTGTTTTGGGTTTTTTTTGAATAATGAAGCAGGGCCTTGTCACACTGAAGTAAGGCCATCTTGAAAGTTAAGCCTTCAGTGAAATACTTCACTCACTTTAGCTCTAGTTAAATAAAACAGTGTTATCCCTCCTGCCTCCCCCCCAAGCACCCCTAACAACTCAACCTTTTTTCATTAAAGAGCTCAGCCTTAAATAGCTATTGCATCCTCCCCTATTTCTCATGATCCACAAGGAATATAAACATTCAGTCATTTTCCAGTTCTTCCAGGCCCTTCCATTCTGCCAATCGCCTGCTATATAAAGCTCCCATAACTAATGCTTTTCAAAGACAGGAGGAAAATCTTTATTGGCCTTCTACAATTAAGCTTAGGTCAGAACTGCATACGGATTTGTAAAGACAATACTAGCCAGTCACTCCATGCCCCCTTTTTCAGGGTCACTGTAATTAGTGCTGTGCCACTTGTTATTAGTCAATTAGCTCCGACATCTTTCCATCAACAAATGTACATAAAAAAGCTCCACTGATTCCAAGAATCATATGCCCTCTTTCATTTCTTTTTGAAGGCTGAGTAAAAGGGACCATTTAGCACTTAACAGAGCAAGACTCAAATCCTTACATTTCCTAGGTGGTAAAGTTCACATAAGAGCAAGCATTAAGCAAGCACTTTAAGTGATGTCCCTGGGCCCCTTTAAACAGTAATGAACTTCAGCAGATTTGCAGGTGACCCTGACAGCTAAAACCCTTCTACAGAGAATTATCTCCAATGCTCCCACGATGCTCTTTTCTGGTGAACCCTCCCTGGCTCCTGCAACACATTACCTATAGGCAAAGACACAGATGGAGAAACAATCTCATAAAGAGAGGATCTAAACATAGGGAGATAAATTGTCCCTTGAGCCCTGTGTTCAGCGAGTAGCTGGTGTAAAGAGAGCAGGACTTAAAGAGTGCCTGTTCAGAGCAACCTATCCTTGCCCCATGCACAGATTTCCAAAATTTTTACTGTTTCACTAGACATCTCATCTAGGCAAAGAAACTCTAAAAAAACCTAGTATCTTCAAACTAAGCAAACATTGCAGCATGCTTTGCAACATGTTTTTATATCCTCTTTGAGATCAACACTAGATCAAACTGACCTAAGCTCAAAAAAAAACCAACCCAATATCCGCTCCCAAAACCCAGTAAGAAAGCGCTAGCCAGGAGTTTGGAAAGATGGGTTGTGTGAGCATTTGTGTCATACATAAATTCAAATGCGCATTCTGAAAACTAAAGAACAAACCCCATCACATTGCCTATGACAAAGGGAGCAGGGAATTAATGAACATTGATTAAGGACGGAGTACTCCGGTGGGTAAGCAGCGCAATAGCCAAAAATGCTAACAAACAGGACCTTCCACTGTGTGCTGCTGCAGTGGAGGACCACAAGCAGTCTGTACACTGCCCAGCACTTGTCAGTCACTCTTGGACTGAAGCGACCCACACATAAACGAGCCTTCCAGAAGCACCAGCGGTACCATAGCAGGCCATAACTAACGACCTCACTCACTCAGCATCTGATCTTCAAAGACATTGAAACCTCATGGGCTATCACTGTATCATTCAAAAACTTGCCTGACTCTGCTTCCTCCTCAAATGCTGTTCTTCTGTTGTCCCGAGATCCTCACTATCCTGGTGCTTTGCAGAATTTGACTTATCCCATTCAAATGGCTGCAGTATGCTAAAGCAGAAAATTACCTGGTTCAGGCCTTTCCAGCCCTCTTCATTTCTGAAGTTGTCTGACATTGGACTCTGAAGAAAGTACAATATCGGGACAAATTCCCTCACTAGTTTCAGTCTGTCAGGTGCTGGATGTTTTCAAAATGAAAAAAAAATACCTATTGCTGTGATAGAAGTATGTGGAAATTGGATTTTTGATACCTCCAATCATCTGACTGCCTAAAGGTGTTTTCCAAGAGATTTACACAAAGCAACAAATGTACCAAATTTTAGGTTGGTTTGGTTGGTTGTTTTTTTGGATTTTTTTTTTTGGGGGGGGGGAGGAGAGGAAGCGGAAAGATTTTACAATTCACCCCTTGAATAAAAATAGCTACCTGTCACTAGGTAATTGTAGAAACAGACAGATGTTTTAGTCACTAGTTGTGATTGCATTCTCCATGCATGCTGGACTTTCAAATGCAAGGGGTCTGGACCGTACCCAGGAAGAATATTTGTTTGTGGCGTTTCTATGAGATAAGAATCCTGAGCTAGAAAGGGAAAGTCCTCTAGCAACATGGTGCATATACTGAATAAACAAAGACAAAATATTAATGGAAGACTGAAACAAGTAGGCAAGTTGGTAATTCAGACAGATGAGGGGTTTGCAGGAGGGAAAGGAAAAGGTAACGTGGGCACAGATGAACAATCTACTACAGGCATGGATGTCATTTATGAGGTTATGGGTTTTTTTTATAATTGACCACATTACCTGACACAGAATCTCACGAATGGCATTTTTAATACTTTGCAAAGTCCTATCAAGTTATTCCTGTTCAGAGCAATCACTTTTTTTAAAACGGTGAGTACAATTTGTAGATGACTGCCTCCTACAGGCCAAATGTGTTTTGTCAATACTAACAGCTAGTTACTTATTTGTGGAGATGCACAACAAAAGCAGGTACGTTCTTTATTAAATCAGAAACTCACTACGATGCTAATTGCCAAAACATTTGTAAGACTGAAAGCTGATCATTCACTAAAAGTTTTACCACATATGAAAAACATTTTAATACAAAAAAAAATTACACTGCAGAAGACTGCAATGCACTTAAGATTCCTATCCAAACACTGCCCTAGCTCCTTTCCAACAAATCATTCAGCCAATTCCTCATGCAACCAACAGATCTCAGCACATTTGACTGTGTCATCATCACCATAAAGCTGCCACCTTTGAGGCTAGCTGCTTTTTTTTTGCCCCCTTCTTCTTCCTCATATGTTCTCCCACTCATAATGCCCCATTCCAGCCCACTAGTATAAGCACATTGACTCTGTTACACCTCCAACTAATTATTAAAAAAAAAAATAATCTGTGAAACCAACTGAATTCTGCTGGAGACAGAAAGCAACAGAAGAAAAATCTGCCACTACTATGATTCATAGTAACATCTCCTGGACATGGGAAATACCATGGCCCAGTAAGTCATTACACTGTTAACAGAACCATTCAAAACCACTCCTTACCTGGATGAAGACACTGGCAGCATCACATCCTTTCTCTGTTTGGATCTGAGCTTGTCTGAGGCTGCCCCCAAACCACCTCTTCCTTTACCAATATGTCATTACCTCCTTTCCCTACAGCTGCACACAGAAAAACATATTGGCCACTTACCCTGTAGACCTCCTCAAGCAACAGCTTAGCACAATTCTGGCCAAGTTCCTCGGGAAGCACAGCTGCTCCCTGGCCCTGAGGGTTTGAGGCTAGTTCAGCACTGAGAATAGTGCCGTTGATGGTTTCTGCAGTAAGGCACATGCCAAAACCTGGTGATCTGAAAGAAAGGGGAAAAGTACATTTGGTTTAGGGCAAAAATAGAGTAGTGAGCCAAGAACTACTCCCAGCCAACCTCCTCCTCAAGTCACAAACAGCTCCTCTCAGAGGACAATACTGGGAATCTGGACTTGCTGACAGATTTCCTGTGCTATACATTTGATTCACCCTGGAATAAACATTAAAAGTTAAACCCAGTACCACTTGCCCCAAACCCACTGTGCTGGCTATTCCTGGCACAAACTCTTTAAAAAGGAAAAAAGGAAGGAAAAAAATAAAGGACAAAACATCTAAACCTCAGAAATATCCTCCTCTATTAAGAAAAATAGCGTATTTCACATTTATTTAATTCATGTTAATGAATTCAACACTTCAAAGGTATCTGGAGTTTCTCCTCTGCGACTTTCAAAACCAAAACTAACTTCTTTAGGGATCGAGCTCTTTCCCTGGAAACTTCAATATTTAGCAAGATTAGACCATTGCCATTGCAGCAAGCAGAAGAATAAAAAAAAAAAGTTTGATCCTCTTTATTTGTATTTCCAATCACTTATTTTCCCTTTCAGTTCAATACCATCCAAATCATAACTGTGTAAGAACTCTGAACATACAATTTGACGAAAGAAACAAAAAACTCAGAGCTTAGGCTCCTACGAAATGCTACTGCGAGAGTAAAGAAACATTTTTGCTACAAGAAAGTCACAGATGGCTGAGTACAGCTTGCTGAGAAATCAGAAAGTTGTAAAGAAGGGAAAAAAAAGTCACTAGATCCTCTTATTTATAGGCTCTGGAAGAGCACCAATAGCTAGCCATTCAAAATAAGGTTAACTAAACTTCCCACAGTTCTGGACTCCTGCTGTCTCCACCACCCAAACTTTTTAATTAAAATAGTCCCACTAACCCAAAACTGTATGGAATGTCACCAACATCAACAAACCACAAAATCAAACCCCAAACATCAATACAAACACACACTCCCAGTGCCAGAAATACAACAGTTCCTCCACAGGCATTTCATTAGGGCAGGAATGAAAAGATATCAGTGGTTCCCACCCATATTTAACTGCCTGCACTTGCTGAGCAACAGAGAAGGTATGTTAAAGATGTTTTTCTTCTCCTTTCCTTCCTCTGAGAGACAGAAATCTAGACAGCAAGACAAGAACAGCGTCAAAGATGCTATTTTTTGGACAAGTATCCTTTAATAACTATACCCACTGGCAGATTTTGTTAGTGTCCAGTAGCATATGGCAATCTGCCTAAATAAGAATGAAAATCATGCAGTGCCTCATGTATGCGCAGACAGTATCAGGAAGCATCTGCACAAACTTTTTGCTGCAAATGCTCAAAACAGAACCTGGAAGTTTCTGTTTAGAGAGATATTATAGGTGGCAGACGATGCTCAAGTAACGTACTCCCTGAAGGTTTTGGCACTGTGGAAGGTATATATTTCAACTCTTTATATTCTGAAATCAAGACTTGGTTTGGGCTGGGCACAAATAGGCTGAACTAGTCCTTGCTGGTCTTACTTATCACCAGAGGCAGCACTGGAAACAAGGCATATTGCTTGCCTTCCTTGTCCTACCAAGATGCACACACACACAACCACTGGGAATCAGGTCATAAAAAAGCTTTGCCAAAGTGGCACAATGTTAGTATCAGGTATACTGCAATCGTACTGGCGCCGTACTTATGCTGAATGTGACAGCACAGGATCATCAGAAGCTACATGCACCAGCAAGGTGGAGAGGGATTCAGTTCCTCTTCCCATGCTATTATTTATCCCTCTGCATGGGCTACCCATGCAAGTAGTGAATGTAATGCTGCTGCCCCAATTCATTTGACTTTTCCGCTTTACAGACACATAAAAAACAAAATAAGACCCCCAAAACTCACAGCTCCTGGAAGTTTTCACAATTCTGATCAGCACTAACAGTCTGGAGCCACAAGATTTACTAACCCAGGGTATTAAATATGATGAAGCATTGGAAAAGAGGAAAAATGCTTCAAGTGAGTCAACAATTTTTAGATTTCTAAACTTGCAAACCTAACAAGTTTTCTTTAAGGTAATATTTCAAAAAGCAAAAACAGTGAATATGCATGCTTGCATTTGGGCTGCAGACCGAAGACAAGCAAATTAATTATCCAGAACCCCTTCAACCTCAACCAAAAAGTGACTAGAGCACAACAAAGCTGACAGATATGAGTAAAATTGTCTGAATTCATCCATCACTTCTGTGTTCTGCTGGCAAACAAAATCTGTGGAAGTACAGTAAATTAATGTCTCATTTTTCCAGTCCTTGCTAGTAAAAGGACACTTCTTTAGCTATTTATGTAACTATAAAGCAGAAGACAACCCATACAGCTCAAACACTTTCCAGAACTGTTTGGTACCATCCTTAACACTACCATTTCCATCAGAAGGTGTACGATCAAGTTAGAATGTGAGTTTTCAGAACATACCATGACACCTCTGATCTTAGTCTCACTTCAAAGCAACAGGTTTAAAATTGAAGTGAGCTCAAGTTGCCTTTAGTGGCAATAAAGATGTATTACATTCCTTGTCTAAAAAAAAAAAAAAACCAAANACAAAAAACCACACCACAACTTCTACCCCTGTACCACAAGTGAAACAAACGCATGTAGTTAATAATTCCTTTTTTTTTTCCCCTGGAATTAAAATATTTATTTCAAGCCAGCGAAATAGAAGCTCATGGTCTAAAATTCAATAAAATTACAGATCACAACACCCTAGCAGATGAATCAATGCAGAATTACATTTCTGTTCCCTGTGAATACTGGATACTCACTTTCCAGAGCTGACCCCCTTCATATGATCTGTGTAGATATAAATGTCTGGGAGGAATTTATTCAGGATGCTCCTTGCAGATTCCACCATTCTGTTTGCCATCTGTGGTGACACTCTGACAGAGTATCTACATTTCCAAGCTAAGGAATTAATTGTGGTCACAAAAGAAATTTAAATCAGAGACTGAACAAAAGTGGCCAAGAGGTCTCAGTGCATTATTTCGGAAAATATGGTTTTGTCCTATACATCCAGTGATGAGCCCTGATCCATTTTGCTGTACTTATGGAAGCACATATGCATTAAGTGCTTTCTACAGTCTTTTCACTGATATACCCTGAAGTGAGGTACACAGAACATGTGCAGAAGAACAGCTTATTATGACATCTATCTTAAAAATGCCCTTCAATAATTTTAAGTTGCTATTCCATCATCCTGTGCTTTCCTGTGATGGAGGAAGCCCTGTGTGCTCTGCTCATACACTATTAAAAAATCGTGATGGGTGAAATTTTTCTGAGTTAGCAACAAGAAATCCTGTCTTTCTATTTCTATCAGGGAGGAACTGGGTAGATGAAATTAAAGACATGTTTTAACAAAAGAAAAAAAAAATTTTAAAAGGCTAAAATAAAGTAAGTCTTTGCTCTCTCCAACTATTTTGCAGTGCTGTAAGGCTATCAGGTTCACTGGTTCTCTAGTTACTCAGCACGTGAGGATAACAGTTCCAGGGAAGAAATTACCACCTTCCTGCTCACCCCGACACACCTCCTCACAGTACACAAGAGATGAACTGCCTTTGTGCCCTTTTACTCAGACGCTGCTCCAGTGATATTCCCAACAGATCTTCAGATGTACAAAGCCCCTTGAGCTCCAGATTCCACCCCAACTATAATGCTGAATCATGCTCTGAACATTTAACTACCCATCTGCAACTACACGCAAACAGCAATGCAGAGAAACACTGTCAAACCCCCCAGCTGACAGAAGGGAATCTCCTTTTCTACAGATTTCTATTGCATGCTCTTGTGGAGTAGGTAAACCAAAAGCTTTAAGATCTTCCAGGCAAAACCAGTAAATAATAATCAGAAAACTGCTTGTTCTGCACAGTTGGTACGCTCAGTATTTTGAATGACTATAAAAGGTTGCTGCAACACAAGCTCCCCAGCTGTGAGGAAGCAGAATGGCTTAGTTGACCTTCGAAGGGACAAAAATGCACACATAAAAGACCTAAGCACTTATCCTTCCAGGTGTTTTGTTTTCTACTGGCTTGAAGGACCACTTAGTGGCCAAACTAAAATAAGACTGTTTCTCACAGGCGTACTAAAGGCAAAACTTTATCCCTGAGAAAAAACTCAGGAAACCCTAAAGGAAAGAGGAAGTTCAAAAATCTGTAGTTCACATACATTGACCAGATCCAGTCAAAGATCCACAATGGTGTTGTGTATTAATGTCATTTTAGACAGGTGCCACTAAAGCCATGATCATTGCTTCCTCTTCACACAGGAACAGAGGACTGAACTACTTAATAGAGAGGTGGATGGGGGAACAAGGAAATTACTTTCTCCGTGCAAAGACCATGACAAACACCACCAAAAGCACAGTGAGCTGCCTCCTTTGTTATTCTACAGCACATGCACCCAGTAAAATTGCTCTCACTTGGCAATGCTGCGCTCATCCAAATGCTGCAATTGGAAACAGAGGTCAAGGCATGCTGGTTTTACACAAAATTACGATGGTATGCCGTACAGTAAAAGGAGGAACAGATTGCAAGTCTGCACCTCTGGCAGGAAACCTGCCCCCATTCCTGCTTTTCTTTCGAGTAATCAGAGCCAGGTCATGTTTAGGACTCATAATCACAAATTAAACTACAAGTTGCCAAAAGTTCAAGAGAGCGCAGAAGCTCATGAAATACAACCTTTGGTATACCTTGCCTGTACAGAGAAAAATAAAAAAAACATGAACAAAACCTTAACTAGATATGCAGTTGTTTGAAAAAGTGAGTACTCCACAACAATGTTTTGTGCCCTTATCTTCTTAGTATACCTTGCCTGTGAAGAGAAAAATAAAGAAAAAAACCCTGGCCAAAACATTAACTAGATATGCAGTTGTTTGAAAAAGTGAGTATTCCACAACAGTATTTTGTGCCCTTATCTTCTTCGTATACCTTGCCTGTAAAGTGAAAAATAAAGAAAAAAAAAAAAAAACCCTGACCAAAACATTAACTAGATGTGCAGTTGTTTGTGGAAGCGAGTACTCCAAAACAATATTTGGTGCCCTCATCTTTGTGCAGAAGTAAAACCTCCTCCACTTCCATCTCCTATGGTACTACTGAAGGCAAAGAGCTAACAAACTTCTCATAACAAAACAAAAAGCTCACTTCACATGTGTGTAGTGAGGTGTAAACTGAACTAAAAGTTAAGCTCCCATCCGACATTCTGCTAGACTCATTAGCAGCCAAGATGCCACCTATTCAATGCATAACAAAGCTACGTTTGTTATTACTGGATTAACACACAAGGTGAGATTCTTTTTAGTGCTGCTACATTATGTGATGGAAGGTGTTTTAACTTTTTCTTGCTATTGAAAAGATTTTAAATAGTGCTATTCAGTTTTAAATTTATTTACTTGTCTACTAATGCTTTTTGAACCAGTAGTATTCAAAACAGTAGTTTTGAGACACGGTCCGGAAATCTAGTTGTGTGATCCCTCTGTGTAATATCACCCTGTGTTATTTGGATATATGCTCAGCAACACGGGTGCGCTTCTGCGACTTCAAGTTGGGGGACTTACTTTTTTAAGGCAAACTCCTTTAAAAGAATAAAAAAGAAAAAAAATAATAAAGGATACGCAGTTCCTCTGATGCGCTTGATTTTGCCAGGGTCTGTGAACTGAATAGGCTGCAAGACCTTTCTCACTGGGCAAGCAAACAGTATTTCTCCTCCCCCTTTGGGAGGCATTCCTCTCCGGTTGATCTAGAAACAATAATGGAGGAAAAAAAGCAGGTTAGTAAAGAGCACAAAGAATGTACTTACACACTCAAAAATGACAGCTTTTATTTCACATGTAATAAAACGTTATCAGTAGGGGTATTACATGAACAGAGGCGAGAAAAAAACATCCTAAAGGCAGAAATAGACTTTGCACCAAACCTATAAGGAAAAATTGATTTATTTTTCCCTCCTCTCTTGCAAGTACAGCAGGCATGGCTTCTCAATGCAAAACCAAACCAAACCAAACAAACAAAACCCCAACACCTTTAGCAGGAAGGCAACCTTGGCTTAAAACTGGTCTCTAATAGCAAATCTGTACCTCACTGCTGAAGAAAGTCTGGAACGAACTCCTTCCCACAAACAGCCCTGGCCAGCCCAAGGGTGTGCCACCACCGCAGCCAGCGTCCACAAGGATGGGGGTGGGACATGGGCCCACAGGTGGGTCTGGCTCAGGTGGCCAGTGGCCAGGTAGGGCAGGGCTGTGGGGAGCTGGGGACTGGCTCTGCTGCGGGGTCGGTGGAGCAGGGGCTGACAGTCCCAGGAGGATGACATGGGGTCTCGAGCAGGGTAGGGGGAAGCACCCAGGGGGGCGGGGGGAGAACAGACAGAACTTGGTAAAGCAAGCAAAGACTACTAATGCAGCTAGGGCCTTCACACATTTTAAATGAGAAAGGCTATAGTTTCTTTCTCCAACCTAAAAAAAAAAATAAATCTATTCTACATCCAGATTTATTGGGCCTGTGAAGAGTGTAGTCTTTTTAAAGAAAAGTTTCTTTCCTGTATTTTCCAAACTGGAAGCAAACCTCAATCACCCAAACACAGATCCAGCTTCTGTACCGGTGAAGGAGGCAAAAGATCCTACTATTACTCCCTAGCCTTAAGCATGGGGCAGGAAGAGCAAGTGGAAAGAAAAAGAAATTAAATGAACTGAAGAGGAACAAGAAGGCAAAATGGCTTCTTCGCTTGCAAAGATCTTGGAGACTAAGAAAAGTCATTACTTTTTCCTTACCCTCTCTACCCATAGCCTTTACACATCTCTTCTACCACATCTTCAATCACTGTGTAGCTGGTATGCCATTTAAAACATGCTAAAAACAAGAGGCAATTTTAGAAACACGTTCCTTTAGAAATGAATAAATTGTCTTACCTTGATTTCCAGACTTTCACCATCAATTCCAAACTTCTTTAGTAGTGGTAGAGCTGTAGCCTTAAGGACATCAACCTACAGAACAGAGAATTAAAAAAGCAGACTCTTTATTGGAAGTACAGAAGTCAGTAATTTAAAAGTCATTGCATTATGAGGTGTGTAACAAAGACAAGGCTTCTCCATACTAGGTATTCTATGGGAAGACATGGGAAGGCAGCATAGAGAGCTTTGGCTACTCAGACTACCGCAGTATCTCACTACTCAAAAAATTTGCTAGAATAAATTACTGGGAGATGGAATTTCCTATTCTGGATTTCTTCCTCAGCCCAATTTTTATTTCTATTATGGTTCAGCTAAAACAGCTCACTTGTTTCTCTGAACACAGACATTGAAAAAATTATATTCTTCTGTCATTGCTAAAAAATTCCTACAGCTAAACAAATGATGATTGCAAGAACATTTGCATTTTGGAGCAGGCCCTTGATTTGGCAGGAAGAACCTCATCCTTCTGTCAAGAGCTTCTTTTCATCTGTTTCTGAGAAACAGAAGCTTCTAGGTAACTTCTGTTGAAATACTTAGAAGAATCTGAAGTGGGTGACACATCATTCATGTGCTCCCTTTGAGCCAGATGCTCGCCAGCTCCAGGTCTGAGCAGGCTCCTCCTAATTGCTGACCTGAGACAACAGTGACTGTGATCTTCCCTCTGCTGAAACTTCAGTAGCATTGCTGAAGGTGACAAAAATGATTTAGCGGAGCAACAGCACAGGGAGTTACCCAAGACAAGCAGTTTGTGAGAGATAGGAGCAGGACAGAACGACCAAAGAGGAACTAAATTCAGGTGAAAGAAACAGGCATGCAGGAGAGGAGGCAGAAAAAAAGCACCCTCCTTCCCATGCCTTCAGCCAGAATCCACAATTCTTGAATTTCATTCTCTGTGCTGGCGGACAGTGAAAGCCACGGAGAAAGTAGCCGCACGTACCTCACCTACAAAGCTGTGAACAACATGTTACAGCTACCTGAGCAGCCACAAGTGTATGCTGCAGTTGTCATTCTTCAAATCCTGCTGGCCAACATACTTCCTCTCTTACACAGAGACATTTGGTGTTGTTTTTAATGGTAGCATCAATATTTGAATGTCTTCGTTAAAAAAAACTTCAAAGTAAGTCAATGATTATTTTTTTATATTTATATAGTCTATATTTTTTACAGCCAGTCTAGCTTAATTTGGCCCCTCAGTAGCACTCAGTAATCACCCAAATTTGACTTTTTGAGCAAAAACCTTTACTAACATGCATGTGCACACACACAGACGCACGTGCATACCACTGGCAGAAGTTCCAACATGCTGACCCGGATCTGATTTTTCATTGACATTAAAGTTCCACAATATTTCTCACTCTTCCTTAGTTTTATGGTTTGAGAAACCCATAACAATTCATTGTTGTTTAGACAATCATTCTATCACCCAATGACCGCTCCCCACCCAGCAAGGGGAATTGGTGAAAAAAACAAGGAAACCTGGGGGTTGAAATACAAACAGATTTAATAGAATAAGACTAGATAATTAACATTAATAGCACTAAAGAACCAACACTGATCCCGACACCAATACAGAATATACAAAGATTATACTCAGCCAGTTCTGTCCGTAGGCAGTGGACAGTAAATGTCAGACACTGCGAGTGCGATGGCTTCAGAAGGAAGGGAAGGTCTCAAGGGTCCAGCACCGGGGCGAGAAGTTCTCCGATAGCAGCCATCAAGGGAGAGAGAGAACTTCACAGCAAACTTTCTAATTTATATTTCTAATTTATATTGTGACGTTCATGTTATGAAACAATCCTGTTGGACAGCTTGGGTCAAGTGCTCAGGTCTCACTCCTCCTCATCCCTGCACCTGGCGAGCTCAAAAACACTGAGACCTTGAAACCCACACACTACAGCTGCCTATAAAATAAATATTTTCACAAATTCAGACACTAGTCTTCTAAAAGTGCAGTCTTCCCAAGTATTAGAAGATAAATTAGTCCTGTGTCGCTCAAACCAGAACACTTGGGAAACAAAATATATGAGTAAAAAAAGAAAAGCTTCACTGTGTAGGTTAGGAACTCCCTTTCCCTTCTTCATTTCCACTTTTGCAATTCTGGACTGAAGTCTCTATCTCTGGAGAAAGCACATTATGCCAGCATTAGGAAGCTGGATCAATTTTGGGTCTGGTTTGTCTGTTTTTAGTCCTCAGACAAATTCCAGGCATGATACTTATCAGGTACCAGACAGACACATAATAAGAGACTGTCTCTGTTCCAAATTTGCAGCCTAAATAGAGAAGGTAATTGCCAGTATTTGAAGAAGTGGAAAAGGCTGTTCTGCTTAGCGGACAAGTGGGAGTTCAGGCAGGAGAGGTTAAGTACTTCACTGGAAATCACAAGATGGTAGCAGAACTGAGACCTAAACCCGTATTTCTAGTCTCTCACCTATACTCAGCCATAAAGCCATTCTGCAGCTCCCCTTGAAGGGCAATTATTCCATGTCCAGAGCAGGCAACACAACACCAACTTGTACCAAGGCAAATGCATCATACAACCAAGGGCATACCTCACCACAAATGCCAACAACTTGCTAAGTCCCACAGACACTGCTTGTTCACAAACTACTGTAAATATCCTTTAAAGAAATCTACAACAATTACAAACCAAAAAGAAAAGTAACTTTAAGTGATTTGCAGAATCTATTAGCTAGTGCAAAACTGAAAAAAAACCCCAAACCTCAGACACACACCCTACAGCACATGGCTACCTGGCAAAGGGGCAAGACTACGCAGGCCAGCTAATGCATTAGTGCTGCACAGAAGAGCATTTATCCCTGCCATACATACATACAGCGTTATGTTCTGGGGACAAGAACCTAGACTCGGGGTGTGAGAAGAGCGAAACCAGAGTTTGGCAAGTTAAAAAAAAAAAAAAGAAAAAGAAAAGTCAGTAGGAAAAACTTCTTGTTTTCCTGGGATTACAGACAACTGCTGAATTTTGATTAACATTGAAGATGATTGCTGGCAAGCCAAAATTTCATATGCTACTCTCATGCCAGCATGAAAGTAATTTCTGTTTAAAGTCCCATAGCACAGCTGTAAAAAAACTTCAACACTTGCAAACCCAAACAAGAATGATTATTCTAAAACCAGGTGACTGCAGCACTACATATCTGTCAGAATAACAACATGTATAGAAGGAAAGGAAAATAAGAGCTATTATTTGCAAATGCCACCTCCATTCCCTTCAAAAAGGCACTTTATAAAGACACCCCCCACATACATACTCTCTATACAGAAAAACCTGAAACTACCTCAACTCTATACGCCATTCCCCCACGGCTGGTCCCACAAGCTATCTACGGTCAGGTGTCACCAGTGGTTGCGCAGAAAAATATAATGCAAAGGTAGGCTGCCAGTGAACGGTTCAGGCTGGTATTCCAAAGCCACATCTCTTCCCAACAAGTGCAAGAAAAGTTGTATCCCTCTCAATCGTTGAGTGACTCACTTCCTCTTGCTTTGACCACTTCCACTCTCCCCACAGCAGAAGATCTGCCATGTTCCATTTTATCCTACCAACAAGGTGGTCTCTGCCAAACAGCAACCTCAAAGCCACAACAAAGCTACCACATCCAACAGATGTTTTTGAGGCTGTGTAAAAGCTGAGAGCTCAGCACTGAGAGCGGATTTCAGAAGGCCCAGTGGGTCAGCCTACCTGCTCACTGCTACCATGAGGGAAAGGTCCCACCCCTCTGGCTGCACACACATTGCTGCTACTTACCTCATGGATGCCTCCATGAGAAAATGCAGGGGTACAGCTCTCTGCCATTTTGCCAGTTAGTTGAACTGGCTTAGGAATGGCTCTAAAAAGTGTCCACGGTACTGCAGTACACAGGACTGTGGCTGGAAGAAGGAGATACGGAGGGAGCATGGGCAGGACTACCTTCTTTCAAGCACAAAGAGGGTACTATAGGATCATATATGTGTATATGTACATATACATTTTCACACACATATATGGATTTGTAAATTTATCTGCCGGTGACAGATGCTGAACGCACTCATGCAAGGATACATTCCACAGAGTTCATCTAGCTCCAAAATAGACATGTTTACAAAACGTCATAAGCCTTTTACAAAGAAAAAGAATAAAAATTCTCCAAAGACGGTAAGTGGGTGTCTTGCCTATTGTACCTACTAAGCTGAGATGGAGAGGTTCTTACATGAAGAGCAGCAGGGAAAACTTGCCCATTTTAAACTATCCATAAGGTATTTACATTGGTTTGCCTTTCCCCCCTTCTCCTTGGAAAGACAGAAAATGTACAGACGGATAGACAAATTTAAGCATCCCTTTTCGGGCAAGCATAAGTAATAAATATTCACCTAGTTTCTAAACATCTTCTGCCTACTGAAAAATAAAAGCCCAAATCAATTTAATACCAAGTTTCCATTTACTTAAGCCCATAAACCACTTAGGGTAGTACTTTAACTTGGGCTTTTAGTCTCAGCAACCTGCAGAGCCATACAATATACAAAACATCTTGTAAAACTCCTTAAAGTAGTTTAGTAGTGGGCACAAAGTTTAATATTTACTCAGCCTAGTTAAACAGATATAAACCAGTTTTAGGAATCACTATTCAGTTATTGCCACTTAAAAAGTTACTAGACATGAGCTGAGTCACAGCAACTACAGTTGTGCTTCTACAGCACAATGAACTTAAGATATAACTCCTTACCACACACATCTGCATTTTATTGAAACTTCGTGTTACATCTGCATTTTATTGAAACTTCGTGTTAGGAACTGTGATCAGCTGATGCATGCCAACACTGTTCCGTGTCTGAGCTTTGGCCAGTGCAAGACCCCTTCAAGCACAAACTAACTGGCTCAAATTCTCACACCCATTTCAACTAAAATTGTTTAAACTCTGTTGGCCCACGTGACTGATGCCTGAAAAGGGATAATTTCCAGAAGCAAGACTCAATTGCTGAGACAAGCGTCCAAACTTACTTGAAAGCAATAGTAACATTGGACTGCTCTTTGTCGCCAAATCATTCAAGAATTTCTTCTGTATGAGTGAAAAGATGCAGTCAAGCAAAAGAGACTTCTTTGATTCTTACTACTTATCATTTCTATTAAATACTTCTAATTATGGTGACTGAAAGGTTAGATAAACATGCTTCTCATTTTAGGAGTTTTTTTCTTTTCCTTTTTTTTATTTTTTTTTTTGACAGTGCTGTGTATAACCCTCTTCAATCATCCTTTGACTCATGTGTGTGTCTCACAGAGCCACAGGTGAGAGAACCAGTTTTTTAAATGACAAGAGCAGCACAGCTGAAAAGCCTTAAATACCAGCAGGACTTGGAAGCTCGTCTAATATCTGCAATTATACCTAATAGTATTTGTATTCATTTAAACTGGTTAAGTTTTCAGATGACAATGTTTCCTTAGTCTATTCAGAGGAAAACAGGCAACCTCCAACCACCACTCGAAAGGCAAACAGCAGCGCTGATCTCCAAAAGGCTTTTCTTTTTCAGGGGGCAGGGAGGGGAGTGGATAACCACTAATCATTACTTCAGTGTTTTAATCCCACGTTATCCACAGCTCCTTTTTGTAACAACACTGTCAAAAGACTGTAAATTGGCAGTAGTAGAAATCAAGGCAAGCATTTCATAGTCATTTGATCTACCATGCCTTCTAGTGTCTTTCAGAAGAATCAGAGTTATTACATATTTTTGCTATTGTAATTTCATAATTGTCATGTGACTTCTAACAGAAAGGTGGCTTCACAGCAGCAGTGGTATAACTATGTCCAGCACCTAACAGAAGAGAAAGATTCCTTCCTTGTCACACTCAAATTTTAAAGACAATTTCCTCTTTTTACAGTGAATACATACGTGGGGTGGGAGAAAAAACCCATCTAATTTCTAAGAGAACAGGAGAAGCAAACCAGTGGCAGGGCCTCACTCTGCATTTAAAAGGAATTGCCAGGGGAGAAGACTGAAGCAGTACAGAACTGAAAGTCAAAAGGTGGATTACAAACTGCAGTTTGGACTGTGATGCAGAAAAGCAGCAGTTTAGCAGATGCTTGTTTGATTCAGAGTTTGCTGGCAGATGCAGTAACACTAGATACTTTTGGATGTGAGAGATGACAGAAATGCAACATGTTTTAGAAACTTCTTCCTAACCTTTTTTTTCCTTTTTTTTTCTAGGGAAAAAAAAATACTCCTCTGGTAATTAAATTTTATTACTTACTGAAGGATCTACTTGATCATTTGTTACTCCCCTCAGGACAATCTTCAATGGATGTTTCATGAAAGGTGCCAAGCAGAGCAGACTTTCCAAATAGTAGCCAATACCGCGACTGGGGCTGCAGTCATGTTCCAATGAGCCTCCATATAGAAGACCAGGCTGATAATACAAGGTAGTACCTGGGGAAGATGCCAGTAGAGCAAACCAAATCAGAGTGCCATTACTACAGCATAAAGACACTTTGCAGCTACGTATACAGGCAAATTGGAGAAAGAAGAATTTATGAAAGCCAGTAGCACTTCCAGCACACTGTTTCTATGTCTGCAGTTAATAAATCGGCCAACACACGAGTGTCTGTCTGTCTGTCTGTCTTGTGCGTCGTTTCTCCTTTCCCATCCTCCCCAAAAATCAAGGAACTCTCAGCAATCCCCAAAATACTGATACAAGCAATTATTATCCTCCACAGCAGATAAATCTTCACCAGACTATCAGGTCATCGCTGTCTCAGCATATCTGGTGGTAGTTCATCTGCTTTACTGACCAACCATAACACTTAAAATCCTTAGGAAAAGATTTCCTTAGGAAATCTAAACCAAATGAGATTTTTATGTGAGATGCTTCTCGCTCAAACCACCCCCTTTGTAAGAGACTTGTAAACTCCCCAAACAAAGCCTGAGAGAAGCAGCCTGAGGAGAGATAAGGAGAGGGGGGAGGCCCTCTGAGCCTCACTGAGGAATGTCTCAAACACTCTCGCAAGTACCTTGAGGGGTGGATAACGTGGAGTATGGATAACTAGGCCTTGTGCTCAAAGAACTGATAAGGCTAACACTTGCTTGTCTCTTGTGTGACTCAGGCGAGAACACTTTGAATAACATAGGACAAGCCGGGGGTGTGTGTGTGGGGGCGGGAAGGAAGTCTTGTGAAGACGGGATTTTCTGCTCAACTTGTGAAGCTTGTTAGTTCCCTGGTTTTGGGGCCATCGTGTCCAATGAATGACTTTTGCCTCATTATCCACGAAATATGCTGCATATGCTAATGAGGATTATCAAGATCATGCTAAACATATATGCCTATAGCACTCATCTCCCCACCCAGGTCATGCTATATGTAACCTGAGGGGGGGCAGGACCTGAGATGAAACTGCCAGCATAGCTGTTGGGTGGGCTGTACTGCTACTGCCAAACATAAAAAGGGGAAAATTAGGACCGCAAAGGGGGAGCCATGCGGAGGAGCGCTCCTATGAACCACAGACCCCCACTGGGAACCAGGACCGGTGATCTCTTTATCTCTCTCTCAGCCTCTCTCTCTCCCCAGCTCTGTTTCTCTTGTCCCTTAGAATTGTTAAGTAACGCAAGGCATACCTTACCACTTGCCATAATTTGTTTTACCACTTGCCACAATTTGTTATATACCTAACCAATTATCGTGGAACGAGTTAAGACATATATTAAACACTGTGGGAATCTAATTAATGTTTTTGTACGGACCTTGAGAGTTGTTTCACCTTAGTCCGCACCACTGGGGATTTGACAATCTGAGTCATTTCTCCCCGCCTCTTTTCTGAGTGGGGCGTGACACCCTTTTCTGAGGTGACTAGACAAGCAGTCTTGCTCAGAACATTGCCCTTGTAGGCGGCAAACCTTGCCTTCTACAAAAATCCATTCTGGTTCAGAGGGACCTTCCCCCACTACAAAATCCTGCATACCAAACAAAATACTAATTTTACTTCTTAAGGAATGCAGTTTGCTTAATTCTCTGCATTATGGTGGAGTGCTGATCTTCTTGCATGTGATCAATTACTACGAAACTTCTCAGCTTGGTTATTTCTGGTCTTCTCAGTCAGTGCTATCTGAACTCCTACTTCTGTCAAGCCAAAACATTTCACTGCAGCAACTGATACAGCCTGGAAGACCAGAACAGAGGAGGAAGAGAAAACAGATCTCACCTGTTTGGTTTATTTCAATCCGAGAGCCATTGGTCACTTTGTCAATCAGGCGAATAAAACTTGCTTCAAAATCTGAGGAATAGAACAAAGACAAAATTTAAAAATTCCTTAAATTTATTCCTGGGGGAAAAAAAAAAGAAACCTTAACGCGACACTTGTCTTTTCCCTTTCCTGCCTCTCACAACGGTAAGTCTACCCTCACCTACTTGTGGTGGTGTAATTCTACCACATAAGAAAAGGCAATTCACTGTAAAAACAGAGATGTAAATTTGAGCCTCCATGCTTATAGGCATCTCAAATCAATTGAGATGCCCCCAGATGCGACCGTTGAACGAGCCGCACTCCTCTTCCGGACACACAGCCAGCTATACAAGTTGACACTCCTGACAACAGTGGCCTGAATCAAGCCCAGGATAAAACCTTTGACAATTCATGTTTTGTTCAGTATGAAGCAAAACATACAAATCCTAGCAAATAGGATGTCGCATATTTAAGCACGGTAAGTTAGTAACATCTTACTCTCTGTAAAAGTCTTAGTTTAAAAGAAGGGGACATTCAGATGTCAAGTTCTGCTGCTGCACAGCGGTTCCACAAACACAATTAGCTACCTGCAGATGTTCACATTCTCCATTTCCAAAACTGTAATTGGCATAATAAAAGCTAGAGGACACAAGTCTCCCCATCACCTCCTTTCTTGCTTACTGTGTACACTATAGCAGTTCGTGTACAACTAATTTCTCAGTTTCTCTTGTTTGTGGGCACTCTCACTCACAGATAGGGGAAAGGACAAGCATATTTAACCCCCCCAAAAAATGGGGGGGGGGGGGGGGGGGGGGGGGGGGGNTGTGCCAGTATTCCAGTATTTAGGTATCCCAAGCTGCTACAGACTAAATATCAAGGAAAATACGTGAACATACGCAGAGTTCAAAACCCAGGTAGTTTTAAGGACCAACAGCACCTGCGTAACGGTCGGTAGCTTGCAGAACTTCCTTAGCAATAACACTGCATTACTTCTTAAAACAGCAATCAGATTTTTCTTCCTATGTAAGCTTCTAGGAGGCATAAACATTTAAACCAAAGAGCTACCTGCAGAAATTACAGTTTGTCAATATTTGCATGATACATTTGATGCCTCAATCACACAGTGCTGGCTCTACTCTCCGTTATCACAATTTCTAAAAGTTTATAGGAGAGCTCTGGGAGCTTTTCCAGGGCAGGAGTGCATCCTTGCAAATACACATTTCCCTCTTGGAGCACAAACCTGTAGAAAAGTTTTCCAAACTTTCCAGTCATGAAAAGCAGAGAGAACCGCACGTCGTATCATCAACTCAAATCAGGGTTTGTTGTTATTATTTTTCTGTTACAGTCACAGTTTACATTTTAACCCATACTTGAAAAAGTCAATTCAAACACCTCTTAAAAAACTAAGCCAGTTTTGCCTTTCTGTAAGCTGCTATGGTAGATGAAAGCACAGAAAAAGTTTGAAATAAGATTTCCGTAATGTTAATGTTTCCTTCCTTTATGTTGGCTGCAGCCTAAATCACACACAACTTCAACACCACCAAACACCCCATGGCAAAAATAAATGCTTTGGGTCACAGTAAGTGTTAACTTCAGCATACACGAGTGTTTTGACAGTTTCGGAGGAGAGTTTCTAGCTATAAGCTGCAGCCTCCTCCGGAGGCAGACTAGTGTCTATGCTGGTCCTACCCCTGTTCTGAACTTCACACCTTGCCCAAAAAATAACTGTATGCCACAGCAATGTCTCTTCCCCCATCTCTACCGTATTGTATTCTTACTTCCGTTACATGAGGAACTTTCCTTTGGGGTGCAGCAGCTCCTGCACAGGAATGAAGAGAGTACTCCCTAAGCAAGGTTTCCCGCAAAGAAGCCCGCAGGCTCGGAAGCTTTCAGAAGCGACAGGCAAAAGGCTTTCACGTCTCTCGCCTTTGCCACCATTTGGGGGAAACCCAGCGAAAAATCAGAGGCTCACGCCCGACCCGTTAAGGCTGTGGGAACCCGGGCCCCCGCGAAGCGAGGGGGAGCACGGCGGCCGCAGCGCCCGCCAATTCTGCAACTTTTGACTGAAGAGCCCGCTTTTACCGAGACATGGGCCAGCTCCGGGGCTGCCGGCGGAGCCCACGCAGGACCCAGCGAGCGGGTCAGCCCCACGCGTGGCACCTCCTCCCGCTCCCCGCAAGGCCCCACGCCGGCAGCGGAACGAGCCGGGCTGCTGCCGGCGACACCGGGCCAGCCCCGTCCCGCCGGGGCTGCACCGTCCCCGGGGTGACACCCTGTCGCTTCGTGCCCTGCCGCCGCCCCGCCGCGCTCCCACACCGGCACAGCCGGCGCCGGGGCCCCTCCACCGCCCCTCCTGCTCCCCCGGTGGCGGTACCCCCGCTCACCGCGGAGGCCGGGGTCCTCCTCCTTGGCGCGGATCTTGCGGATTTTCAGCGGCCGGCCGCTGAGGGTGGCCAGCACCAGCCGCTGCCGCAGGAAGTTGCACCCCGCGTAGCTGAGGCACTGCGCCGGGCCCGCCGCGCCGCCCGCCATGCCGCCGCGCCCACGTGGTTGGGAACAGGAAGCGCTGGGACAGCGGCGGGGTCAAAGGGCAAGGGGCGGGGCGGCGCGGTGGCGGCGGCGGCGGCGGCGGGGGTCCCCGTCCTTCCCCGTGCTTCCTGCCGGGCTGTCCGGAGGCGGGCTGCGCAGGGGAGTGAGTGTGGTTTCCAGTCCCCAGGCCGGGCTGTTCGCTTAGCGATGGTGGCGGATCCCGACGGCCCTTAAAGAAGAGACTGAGCGAAGGTCTCGGTCCGCGTTTTCAGGGAGGCGTGGGTTACAGTGCGGGCGTGACAGCGTCGGGTCCTGAGCTACACTTGTGTGTACAGGCAAAGAAGTTTCTTGTAATAGAATAGTTCCAGTTGGAAGGGACCTACAACGATCCCCTAGCCCAGCTGCCTGCCTGCCTGCCGCGGGGCTGACCAGAAGTTAAAGCAAATTACTAAGGGCATTGCCCAAATGCCTCAAACGCTGAGAGGCTGGGTGCGTGGAGCACCTCTGCGGGAAGCCTGTTCCAGTGCTTGACCGCCCTCTCAGTAAAGAAATGCTTCCTCATGTCCACTCTGAACCTGCCTTGGTGCAGCTTTGCACCATTCCCACATGTCCTCTCGCTGGATCCCATGGAGAAGAGACCAGCCTTCCACCTCTCCTCTCCGTCTCCTCAGGAGGCTGTAGAGAGCGCTGGGGTAACCCCTCAGCCTCCTCTTCTCCAAACTAGACAAGCCCGAAGTCCTCAGCTGCTCCTCACAGGACATGCCTTCCAGCCCTTTCACCAGCTTTGTTGCCCTCCTCTGTGTGCATTCAGGGACCTTCACATCCTTCTTAAACGGTGGGGCCCAGAACTGCACACAGTACTGCAGGTGAGGCTGTATACAGTGGGATAATCCCCGTTCTTCACTGGCTGTTCATGCTGTGTTTGATGCACCCCAGGACACAGTTTGCCCTCTTGGCTGCCAGGGCACACTGCTGGCTCATATTGAGCTGGCTGCCCACCAGACAGATCCCTTTCCGCAGGGCTGCTCTCCAGCCACTCCTCTCCCAATTTATACTTGTGCCTGGCATTACTCCATCATAGGTGTGGAATACAGCATTTGTTCTTGTTCAGATTCATGTCACTGATGATTGCCCAATGCTCCGATCTATCCAGATCCCTCCACAAGGCCTCTCATCCGTTGAGAGAGTCAACAGCACCTCCCAGCTTGGCATCATCAGCCATGAACAGAAAAGGTCATGTCATTTTCCTTACTAATAATAACACTTTTTTTTTTTTCTTAATGAGTTTTTTTTTTCCAGAGACTAAAACTTTTTTTTTTAAAAAAAAAAAACCATTATAGGGGTGCTTTACAGGAACTATGCAGGAACTAGAGCTCGTTTTGTTAGCTGCTGGCCAGCTCAGCTTTTCTGATCAGTGTGCAAAAAAGATCATTTGTTGTTTTGATAAACCAATCTACAATATATGTATCATAAAATAATAGAATGGTTTGGGTTGGAAGGGACCTTAAAGACCGTCTAGT
>RSEF01000031.1:28057914-28080489 GCA_003993805.1 Himantopus leucocephalus | reverse complement strand
CCCCCCCCCCCCCCCCCCCCCGCCGCTCCTCCTGGCCACCAGAGGCCACCGAAGTGGGCCGCGAGGTTTCATCCGAGGGTCCTACAAAAAAGCCGTCCCTCGGCATCCTCTTCCTCAGCGCCAGCGGGGCGTATCGGGGATTTATCCCCGTTTCCCTGGGTTTTTTGTAACGCCTGATTGTGCCCTGGGCTTGGTGCCTTTCGTAAGCACCCGGCGTTTTGGGGGGGTGGTGGTGGTGGTGGTTTTGTTTGTTTGTTTTTGGTTTATTTTGTTTGTTTTGGGTTTTTTTTAGTAGGTGTTTCTGATAGTCTTCCAGCTGAAACGTCTTGAAAGGGAAAATTACTCGTTTTTTTAACAGACGGGGCAGGAGGAGGAGTTCTGGGCGATCAGGCTTCTTCAGAGCTCTGTTAGGTGGCCAGAAGTAGAGGCACCGAGAATTGCCGGCTTTTCCAAAATTAGAAGAAGGCCTTGTCCTGAACTGTCAGGCCTAACTGTAGCGGTGCTTTCCAAAAGCAGTGGGCAAATTTTTCAAAATGCTTACCTTGTGCTTTTGAAATTCTTATTGTCTTGCAACAAGTTCGTGTCGTGCTTAGGTTTCAGCACGGTCTGTGTTTGCACACTGAGTTGCTTGTATTAGGTAATGATGTGAATTATACTTAGAATATAGTCCTGGCTTGACCTCTGGCTCTCTATTGAGATGCCAGAACCCCTCTCTCTGCTGGATTTTTGCAATGATGAAAGGTCCCCTCCTGACTTCCACATCTGCTTTTCTTCACCATGGGGTCGAAAACCTTCTAAGACCCATTTCAGGTGGCATGTGATGAAGTGGGAGTATTCTTATTCCCAGCACTTTGAAGCTGCAGAGGACTACATTCACTTGTAAGTATCACTGCAATATTATGGTTAGGTAACTGGCAGTCTTGGTTTTGGAAGCGTATAAGCATGTTTGAAGGGGAAAAATTATCTGTATTATGAAATCAATTGTGATGTGATGGGATTTCCACATCTCTCTTCACACAAATTCTGTTTGCTCTGTAAGAACAATGACTTTGGCTTAGTTGACTGACTTAACTAGAGTTGGTATCTGCAAGTTAAACATTCGCTAGGAGCACCACCTCTGCAGGCATATCTGATCACATTCACGCATTTTCTGTCTGTTTGGTTGTGCAAGCGTAAGTTTTTATTTACAGAGGGTCACAAAACCAAAATTTTTGCTGTTAGGAACTTTCAGTGTAAGTAAGACCTTGTGAGAAGGGAAGGCATTCCAGAAGATGAAGCTAATATGTTATTTACAAAACACTTCAGGTTTTGTGCTCTTTCAATGTGTCTTGGAGGCAAGATCAAAGACCACCGGAATCAAGCTGAAGGGTGTGTGAGAAGAGGAAATTGCAGGTGGAAATACCCCATTGCTGGATTGGACGAGGGAGCCATGAAGCAGTGGAAAGAAAAGTGATTTGGAAAAGTGTTCTAGGTGGGTTGGACAGATGAAAGAATGTGAAGGAGAACCAAAATGTGAAATCAAAGTGTAGCAGACACTTTAAAACCCTGGATGTGAGGAGAGAAGCCAGTGGAGGGTGTAAGAGATAATGAAGTTTGCTCTGAATTAGCTAGCGTAGGAGTTACAGGAATGTGCTACAGAGTTTTTCATTCACTAATTAACCCAGATGAAGGTCTGTTGTAATTTTATTCAAAGTGAGTCACTGGTTGCAGAAATGGTCTTCAAAGGATTGAGATGAATACTGAGTTAGCAGGAGTAATTAGTACACTGAAGGAGGGAGGGGGACTGAGAGGCAACCCAGAGAGCTGTGACAAGTTTAGTCAAGGCAAAGAGTTTATGAATTTTGATTATAAAAGAAGACTCCTGCAATTCCCAGTTTTCTGGGAACTGTGTTAGGCTAAGTTGACAGTTAAAACACTTAGAAAATTAACTATAATTAACTATAGTGATACGGTGCCATTTTTGGCATTTGCTGTCTTGTGAAAATGGACTTTGTTGAAAAGTCATGTTGAACACGTGAGCGTCCTTCGCAATTTGCAGTTATTGTCATGTTCTGCTGCTTTGGAGAGTGGGCGGCCTGTGACCACCTCTCTCTAGTGCTAAGCAGCCTGTTGGCTGAATATGGTTAGAGTTTGTTTGCTGTAACGCGGTTAGAATATGCCAGTCTTTTGCAGAACCTTGAATTATGGATACACGTTATCACCTAGACAGGAAAGAAACCTGTGTTGCCTTGAATTCCAAAGATTGCCATGCCTGCAGTGGTTTCAGACCCAAGCTGAAAGAACAGGAGTTAAAAAAAAAAAAAAAAAAAAAAACGTTCTNAAGCTGTGGTCTAGTATACAAACTTTTTGTCCTAACTATTAGGGTACAGTTGTGCCTGTTTTCTTCTTCTGTAACAATGACTTTCTGAACAACCTGAAGTTTGTGGAGAGAGGCAGCATGTTTCCAGCTCTGTTGGTTTAATAATAGGACCTGTGTGCCTTACAGCTTGCCATACTCTAAACCTCTCTGGGCCCAAAAGCTCACCTGTCTTTCCCAAGTACGTTAGTACCATTCTCTATCAGCCTTGCCTCGCGCATATTCGTAGATCGTTGTGGCTAGAGTAGTGCTGCAGCATAAATCAGTAGCAGATCCAAGCATCAAGTGCACATTAAACTACCTACATGTAATTTATTCCTCCTCCCAGCCTGCTTTTGCAGGGTACATAGTTCAAAGTGCACGAGAATAATAAAAGAGGTATGACTTGATGACCTGAAGAAGAGAGGTAGGGAAAAGAATAGGCACTTTGTACCCAGACAGACTGTCACCTTCCCAGCTTGTGATGTGCTGGAGGACAGAAGCACCGGAGTCTTTTCCACATTGTGAGGATTATTAGAAGTCTGACCAAGGTGCATAGTGCCTATTTCTAAATGGTCTTCAAACTTTTCAAAGCCTGACTACAGGTGTGAACACCCAATAAGGGGTCTTTTATTACTTCTTTTTTTATTACTTCTTTTTTTTTCCCCAGCACCAAACCTACTGTTTGTATTACTTGAGGGCATCTATTGCTTTTCAGTTGCCTTGTCTGAAGAAAGGCCTCTGTACTACTGCTTGTTTCCATACTGCATCGGCTCGTGGGATGGGCGTTCTTCATTGCTTTCTGCTGAAAGTGGTTATATCTTGTGTTGGTATGTCAGTCCATCCCATTTTCTCTTCTGTTTAGTTTACTGTAACTACATCTGAATAGCTGCAAGTAAAGGCTTCTGCAGATCCGCAGTAAAAACAATCTAGCTGCTATTCTGGGTGACTTACATAATTGGATAATTGTTTTGTAAATGAAGGCCCCAGAGACTTTGTGCCTAGGACACAACCCAGGCAAACTAATTTCTTCCTGGCTGGATGCACGGTTCGGGTGAACTGCAGTGCGCTGCTGCATGTCATGTAGGAGCGTGGTGTGATATCCGGAACTGTGATGCGTGGATGGCATTTTAGCGAGCCAGTGGGCTGAGCGATGGGTATTAAAGGTTAGTCAGTTCCATGGGAAAATACTGGTGTCTGCGCGCTCCCAGAAATAGTTTACAACATCTATAAACATCCTCTTGTAACTCTAGTAATCATAAAAATACATATCTGGCAAGCGTGTCCCACTGCATACTGCTCCTTCAAATACCAAAGGCATTTCTCTTCGTAGTGAAGTCCTAAGTTAATAACTAGCCACTAAACTAGAAAATAACTTCCCTGACAGGAAATCTGAGGGCTGATCTCTTAATGAACTTGTATCCTTTACGTTTCCTCGTATTTCGAAGACTCTCTTACCTAACGGCCTCTGCTGATTTTAGTTTTTGGAGCCTAGTATTTCAAACACTCACCAGGAAAGTTATTCAGAGAGTGTGAGGATAGAGGTGTGCCGAATGCCCTGTTGCCATCCGTGGAGCTACAGACCAATCAGATTAATCTGATGCATATTTGCATGATCAGATCCTAACTGATCACCTGTTTTGGAATTTCAGCAAGCATACCGTCTGTCTTGTTTACGGCTTCACTGTTCTGCGCCACCCTGATCGAAACAATTTTTTTGCAGGCTTGTGGGCTTTTTTTTTGCTCGCTGGAGGTCACAGATAATGTAATGCGGCTTCTATTACTTTTGCAGAAGTTGGAATCCTTGCCAAGTCCTACATTGATCAAGGGCGGCTTATTCCAGATGACATCATGACACGACTGATGCTGAGTGAGCTAAAAGGTCTGGATCGGTACAACTGGCTATTGGATGGTGAGTTAGCATATTGGATATCACTATATATGGAGAGAAAATCTGCACTGGAAGGCTTTGAGTGCTTTCCTGCCTTCAGAGCATTACACAGATGTTTAATTCATGTTGAAAAGGGTGGTCCAGCACTCCAGTAAAATTTAAGAACTGGAAATTCTGGTAATCCTTATGCTTTATTTCCTGTTTAAAATATGCATTGAGAAGTTACTTTTTTTTAAAGCCTTTTCTTGTTAAATTCCTTGGGGAATGGAACACTTTAGAAGAACGGGGCTGAGGAATTATTTAAATAGGAAGATCGGTATGTGATATAGCAACAAGGTAAGTATGGAAAACAAGTGCTGCAGCAATGCAGTGTGTAATAAATCACTAACAAAAACACCACTTAAGTGCTCTAAAAGGTCTCTTTCATTTGCTTTTTGGTTCTGTTCTCTAGAGTGAATTGTTCTGCAGTTCTACCGGGTAAGCTCATTGCTTCAGCATTCACTAGAGAAAAAAATGCATTTGCCACTATCTTCAAGGACTGAGTGGCTCCTGTTACCCCAGCCCATGGGAGTGCAGTTGGATGCACAGCACAAAGATAGTGTCTAGGCTGCATGTGTGTGTTTTCGGATTCTAGTCGCAACTTGTCTCAGTAGATAAAACTAAAAAGTTGCGGGTGTGGCTTTTTAGTTGGAGTGAAAAATCCACAGGGCTCTCTGTCCTTTAGTGCTTTATTATAATTGTTTCTAGTACAGTGATCTGTTCTGGTGGCTTTAGTCACAGTTATGTTCCTCCTTAGTGAGGACAAAGGCTTAATTCCCACGGTGAACAGCACAGTAAAACCTAATCAATGAAGAGCTGCAGGTGGTGTTTTTTCTGTAGTTCCAGGTGCTGCGTACACACAGTTCCAGCCTTGTGGATCTGGATGTGTAGCAGTGTAGCTGGGCATACTGGCAACTCTTAATAAGAGGATGTAGTGGAGACCATAAGAGAATAAATCAATTTCTGCTGCATGTTAATGTACTGCCTTCTTTCAACTTTTGGAGCAGAAATTTTGTCTGCATCAGCTTTTGTAATGAGACTCGTGAATTACACTAGGGATAGCTCTGGCATAATCAGCTCTGTAGGAACAATACTGTTCTGTTGAAATATGTTAACCAGAAAGTCTTTAGTTTGATAGCTGCAACTCAGAACAGCTGAGGTCAGCTAGGTCAAACTCAATAGAGTTGCTGAGCTGCTTGTATGCTCACTTAGCCAAATACCCATTTCCACTGCCTTAGATAGGTTGGTGGCTTCTAGAGTCACAGCAGATGTAGCAGTCAGAGTCGTGTGTGGGGGAGTACAATCGTCTTAGACTTATGTGCTGTATAATTAGGGCACTTTTCTCTGTTCTTGGATTCTTTGTAATTCATCACATTGTGTAGATTATTTTTTCTGTGTCGAGGGAACACTATGCAGCAAACGCTGGTTCAGTTTCAATGAAATGCTTTTGTAAAGGCACTTTAGTTTGTTGAGGAAGTTTCTCATTAATAAGCCCCAAAGCAAACTTGTTCTCCAGCTGCATAACTAAGATGTGTGGCGGCTGGCTAGCTTGTCAATAGTAAGAAAGAACAGCAGTGCTGAAGCCCTGGCTCTCCCTCTGCTCTTAATATTTAGAAGCACTTCCATGAGACAATGTGTATATGAGAGAAATAGGATGAGGGCAGTTGATGACCGTGATGCAAACCAGGTGCATCAGATTTAATGCACAAGCGAGAGCTTGGTCTGAGTTAATCAACTCTTTCTTCTTGTGAGGCATTAAACGAGGAACAGTAGCCTTAAGACCAATTAATTTTTTTTTTCCGTTGTAAGGCTAGTCCTTGGCTGGTTCCTTACTCAGGCAATGGACTCATCAACCGATGTTATGCAAAGAAGAGTTTCATAAGTTTGTACCTATCAGGACTTGCCTTTATGGAAAAGTTTACTCATATGCTGAAAATTACAAGCTCCTGAAGAACATGAGACTGTGCAAAAGCTTTGTGGGTAGAGGTATTATTCCAGTGAATCTATGGTGCAATAGCATGTTGTGCTGTAGCTTTGACTGCTAAAGTTCTTGTGGTAAATTTTTCATTTTAAATTCTTTGTGGAGACCTGGGTTTTCTTGTTGTCTGTTCCCCCTCCTCCCCCCACCTCCTAGTTAAGTCCCACTAGGTTTCTCTAGTAGTAACGTGTGTTTGAAGGCACACTACCGGAGCCATACAGTTCATGGGGCAAAATGCAGCGTCTTCTAAGGGAAGAGACAGATTCGTGTTCAGCCTGAGCATTCTCACCGTCATCATCCCCAAGAACAGTTTGATACACCAGACCTTCCAGAACTCTTTCTAAAGCTATTGTTTTATGTAAAATTAATCCCAGACTGCCTCTGGTAGATATATTTGGCTTACTGCAACTGAGTAAAGTAAGTTTGTAATGGTCACTTCCTTAAGCCAGACTTACACAGGTGTGGAAGTAAGAGTTGTCACAAATGTTTCTAGGTTGTTTCAGACCTCTGAGTGAGCTGCCCGTAGTTTTTATTGTTCGTAATGTGCATACAATGCTTTTATTCAATATAGTGGTATGTAGTACGTGAGGGTATGGGGTCTTTTTGCATTTATTTGTTCCACTTTTGGGAAGATGATTAACTGAAATGAGGAAACACAAGCTGGGAGGTGTTTAACAAGTTAAAGTGCCATGATACACTGAAAAATACATGGAAAATCGGATGTCTCTTCAACCTTGACAGTATGATGATGCCTCTTTTTTATTTTTTTCTGTCTGACAATTAGTTTCTGTAATGCCTGAATCCAAGTAATTCTTGCTATAACTCTGCCATTGGATTTTTACGGAGTTGTTTCCCTTAAACAGGTTTCCCCAGAACAGTTGCTCAGGCAGAAGCCCTGGATAAAGAATGTCAAATAGACACTGTAATTGACCTCAATGTGCCATTTGAGACCATAAAATGTCGGCTCACAGCACGTTGGATCCACCCTGCTAGTGGCAGAGTCTACAATCTTGAATTCAGTCCTCCCAAAGTGCAGGTAAGCAATACACATTGGTGTTGGCTCTAAGTAAATGTTGTGTTGCGTTTGGTAATTACAGTAAAATATTGTGTATGTTGTTACAAAACACAGTAGCTCAGAAGAAAAAGGCTCATTTCATCTCTTAGGAGCACAGAACCTTTCTGCTAACACCCTGCCTGTCAGGGTATGTTAGTGCCCTGGTAGAAGCTCAAGCTGATGGGCAATGCGTTTGTCCCCTGCAGAATGAAACACCATGGTGTTTTGTAAGCCCTCGTTAAAGCTGTTCACTGATCTGGAAGACTATGTCTTGCACACTGGCATAGGAGTTGGGCGTGTTCTTACCCTGTTCTGCAAGTCTGCAGCCTGTACAGTCCAAAATGTAGTTTCCTTTTCCTTCTCCCAGAGGACTCATTCTTTATATCTAGGAAGGACACTGAATCATCACTCAGAGGAATCCACTTAGTGCTTTCCCTGTGTCTACATTTAACCAGGATGGGTATTTTCAAGGGAACAGTTGTTGTATGGCAAAATTAGATGTAGAAGCTTGCCCATCAGGGAAGATTCTCAACAGATCAAAGATGTTATGGCGTGAAACATCCTATAAGAGGAATAGTAAACTTGAAGGTAATGATCGTACTTCGTTACCTTAAGATTTTTGAGGAACTCGGATTAACCTTAGGGCAACTCAGCTTAAGCTGTATTTCATCCTTAACTCTAAATAAACTTACCTGTTTTGGCACCACATTTCACGTGGAAGTTCTATTAAGTTACATCAGAAGCATAGCAGGCCTTGTAGTTTTTGGATTTCAGTGTTGCAGGAAAAGAGGCCAGCTGAAATAGCAGGTAGGCACTGGAAGTGGGCAACTGGAAACACTGTCCTTGTAGTGTTTAAAACAAGGTGTTTTAAGTCATGGTTATTTTTAATTGCAGAAGAGCGTAGGCAAGCTGCAACAGAGAATTATCAGACCTACCAAAGAGTGGGCTTCAGCAACAGCTTTGCTATTAGGAACACTCCACTCTATTTTCCACTAATTAGCAGGCATATCACAACATAGTAAAGTAGATTACAATATATAAGTGAAACCATGGAATGGAGCTGAATGGCTGAAATACATTTGTCTCTGTTATCTAACAGACCCATGAAACGTTTACTTACTCAAAACCCCCCAAAAGACCACACAACTCCATCTCTAATATAATACAGATATTCTGGAACAGATTTCTTCATGCCTTCATGAACAGAGAAGCTCACTGAACATTGATCATTATTGATTATCTGAAACTGACTGCCAGAATGCAAGCAAGAAAGGAAAATAGTTTTGTGGTCTAATTGGCTTTGTACTTGCAAGATCACTTGTGTTGCTACTCCAAATGTCAGATTAAACTTGTCTTTAGGGAAAATCAGACTGCTTGAGGATTTAATTAATATGGATGAAGGAGCAAAGAGTCCCTTATATCTGTGGTGGGTCATATTCTGTCCTTAGATGCACAATGATTCAGTGCACCTAAGAAGGAGCTAACTTTTATGCCCCTAGCTAGTCCTTCGTAAGATGTGCCAGTGGTCAATAACTTCTTCAGTCATTGCTGGTTTCAAGGCTTAAAAGCTCTGTGATCACTTAAAGCACTTCAGTAAATTGGGGGCGAAATGTGCAGTAAAGTAGGAGCTCTCATAGTTCACACGTTAGGTCCCTACCTCTGTTTACTGAATCCTAGAAGAACTTCAGCTGGTTTTTATGTCATTATGCTAATACAGCTGTTGCTAAATGATGACTCTTCCATTTTGCAACTTAAAATCAAAGGGCCATTAATTCCTTTCCCCATTTCAGTATTGTCAAACAAAGATCAAATAGGCCTCGCTTGTTTCCTGTTATGCAGGAACATACTACCAACAACCCTGTTTTCCCTCATGTGTGAAGGTTTTGTCTATTATCTTTCCGATATACAACGAATGTTCCAGAGGAAAAATCAGTCAAGTTACTATAACCTGATTTTTATTGCCAATACTGAGAAAATACTTTTAACTGATAGACTGTTTTACTTGAAAGTCAACATCTTATATTCCACATAAGATATGGGCAGTAGCCTTTCTCTTTATAAGCAGAAGTCTACACCTTGATTAACTGGGAACTGATCATAATTGAAACAGAAAATTACAGAAAACGTACTTGAACAGAAATATACACCAGTGTTTACTTTTAACCATGATTAGGGCATTGATGATATTACTGGAGAGCCACTTGTTCAGCGTGATGATGATAAGCCAGAGACAGTTACCAAGAGGCTGCAGGCTTATGATGCACAAACAAAACCTGTTCTAGAATATTATCGGTAAGTAGTAAAATCTGTTCTTCCACATTCTAAAAGTTTCTTCCACATTAGCATAGCAAGGAGCAGATTGCTTCTGTTACAGAGATACTGCAACAGTGAACGTGGTATGAGTAGCAGTGTATCTTTCATCAATATAGTAAGAAATCAACCCAGTAAAATGAGCATCTTTTCCACTGTTGAATGAAAGGTCTTCAGGAGCCTGCTTAGCAAAAGACCCTTTCACTGCAGCCATATTTAGCTTTGCAAAGAGCGCTATGCATTATTCAATACATTATAGTACTGTTTTGAGCAATATAGCTCTGGTTAGTAAGGTAACAGTTCATTTTTTTTGGAAGACTTAACTATTTTCTCTTCTGGATGTAGAAGTCCTCCTAACAAGAGCTAGGGGACAAGAAATGATACACAAACAGAAAAATTGTTAATGAGGATTTAAAAGTGGCTGTTCTAAGAACAGGACTGTGATGGACACAGCTAGCAAGACTCTCTGGGAATAAGCAGCTATTTGAGAATACTGCCATTTGCACCGTGCAATGATAACATTATTAGTGCTTTAAGAGCCAAAATTATACCCAAAGTTTCTCTTAACATAAAGCTGCAAATATCACGTTGTTAATACACAGATATTAGTAGGTCACCATGTAGAGCTTTGTAGTCTTATCTTGCCTAGACAAAGAATTCAGACTCTCTTTGACAACATCCTGAAGTGACTGTCCTTCCTCTATCTCCGTATCCACCACCCTTCATTATGGTCTACCAAAACTGTTGAACAGAAGACTAGAAGCTCCATCTTTGGGGTGGTTAAGTTTTAAAGAAGGAGTTTTTCTGCACTGACAATGATTTTCCTGGCTTTGGTAGCTTTCTGAAGTGAAAATGCCTCAAAGCACCACAGTAAGACATAGGCCTAAGCTATTATTATTACTGATCATAACATACTTTACAGATAAAACCAGCTACTAGAACTAATTCAGAATAACTTGACTGTGCCTGGTTCACTTGTTTGTTCTGACACACCATCTTTGATCCTTAAGGTGTAACTTCACAATACCTGGGTTAGTCACAGTTGTTTGGATGACTACTGTATAGCATGTGCTATATGACTGCATTGCTGCTGCTTATTTTTACTCTTCATAGTTTGTCATTAAGTACTCTGTGGACAGCTGTCAGTTTTATGAACTGATGTGGCAAATATCTCGCGGTTTGAGGAACAGAGTAATGCATGTCCAGCCTGCATTCCCAATGTTACGGCTGTTCTTGGTGTTAAATCACATGCGTATTTGCACACTCCTCCCAGGGCAATCTTAACATGAGGTGGAGATCCTGGAACAATTTAACAATTTGACTTCTGTAATGCTTTCTTCTTCTTCTTCCTTAGGGAAAAAGGGTTATTGAAATCCTTCTCTGGAACAGAAACCAATAAGATCTGGCCACATATCTATGCTTTCCTCCAAACTAAGTTGCCAGATGTGAGCCAGAAAGATGCTGACACTCCCAGGTGAAAACAGGTCTAACTTCTGGTCATCTGTCATAGCTTGCACGTGATTACATGAAATTCAGCAATCAAGGATTTCTCTATATAGTCTACCAGACTGATCAATAATTAAAGTCTAATGTTGTCCTTAACTTACATTATGATAAAACTGTGTCACCTGTGGTTCTCACTTTAATGCTGTATTTTTTTATATTAAATATACCTAATTTTTATAATATAGTAACCGACTTCAACAAAAGCAGCGACTCTTGTGTCTCTTATTCAGAAAACATGTAAGTTTGCAAATATTGACCAGTGAAGGAAACGCATTTCAGAATACAGCTTGATTACAAAGCATATTGATTGATTTACTCACTCATGAATTGTAGTGTGAAGCAATGACGAGGACATGAAAGCACACTTCTTGACTGTGTGGGCCAGCCAGAAGCTGTGGGGAACCATGACCACCATTCTGCAAAAAGCCATTTCAGACCAGAACTGGTATACATGTAGGTTGATCTCATGGAAGACAGTCACCTTCTTTTAACTTTGCTTGCACAGATTTTAGTTGATTTTGCTGGGCTTAAATTACCCTTAACACTTGCTTGGATGATCTGCCTTATTACTGTGTTTATATTTCTGCCCTCAGAGCAGCTATCTTGCAGGCATGAGAAAGAGTTTCAATGATGTGTAACACACTTGGTAAGGCTTCTGTCTTTGTGCAGCTGTGTAAGACTTTATTAGTAAAAAGACAACAGATATGAACAGATGAAGTGTAACCTGGTAAACCTGCAGCTAGATGATCTTGACCAATGAATGTGTCTTTTCTGCTATCTTTGAAACTGCTCATTGATGCCAGTGCCAGGATTTCCAGTGGTCAAATTATTAACTGTCATATTAACAGTTTTATTGTAGCAACTGGACTGGTTTTCATGAGTTCATATTATTAATTCATGTCTTCAACCAGCTCTTGTATTTATTTATTCACTAGATAACTGGAGTTACAAACCTCCACAGGCCACATTTTTTAACAGTTCAGGTAATGCAGACATTGCTATTTTTCAGTGAACTCTCTTAGCCCTTTGCTTATGCTCACCAGATTGAGAGTTTCAAGAAGAATCAGCAAAACCTGAGGAACAAACAACTCTGTCTAGGCAACATCTGAAGTAGCTGTGTCCTACTAATGCAGGTCCCAATCTCCTTTTGCAGTGGCTGTTTGTAAACAGCTATAGAGCTGTGGTGCTGACGTACCTTGGACTGCATTTGCATGTCTAGTTTTAGCATTGTCAATATTGAGACACATTTGAGTCTACAAAGGATGATGATTGTAGAATTTGTAAAGCTTTCCCATTACTATAAACGAACAAAATGGGCAGCAGCTATTGCTGCAAGTAGCTTTCCTTACATTTTAAAGAACACCTGCCAAAAGGCTGACTGCTTGTACTTTCATCTTCAGAAATGTCCATATGGAGACTGTAGACTGGGTGAGTTGAGAGAAGCACTTCCTTAAAAAAGTCATGGTTAGAAAACAGTAGCTACCACATTACAATGAGAAACCCTGATGTGCTGCTTACTTCTATTTGTGCATTTTGGTTTCAATAAAAAGCAGCTATGCTTGTTTTTTTGCCAGCCTACGTAAGTTTCAGTTAGCCGGAGGGAGATGGGGGAGGGAATCTCCTTATGATTTGGCACTTACTAACAACCATCCAATTTTAGCCCCTTAGAAACTTTAAAAATAACTTTCAGTATATCACAGATAGCTGGATCAATGTGGCTCTACTGCTAATGGCAGCAATTGCAAGTCACTGTGTCACACTGCCCTTAATACCCTTGTACATAACATTCAGTTAAAAAGCAACCTGAAGTTATTAGTTTCCCTTAGTTTCTCTTAATAATTAACTAATTATTAAGGAGGAGGCAGTGTTTACTTATCCTTTTTGGAGTATCTGTCAAACTTCAAGAAAAAAAAATTTACTTTATGACTGAAGCTGGTTCTCTCTAACTTGCATGTGGGACAGAGCTGCTGCTTGCTCCTTTATCCTCTGTCTGCAAAAGAACTGCTAGAGAACACAAGGCACAAGAAAAGTTAGTTCTATCAGTGGATCTGGAGTTACCACTTTTGCTACTACATCTGTACCAATACTCACTGTGGTATATACTGCAGACTTAAGACTTTTCCTTATCTCAGCTATAGCCAAAACTGAAAATTACTGGATCTCACTCAGCATAGCTTTTGCTTGAATTACCAACTGCAGGTAGACTGTGTTCATCAAACTATTGAAATCTACGTACCTTCCTGACCTGACATACAATCAGAACAGTACAGTAATGGACCAAGAGTGTGTACCAATACCATTATTTGAGATATGAGCTGTCTTCCCTAGAGTCTTACAACTGCAGTATACATTTTTATATATAGAACTACTGTAATAGCAGCAAGTTAGAAAAGCATAGTAGAATTTTGGACTGCAGAGGTTCTGTGGAAGGCCTTGTCTAAAAATAGTCCAGCTCCTCAAACAGGAAACTTTTAATGATTTTCCACTTTAATTGTTTGAGTTGGCAACGTCAGAAACCCACTTTCGTTTAGTAGTATATGAAATACCTCTCAAACCCCGCAAGAGACCTTACCTTGTATGAACTGCAACAAAGATTTTAGTTTAAACTGAAGTCTTAGCCTAACCCTTGTACCTCAAGTTCCCTCCATCCAGTACTTCCCCCCATAATGAGACTTGGTTTGAAAAAACTTGAAGTTAGCCTTATGAACAACAGAGTCAGACTCTCAGAAATCATACAACCCAGCACTCAGATGTAGACAAGTGTTGCTTACATTTTAAGACAAAAGCAAGTTGTTTAATGAAAGCACAATGTAACATTTAAATCCCCTTCGTAGAGGTAGAAAGCCAGTGTTTTAATCTAACCCATTCAGATCTGAAATACTGATACCAGATAATGATTTATTGCTATTAGTGATAACCAAATTTGAGAGCTTATAATGTCAGCAAGGTAGCATGAATACAGTTGTGATCTCCAATATTCATAGAGTAAAACATGTCCACATCTGTAGTAAAACAATAGCAGATTCTACCAAGAATCTACCACTTCTTGTAAACATTGTATTTGTGCAGATTTTTTTTTCATACTTTAATTTCTAACATAATGAAAGGCAAGGTTAGTAGCAGAAAACACATCCAGTTTCACATTCGGCAATATGAGAACCCTGCTCTTCACAGACATCCAAAAACCTAGCAGCACATTTTCAAACAAAAGTTTTTCTGAATTACCCACCGTTTAAAACCCCTCACCCCTAAAACCAAAAAACAACAACAAAAAAATCTGACACCAAAAATAAAGTGCAGTACCCAGAAAAATGTGTCAAGAAAATAGCCATGTTTGTTTCTTTGAAAAGAAAAAAAAAAGAAAAAAAGAAAAAAAAAAGAGTACTTGGCCTCAGTCTTAAGAGTACTATACTGTGTCCATCATTTTGGATTCTTCTTCATCTCGTTGTATCACAGAGTTTAAACTGCAGTCATCTGTGTTTATGGAACCTTGTAGATCACCTGTGTTCTGCAACAGATGAGAATTTGACAGTTAATTCTCCATAACTGTATAAATGGAGGGAGAGAGAAAGAGAGAAACAGAGAGATTTTAGCTTAAGTTGGATTCTTCATGTTGTCCATCTTAAGATGAGACAAATTTGCAATAATAAGGAAATAAGTTCTGAAAAATTCATCCACCAATATTATCTCACTGTGTTAAGAATTCTTTAAATTTCCTGGCAGAGCTTGTATTTGGTCTCAGTATTTCTAGCACTTGACTACACATTTACTTAAAATTCAGCTGTTGGATCTTACTTGAGAGGTACTTCATCAAATTATTTCAAACAAGTAGTTTCAATTGTGAGTCCTTCCCTAATACCTAATTTTTCACAATCTTTTAAGTTGCTTCCTCATTCCAGAATGTGGCCATCACCAGTACTGTAACAAAAGACCTAAGTATGCTCAGTTTCCCTTTATCACAAGAGGAGACTTCCCTTAGGCTTGACTTACCTGAATGATCCCATGAATAGGATTAGTCCTTTTACACTGAAAGCTCATTTCGCTGTTTGTGGTAAAGACTGTGAATACCATTCTAGCATCTGATCAGTTTTATGATGCAGTGTTAATATTTTAAGCATGAAAACCTAAGGGCACTGAACTAACGTACGGTTCTGATCTTATGCTGATGCTTTCTGAATTCCACCAAGTAAAAACAAAGCCGATACATGCCTTGTATACTGATAATACTGCACGTTATATCCTGAGCTCTAGCAGTTCTAGGAATAATCCTCTATATATTTCAGAAAGGTACAGCTTCTAATGCAGGACCCAATCCTACTTTACTTAAATTACTTTCTAGAAATAATAAACCTACCTGTGAAAAAGATGTCAGCTCTCTTACAAGACCAGGATTGACACTGAGATCATGTAATAACATAGTTTGAAAGCCATGTGATTGTGACCAGATTCTCACTCTCGTCTTGAATGCCTCAAGTTCATTTTTAAAAGCCTCAAAATAGCCTTCTCCTGTCTGCAAAGAGAAAATGAAATATTTGCACTGCAGCCAGATTTACTTTTGGATTGTAAGCATACACAGTACTGAAAAAAAACCCAACCATGCAGTAAGGCATGTTATATCCTTTGGGGATAACTACTGTGAACAACTTAAGAATAATGTTAGTCAATTTAAAATGAAATTTCAGGTAGATTTCTTTTTAAGACAATCTCTAGTATTTATATATAGAAGAAAAGTAATTGATCTATCTAAGGACATGTAAAGATAAATCTAATTTTAGCCTTTCCTTTATTCCGAATCAGAAGCCAGTACCCTTAGAAGAACAGGTGCTTGTTGTAGCACTCAGGACAAAAGTAAAGCACAAGCTGGCTCGCACTTTAACTGAACTCCTTTAGACAATATTGAGAGCCGTCAGAGTCTTGAATAACTGAGTACTGTCTACGGCAAACCATAGTTTCAGTTTTCCGCATTTCTCCTGCATAGCTCTGTATTGCTCTGTTTCAGTAATGAGAAAGGGACGCTGTTGGGCCCCACTGTGATCTGCAGATGAAACGGAAAGTTGTGACAATACATAGGTACACTGTGAAAACACAGGTGTAATTAGCCAAAATCAGTCCTTAAACTGGTTACGTCTGCTGTCGTTTAACATAGTTATTACTTGTCTATAACACCCCTGTTGTCCCTCTGTTGTATCTTGCTTTCCCTCTGGGAAAAGCAAAGTCCAGTAAACTTCCCTTTTCAGAACTGGAATTACACCGAAATACTCTGTCTAGAAAAGAATTGCTAACAAAACACTTTCCCCTAAGCCTAAGTCCGTCAATAAAATATTTAGCCTCTTATGGTTAGGAAGAAACCTTCTGTAAAAGACTGGTCCCTTGTACAGCATCAAGAGTTTCTCCCATCATTGCCGAAGCTGACTTACTTTGGCTTTTTGGAAAAAGAGACGAAAACACCCTCTTGGATCCACATTGCAGCTTTTGGCAATTTCTATAATAAACTGCATTGCAACTGCTTGGTGGGCTACTTGCTCCATCAGAGCTCTTTTCTGAGAAAGAAAAAAAAAAGTTAATGATTTCAAGATACTTCCTGTGATTATATTTCTAAAATTCAGCATAATTTCCTTTTGTTCTAGTTCCTAAACAAATGAGAACTGATGCCCACAGAAGCAAGGGGACTGATAATTAGCTACAACTAGACATATATGTGACCATGCACTATAAAGTTTTTCTTCAATAAAGAGAGGGTGGGAAGAACAGTTAAACAGCTAATCAAGTTGGTCAGCTTTTCTATAGTGCAAGTGGGAAGGTGTATGCTTTCAAACAATTTAAACAACTTCGTCATACCTGTTCAGCTTCTAGATGAAAACACCACAACATGAGATATCTAGATGTTTCTTCACATACAAGATACGGATGATCAGACAAAAATCTTTGACTATCATCCCATCTGCTCAGCATTCCTAATAAGAGAAACATAGTTAAGATATTCTAAATGGATAAATGATTTAATGCAGCAAGGAAGGAAGTTGCATTGATACCCCAGTATATATAACACCTTTGCAATTCACTAACCTCACAATGACAGCATGCAGCTAAATTTGGGAGTTTTATTTATACATCTAACCAACACTGAAAAAGCATTACCGGAAGGTGTAATCAGACTTTGAAGATACTAAAAGTAGATTTTAACAGTCAAAACTTCCTATATTTTAATGCATCTCTAGAATCGCTGATGTTATTTTTAATCAGTTCTCATACACAGTAACAAAGTGGTGTAGGTATCTATTAGTTACATCATCAAATAGTTTAAAAAGTTTACGGATAGAAATTCACATTCAGTGCTTCTGACAAACACAAATCCTCTAGATGTTTGTAAACAAGAATGCAAAGAAAATAATGTGTAATCTGTCAAAAATGAAAGTCCTTCTAACACATGATTGGCGAGGTTTTTAGGAAATTTGAATTTAACTACAGGAACAGCTTGATCTCAAAAAACAAAGCCACATCAGTATTGGAAACTTAACTAGAAGGTTGAATTGTGATAGCATGAAGCTACATTCCTGTAAAGTGCTGAGTTTAAAAATCAGAACTCTATACTCAGACCACTTATTGACATTTTCCTTCATGTATCACTGACAGTCAAGTCATTACTGGCAACAGGTACCAGATGTACAGCTTTACCCGTCTATCAGCGTATAATTATAACTGGGCTAAAGATAATTCAGTGGTAATGACCTAAGCTAATATTAATTCTAGCAAACAAATGCCTAAAGAGAAAGCAACGGCTAATATTTCTTTTGGCTGTTTTCAAGAGAGCTATCATGGATCCAGAAACAGGACTCATGCAATGTGACTAGCAAAGTCCACACTGCCCCTTGGCAGCAACTAGCGCAGAACAAGAGACTTGAAAAAGCATTAATGTACTTCGTATGTATTTTGAATTAAAATAGCAACATGGCTTTGAATTTAGGAGGTAAGAAAAAAATTTATGAACTTTTGTAATAAGATTGTATCTGTAACGGCTTCATCTGAATTTAGACAAGAAAGTAATTTTGCCCAACTCTTAGCTAGGAAGACTGCAAGAAAGACTTTTTTTCTGCTGAAATGCACAGCAGGCGAGACTGTCTTCTGATTCCACTATCATTACACTTAGCAGTTAAGGTATTTGAGAGAACCTGTGCCTATCTCTGCTACTTGCATACTCTGACAGTGTTTTGCCTCACCTTGGTACTTGCAAGGCTTGCTAAGGCTAGCAGGGCTAGAAACCTTTTCTTTAAAACAGTGTCTGATCCTTAGAAGCCAAATAGCTTAACAAAAAAGAGTTCGTACAAATAACTGAATTTTGCCAACTCAGTCCTGTTCTTGATTGTTCTGGAATTCCACATATGGCTATACTATACCATAGTCTGAAACCAACCTGTAACTGAGAATGAAAACCACTTCAGAGAACCATAACAATTTCAGACTACTTTACAAGATCAGCTTTGTGCTTAATTGGGTTTAACAATTATGACAGAGCTGAAGTGACACCTAGTGGATAATTAATTATAATTTTAAGAAACACACAGTTCCATGCGCACACATTGTCAGTAGGCATTTACAGACATTTCCCTTTAATCAGTCATTACCCTTGTAGCTTAATAGCCACCAGAAAAACATTAAAAGGACAGAGCTATGGACAATCCCATGCACTTTTACACACATGACTTATATTTACATGAGTGTCCCTGTCTTATCCCACAGAACAGCAGAAAAAGTTGCTAGAATTTTAGTTTTCAGGGCTTAAGCTCATTTGAGTATTAATTTTTTTTTTTTTTTTAATTTAAGTTCTTACTGGTCAAAGGAACTAATAAGCTTCTACAGTTTACACGTTATTTCACTTTGAAATTATTATCTGTCCGGACAAAATAAAGCTGAACAGTCTAATAGCCAGGTCTTTAATTTGTTTGCATTCATTCTGTACAATACGGAGCAAATCCACACAAATTCTGTAGAAGTTTGAACTGCAAAATGTTGGAAAAAGCACACTCACCGAAGTGTCTAATCTTTTGTTCATGTTTTTGCATACATGGTTCAGACACATCTTCATCTTCTGTTTCTTTTCTTTTTTGATTAATAAAACTCTGAGGAAGAGAAAAAATGTACTATGACAGAAACTCCAGACATACCTTTTTGTGATATATAGAAGTATTATATGTTAATATGTTACTATTTGAAGGGCTATGTTCTAATTTTGGAGTCATACCATATACTTTAGAAGGTTTTAAGAAATTGCATTACCTAATAATATAGTTTAGAAGTCTCATTATAGTCTACTGACCAAAGAACTCCAAGAAACCTCTGTCTTCATGCAGGAACATACTGATCTGTCAACAATGAGAATCATGTACATTGCAGCCTGGATGCAGCTAAATCAGCAAAAGTAGGAGATGCACTAACTGTTCAAATTCAACTGTGAAATCAAAGCTGAGATTCTACTATAAAGAAAAGTTTCTGCTAAATAATCTATTACAGCAATCATTATTAGAGGCAAACTGACAGTCTGACATTTTAGGAGTTTGGCACAGCAGAGAAGCACACTCTTCATGTGAAGAAACTATTGTTCAGCACATCTGGCAACACTTGCACTACATAGAATCATAGAGTATTTTGGGTTGGAAGGGACATCTAAAGATCATGTAGTTCCACCCTGTCCCTGCTGTGGGCAGGGACATCTTCCACTAGATCAGGTTGCTCATAGTCCCATCCAAGCTGACCGCTATTGCTTCCAGGGATGGGGCATCCACAGTTTTTCTGGGCAACCCGTTCCAGTGTTTCACCACCCTCATTGTAAAAAATTCTTCCTTATATTCAATATAAACCTACCTTCTTTCAGTTTAAAACCATTGCCTCATGTCCTATCACCACAGGCTGTTATTAAAAAGTCTCTTTCCAACGTTCTTGTAAGCCCCCTTTAAGTAGCAAAAGGCCACAATAAGGTCAATAAGGGCTCCCCAGCACCTTCTCTTCTCTAGGCTGAACAACCCCTACTCCCTCAGCCTTTCTTCACAGCAGAGGTTCTCCAGCCTTCTGATCATTTTTGTGGTCCTCCTCTGGACCTGCTCTAACAGGTCCTTACCTCTATTGTACTGGGGACCCCAGAGCTGGATGCAGTACTCCAGGTGGAGCCTCACAGGAGTGGAATAGAAGGGCAGAATCACCTCCCTTGACCTGCTGGCCACGCTTCTTTTTATGCAGCCCAGGGTATGGTTGGCTTTCTGGGCTGCAAGCGTACATGGCTGGCTCATATCTAATACCTAGATGACCTGTGCAAGTTCTGATCTGCACTTCTGGACGACAACTGTCATCCAGATTTGTCATATGGGTGCAGCTTGCTCCCTTTCATGAGGCAAAGTAAGAAACAAACAAACAAACAAAAAATTCAACACATACTGTGGTTTTATGCTGCACTAGACACAGAAGACACTCAACTAGTAGCAAGTGGAATGAAAAAAAGAGGCTAACAGTTGTATGCATGCACACTGATATGGGTCATACCTTATTAAATACCTCCTTACTAACAAGATCTGTGTTCCATAGATTCTGTCTTTCCCTCTGGTTTAGTGCTTCTTCTTTTCTTCTCCACTCTTCCTCTCTCCATCTCAACTCTGCAGCTTCAGTCTTTGCTTGAGCAGATTCCTGATCGCGGGATTCTGAATTATGCAGTGCTAAACTACCAAGTTTTTGCTGGGCTTCTGCTAGGTTCCACGTGCATTCTACAGAGTGCTTCACGAAATCTCTTTCTTTTTGGCAGGCTAATTCAATCCCTTGGCTGTATGTCTGTGAGGAAAACCAGACATGCTATTTATGGAGGGAAAATTGACAGTTTACAGTTTGTATAGGAGCAGACAGGCCCAAATCCCAAAGATAACGCACCTGGAAGGCACCTTAGATATGCAACATTATATTTGCAGGACTGATGAAGCAGCTAGATGTTTTTATAGAAAGATTTGTAATTCAAGCTGTCTTAACTTTGCTGAGTGCATTTGCAAAATCATGGATCATGTACTTGCTATTGGTAATAGCCTCCAGACTGTAAAAATACTTTTGACACAGCTGAAACCCCTCTGGCTATCTTTGGGCTGCAATGCTAGCAACAGCCAAGTGTGAGAATACTCTGAGTATATACTTCTGAGAAGAAAGTATCAGTTTTGTGACATCAGATTACAAAAGCAAAGTAACTGCTGCTGCCTGCATTCCAGTATGGATTAGTACCCAACAGATGGCCAACATCTTCCCTGGAACTGACAGTGAAAGTGGAATTTAAGTTATGAAGTGGCCGAGGCCCAGCACAAGCATATGCTCCTTTTGTTTGTATCTGTTGAGGTCTCCAATCATAGGTGGGAGACAAAAGTGACCTCTTAAGCAACAGTGCTTATATTACTTCCGTCTGTGTGCTGGGAATTCACAGTCAGTAACTTAAGAAATTATCCTCTAAAGCACATGCCATGCCTTCCCACCAAGCGTGGAGAAAAAGCATCCACATCCATTAGTTCCTCAGCCTTCCAATGCCGTATTGTGAAAGTTGTGGTGCTGATAACCTCTGACAGAGGGACGTGAAGGACGACACAAGTTGTGAAAGATTATTTGAAGGAAACTTTAATGCAGGTACATCAAAGTTCTTGTGCCAACTTTGTTTGGCAACTGCAGCACTAATGTAATGGCAGCTTCTTGCAAGGACACACAGAATTCCTGACAACGTATTTACAACACGCCGACTTGCCTCAGCCAACAGAGAGACGCACCGCCTATATATCTGCTTTTTAGACACCAGGATGTTGGGATAACTTCAGCCCAGCTCCTTCCACATCAGTTGTCAAACGTGGAATTGTTACTCATGGGTGGTGGCGGACGCCAGACCCCCCCCCCCGCGGCGGCGCATCGGCCCCCTCCTGGCGTGCTCCAGTGCGGCCGAGCGGCCCCGCCGGGGAGCGGACACCTCCGCGCACCCCCGCCCCGACACGCACCGGGCTCCGCGGTGACCCGCGGCCCCCGCAGCACCGACTCGCTCCGCTCCGCGCCGGCCGGGGCGGGGGAGCTGCGCCACCGGGGGCGGGAAGCGGCGCGAGGTGCCGGGGCGGCAGGGGGTGGGGGGGGGGCGCGGATGTACCTGCACTTCCGGCAGGCGCTGACGGGAGGCGGGAGCCTGCCCCCGCGCCTCGTCCTCCTCCGACGGAGGGCCGCCGTCCCGTGAGCGCGGGAGCCACAGCGCCATCCCCGCCGCCGATCGCCGTCCCCGGCCGCCGGCGGCTCTTACACACCTCACCGGAAGTGAGGCAGCGCACCACTTCCGGCAACCGAGGCGGGCCGCCGCGCTGCCGGCGCCGTTCGGGCGGGGCCAGCGCCAGTCGCGCCGCGCCGTGCCGTGCCGTGCCGGCGGACCTGCCCCTGCCCCTGCCCTGCGGGAGGCCCGCCGCCGAGGGCGAGGA
>RSEF01000031.1:28047025-28057906 GCA_003993805.1 Himantopus leucocephalus | reverse complement strand
CCCCCCCCCCCCCCCCCCGCCAGGCCCGGCCGCCGGTAGCGCGCGGTGGCCAGCGGTTGTGGCGCCGAGGCGCCCCCCCGTGTCCCTGCTCGGAGTACCGTGTGTCGGGCCTCTTCCGCGCCGGCAGAGGGCCGGCCACCTCCCTGGAGGCTACCGGAGGACGATCACAAATTATACTTGTGTGTGTGTGTGTGTATAAATATATGTATTTTTTAAAAATAAAGTGGACGCGCTCGGGGGCCCCCGCTACCCGGCGTCGCCGCGAGGGGCCCGGCCGGGCGCGCGGCCAGCGGGGGCGGGGCGGGGCCGCGCGCCGCGGCCGTTGGGGGTGCCGCCGTCGCCGTGGCAGCGCGGACCGGGCTGGGCCGGGCCGGGCCCTGCTGAGACGTGCCGTGGCCCCGCCCCGGCCGGCCGGCCGCCCGCCCCGGCCCCGGCCCCGGCCCCGGTCCCGCCTGCGGCCCGCGTGCCGCCGAAGGTGGTGGTCGAGATGCGGGTCCAGGCGGTGAGGCCGCGGGCAGCGCGGCGTGTCCGGAGCGGCCGGCCGGCCGGGGGGCGGGCAGGCAGGGAGGCGCGGCGGGGCGGCCCAGACAGCCGGTGCGGGAGGGCGGAGAGGGGGCCCGCGGGGCGTGCGGGGGGTGTAGAAACTCGTCACCGCCGTTATCCCGGGAGCCTGAGGTACCGCACCGTGCAACAAAGCCGCACGTCTATGGACAGATGTGCGGCCGTGTATATGCTATCCCTGTGTGTGTGTGCGTGTGTTTGTGCCCGCATGTTTATACATATACTATGCTTGAATATTTGTGTATGTACATCTGTGAACACACCTTCTGTTAGAGTTCCTGTTCGGTTTTTCACAGCTTGGTTCTCATCTGGGAATGGAAGTTAGTGTAAAATGAGGTTGTACCTTTGCAATAATAATACACCTGTGAAGATTAAAATGCGCCCTCGTTGTAGCCGTAGTTTCTCATCCGTGGGTTATTTCGCTTTTCCTCCAAACAGGAGGCACTGACTGGTTCTTTGGGGTTGCAGGCATAAAGTCTGCTAGAAAGGGTGTGCAAGGAAAAGGTTAGATTAAATGTGGAGTTCTTGTGGTGTGATGTTTATTTAATGCAGGGGATTATGGCTGTTGTGCAAATGGATAATACTAATATGTTGCTCATAACAGGTCTTCTCATCAGATGTAAGAAAAAAAAAAAGGATCGTTTTCACTCATTCGTTTCCTTGTAGGTATCAAATGTTTCTGTTGTGTGTAATGCTGAGGTCTATGAAATCAGTCCCTGTTACATGAGATGATAAAAAAGAAAAGTCCAAAATACAAAATGCGGGAACTCCCAATGATAGATCTTAACCTGGCACCCTTTTGAGATTATCAGTAATAAAGCTAAAGGCATATTGAGTCCTCTCTGAGGTAGAGTCCTGCAGACTTGGACTGATGCGTGTGTGTAAGACTGGACTAAGGAGTCTCATGTGAATGTATTTTTTTCTTTCCTAAGGTTACATGAACTGGTGTGTTTCTGCTTGAGAAACGTGACATTTTTCTCAGTGTGTGCACCTTGGGTCAACACAAAGAGACAGAATGCCTTCCTCCTGTTTTCCCTCTCTTGTTTTATTAGAAGACGTGCTTTGAAAAGGTGATTTTCACTTGTTAGATGCCTTGGGATAGAAGGTCTAATGTGTCATGCTTTGTGCAAGCTGTAATTCATGCGTAATCTTAGTTTTCTTTACAACTGATGGGTTATTCTTGTTTCACGTGTATTTCAACATACTAAGATGAAGTACTAGGCCCATTCCTGGAACGGAATAGATTTTAACATTTCTTTAAGATACTATTGTCTGGAGCTTTGACAGCAGTCATTATGAGAGATCACCTCTCACATGGACAGTTCTTACCTAATCTCTGTAATGGCAACAGTGTATAGGAGGGTAATTGAATTTATTGTGTTTCAGATGTGATTGTTCTGGAAGCAATATGTTACCTCAATTTTAATATGGCTATCATCTATTCAAAATTTTTGTTATTACAGCAGACATGATGTAAATGAAGATCCAAGTAAATGACAGACAAATGGTTTTGCCACTATTTTACATACCACACTAACACCTGGAACTATCAAGAACAGGCATCTTCAGTGTGTTTTTCCTGTACTCTACTGTAAGCTCATTGGTTATCATTCTGGTGAATAGTATTTTGTGTTGGAAAATTGTTTTTTAAAAGAATGGCATAAGACAGAATGACTATGTCTCTTCACAAGCAAAACCTTGCCTAAGCCGTTGCAAAACAGGCATAGACGAAGTTTAGAGGATGTCCTGGTTTGAGGTAGAACCAATTTTCTTTTCGGTAATTTTACTTTTCAGTTACATCTCTTCTAACTGAACTGTACTCTCCGAAATTAAGGGCGTATTTTTCAGACAGTGTCTTCTTTCAGAGTCATAATGTTTGATGTTTATAGTTAATACCAAGGCATGGTATGCAGAGAGGCTCTCGCTTATACTTATTGCTATAACAACCAAGGTCAGCGAACTTTGCCATATGCCATGTTGGAAGGTCAGAAGTGGAAAAGCATAGAGGGGTCACAGCTGTGGGGAGGAGCGGGCAGGACAGGTGACCCAAAACTGACCAACGGGACATTCCATCCCTTCTGCATCATGCTCAGTATAAAAGCTGAGGGATCAAAGCCGTCAGGCTCTTTCTTCAATGGCTGGTGTCTGAGGAGGACTCTGTCTGTTCGTCTGCCTTTGATCCCAATCCATGCGTTCCTGAATCCATTTCCCATCCGTCACTGAGTCAAGTGTATGACTTTCTCAGTGCCTGTTGGTGACATGATTGTCATCTTGGGAGCTCAGTGTTGGTTTTGTATATATTGTATATATTTCATTATGTTCTTATTAATATTATTATCCTTTCTTTTTATTGTTAATAGTTTTAGTTTCATATTTCATGAAAGCAGTTTAGTTTCTTTTCAACCCATATTTCTCTCTCCCTTGTTCTGTCTCTCTTATCTTCTGAGAAGTGAGAGAGGTTAAAAGAGAGCATCTGTTATTTATTTAGTGGCCAGACCAGCCTAAACCATGACAGAGGAACACTTTCTAATCTATTTCTTTCAAGCTCTTCTCCATTCTTTTTTGAACCACTCTACCTGTCTGTTTCTCTAAAATTCTTTGCATCTGGTTCACAGGAGGCCTTTCCTTGAAGGATATGATTACTTTCCTTTTCCCCCTGTGCTTATTATTGACACAAGTGAAGAGCTACATAGCTAATACATCTGAAAGCTGCGAAGTATAAGTTTCATTAAGTCCTTCACCCTGTCCCAAGGAGAACACAGCCCTGAACACCCGACTCTCAGTCTCTCTGGGATAAAAGCCCATAGCCACATTCTGACCAGAAGTGGGTAATACAACCCACTTCTATAGAAGAGTAGTTTCTCGTACATTTACCCACTCATAAGAGGAACATCAAAGTAATTATCATGAAGTAGATGTTGTCAGGTAAGTTCATCTTTGTCTTACCTCACAGTAATGTGGTTTTGTGCCTGTGACCTTCATTAGTAGGTGTTAACTAGAATGAAGCAACACATTTTCTTAGGGAAAACATAACTTTGCACAGCTCCCTCAAAAAAAGACTATTGCTAAAATATTGTCTGAAAACACTGGTATCATCTGAAGAAGGATGTTGGCACATTCGAAAGAAACAAAAAAAGCAGCAGCAGTAAATATTGATAAAGTAAGTGGGATGCAGCCAAGGGCAGGTTGTTTAGATAGGTAGAATGTCCAGCATGAATGCCCAGATAAAATCAGTGGTAAAGTTCCCATTTACTTCAAAGGGGTCATAATTTCACGCCAAGGCATGACGAGAATAAAACATAATTCATTGTAGTGAAATAGACAAGACCTAAATACAGGCAAATGCATTTGCATTTGTTTCTTAAAAGACATTTCATAGATGGTATATTAATTAATTTTATAAGATATTTGGACAATCTTTACATAATACATAGAAACATAGAGGAAAATGTCCTCACACCTTATTTGTCTACAATCCCTGTGGAAGATTACCTGTACTTTCAGGTGCTTGCAGTTAGGGCTTTTCATTTTTTCTTTTGGGATGTGTCCTGTAGGATTGGCCAAGAACTCAAGTGTTTTACAAACGTAAATTTCCTAATTGTACTTGTGGTTCTGCTGTTTTACAGTTCATAGAATTGCACTTCTGGTACTGTAAACATGATAGTTTTTCCTACAAAGTATAGACTGTTCTGACGTTGATGCAGATGTGGCTGAATATGCACTTTCAGCTTTAAAGTATTTTTTCCAAAATATTGCATAACTTTAAAAATGTAAGCGACATTTTAAAGTACACAAACATAGACATATAGTATTAGTTAAGTTTGATTTTGCTTAATGGCTGCTTGACAAAGAATAGGGGAATTATTTTGAATAAGTATTAAGTTGTTCCTATGAATGCTAGATTGTTAAATTAGTTCATATTATAATGAATTTGTTTACTTCTTACTGTTTTCCTGAAGATGTTTGAAAGTGCTGTAGGTCCTGCTGCAGTAAATGAAATGCCTGAAAGTAAGTATGATTTTTAAAATGCTTGAATAGTTGAATAACTAAAAATGATGAAGTAGGTCCATGTATTCACATAGTCTGTCTGTCTGCTTGTCTGACTGTCTTTCTAAAGTACATGATCTGTTACACATTATTCCCCTTATGCATTGCTCTGAATTGAGCCATTTGAGCATCAGCCTCTACTACCTCCCCATGAGTCAATTACATGATGTGTCGGTTCTTAGGCCAGGCTGTGTTCTGACACCTAGTGTAACGCTAAGCTAACCTGACAGGTCTGCTTTTTATTTTTTCCATCAGCAATTCTTTATTTTGAAGTCTGCAACAAGTCACGAATTTCATGACCAGGCAGTCTTTTAAAAGCCAAAATCTTATTTATTGTTTTTAGGGGGTTGGGGGGAGAGGAAAAAATTGTTTATAACAATTATCTGTCTACATTCTGTTTCATCATTGCAAGTAACATTTGGCCAGACTTTTTCAGTCATACCTACAGGAGCAGGTGTTGTATTAACTTTTAAACTTTTAATCCCTTAGCTTTAATTCATTTAGCATTCCTTTGTTGTTGCTGGGTCCCAGGTTTTTGTCCTTCTGGAGCAAGCCACTCCTGTAAAGTCAAGAGAAGGTCAAGTCAGAAGCCACTGACTGTCACATTGTTCTATAAATCCATCAGGTGTCAACCACAGAGAGTTACCTTTTGTTGATATTTCTTTCCTATGTGTTTCTATTCTAGAATTAATAATAATAGAATAAATACTCCAGGAACTGAAGTGGAATCATGTTAATTATAATGGACTAGCTCTATGTCTATCTTCTTTCCCCTCTTTTTGTCCACTCTTCTGTTTCCTTTGCTGTCCTTCCTCCATCCCTTCCTGTAAGGTTAGTTTTTGATTAGTGTCCCAGCAGTAAACAGTCAATCTGTTCTAATTATTCAGCCACTATAATTTATATGCTATATATTATGCTATAATTTATTTTTGATCTTCCAGGTAACATAATGAAGCTTGAATTAACTCAGCTTGTGTCTTCAGGTAATAGGCAAGTAAATATTTTTCCACATGCTGGCTAATTTGAGCATGGAAAGGATATTAGTGGGTGTTAGTTTCATGCCATGTCCCCCAGATTTCTCTCCCTCATTAATTTCAGGACCTCCTCCAATGCTATTTCCTTCTGCTCAATCTCTTCCCATACATTCTTGGGTGCACACTTCAGGAGAAGAAAATCCCTCATCTGATTAACCCTCATTGAATAACTTATTAGGATCAGTCATGTTGCTTTAGTTTCTCTACCCTGATTTTGTTATTTCTAATGGTGGTCTAGTTTGCTAGTAATGTTCAAATGGAACATGAATAATAATGTAGAGTTCATGTTGGCAAATAGTACTGTTCGTCTTCTAGAGACTTCATGTTGTGTGTTTTTATAAGATGGGGAAAAAAGGCAAATGGACACTGGGTGGCAGATGACTGCTGTTTTTAAGGTCACTGATTGGTATATATTCTAAAACTGCAGGCAATTTGTTAAAATTGGTTATTGTTCTGTTATGGCAAATTCAAAATATATTTTATGTTCCCTGTGTAACAAACATTGTTTGTACTTTTGTATTTATTTTTCAAAATGCTTTGCTTCAGATATTCATCTTTCCCTTTTTTTCTTTGCTTTTTGCTTTTAAGGGTTGCTGGGGTTATTTGTGATGTTATTCCAGGTTAAAAAACATTCAGTGATACTGGAAAAAGGAGATGCAAAGACCCAAATGAGACAATCTGTTAGTATCGCTACATAAAAGCCTAAGCAAGGCCAAAAAACCAAAAAAAGTGTGATATGTGTTAGTCCAGAGAGTGCTCATCTTCTCATATGATTACTTCATGCAAGCTTTGTGGGTGTCATGCTGTCATGTAGCTAGGTGTAGTATATAATGCTTGTTGGTCCCCTGGACATAGCAGATTTTCTCTGTGCATGTTAAGACAGGAAAGACTTTTCAGTAATAACTCTAAAAGGGATGAGACTGTTGTAAAAAGTACTAAAAGATTTAGTAGTCTCCTCAGCGTATTCTGGCCCTGTAGAACACCTGTTCTTTATTCTGTATTGTATCTACATGTCTTTCATGACTCAAACTTCAGGTGTTTTCCGTTTTGGGTTTTTTAACTCTGCAAAAATATGCAGTTTAGAGATTTTGCTTACTTTTCGTACAGTGGCATATGTTGTCCTCTTTCCACTTTCTAAATTAAAAAAATTATTCAGAAAAACTAAATATATTCCTCATGAGAGGAACCATTGCCTGCCTATGTCCTTGCTACATCAGAAGCCAGACCTCATATGGCAAACCTGACTATTTGATTTCTTTTTGTAGCATCAAAAGCTCACAAAAGAGTTTTTCCTGGTGATTGTGAAGCTGGGTTCCATTATAAAGATAGTACTTACAAGCAACGTCACTAGAAAAGATGAAACTTTGAACAGGATCAAAAGTGTTACTATTATTATTAACTTTTTTCTGAAAATTTTCTTCCTTGTGCCATTGTTTTGTCTAGAAATCAGCAATTTGCAGGATTTGGTTTTAGTCTAATTAGAAGTGACTATGTGTCCTTGCCCTTGTAAAGACACACAACCCATCCAAGAGAAGGCAGTAGCAGCTTTTATAGCATAGTATCTATTGTGGGCAGCTTAGTGCCTCATTTCAGGAAGACAAAACCCTTGCTGTAGTTTTTAAGCTGGGTACTTGACAGTGTACTTTATAGCTTGCCTCCTATGGTGGGAGCTTATGAAAGTATATTCTGTCTCTGGCTGTGCTGCCTATACACGGCAGTGCTGACCTTTTCCATTCACTCAGAACACAGTTAATGGGGTTCTGGAGGAACAGAAGAACTAGAGACAAGTATGGTGTAGGGTGCAAGAAGACATAGTTATGGTAACCCAGGATAGTCCCCCCATCTAGAGTGGAGTCCCAAGCACATCTTATCTTGTTGTCACGGTAACCTGGGATAGTTTGCTTCTTCCCATCTTAGTCTGTAGAGTCCCAAGCACGTCTTGCCCTGTTATGGTAACCTGGGGTAGTTCACTTCTTCCCATATGAATATGCAGAGTCCGAAGCAGCTTTTATCTCACTGTGATGGTAACCGTGGATAGTTCGCTTCCCCTCTCATCTGCACCCACCTTTGCACAGTCGCCAATGTAATGGCCAGCTGCAGGTCTCGGAATTCAGACAATAGCACCTGCATTACATCAGCAAGTTCGCTAGTGAGCAAAACAGGACATTGCATGTGTATGACACGTTAATCAGTGCAAGTTTTATTATCCACCCCTGCAGTGCTTTCCTTTGAGCTTCACTCCCAAGCCAGGTTCCAGTGCATCAGGTCCCCATTTGATTAGCATCAGTGTAGCAGGGCTCTCGCCATGCTGATGCCCCACTTTCATTAAAGCCAAGGCTTTCACTTGCTGAGTGTTGTGCCTTGTCCCTGAGGGATCCGCACCTGCTTTTCTCTTGTAATATGTGGATACTTATGCCCTCAGTCAGTAGGACATTGGTCTCATGGTGTGTGGTTGAATGGCCTAATTACATGATGCTTGTTTACTACTTGCTTGCTCTCTGGAGGGAATACATTTCAAAAGTAATGGTGACTGTCTTTCAACACCATTTTATGATGACGTGTTTGCTGAATAAACATTAGAATGTTGTAATCTCATATCAGTGTTTTTTATTTTATTCCTGCGGACAGCTGCTTAGAATAATTACTTGTTTGCCCAGTGAGGTGACTTGGTCACACTAAAAGCACTGATAAACCAGCTGAACCAAGATTTGGCATGTTGTATATGAACACATGCATTATACATACTTCGTAAAACATGCATTATACATCATCTGTGTATATTCTCTGTCACAGCTTTGGACATTCTCTACACTATAACTAGGTAGTCTGCCTTCAAGCTTTGCAGTCATCTACGTCCCCAAAATATTTCAAGGCACTTGTAATGGTTGGAAAGTTAATGACATCATCAAACTCCAGTGTTGCTCTGCTAAGCCAAATCTTTCAAAACTATCAAAAACGTAGATGAATCAGCCATTTGCTGGAGAAGTAGCTATTGTCTCAGTCAAGCAGGCAAAAAACCACTGATGTTGCTATGTTCTTTCTTGTATACAAATATAGAAACAAATGGTTTGGGTTTGCTGTTTTTCTGTGGTTTTGTTTGCTGTGACCCTCAAGAATGCGAGCTGAAAGGTTCCCTGACACAGAGGAGGACAATATACTAAAAAGGAACTGCTGTCCTAAACATTTCCAATGTCAAATAATTCTAAATCATGCTGAGCATGTGCCATTCCTGTACCCCTCTTCCTAGGCCCATTAATGTCCCAACCACCACCTATTACTGACAGCATCTTTATGGAGAAGGGCAGCATTCTGTCAAGGACATTCACAATTTACTGAGTTTTCATTGCACAGTTATTAGTGAAAACTCCATGTAGCAACCTTGACAGCTATTTTTCTGTGAGTGTTTTTTTTGTTCTTTTAGTAGGGGATGACCTTGCATTTTATGAAGAGAATACACAAGACTTTCTGTTCCCAAAGCACAAGCTGGCTCCTGCATATCCTGGTGTGGATAGAGAATTACTCATGAAAACTTCTCCCGATTTTCTTGTAATTTGCCTGAAACTGGTACTTATCATAGGTGTCTGAAGAAGGAAGGAATGCAGCTACTTAGTAGCAACTTTGTGAGGACTGGAGTTTGACTATCCCTTTGGTCCACTTGAGCAGAGGGAAATGCTCATGTGCTCTTTTGAATATGGAAGTGCCTCAGAGAATGTACCGGGTGTGTGCTATCCTAACAAATCTGTTAGTCACAGGCAGTAAGAATAATTTCTCTGCATAGGCAGGTTAGAAGCCCTAATAGCAAAATTTTATGTTCAGTTATGTACCTCCATCCACAGATTATGTGAACAGGACAGGCACTTGAAAGATTTTCAAGTTTCTTTGTAGTAATTGCCTTTGAGGATGCCAGCTTTCTGTCCATTTTCTTTCTCTCATGTACAGTCTTTTTTTTTTCACTCTGCCTGTTCTCACTCATCTCTTGGGGGTCTTTCATTTTCATATCTTTGTAAAACCTTCCAGTGCCCGTTCTTGCTAGGGTTCATTGTTTCCTGGAATAGCAATAGCAGCCTAAAATTATTACATTTTCAATCCTCTCACTGCATTATGGATTGGATTATGCAAAAGAAGCAATAAAAATGACTTGAATTTTGTTAATCTGAGTCCATTGCAGCTTAGAATAGCGTTGAAGAGAGAGGAACATCCTTCCTGGAGACTCAATTTTGCATTGCTTCATTCAGGAAATTCTTGTAATTTCTCTACAAGCCAGGAATGCCTGTATTCACAAGAAAAGCTGGGGGTTTGTGCATAAATTGCAACTATAGGAAATACTAGACTTAAGAAAAGCTGTTAGAAAGTTCTGCCTAATACAAGAATACTTTCTATACATTTAGGACAGAAATTGAGAAATATATGCTCTCGTTAACCAAATGTTATATTGTATGATTCTTTAACTTGGTCCTTAAGAACAAGCTGAAGGCAAAGAAGGTGATGACATATTGGTAAAGGAATAGGTGATTTGGGGGTACCGTCAGACTGTCTCAGATCCAGCCAGAGAAATGGCAGCATCACCTCATTTCTTTGGCTGGATCTGGGCCAGTCAGATGCTGCCCTCAAATCAGCTATTCATTTACCAATATATCATCACCTTCTTTCCCTTCAGATGGAGAGTTCATTTCTTTGCTTATTTATCAATACTGCTTCTCTTTTTTCCTCCTCTTTGCATAAGGCTAGGGGCAAATACAGTGTGAAGGTACCGCACTGTGATTTCTCTGTCACTCTTGTAGAAGAAATAGGAGCTGCTAGAAACATACAATTCAAAGCTGAAGACAAGTGAACAGATTTTATTTTTATTTATTTTTTTTAGTTAAAGATCATTAATGTCTTTTACAGTATTTGTCATGGCATTACATGCCTTGAAAGGCAAACTGGAATTCCTTTTTCACACCATTTTGTAAAGTGTCCATTGGGCCACCCTGATCCACCTGGAAAACGAGTGTGCAAATGGAGCTGCTAATCAAACAATAAAGAGCTGTATATCTTCTCTGTCATTCAAATGATTCTACTCACTTTTCTTCAGAATATGGCTTTATGAGGAAATGCTCTGGGGCAGTGCTAGTGCCTCAAGCATGTGTTTTGATCTTGCTGGCCTTGCACATCCTTCTACTCTGCTCTGGTGAGACCCTACCTAGAGTACTACACCCAGCTCTGGAGCCCCCAACATAGAAAAGACATGGACCTGTTG
>RSEF01000031.1:28030355-28046925 GCA_003993805.1 Himantopus leucocephalus | reverse complement strand
GAGAGTTGGGGTTGTTCAGCCTGGAGAAGAGAAGGCTCAGGGGTGACCTTATAGTGGCCTTTCAGTATCTGAACGGCACCTATAAGAAGGCTGGAGAGGGAGTTTTTACAAGGGCATTTAGTGATAGGATGAGGGGTAACAGTTTTAAACTGAGAGAGTAGATTTAGAATAGAGATTAGGAAAAAAAATTTCACTCTGAGGGTGGTGAGGCACTGCAACAGGTTGCCCAGGGAAGTTGTGGAGGCCCCATCCCTGGAGGTGTTCAAGGTCAGGTTGGACGAGCCTTTGAGCAATGTGGTCTAGTGGGAGGTGTCCCTGCCCATGGCAGGGGGGCTGGANATACTTTGGTCTCTTGGTGGTGAATAGATGGCAAAACAGCATCATCAACCCCTGCTTAGTTCAATCTAATCCATATAAATAAATAATAAATAAATAATCCCCTGCTTTGTGTGAATTTAGTAGTATACTCCCAACCCAGATCATCCATAGTTAGAGGGCTTCCTTGCCATCTCAGCACTGTGCTCTTAAGCATTTATTTTATTGGAAGGAGAGAGTAATTCTTGCCAAAGCTACAGCTGAGTTACTAGTGAAGATAACATAAATCCTAAATTCAACCAGTTTTGTTTTTCTTGCTATAGCTAAAGGAACTCAATATTCTATAGTGAGGACAGGACGTAGCCTAAAACAAGAGTAAAGAGAGAAATTATTTATTCAGAACACATTAGGAACACTGTTCACAGTACATCATAACAGGGTGACTACATAATGGGGTGATCATAAAAGGGTGACTTAAAAAAGCAAAGAGAAGACGAAGTGTAGTTGCGGAAACTGGTGTTTTTTTTCCTCCCGTAAGCAAAGCTGTACAAATAGAGACTGTCTCACACTATTTCTGCACAGGTAAAAGACAGATTTACTCCGTCTTACTTATTTTGTATGAACATACTGATACTTAGATTAACACTTCCATATAGTTTACAATGTTTAATTTAATTACAGTATTACGTCCCATTGACTTGTTGATTTAAGGTGCAATTTATCAAAACCTACAGTAAATATTTTCTTCTTTTCTTCATCAGTTCTCTTTGGCACGCTTCTGGTTTATTTAAATACAAAAGTTTAGGATTGAATCGAATTTATAACACTGCAGGAACTTCAAGGTTTTTTTGTTAGCATATGAGTGCAATTTTAGGTTTACCACAAGCTTATTTACAAACAAAGAACTGTATATGAATTTCAGTTTACATATAAAATGGCTAACGACTTTAATGTGCAAGGCAAAAACATTTGTTACAGCAACTCCTCCCTTGAGAGTGATTTTTGCACCATGGAAATCTTGTATAAAATGTTTTAGAAAATGGAAATCTCTTATGAGGAAGTTCTTGGTGCTTCTTATCCTATAGCAAGCCATCTGAACACATGACTTTCTGGGTCCAGAAATGCTTCATAAGATACAGTTTAGCTGATATGTTGGCACTGTATTAGTGTTGCAGCTACAAACTTGTGTGTTCAACTGGCAAACTAAACCGAGGAGCAAAAAAACCAAGCAGTCTGTGTAAAACACTCAGTGACAGTGGCTTCTTTCTAGAAAAAGGTACGCCTCCTACATTCTTGATATTATATCTGTTTTTATTCCAAGGAGGAAAGGTTTATAATTTGCACTATGTGTTGCTATATAGTCTATTTTCATCTTCATGACCTCCGCCTACTTTTGGGCTGATTAATATTTGGTTCAAAAGTTAACAACAGTAACCGGACTTATTTCTGTTTCTGATGGAAATGTACTAGGAGTCCATCAAAGTGGACCTAACTTGGTGAAGTACCACTACAAAAACTCTTCAAATGCCAGAAGAGCAAACACACAGCAATTTAGTTCACATCTGAAGGCCAATCCCAGCAGCTGGCATTCACGTGAAAAGCATGGGGAAATCTAGCTATGTGAAGACTGGAAATTCTTCCAAGCCCAATTATTTCATAATTAAAGAAAAATGAAACCCTGTTCACAGTAAAATACTTATTACAAGGCCTTTCTGGTCTGTTCCTTCCTGAATCACCCAAGTGGTATCCCCTCAGCTGCAGAAATGAGTATTTTGGCACATGATCAAGTTACAGTAGGTGTCAAGTACAGTGCAATCTGTTTAGAAGGCAAGGATGTTAAAAGGGATTTCATACAGGTGCTTTGTAATGTGGGTAAGATGTGGAATGCTGTGCTACTCCTGAGTAAAACACATTTGGCTGTTCCAGCTAAGATCCCCATTTATAAGCATGCCAATTCCAAAGAGGCATTTCATAGCCTCAGCAATAGTGTATACACTTGAGAAAAAAAAAAAGTATTTTACAACTGTCTTTTTCTTTAACCTATCAGCAAGGACTAAAGTGGTGAGTTCAAATTGTTGGGAGAGGTGATGAGAAGGGGGCAGAACTGGTAAGGAGAATCAGAGTCTGTGTAGTAAATCAAATGCATGTGAGATGTAATTCATTCTCAATTATCCTTTAAGCTTTTTGAGATATTGTATATGGCCATGTCCTTTAGAGCTCTTGTTTTACCTGAAAGCTACTGGCTTTAGAATTGAGATGTCTGCGTGAATGATATGGTGTCAGACTTATCTACAGCAAAGCCTCCGTTGACGTAGGATTTCTTGGTCTCTGTTTCATCATTATCAAGTATTGTCGTTTCCAAGGCAAAAGGATTGACTATGTTGACTTCAGAGGTGACATCCATCTGCTCCAGCTCCTTTTTAGAGAGCTTCTCCACTATCCCTGTACCAAAGGCATCTCCCAAGACATTCACCATTGTTCTGAATCGATCCCTACGGAATAAAAATGTTGTCAGATAAACCATTCTATATGTTACTTAGAAAATCCTTTTACTAAAAGTAAGCTACTCTAGCAAATGCAGAGCTGCTTTTTTTTCCCAGTGTAGATTCCGGGTAATTCTGCAATTGAAAGAAAAAAAATCTTGTAGAACAAGAAACAGAATTTTCACCACATGTATTTAAAGAAACCTGAAGTCACTTTCATGACAAATTACTTTCTACAGAGTGTGTAAAACTGCAAGTCACATCACTATTCTGTTAGAGTAGTAATCACACTGCTGTACACAGCCTTACAAAATGTTGTAGGGATCACTGCTGAGGCCCTGAAGTATGCTACACAGCTGGTTCTCTTTGTGATGAGACTGCTTTTGTTTGGAGGAGAGACTGTGGGGTGCAGCAGAAGAGTCTGCATTGTGCCTTTTGTCTTTCTAACAGTCATTTCCTCAGCCACAGGAGCGCCTAGCCCAGTATCTTCAATATATTGGCCCAAACCCCGGAAATGGGAAAGGCTATCTTCTGTTAGTTTCTCCTTTGCAAAGGGCTGAAGTACAAAGTTGTTATTAAACAAGTCAAAGGAATATGATACTTCTGTACTGTCGATTTTTCTCCCAACAGAAATGTGATTTGCAGGCCTTAAAAATTCGCCACTACTTGGCAGAGGAGCAACAAAACCATGCAATATAGCAAAGTTTGAAAACTGGCATGGAAGTAAGATAGGGACAGTGGAAGGTCATGCTTCCCTGTTTTTCTTTTCAGCTACACTGCACTGCAAGGGCTTTGTGGCAGAACAAGTTGCTCTGTCTGTGCAGAGATGTTGAGGTGGATATATTCACAAATAGAGGGACTGCAAAACCAACAGTGAAGTGAATCGACATGTCTCATACACATATCCTTCTACTACAACTGCTAAACCCAGTGCTAAAAAGCACCCATGTGTTTTCCATGTGGAAATATATGGTAGGGAAAGGAAGAGGGGGGGTAAAGGAAAATTCTGGTAGGCTCAGAGTGACAAGCAAGGCAATCAACAGCACCAGAAACTCATCTTTCACAATACTTCTATTCTCAAAATTTTTCTATTCTTCATTAAAAACATGGAAGTACTCCTCAAGTCTACGTAATAGAATCTTGGTAAGTTCAGAATTAACTAGAGGATTGTTAATGAGCCACTAGCAGGTTGCAAAATAATACCTTTTAGGCAGTAAGTACAAAAGGCAAAAGTGTTAATAATCTACGTGGCATCATGATGTGCATTCCATCTGCTGAGGTGCAAAATACACTGGCAATGATCCCTGGTACATGAAATTAATCTTTAATTTGCTTTACAGAGCAAGACACCTTAATCTGAAAAATATCTCAGAATCAGAAGCAGCTTGAATTCTCTGTCTGTTTCATGGTGTAACAGGTAGCTTCCATATGTTCATATTGTGCCTAAGAATCACATAAATTGTGGACTTTCAAAGTGGAGACAAGATCAGATCCATAAAACTATGACTACTAGGAGAAACAGGGAATTACTGTTCTCTTTCTCTCTCACTCACACAAAAGAATTAGAAAGTGTGGAATAAAATGATTAGGAAGTAGATAAAAACAAACAAAATTAAATACATCTCTGTGCAACACATTGTTAGATTGTGGAATTCCTCTCCACAGGACTTGTGGAAATCTAAAAGTTTGTATGGGTCCCAAAAGCAATAAGGCATTCATAGAAGAAGAAGAAATCTTTTGAGAACTGTTAAAACAGAAGCCACCCCTAGCTCAGGAACTCTGTAAGCTGCAATTTGCAGGAGGCTAGGAGTGTACTTTGGGAAAAGAACCAATATACGTTTGTTCTGCTCTTACACGCTTCTTTAGATACCTGCTCTGAGCCAGTGGTTTGTACTGATCTTCACCATCCTTAACAAAACTAAATGTCCCCTGGGAAAAGAGGAGAGGCGGAGAAAAATGAAATGATTGTAGAGCACAGCCAACAAAACTATTAGACTCTGTTGCAGACAGTTAATGGGGAGACTGTACTTATGTCTGGAGCTGTTCTGTTTGGAGCAATTATGCTTGTACAGAAATTGTATTAATTCTTGGATACATTCAACAGCCCTGGTTTTCTGGAGACTGGAATTCCTCTCTAGAGCCTGCAAAACTAAGTTATATAATCAAATAAATTATATATATCCATGAAATACATAGGTTGCTGCCAGAAATCCTTCAAGAAAATTATTGGAAAGGGTGGGGGAGGAAAAGGAGTGCATTTACCTTGAGTGTAAATATAAGCCTAAGAAGAAGACATGCAGAGACTATGAAATGATTAAGATCTCTGCATTGATACCAACAAAATACCATCCATGCTGAGTCACTGCAGGTGAACAAGACCTTGGTCTGAGCATTAAAGCTTGCGTGGTTTAGGATGCAAAAAATAATGTATTACAAACTAAAGTTGTGTTCCTTAACTTGTGAATCGTGTTAATTCTTTCCTAGTGAAAGATTTCTGGTAAAAATGCACCTCTCCGGAAAGAGCTGCTTAATTGGGCTAAAGGGTTTTGATGTGCTCTGTGGTGAGATGGTTGGGAACAGGCATAAGGGATACTTCCTAAGTTTGCATGTGTGTGCTTGTTGATCAAGGGGTTGGGTCTTTAAGTAACTCTCAGTGAAGAACAGCCCTAGCAAAGTAATGCTGGCGCACAGACCCATGTACAGCCCACCACGTGTGTGCACACGGAGTCAAGGACCAGCTTTGCTTAGTTCTTGTTGTGCTCCGCTCCCTCTTCACCAGTGTATGGATTTTATGTGCTCTGTGGAAATCAGCTGAGATCTTCTGCTTGTGGCTGCATTTGATTTTTATAAATGGTGCATGAATTTAGCATAATATGGTGGCAGCTGAGACACTCCACAGGCACTCCTTGGTAGTGTCAAATTTGTCTTTCCTGAGTATTATGCTAATGATTCACTAATGCTGTGGCCACTCTTTTAAGGATGATAGCACCTCTGGATATGAGGCTATTCGCTGCCATCCCATGCAGTAGGATTTCTCACAGAATTAGAGTCTCTACTGAATTCAACTCTATATTGAACAAGCCTGGCCATAAGAAGAATCTTTGTCCAATTCCTGCAACGGTCCTAAATTATTTTCTTGCTTTCTTTCTCAGACCCACATGTTCCCACGCAACTTATGTAAACATTGAAAAGAAGGAGAAAAAATTAAATATCAAGTGCCTTAAACTTACAGAAGCCAGTCAACTGCAATGATCAGAGTAACATCTTCAGCAGGCAGGCCAACGGCGCTCAGTACAATCACCATGGTGACGAGTCCGGCTTGGGGGACGCCTGCAGCCCCGATGCTGGCTGCTGTAGCTGTTACACTAAATTCCAAGTAAAGCCCAGAAAAGGCATTCAGAATACATGTTGCTCACAGAAACTCTATTTTCTGGCACAAATAGGCTTATTTCACTGCAAGAAAGAAGCCCAAATGTTCCAGTTTTTCTCTTGAATAGTATCTATTCAAAGTCTGGTGATAAGTTTATGGGACAGGTCACGTATAGATGCTGTTATGGCTGCACTGCAGAATAACAAGCAACGCATGATGAACAAGCAAACTGAACAGATCAGAGGTAGAGGCCAAGTTGGTTTTGCAAGTGTTTGCAGCGGAAGAATAATGGCAATTTCCAGAACGATGCTATATACCAGCTGCATGTCCTGGCCCATCCCACCTCCTCATCAGGTTGCACAGGCAAGGCCTTGGATCAAGAAGTGAGAATGTTTCTGCTACTTCCTGTGCTGTGAATGAGAGTTTCAGCTTTCACAGGCGGTCATCCAAAGTTAATGTACCATTCATTAAAAAAAACCACCTCTAACAGAATGCATGTGACGTATTTAGTCTTACCTTATGGTAACTATTTGGCCAATATCCAGTTCTAAGTCATTCAGTTGTGCAATAAATACAGCTGCTACTGCTTCGTAAAGAGCTGTGCCGTCCATGTTGATGGTAGCTCCAACTGGAAGAACAAACCTGGTAATTCTTTTGTCGATTAAGTTTTTTTCTTCTGCACAGCGGAAGGTGACAGGCAAAGTTGCTGAACTGGCACACAGATAAACACACAAAGTAAGTGCAGGCACCAGCACACCATTTCCCTTATCTTTCCTTTTCCTCAGAGCCTCATCTGCTTTAAGACGCAAATGGAGATTTAAGGCAGGCAGGAAGGCCTCCAATGGCTTTTATAGCAAAGTAACTTTTGTTATCTCTTCTAATTAGGGGAAGAAATAACAAAGTTTAAGTCATCCTCAAAATTATATGGTAAAATCGTCATGATGTATGTAGTCACTGAAACAGTGCAACAGCTTAAACTCTAGCAAGTCTGTGACTAATGAGCTGAATAGCAAAGAACTGTCTCCTCCTGGGAGGGGCAGACTCTCATTTGGTGTAAGGCCAGTGCAATCTATAGTGCCGCTTTGGGTACTACAGAAATAACGATGAAAGTAGTATTTCAGCCTCCAGGGGATTTAGAATTGTCCAGGTGAAATCAGGGTATGTAACAAAGTAGCAATCAAATCAGAGCACAAACAATGCAATTACTAGTTAGAACATTACAGAAAATAAATTTCCTTTTGTTTACCTGGAAGAAATCATGAGGGCTGTCAGAAGTGCCTGAGCCATCCCCATGGCAAACCGAAAAGGATTTTTCCTTACTATTATTAAGTAGATCAGTGGCAGAATTATAGTGGAATGGATTGCAAGTCTGCAAAATAAAATGGACTAGTTAAACAAATCGATCCGTCTCATTGCTTTGTTTTAACAAGATGGTGATAATAGGTATCTATTTCTGCCCTCAAATACATTTATGAAACACTAAAGGTGACTTTAATGACACCTATGTTCAAAATATAGAGTATACTACCTTAAAAAATGCAGGCTAATTGTCTTCTACACTTTCTTTTGGAAGGGAGATAGAGATTATTGTTTCTCTTTCCAAAGTAGAACAAGAATTAACTGATATATTGGAAATAATTTTAAACTGATGAAGATGAGAAAACTAAGGTAATAAATAATATTTAAACTGATATGCAGAGGATGACTTGAAATATGGCAAAACACTCCACTCCCCTGCCAAATCCTTACAATGCAGACTAGAGACAGAAAAACATGAAAAACAGAAAAACAAACCAAATCATTTTTCCAAGTTTATCTGCCTTTATTATAGAACATCTTTTGGAATTAAAGGTAAATATTGTTCCCAGTCAGGGACCGATGAAGTCCACAACTTTCTGCAGTAACTTTAAACATGATCCTATAAAAAAAATCCACACTTACTTTGTGGAAAACTGTATAAGCTTAGGTCTAAAATTAAAATGTAGTGAGGTATTTCAGACTGTACAAATGAGATATATGTAGTCTCACCATCTTTAATGTTGTAAGATGTTGAAATACTGTCTTTTGAAACTATTGATTTTTCAAATTAAGTGTGTTGGCATGCAAAAGATCAAATTGTCCTCTTGACTTTAGCTGCTCAGGTATATTTGCCTGGATATTTGGGTGGGTCTCAGGGACAAATTCAACCTTCAACTTGTGCATTGATTTTGAGCATTGTGCATTAATCCTGAATGCATATGAATGCAGAGCTTTGTGGGCATTAAGATTAGAGGTAAACAGCCTGCTGTTAGTGTATTTGAAATAAAATATGCATGAAGGGTCTGGGAAATATTGCCTGTGCTCCAAGGTCACAAGCAATTATAGCAGCATCAGCTTCTTGTGAAAAGAAATTACCACAGCCTGGAAACATAAAGCCCAGAACTGTTGTCATGTATAGGCTTGGGATTTTTATTCTGTCCTCACACGATGTTCTTGCAAACGTTACTGTGTTGTAATAGTGCTTTATGATTTCAGAGCAGCTGATAAAGATAGCGATAAATCATGGTACTATTTGTTCTCCCAAAAATAGGCAATTAAGAGAGCAGTAACCACAGTACAAAAATACACAACGGCACCAAAAAATCACCCACAAAACCTAACTATTTGTTTCCTTGGAAAAACTATCTTTTTAAAAGCAACAGCCATTAGTTTTCATGCTGTATGTGAAGAAGTGATTTATTTAGTGGAATGTAACACCATACAACATGCATTGAGAACATTTTCTAAAGAACTCTAGAAAGAAACCTAACAATTTATATAATGGTGCCTGAGAACAAACTGAATTCTGCACAACATACAGAAAAAAAAAGTAAAGTCATACAGGTATTGTTGGGTGTCTTAACAAAATGTTGATGAGAATAAACATTTCAAGTACGTCTATGTCTAGAAGCATGCTGACTTCCAAACAGTTATTTTGAAAAATTTAGATCTGTACTTTTTTAGTGGCAGCATGAATGTGGCATATTCCAAAATAAAGTATTTGTGCATATCTGCTTTGCTACTACTGATTTTCATGAAACAAATTCAAAGTAATTCTTACTGTCATGCATAAAATGCATCTCACAGCAAGTAGCAAAAATTATACCAAAAATCATCATTAGCAACTGAAAAAAGAAATTCTAATAGTGCTCAATTCTAAAATAGGAAGATTCTTGTCCCTCAGAATCCCAAACCAGCATTCCTTACAACATCCAGAGATGCAACTGCCTTGCTGCTTTCAGAACAAAGGTACAGGCAAGAGAGACTCTGCTTGCTGCAGCTTCCTTTTTTTTTTTCCCACCTCCGTCCTCTGGCACTTGTATTATGTCTCCTATTTTGATTTTCCTCCTCTGTGACTGCTAACATGTCCTTATCCTGACACTGACACCATTAGAAGTGAGAGGCTGAAGATATTTAGTGGCCAGTTGGAGCAGAGGCACTGCGGGAAGTCTGTTTCCTCATGGTGATCTGAATGAGACATAAAGACTGAGACATGCTGCAGACAATGGTGGGTGAGAGCTGGTAGGACTGAGAATGTGAAAGGTCATGAATAATCAAGCTGGGAAGAAGGTGAGATAGAAGATGAGCTGGAGAGGAAAGTTAAAGGAAAGGAAGAGGAGGATAAGACACACCAGCTCTCATGCTCTTGCACATTTTTCTTGACAGGGAATACAAGAAATATGTTTAAGATAACCTGTAATTCTCAGGATCAAGCTTAAAGGGAGGATGATAGACAGCTACAGAAGACGCTGATGAACAGAACACACTGCAAGCAGACAAGGTCAAGCAAATAAGGATGAAAAACAAAAACATGGTGGGAAGAGCAGTGTTTAAGAAACCAAAACAAAGAAACAGTACAACTTCTATTTGCTGAGACGTGGGAAAAAAGGGCATTCTTGCAGACTGCAGAACAAGCACCTCTTCCCTGAAGCCTATAGCCTTGTGTGTACATTGTCATCCTTGCTCCTGTGATCTGATGACAACATGCCCTCTGTGATGGCCAGTTTTGCAGAGAGTGTACTGCTGTTAGCCCTTTGCCGCATCACCTGCTGCAGGCCATCCTATAAGAGACAGAAATTCTGCAGAGATCTACCCTAGCAGCCATCAGGGAAAATTGTGGCATGTGCAAGGGAGTTCGGTAGAACAGAGACTTTTTGTCCCCAGGGATGTAAAGGTGGGCATCCTTATTATACACAATCTTTTTGATGGCACCTGAGAACCTACTTAAAACTGTTGTGCCTGTCAAGCCCATGGCTACCAGCTAATGGGAGACTATACGCGGCAGTAGTTGACTTTGCAATCAAAGTACTCTGGAAAAGGCACTGTGTCTTCACACACATAAGGAAGATATGGTCTGTCACAGTACACGTAGTAACCATTAAACAGTAGTAAACAGTCATAAAACTTGCTATCAGATCTAAAACTGAAGTCTAAGAGCAGTAATAACCCACCCAACATATTCCTCCTCTGAGCTAACTGGAGTTAATAACATGCAAAACCTGCAGAAGTGACACAGTGTCATTCTATAAATGAATTTTACCTAACTTGTGGCCATGGTCTCATTTATAATTTATATAGAAAATATTAGTCTTTTGATTTACAGTCCCTTGGTAAACATCAACTTTTGCATCCTTTGAAAACTTGATGTCTCTTCCAAGTCTAAATGGAAACTCACAAAAAATTGCATTATGCATTAGACAAACATAATTTACACTCATGTCTGTAACATTTTGAAAAAGTCATGATTCAGTGCTATTTCTGGAGTTGCAATTTTTACTTAGAAAGTCATTATATCTCAAATTATTTTTGAACTCCTAGTCCAAACATAGTGACTTATGTATAAAACAAAACAACTTTGAAATAAATATGATTATCTAGCAAAGATTAATGAAAAAAAAAAAGATCCTTCTTGACTATTTATCGTGACTATTTATAGAGAAGTTTGCATTTAAGGCTAATCTATTACCCTTCTCTCTGCTTGGTTGTCAGAAAGCATGTGAATGACATTTGAAAAATAGCATTCATATGCATGAAGTGGGGGGAAAGAAGCTCTTGAACAACTTTGGATCTAGTCTCTAGACAAAACATGAATAAATCCTTAGTATACTGAAGGAATTATAGGAGTGGATGCTAAGGCAATGAACCAAGACAGCCTAGAAGTTATGCTTCACTGAATTGGAAATAGAAATTTAAATGCATTTAACTTGCTGGGACTGTAATATCCATTTATCTATCAAAAGGGTTCTTTGTGGGATAGTCTTCAGAAATATATAATGATCTAGTATTATAACCTATATCACTTGGAGCAGTTAAGTTGGCACTTCTAAGGCTCCATGTTGTGCAGGTGTAACCCAGACTCCATCCCAGACTGTTCTACACAGCCAAGGGTCTAGAACAAGAATAAAAAAAATGTTTTGATGGTTGGCTAAGTTATTCAGATAGCATCTGCTGCTTTTGCAGCTTCACCACTTACCTTTACCTTGAAGGAGTAACTAACAAATAGTGCAAACCCCAGGGCTTCTCTTCATGTACTTGTGTACTGCACTTACTATGCATTTGTGTGGGGCAGTGGAGCTGGGCCCATGCTGGTACACCTTGGGCTCACAAGTCCCATAGAGTTACCCAACTTAATCCAGGTATTTGTGTATTTTCAATAGGCTGCCAACCCCCAATAAGCCGTAATTCACAACCTCACCCTTTTCCAACTTCCTCTAGTATTTAATAGAAGCATTACTACTCTCAAAAATACAATATTATCTGTTTCAGCACCAAGCTGAGAAGATGAAACAACAAATACAAGAACAGCCTTTGCTTTTTTTTTTCTTTTAGAATGCAAGGCACTGACTTTTTAAAACAAAACATGCATTCAGCAAAACATGCATTCAAAACATCCTCACATAATTTTCACTGACAAGAACTTTTGTCTCTGACAAAAGAGGCCGGGTGTTTTGGATAACTGAGTTGTAATCAACTGAGCTCTAAAAACTGCACACGCTTAACTTCATCTTTAAGAAATGACATACCCACTTAGTACCGTAGCCATATAAAGACCCAGTTTACGAAAGATTTCCCAGTCCTCAACTTCTATTATCTTCCCAGCAATTAAAAACACGATACCAATTGGCATATACCTAGAAAGCAAAAATAAAGCAATTAAAAACACATTCTCAGAAATATTGCGTGCTCACCACGAAATAATTTCTCGCACAGTATAACTTTTTACAACAGATGGAAGATTTTTTTTTCATATTCTCTTACACAAGTTTTTTTTTTAATATTCTATTATACAACTAACTTTATTCACTTGCAGCAAGACTACATTAGAGGTGATGAAAAAAAGATTAGAAAACCAGAGTAAATGTAACCCTATGCATAGTCTAACAAGCACTGCATGACCCAGTGTCACAGAATACACAGAAGCTGGGAAGAGATGTAGGCTTTGCCCTACTGCGGCAAATGTTTATGCATAGCCATAAGCTTTCTTGCAGGTGGAAGTCTGTAGGACTGACACAAGTATCCATGCATTCTGCGATCACACACAGATGGGAAAGGTCTCCTGCGCTTGCAGCAGCTGCCCTGCAGCACTGGGGGCTGTACGTGAGCCACTTGCACAGAATACGAGTGATTTCAGTATGTTGGGACAGTACAGCCATCAGTGTGTTGCTTGATGGAGGGGTCCCCCTTTACACAAGGCCATGCTTTACAGTCATGAATAGCTGCATGGGCTACAGCCTATAGAAAATTCAAGGCAAAAATCAGGACTTATGCTAGCACCAGCTCTACTGCATTCCTTTTGGTACCAGAGATCATGCTGTCACAAAGACTAGTTGCTACTTCAGAGCTTTGAGTAGTATAAATTAATTTATAAATTTACAAATATGCAAAATGTATTAATTTAAAAATATAAATTTATAAAATGTGTGCGTGTACATCTCACAAATAAAGTAGCACCCTGTCCCCATGCAAGGCAGGCACTCCTACTTCCTTCTGAGTCCTGAACTCAATGAAAGCAGAACTAATTCCTCTCACTACCAGCATCAGACTTCACCTTATTCAATACAACAGCTCCCACATCTATAGAAACACAGGGAACCTGTAGCCACAACTTCAGGACATGCACGAAAATGGATAGTCAGCTTATGGGTAGGATCCTGTATTTGTGACATGTGCTAACTCTCAGGTCTCGTTAGTGGCAATTTGCTGCAGAGTGAGGCAGCCTATTTCATGGGGCTGTAACTCAGCTGGGGTCTGAACCAGCTGCCTAGCATAGGACAAGTTGTAGAAGCTAATTTACCTTTCTTTAAAGGCAGCAAGAAGTGTGCAACTAAACTCTGGATGGGTTTACTATTTTACAGGTATTTCAGTGTGCTGGGTGGAAGAAAAATCTATGGAAGGGCCAGATTTGGTAAGCTACTGTTTGTGTAAAATATGTGGATATGAGTACTGTTGTAAATGGCATAAGGACTCTGGAAAAGACTGTGTGTGTTTATAGTCCTGGTCCTGTAATTGTGATCTACACGGATGAAAGCTCTGTGAATAGCTGTGAAGTCCAACCAAACATTATCAGATGAGTTCCTACATTTTTAAATTGTTTTTCTTGTCTGAGAATATTATGAGAGAATACTGTGAGAATGTTGTCTCACAAAACTTATTAGCAGACAATTCATCATATTAAGTTGTATTTTGCATACCACTTTGGTCTGTGCTGTGGCTTGTACGTTAATACATATTTCTAAAGGAACTTAGCTCCAAGGACAGCTATCCTGTGAACATAATGTCTATCGGGGAATACTGTTCAAGACTGAGAAGGGCGTGTGTGGTAATGCTTCTAACAGTTGTCAAATCACTAGTGCAGTTGTACTGGTTTGATATAAAGCTCTAGCAAGAATGTCTGAAAAACTCAGGTTCCTTGGGTACTAACAGGACTGTTTCTTTAGTATATAAAGTGGAAGCCCTGTCTCCAGTTTCCTCAAAAGGATCAAATTCTGTAGAAAGGAAACTTCTTACCAGCCTTTCTTTTAAAGTTGCTTGCTGTAAAGCCCTGTACAAAAGCAAACATGAAGTCTGAGTCTGCTCCTACCTCTTCAATGACAAAACCCACTTAAAGTAGTTGTTAGAAAATGGCAGTATGTCCTTGGACTTACCACATGATTATCTGAACTATTCTCATTGTAGCTTCATTCAGTGCATTGAAAAAATCCACCAGCACTTGTCCTTTCTCTCCCATTTTCCCAATAACCATTCCAAACACAAGACAAAAGACGATTAACCCCAACACGTTGATGCCGTTGGAATACATGCCCACGATTTTGTATTCTTGGGTTTTGTTCTATAGATTAGATTCAAGAGAAAAAAAGTTACTATCTGAAAACATAAAATTTACTTCAAAGAGTTCTAAAACGAAAACACATTTAGATCTTTCTTTGAAAAGACAGAGAGCTCTTCCCTAGTCACTCTGTTCCCCTTCTGGCAGCACCGAGTGGGTAAGTTCAGGAATGAAGGTAGAACTAAATTGTCTTTGAAAGCTTTGTATTTTAAAGCTATGCAAGGATCTGACCAAACCCTACCAGGGTATAAAGCAGCCCTTAATATATGTTGCCTTTTCTATAGACTTCTGACACAAAGTATGGCAAGGTCTAGGTATCTGCATTCATGCCTCCAATATACTCAAGACTTACTCCCTACTGTGAAGAACAAAACACAGCTGATGTAGAATCCTTGTGGTTATTTCTGAGCAACTTGAGGGTTTGTGTCTGGATTTAAGGTAAATAGTCTACTGTGTAAGAACTGAGGCAAAGGTGTCCAATTTTGCCCCAAGTTTAAAATCTATTGTTCAGCTGAAATCAGTGAAATTGCATAATTTATAGCAGAATTGGAGGCACATAACATAAAAATACAACTACATAGTTAAGCATTCACACATTCCTCTGTGTTTGTGCAGTATGAACATACGAATGAAACAGTGCAGGATTTAATTCATGTCTTTTTATATAGCTCATATTCCCATGCTCTCATTACTATGAGATGAAATTTGGAAGGAGTATAATAAAATGTGTATTGATTTGGTACTGTTAATAGTTCTGTGTTCATATTCTATTGAATTCTTTTCTCCTTCTCCTCCAGTGTAATTCTAGGCTTTATAAACCACCAACATTCATAAGCTTTCCACACCTTTAATCAGTGTGGATTAAACCTCTTCTTCACTTTTGTCTCTTCACATTGTTTTTTTTGCAGAGTAACAAACTATTAATTAATAAATGCCTTCCATTGTTTTGTTTTCCATTAAGAAGTTTTTATTACGATTTTCCATTCCTTTCTTTCTGCAGTGCTTATAGTTATCTCATTGCTGCTCAAACATCTTGTGCTGATACACACTTTCTGAAGTGACTGTATTCTTTAATTTCTCAGCATATTGATGGCTCATTAGCATACACATTTAATCGAGTATATGAATGGATTATTTTCTCACATCACCTATTATCTTTGGACTGCTTAATTACCAGTGGAGTCCTCTGGTGTTCTTAAACCTACTTGAAGATCCTCACAATCACCTCTAGCATTTACCTACTACGTTTTGTGCCCTTGCTAAAATCTATGTACCATTTCCTTCCTTTTCACAACCACTAACCACATCAACCACATAACCACAAACTTATTCTGTGTTCTTTCTCCCCACTTCATATATTATGAAGGAATACAACAATAAAGGTCTCACCTCTGAAGCCTGTGCTGTTGTAGCAGTTGTAAGAGGTTCTTCTGTAAATGCAGAGCTATTTTTATCCAAGCCAGTTGTAGCTTCAACTTTTTCACGTTTGGTTTTATACTGGAAAAGTTTTTTTTAAAAAATAGAAGAGCTTATTTAGAAACACAAGGAAACTGAAGAATGGACAAAGGCATAGCCTTTGCCCAGCAAAAATAAGGGGAAAATGAACCAATCTGTCTTGGAAGGTAGCAAACATAGACAAACACCTTATTTCCAAATTCATATGAGCCATCACAGTTCTGTACTTCATACGCTGTACATCAACAAGTGATTCACAGATAATATGCTATGAATCCCGCTCCCCAGGCACTCAGGTACCCTGTGGACCTGGTGCAGTCTTGTGGGCGATGAGATACAGCTCCTGACAATGGCAAGGGGACTTTTTGCTGCGACAAACAGTCTGGACAGAATTCCTGACAGCCACCCCAGGACAGGTCTGTAGTGCATATCCGCCTGACACGATCAGACCCCTGGTAATGTGGTTAGCATAACTAATGCCATTATATAAGGCAAACGGTCATTCTTTGCAGCTGAGCTGGTCACTTATTAGAATCATAGAATTGTTAAGGTTGGAAAGAACCTTTCAGATCATCAAGTCCAACCATTAATCTAACCTGACAA
>RSEF01000031.1:27992822-28030255 GCA_003993805.1 Himantopus leucocephalus | reverse complement strand
ACTAAAATCCAGGTAGACGACATCCACAGCCTTTCCCTCATCCCCTAAGTGGGTCACCTTATCATAGAAGGAGATCAGGTTTGTATTAGTCCCCTCTCCCCTCATTATCAGGCCCCGAAGGTCCTGTGCAACAAGCAGACAAACCAAACAGATTTATTTATTCCCCTTCCTACCAGCCTCAAGGTTCCTGGTTGCCAGGCAGACTACTCCCCTCCTTACCAGCCTGGAAGGTGCCAGGCAACCTGGTGGTGTCAATGACCCCACCAAAGATCGGGGACGTGTAACAGCACCCAAACAACTGTTCATAAAATCAAGCAGTTACAAGNACAACTGTTCATAAAATCAAGCAGTTACAAGTCCTAAGGGGGAACCTGGACCAGAACTGCTGCTGGACAGTGAGACCATGACCCCCGGTGGCGAGGGATGCCTCCACTGTCGTCTGCTTCCTCCAGGGATTGTGTGACTTGTATTCTTTTATATGTTTTTGAGTCTAGATTATGATTGTATTGTTGATACAGCAAACCAAGTATTAAGATTTGACCCAATCCACAGAGGGTCCAGGTAATTAGAAACCATAAGCTAAGCAGTGCTATTATAGAACTGTAGTACACTGATTCTGCTTATAGAAATCCTGTGCTATTCTGACTAGAAATTGTGTGCTATACTAATCATGATAGCCCATTAAGAAAGTAAAGCTTTAATTGTAACTACAATTTAGTGCTGTCATTATTCTGCGAAGGATCCCTAAAAGAACCTATCTGTCCCCTTAGTGTCAGAAGACTGTAATCAACGTAAGAGAGAAACTACATGAAGTTTTATAAACTGGAAATACATTCAGTGCTGTGCACAGCAAGACACTTATCATTTCCTGGGAAAGGTTAACTACCTCACATACAAACCTCAGATAAACTGGTAGACAGCTGCTAAGGAAGACAAAAAAGGGAAGCAGAGAAAAAAATCTATCACAAAAAATAGTTGATGTATTTACAGATGAAGGTGACTGAATCTGAAGTAAATCTGATATATAGACAACAGTTTTGTATTTCATCTTGCAAATATCTCTTTTTCTGAGAGATGTCTCAAATAGACTCTGCCAATTGGCTGCCTTTTCTTTAAGATGGATCATCAGGTCTGGCAATGGACATTACATGTGAGACACATCGGAGTGAGGGCTAAGTTATGAAGATTTCATCAGACACTGAGGGTTTTTAAGAATGAGGAAATAGATCTTCATTCTTACCTGACAAAGTTTTTGGGGACATAGAAGAATAATAATTTGTAGTTAGGAATGAAAACTACAGTAGCAAAGAAGAATGTTGAAACTTACCTGTTGAAAACAGGCCTGGACAAGGTTTTCTGGGAACATATTCCTGTTAAAAAAGTAGAGGCGTTTCAACATTATAGCATACTAAGAACAAGTTTTTTACATGAACAAAATGATAAAATCTGCTGCTTGAAAAACAGATCAGGTTGTGTTCCTTTATCCAGAAAACAGTGTATTTAGCACCATCAGTCCAAAGAAATTGAGGCTTCAGGACTCCCAATGATCAGCTGACTGTTTTCCTACTGTTGAATTTCTGGGCTTATTTTTCAGTGTTTGACATTTCTGTTGGTAAGCTACTAAACCCAGTGGTTTTTTTTTCCCTGCTGCATCATCTCCATCATTTGCATGGAGAATACAGGACATACCATTTTTATAGGATTTGTCAAATATAGGCATAAAAAAAAATAGTAACTCTTAGAAACACTGTGGTGGAATCACCAGATGTTTGCTGTGCTCTATTGTAGTTTAGAATTCAGAAATTAATACTGGCTGAGGGAAGATTCCCATGTGCTATTCCAGGGTCAAGAACCATTTTCGCACACTGAAAAATAATCTTGCAGCATGCTGATGGGGAAAGACTTATTACTAGGTTGCTTTAGATACTGGTGATGGAGCAAACCTGTTGACTGTGCAACCCTAAGAAATCTTTGCATACTGGGTCTGTTACTCTGCATCCTGACTTGAGGAGAGGAAATATAACATTGCAATTTCAGGTGGTTGTCTACACCAGATGACACAGAAGCTGCCAGTCAGTAACCTGCCAACCATTCAATCCTTTCTGGATATTTTCTTCATACCAGGTAAACCTTGCATATCAGTTTCCATGAAGGAGGGAATTTTTGTTGTCATTGGTTTATTAAGTGAAGTCTACGGTGTAAGGAGATGGTTTTTTAACAAACTGCTTTGAATATACTCCAAAATGTCTAACCTGTTGGAATACAAGTTATTCTCTCTTTATTCATCCAAACAACATTAGAAAGCATTTTTATTGTATTAAAAATGACAACTCAATTTGTATTTGCTTGGTCTTCTGCAACAAGAGTATGGAAACTAAAAAAGAAAACCTCACCTGATCAGATCCAGCATGGCATCAACAGTGCTGACTTCTGGGGTACTGCCCACCCTGTCGATCTCATTTGCTGTCTGAGGCACTCCAGGTTTAATGGTCACAACTAAGACAATCCCTGCAGAAGGAGAACCAGAAGAAAAGCTCACAGTGCAAGCATTGGTGCATCCTGCCTAAGCATATCCCATGTAGCTAAATTCTTAATGAGCTAAACTCACCAAATGCTTTCCCTGGGTGCTCATGCAAGGCTGTTCAGAAAACAGAAGTCTACAGGTAGTGTCTTTAAATGTGCGGATTCCCCCAACACAGGAGCTACTTGCGGCCTTATGACTGGACTTGCGCATTCCAGCTTTGGTTTTGCATGTATGGTACTAAATCACTACTGCTTACCAAGAGGTACTGCTGCTGGGCTTCAGCTGAAGTGTTCTGCAACTTTTACATGGTGATACTTTGAATTGCTATTTACCTTTTCCTTCAGGCAGCTCTTCTTGTTACTAGCTTTCAGATATGAATCATGTGCATTGTCCTGTGACCCCAAGGCACAACAGGTTGTTTTGGTAAAGTTAGTTAGCAATAAAGTTACATAAGAGAAGGGCTTCAGAAACAGACTGAAATAAAAAAAAAATATGGGCAAGAAATACTAGCTCTGGCCTTGTGAATACGGAAATAAATGAAAAATTTTCCATTTACTTTAGTGACTTCATTTTAGGCATTTTCACTGTTCTATGAGATACTAGGCCTTTCCAAATGTACATTTCTAAATTTTTTTCTCTCTCCCAAATCCAAACAAACCTAAAGCAAATGAAACTACTAAATCTCTGTGTAGCAAGAAAGAGACATTTGGATGACCCTTCAACCAGCCAGGAACAAGGCGTTCCAATGACAACAGTAAATAAACGCAGAACTGAATTTGTGTAACTCTACATAATGAAACAAGTAATATCATAGTATCATAGAATAATTTACAATAGTGGGGACCTCTGGAGATTTTGGTTTAACCCCTCTCTCAGGGTAGGGACAATTTCAAAGTTAATTAATGTTAGCCTTTATTAATTTTCCTCACTATGTATTCAAAGAAAATTCCCAGAGAGATAACCTAAATGGTGTAACTGCAGTGGTATTTTATTCTCAGTGATGCGACTTCTAGAAATTAATCTGGACTTATGTGTCTGTATGTCCTCTCCTATGAAGACAGACAGAGAATTGGGGTTGTTCAGCCTGGAGAAGGGTCCAGGGAGACCTTATAGCAGGCTGACAGGAAAGACGAGGTGGGACTCTTTGTCAGGGAGTGTAGTGACAGGACGTGGGGTAACGGTTTTAAACTGGAAGAGGGTAGATTTACATTAGACATTAGGAAGAAACTCTTTACTGTGAGGGTGGTGAGGCACTGGAACAGGTTTCCCAGAGAAGTCATTGAGGCCCCGTCCCTGGAGGTGTTCAAGGCCAGGCTGGATGGGGCTTTGAGCAACCTAGTCTAGTGGAAGATGTCCCGGCCCATGGCAGGGGGGTTGGAACTCAATGATCTTTACGGTCCCTTCCAACCCTAACCATTCTACGATTCCCTGATTTTATGATTCTGTGATTCTATGTGATTCTTTTTCTATTGTTAAATACTGCTTTGCTTTACAAGTAGGCCACACAGGATGTACATTTTGTCCTTCAAATAAATACGTTTCTTTTTAGTGGGTGGTACCTAGGCACAGTATTCACTTAGGCTCAACAAAACACAAAGATAAGCCACAAACTACATGACATCTGACAGAGGAGGGTTTAATTTTATTTCTTATTTAAGAAGGCAGGCTGAAGATGTTTGTTTAAGCAAATATGGAAAATTTCAGTGCTGCTTGTAGGGAATGAACTTCCTGCAAGAGGAGATGTGGACTTCAGAGAGGCAGGAGTGGAGTCTGGCAGTGATAGAGGGGACAAAAACCTTTTAGGAAGGACATGAGATGACAACAAAAGCAATATTTTCTGTCATTCTTCCAGGTGAGACACATTATACCTTCTCTCACCTAAGAATCAGCAACAATCTATAATTTTGCTATTGAGGAAATTCACTTTGTAGTTAAGGCCGGCCTTTGTTGTTCATTCAGCTTTCCCACTGCTGGTCACTGTTTAACTAAGCAGACAGCTCCTCATCTTCCCTGAGCTGAAATATATGGTGAAATTGCCTGTGGCTTCAAATTGGATATGAATACAGCCCAGCTGTGAACAGTGGGACTAACTTCTCCCTGTATCTGGCTACAAGTATGTCAAGACGTTTGGTATGATTCCTGTCTCTGGCCCCCATCCTGTCTTGGGAAATCAGCAATGTCACAGTGCTGTATACTTGTAATTAGGCAATACTGAGGATTTTAAAAGTTACAGTATCACAGAGTACCTAGTATTACAGCAATGACTGTAGTGCAGAAGTAATATATGACTGCTCGCAAACCAATCTTCCCAGAAACGCTGGAATCCAAAGCAGCAACACCTGCAAAAAGAACCACAAAAACAAACCAGTAAAAAACAGTCTTAGAAGAAACTTGTTATTTTTGTAGAGACAATTAGCTATTGTCTCTTATTTCTATGCAGGAATTTTTTCCTTTTTCATGATATTTCTAAATACCTAATTGCCAGTTGCATTTCTGAAAAACGTCTGTAGCAGACCAACATAATTGTTTCTGCTTCTTTGCACAAATCTGGTTTCCCTGGATTTTTCTAGGAAAAAGATAATTGACCTTTTCTGATACCCTGATGTTGGTGATGAATTAGACTTCTTTGGTTTATGAAAGTATGTTACAGTTAATAGCTTCACTTCAGATAATAGCTTCACTTTCTTCATATCTGTAACATTTTGGCTTTAAAACTAAAAGGCATGGGAAGGGAGCTGCACAGGGCTGTTACCTCAGGTTGCTCAAAGGCACAGACAGACAAGTAAGGCTCATTCATGGCCAGCTCTGTCATTGCCAGGAATTGAGAGCAGTTTTGTTAACAGGGGTGGGGAAAGTGCTGAGGCAGGTGTTATACTGAGGTCAACTTCACTCCTGGCAACAATATTATATCAAACTGCTCATGAAGTATTTTTTAATTGTTTAAAAGACTGGTTATATCTGTACCCATACAATTCAGTAACCAGGGTAAAATGAGCATGGTGACTGTAAAACTTGACTGTCTATAACCCCGCTAGTTAATAATTCACTGCTATCTATTTATTATACATTTGTGATCCATTTATATTTTTATGTTTATTGAGTCAGATTATCAAAGGCTGGCCAGATTCCCTTGTATAGGAAAGCAAAAATACCATGAGGATATTTAACACCAGAGAAACATGAATTTGTAGAAAAAAAAGACGTTTCAAAAACTAAGGAAGAAAAATCAAAAGATCTTTCTGACACAAATGTAACTTATTGATCTTTGAGCTCAAAAGGGATCTTAGCAAGCATACTTTAACCATGTGTTGATGTCTCTTTCCGAAGGTATATTAACAGCAGTAACAACTTGTGCCTAGAGCATTCATATAATGCCTTACTTGTTCTGTTAATTGTTATTCAAAATGCAAACAGTACTGGGGAGAATGAAGGTTATTTTATTTCATCATCTATTTGATTATTTTGGGGTCTTCCATGGGATAGCACATCATCAGACTCACTACAGAAGAACTACATATACGTGCAGAAATCATGATGTAAAGACTATCTCACTTGTGCAGCAAATAATGATAATAAAAGAACTACTCATATGGCAAGGGAATACAGAGCAGTGCACAGAAAAAAGCAACACCGCAGCTATTACAGGAGGCTGTCAGCACTAAGGATATTGTTTGAGGCACAAACAACAGAATGGACACCGAACCTAGGCCATCATTTTTATTTCTCACCTTGGGAACTGGGAAAAAACACGTAGAAAGGAGGACTTTTGCCTTGTTGTGGGCTCAGCTGTGGAAATTACGGCAGTAAGAACTCTAGAGAATGGATAGTAATAAATAATGTGTGCTGTGGACAATAGAAGAGCTGGTTTCAAAGGCTGTCAATGTTGAAACTTTTGCACCTGATATATTAACTCAGAAGACTTTACATCATGTTTTTAGAAGAGAGCAAACTGGTATTGCCGAAGTTCCACATCTTTTAATAAAAAGTTCGTAAAAATTAGAAATCATTGAATTTTATTCTAAAACCTGTTGTATCAGCTGTCAATAGTGGTTAGACAGGCAATGGAGCTAAGATAATAATATTTTCATGGAACGGAGTGCTTCACAAAGCTTGTCTTAAGATTTTTTTTGCCTGACAGTCTTGCTGACTCAGCCAAGAGCCTAATAATCATGCAAGGTTATTTCCCCGGAGTACTTGGTTATAAAGATTCTACAATCAGTATGACATGAAGTTCCTGTGACAGCCATTCTGCTGGCTCCAAATGAAATCCCTTTGCAAACTGTTATGCTCACCGGAGTTACAGAGGTATAATTAAGGTCAAACTTTACCCCTGCATTTTTTAAACTGGATAATGATCTTGTTAGTGAGTGAGCTGTGCAAGAATCCAGTTCCACTGTCATGTTGGTGCTTCTTTGCTAGTAGCTATAAAAACATGCAAATCAGTCAGGCAGACATGACTGAATAAGTACAAGTATACTCTGAGGATGACAGGTGTGGGTTTTTTCGTTTGTTTTTTTTTTTTTTTTAAAAACTGCTGTACTCTGAAATAAAACTGCATTCAGGATTATGCTTCCATTTAGAGAATGAAGTAGCATTCACTACGAATGCCACAGACACAGGTTTGCACTGGGTGCTTTATGCCGCTGAGCTGCGTTTTTTTATGTTAGCGTGTTATACATAGGAAAACACTATATATAAAAACAGATTTACCTCCAGATATATCCTACTGTCATTAGTGAGCAATTGATACTATATTATAATTGATAGCTACTGGCCACCTTCTCAAGACAACTGAAAATTAAATTTCCTTTGAAATAACATCATGGCTTTATAATGTCTTTGGACATAACTGAAAAAGTTAACAGAAGATGTATTAAACAAAGCACACAACTAACACTGATGTCAGCTCATAAGAAAACTTATTTCTCAAATTAACATGGCACACTTGCGACTTAAAATGGAAAGCCTGCAGTGTTGTAAATAAAGATAAGATCATAAAAACAGTATAATTAAACTTGGGTATCTACTGTGGATTACCACTAAATTTTTATAGCTATTTTATTTGCTCTTTCTCTCCCTCAGCCTATCCCTAAGTTTTTAATGGTTTGAGCAGATGAACTGTAAATGTAGGCTACTGTACAGAATTTGAACAGGCATCATGGATTCTCCTCCATCCCTGGCCATTTCAAAACTGCAGTATTTCAGATTAGTTCCTGAAGTTTTACTACAAGAGATGTTCTAATTCAGATACAGCTACTGAAGCATGAAATGCAATTCTGTGGCTGTGATGCACCAGACTTAAGGGAGGTGATCACAAAACACAGCAACTAGGGTTAAAATCTGCTAATCTATCTACCTCTCTGCCCATGTTGTTTTAGCAGAACAGAGTTAAGGTTTTACTGTCTGAAGCCAAATTTGGGAATCAATTGCCCAGTGTTCTGCAATTCAGCTTCCATGTTTTCTATGTTACAGTCTCCAACTCAAAGCTCTTTGTACCGTTTCTCTCTTTTTGACCCATTTTCTCTAATTTGCTTCCCCAAAATGTTACCGTATAAACCTACTTCACCTTAGGGAATAGTCTGATTTAAACAAAACTGAGCCTAAATATGTAACACGGAGTTCCAGAAATTTTTACCAGTAGCCACTGATGGGAGTATGAATCATTCTCTCAGTTTCTCACAGACTTAAAATGACACTTTAGTATAACACAAGGTTGTAACTTCATGAAAGACCAATATTTACTTCTCTCTCTTCTCTCTCACAAGATTGATTTTTTTTCCATTTTGTTGTCACAGGGGAACAGAGAATGTTCCTAAACAAAACTATAATTTTGAAAGTGCTGGGAAAGTTACAATGAAGTCATGAAAAATCATTGAAATGTACATTTCAATGGTACTGACGCTGTTGAAGCTTCTTGCAAATCCAGGAATTTGATTTTCTAAACTTTTTGTGATAAACACTTGTCTTTCTTTGACTTGCTGTTTAGAAAGGTTGTTTTGGAACATTCTGAACACAAACCAGTCCTCAGGTTTTCTTTCTTTGTCCTCTCTTCTGCCGCTAATGACAACTCCACTCCTGCTGAATACAGGAGTGTCTCTGCCAACAGAGTCAACCTCTTTTGATTGCTTCCAGGTTGGTCTACAGCTTTCTTAGTGTTTCCTAGCAAACACAAAAAGGTTCTCAATGAGTTCTGTACTCCCCTTTTAGTTTTCAAAACCAGTTACTCAGATCTTTGTCAACACATAATGTTTCAGATAAGAGACCAAAACCTTTGCAGGTATTGGAGTGAGGTAAACCATTCAGATAAATTCATAGTCATAAACCAGTCGTCTCTGCCACTCCCGAATGCCCCCTGAAATTTGAAATATCCAAATGTTTTTGTTGAGTAAAAATCCAGCTAAGGTCTTTCAAACCCTGCACTAGTGTGCCAGCAAAACTGCTGTGGAGCAGTATAATTACATATCTCTGCATCAGATAAAGTCCTGTGGACTTTGTAACAAATCCTAAAGCAACACCGCTTCACATTCACTATGTCTGAGGCATTTAGTGAGAAAATAGGGAATTCCTATCCTCTTCGTCTCCTGACACAGGAGCAGTGGAAAGTGCCACCAACTAGCTACATTGCCATGTAGTAATTTCAGACTAGTTGTAAGGAAATATCTTTCATCGCCTGTGTAACTACATCACAGACTGTGCTTTTGAGTGTTGCTGAGGCCAAGAGCTAAGTAGAAAGCAGAGCTATTGAACCTGCACAGAGGTTGTAGAAATATCCAAAATCACAGCAGTTAAATAATGTGAAAGACAAAGAACCCAGTTGTTTCAGTTTATAGCAATATTAAGCTACTAGATTAGACTGAAACCTCTGCAACATGAAATTATTCTGCATCTAGACATTACAAAGCTTTATCGTTCTCTGAAGTTGGCCACTAACACAGACTTAAGAGCTGATGGCAATTCCTAAGAAGCAACCTATAATGTCAGGCAAACAAATAAAGTACTCATTAATATTAATCTTTTCATTTTATTTCATGGAGTGCAGGAGAAGGAATCACTTACAGTGCACCACTAAAACTTTCAAAGATGTTGAAAGGTTACTATGTCATTAGTTCCACCTCCTGTTTTGTTCCTGCCTGTTGCAACGACCTAAATTTCCCCCATAAAATAGAAATGTTATGCTGGTAACAACATTTGGGAACCTCGTAATAAAATCCATTATACACCTACATTTTTATACAGCATGGAGTGGATAGCCAAGTGACTGACTAGAGTTGCTGTCATCACAGAAAAATTACCAACGCTTGAGAGATCTACTGTCTGGGGTAGAACACTTGCTCTGTACCACAGGTACCAAAACAGATCAAAAACTGAAACAGTGTGATCCATGAATAATAGATTTTTTATCCCTCTGAGATGTGCATAGTTGGGATATATATTTGAAACTGAAACAAGGAAATCACTGCCCAACTTGATTACAAGTCAAGTAAGAAAAAAGTTCTCTGTGTAAAATGATATAGCACTGTGTTGTGTGATTTGTATCAGGGTTCACTTTGGAGGCCTGTACAAATGCACATGTGTCTAATGGCTTTGGCATGAGGTACAACACTTGGTACAACACAATTCTAGAGTTGCTCACTGTGCTTCATTAATCCGGTGGTCCTATGAGATCTGGGAGTGAAAAGGGTTGCGTTCAGGACTGGAAACAATCACAGGGCTCTTCTGACTTCCAGTGATTATCATCCTACTGGTTCCCTAGGGGATAACACTTAGAGCCTTAGAGTTTGTCATACCGTTCTACAGAGGTGTCCCAACTGAGCAGTGATATGAAGTGATATGATGGACATCCAGGATATTCTATTTGTGATAAGACAAGGGGTAATGGCTTTAAACTAAAAGAGTGAAGATTTAGATTAGATATAAAGAAGACATTTTTAGGAGTGTGGTGAAACACTGGAACAGGTTGCCCAGAGAGGGTGTAGACACCCCGACCCTGGCAACATTCAAGGTCAGGTTGGTCAGGGCTCTGAGCAACCTGATCTAGTTGAAGATGTCCCTGCTCATCACAGAGGGGTTTGGACTAGATGACCTTTGAAGGTCCCTTCCAACTCAAACTATTCTATGATTCTATGGTAGTCAGGTTCACTTAATATTTTTTTACAGAATGTTGCAACAGACATATGAAAATAGGAAAACATAGGAGAATCTTAAAATGCATACAGAGAATTTCAGTAAGCAATCCTTCTAGGGGGACCACAATGTTTTATATAAAAATAGCAGTGTTGTTTATTGCCAGGGGTGCACTATGTTGTGTGTTGTTGCAAAAATATAAGATTTATTCTTTGAAAAATACTAGGGGGGATGGAAAGAATGAAGCAGTGCAGACACAGTGCCCTTGAGAAATGGATAGCTGTCTGAAATGCATGAAGTTACTTGGCTTCAAAAGATGGATCTGGGAGTGTTTCTAATTTAAGACATGAACATTATCAAGATTTCAGCTGCACCTGACTGTAGTATGACCTCTTGTTTTTTGGAATGTCATTTACCTTGTACTGACCATTCTCATTTCATCCTCTGATCACCACAGAGCTGTTGGTAAAGTCCCAACAGCAATCTTTCTTAGACACAAGTGACCATGTGCAATTAGTTGCCATACTTTTCTTCTACTTGCAGTGGGAAACACTGCTAATACTAAAACAGTATTTGGCCTGCATCTTCAGAAGTGACACAAGATTTTTGCTTGAGGAACTGAACACCAAATTCTAGCTCCAGTGTTTACTTGCGTAGCAAGCTTATTGCTTATTTTCTTATTCCTCTATGTGCCTAAGAGAATCCAAATTTGCATTCTTGTTCCATGGTCTACTGCCAGCTCTAATCAGCTACTGCCAGGAAAGGAAGGAATCTCACACATACAAGTTAGATTTCATCCTATTTCCATGTAAATTTTGTCATTGTTTGACAGCTGGGTGATGGATACAAGTGGGAAAGTTTCCTTTTCACAGCAGGGAAAGATCTTCTCTGCTGTCCTGTGAATTCGGGAAAGTTCATAAACATGAAATCAGGTTTGGAGAGACCTTCGAGCTCAAAATTCCTGGCATGACCTATGCAATCTCCCTGGTGACTCATCAGACCACAGCAATTCTTCCTAAACAAGGACACAGTTTGGAGTCACTCTCCCTGAGATTCAGAAAGGGTATGAATCGACTAAATGTTAAATTCACCAACTAATCTGAACTTTGCCACCCAACCAGTCTCTTGGTGATGTGGCTATATCCACTTTGGATGTCTGCTTTTGCAAGGCAATCCCACTGCTACCTCTCCATTTCCCGTGTGAAGAATGCTCTTCTCAGAGCTTCTGAAAAACAAGGAAGAGTACCAAAGCCAGTTGTCCTCTAATCTTTTGTCCTTGGCCCAGTATTTTGTGTTGTCCTTGGCCTATGCACACCTTTTGAAGGGAAAACTGTGTTGTATACACTTCAGACAGTAACAGCAGCAGGGGGAATCACTGTTAACACTGGTGAATTCGGAGCTTGTACTTTATTGAAGCCATCTTTGACTCATCTGTGATTTTCCCCTCTTCTCATTCCAGACTAAGCCTTTTCTGCCTTTTTATTTGGAATGGTCTTGTAGTAATGCACAACTGTCTATTAAAATACCACCCACATTCACAACTTCAGTCAGCATGATTCTATGCAAGACTTCACCATTCAGCTGAGACACAGGGCTCAGAAGCTCCTCTCTGTTATTACCTGTCGATCATTCTCAACCATCTTTCACTTGGTATGCATCTCATATAATTTTATTTCTTCTTCCTGTTTAGTGTGTCATGGGGCTCTGAATTATCTTTTCTACCTAGTCTTCCACTAGCTAACTGAATGATGTATGTAGCTAAACCTCATTAGAAGGACAGTTCTGAGTCAGATGTTGGTTGAGAAGGTCAGGGAATGAAGAAGCTATGCCAAATGAAAGCCCCAAAGACACTGTGAATATGTAGTGTGTCAAATGAGATTTTTGGTGACCCACCACTAGTGTTTTTGACTAGAATACTTCCATTCCTGTTCTGTCAGTCCCTCTATATAATCAGTTATGCTGTTTTTCATTGTTACTTACCGGAAAGGAAAAGGATTTCTATGACAGCTTGTAGCAATTACCTTTCCCATAGACTTGGTAGAAATTTAATTAATCTCTCTTTTTTGGAGCAAATGATTATTATTCTACTACTCCTGTTGTGTAATTGCAATATAAGAATGTCTTACAAATGAACTGAAAAAACCCAGCAATTTGGGGGGGGTGTAGAAAGGGAGAAGAGGGGGGGAGAGAGAGACGTATGCAGGTAATGAATAAGCATCTCTTAGTGCTATTTAAATACCACAAAAAAAAGAAATCAGAAAATTCTCAATTCCTACTTACATGATCTAGTGAACCTACCACTGGATTATCACGATAAATATTGGTCTTCGAACTTTGAAGAGGCATTGAAAAAAAGCTATTTAAAAAAACCCAAACAGACTAAAGCATGGAATGCAATAATAGTTATAAAGAGTATTCCAAATTCTGAAAGAGGGTGTCCTGGATTATTTAGGATGGGGTTGAAAAAGTAGCTGTTATGAACCTTTCTAAATACTAGATAGAAAGGGAGGAATAAATGTGAGATGAATAGCTTATGGCAATGAAAGGGACAAAATCATTATAAAACAGAAGGAAGTTCAGGTAAGCTATAAAGAAAAATTTCTGACCCTGGATATCAGTTTGCTAAGGGACTGTTGTGCTGCCCTGTAGGTATTTGGCACAATCAGCACTGCAGGATTGTATTATGATCTTTCCCTAGAGAGTTTATTGGACTACATGCATAGAAAGAAGCTATTTAGGACTGCCTTCCATTCCTCTTATTTGCAGTATTACTTGTAGGAAAAAATTAATTTTCCTCTAGAAAGTTCTTTGAGGTTATATAATCTCAAGTTAATGGCTTTTTCAGGAGATATGATGTTCCTTGGGTGGAAAATAATAAGAGCTTATAAGGAGTGAAGATGACACATCAATCTGCCAAGACAGACAGGCTAGCAAGATTCGTAACAGAAAACAAATTCAGTTCATGGATGTAGCAGAAATATAGGTTCTGCACTGCTTCAGGTGAAATACGTATGAAGTAAATACAGAAAACCTGGAGTACTGAAAGTTCTTTATTCACCTCAAAATTGCTGGTGGTAAAACATATAAGTGACAAGTTTTAGCTTCCAGACTCTTAAAAAGAAAACATGACACTACATTTTTTAACCGATCATGGTGTCCACACACAGGGAAATGGAATAAAAAAGTGAATGCAATATGGTTTATATAGCGGAATTGTTTACGTCCCGAGCTCCAGAACAGAAGAGCAGAAGACACTAACTCACTTCAGACCCATCCACAGTGGTGCCACCAGCAGCCCCCAGTGATACGGCTGGGACAGGAGGCAGTGATTGCCAATGCCGCAGAATGGCTGTTGTGTTGGGGCTCTCTGCCCTTGAAAGCTGGTGGTAATCATGCTCCATGAACCAGAAGTGCACTTCAAAGTTTTATTACTATAATTTAAAAACTTAAATCAAAAGCTGTCTCAGTTGCATAAGGTCAACTGATATTGATGGGAAAGGAGTAGATGACTCTGATAGAAGTAAGCCGAAGAGGATGGGCACAAAGCCTTGTCCATTAATAGCCCATGACTCTGCAGAACTCCCTGCCTCAATGACTGCACATGGACAGTGGGGACAGAACCTCCAGCAACCCTCAGTACAACTGAAGGCAAAATTCATCAACAGTAGTGTAACATTTTCTGTCCTTTGCACAAAATACATGATACAAAAAGGACAAGGTTAGTCTCCTGTCTGACCGCAGGTAACTAGCTTACTAATACTATACAATGGACCTGCTTTCTCAGAGGTTCTTGTAACTTCAGAAACATAAAAAAGCAAGAGAACATGCAGATATCCCAAGAGACAGTCTCTGAGTATGTTAAGCTAGATCAGGGATTCCCTAAGGAGTGGAAAGTAGTGTGCCTACTGGTGATGCACAGGGCCTGGTAAGGATGCCTCACTCACAGACCATCTCTCAATCTTGTGCTTCTTTACAGTACTTTTAAATCTGTGGACGTTTTATATCTAATGGAACTGGTAAGTCTACTCCTGAGCAAAGGCACAGCCTCAGTGCGTTTTAACTTCAATTACTAATATAGTGGACCAAAAAGAAGGTTGTTTAAGCCTGAATTGTTCTGACTTTCAAAGATAAACACGAGAAATAAGAACAATCTGACTAATAATCTACTTTGATTTTTTCTCAGTGCCTTCCAGCTCTTTTGTCTCCCATTTTGTACGTTTTTACTCCATTCACCAAACTCAGCAGCACTGTGATAAAGCAAACAATTAACTTCCTAAACATAGATACAAGGTAGGAAACTGACAATTTTGAACAATGGGAAAGAACATATAACCTATTCAAGATAGTCATCCATCAGCCACGATTCAACATCCTCTGTTTTCACAGGGAAAGCAATGGTCTCTGCAAATGGGAAAAGTAATATGGCCCAGGTACTTCACTGGGACATTTTTCTATCTCACATGGTTGTAATAGGTCATTGTCAACTAGAATAAGCCAGATTTGTTGTGGAATCATTATCTTTGAACTACAAGCACAAAGTGCAAATAAAAGAGTCTGCAGTTGGTACTGGGCAAGGTGGAACTGGCAGGATGCTTCAGACAGTACTGCAGGAGTAATCAAAGCAGGCCCTGGAGTAAAGAAAGAGTTTATTTCTATAGTCATGGAAACCTAGTGGTTGGAGCATTGTCAGACCCACAGCAAGGCACATACTGTATTTATAGCTCACATACAGCTGCCCTCAGAAAGGCAATTGATAGTGTCTTTTTTTCACTGTTCCTGAGGTGTGCTGTGTGTAACCTACAAATACCTCATCAATTGCTTTAAGAAAATTTGGTGTTCCCTGTAGCTGACCCTGCACAAACCCACGAGCCAGGACACTCCTATGCATCTGTTCTATCCTCTTTGGAGCTGCCTGTGAAGACTGGAAGCGTCAGAAACATAAGAAAAAGCTTTATTAATGTTTCGTCAGGAAAAGATAAGAAATGAGGGAAAGGTTACTGTAGTACTTAAAACAGATGTTCAATAGCTCATAAAATCATACAATTTGAGAAATGGACTTGCTGTATTACGTGTCACATCTTTTAACCCAAAACATGATGCAGAAAACAGACTAGACATAATTGCTACACAGCTAAGACTTCTGGCATTTATGGGTAACCTTGGAAACGTCATAAAAAAAAGGTCATTTATCAGACATTTGATGCTAGCTTTTAGGACAAGTTTTTGACAGGAAACATTCTTTCTTTAAGAAAGACCTCCACACCACGGTCCATGGCTTGTAGTTTGAAAATCAGTAAGACAGGCAATCTGAGATAACCCCATCTTAGAAGGACTGAATGAAGAGAGATGGGAAGCAGAGCTGTGGTACTTCGGTAGTATCTGGAGGGATGGGAGCATTGGGTAAGATCCAGATCTCCTGACCCTAGCTACTAACATGGGGCTTAGGTGCAGGAAAGAAGGCCAGACACTTTGTGTTGAGGAGATAGCTCCAGGCTGGGCATGTAAGTTTCACCAGCTTCTACCCAAGCACCGGGGAACAATGGTCCAGGAAACTGGACCATTGTCTCCAGCCTAAGTTCTGTTGCAATCTAGACAGAAAACAGATTTGCAGACATTTACTGCCATTACATATCCTGTGAATCTCACTCCATGAATAAGAAGGCTAAAAGTGATTAAAGGGACTAGTCTGCTCAGTATGCAGATGTGATTAAATATACTGCACAACTCTAGAGAATTTTCATTCTCTGAATGAAATTAGAGTTGTGAATTTCCAAGACTTTCAAAGACATTTTATAGCTTTTTAAGTACTCCCAGAATGATTAGATTTAAGCCTCAAAACTCCCAGGAAGCACACAAGAGATTCCTCTCAATTTTTTCTCCCTACAGGGCACGTAAAATAATGTATTTTTGGTATTTGTCTAATCGTTTCTTCTTTTAGAGCATTACTTCAAAGAAATAGATATGAGGTGTGGAGTATTACACTCAGTACAAGTGTAGTTCTGGATGTCATAGCAATTGTCTTGATTAAAACTCTAGGTTTTTTATTTTCATTTTCAATTTTCCCATGCCACTACAGCAGGAAACAGAAAATACAAATAATTCCTTCACATGAATGATGCATTAGTGTACTATTAGCTAATTTGAGGGATAGAAATCTCATGGAGATCCAAAAGAGCTAGATGTTTTGAACTGAATTATCAGTGGTGGGCTTATGGGTCAGAGTGAATTAAACTTACATCTGCCATCCATGAAAATAATTATGAGAAGAGAACAATTAAAATTTGGCTCTGAGGTAGACTAAGAATAATTTAAAAGAGCACGGCACTACTTGGACACTTCCGTCCCCAAAGCAAGGTCCTATGAACCACCCTTTCAAATTCTTCCAAACAAAAAAATGTTTAGTGCTTATGTTAATTATTTTACTAGGTTACAGTTCAGCCTTCAGGTAGGACAGTGAAAAAAATCCACAAATTGCAACTTATATGTGATGTAAAATAAGTCTGTAACAATGCCTTCCCTCTCTTACACTCTGAGGAACTGAGCTTACAAAGGAAAACCACATTCTACAAAGCCCTCCATTTAACTAATGAGGGAGAATTTTGCCTTTTCAATTTGAAAATAGACTGTGTTCCTACTCTAATGGAAGAAATCAGTGACAGTTTTTCCACTAAGACAGGATTTCCCCCAACAAGTTAAAATTACTAATCAGCTAAATTTTGCAGAAACTCCTGGAATCTCAAGGAGTGCTTCCTACCATCACTGTCTTTTCTGTGAGCTTGATTTCCATCATTAAGTCCAAATGAACATGGATCTGGTCATGGGACATGCATTTGTACATAGCTCACTGTCTCAAAAGCATATGTATAAGTTGGTGTTTTTCAGGATATGACACTACCTTTTAACGTATTCTAATCCTAAAAAAGAAAACTACAGATTTTATTTGCAATAACCTCTTGGTGATTCTTGTGCAAAAATGTTACTAATCACCAAAATCCAGTATTTTGACATGACATACATTCACAAAATAGCCTCCTGTATGCATCCAAACTTCTTAGATGCCTTTGGACCCAACACCATGGTCTGGTTACAATTATGTGCTGAATGAGCTGCTGCAATTGTCTCTCTGCACGCTCTTAGCCTGCAGCAAAGGCACAATAACATGACCTAATGTTCAACTTTCTCCCATGGTGAGCTACGTAGCATTCCATTAGCTTGTGAACTAAAAAGACAGTCATTCAGGCCCAGCTGAAGTATTACCACAAGTTTTACTGCAGTAACTTCATATGTATTGTGGCCCTAAATGTCTGCCACTGAGGAGACATGTGAACACGTACACAGGTCTGACAGCTGTGATCATCTGATATATGAGATGTATAGGGTCTGCATAATATACAAATCCTGAGGAGGTGGGCATACTCAGAACACACCTGGTCCCACCAAAGACAGCCAGCATGCAAGTTGTGGTGCTATCCTTGTATATCCTGCTTTTAGTCAATAATGATGAGGTTACTTTTGAGGAAAATACTTCTGTGTCTCATTCCAGGGAAGGTTCACAGCCAAATGCAGACCGATGTCCCCTGTCTTCTTTACAGACATAGCTAAAGACAGATCCTGGATCCTCCTTAATTTTTTCATTTGTCTCCTTGTATTTTTTGAAAGTGTTAATTTTGCTTTGGTACTAAAATTCAGAATTTCAAAGAGGTCATATTGTCTATCTCGACTTTAGTAAGGCTTTTGACACTGTCTCCCACAACATCCCCACAGAAAAACTGACAAAGTACACATTAGATAATTGCACTGTGATGTGACTTGAGAACTGGCTGAATGCCAGGACCAGAAGGTTTTGATCCCCAGCACAGGTCCAGTTGGAGGCAAGTAACTACTGCTGTACCCCAGAGGTCAATACTAGGGCCAATACTGTTTAACATAGAATCATAGAATCATAGAATTGTTGAGGTTGGAAGGGATCTTTAAGATCATCTAGTCCAACCATTATCCTAACCTGACAAAACCACTTCTAGACCATATTCCCAAGTACCATGTCTATCCTTTTTTTAAACACCTCCAGGGATGACAAATCCACCACCTCCCTGGGCAGCCTATTCCAATGCTGGATAACCCTTTCAGTGAAAAAATTTTTCCTAATATCCAACCTAAACCTCGCCTGGCTTAACTTGAACCCATTTCCTCTCGTCCTATCACTTGTCACTAGGGAGAAGAGGTCAGTCCACATCTCTCGACAACCTCCTTTCAGGCAATTGTAGAGAGTGATAAGGTCTTCACACCTTCATCAATGACCCAGACGATGGGGCAGAGTGCTCCCTCAGCAAGTTCACAGATGATACAAAACTGGGAGGAGTGGCTGACACATGAGATGGTCTTACTGCTTTTCAGAGATACCTGGATGGGCTGGAGAATTCATCTGAGAGAAATCTCATGAAGATCAGCAAGGATAAATGCAAAGCTCTACATCTCAGGAGGAATAAACCCAGGCACCAATATATGCCTGCAGGCACCAATACATGCTTACAGCCACACTGGAGGCTGACTGGCTAGGGAACAGCTCTGCAGAGAAGGACCGAAGGGTCCTGGCAGGCAACAAGCTGACCATAAGACAGCAACATCTCATAGCAAAGGCAGCCAACAACCTCCTGGGAAGCATTATGAAGAACACTGCCAGCATGTGGAGGGAGGTGATCTTTCCTCTAAACACAACATCAGTAAAGCCACACCTGGAGTACTGTGTCCAGTTCTGGGTTCCCCAGCACCAGAAAGAGACGGACTTACTTGAGCAAGTCCAGCAAAGGGCCACAAAGATGATGAAGGGACTGGAGCATCTCTCATAAGATGAGAGGCTGAGAGAGCTGGGACTGTTCAGCCTGGAAGCTCAGGGCAATCTTATTCATGTGTATAAATACCTGATGGGTGGGAATGAAGAAGATAGAGCCAAGCTCTTCTCAGTGGTGCCCAGACACAAGACAAGAGACAGCAGGCAAAAACTAAAAAACATGACATTTCATCTGAACAGGAAAACACTGTTTTACTGTGATGCTGGTCAAACACATTGCTCTGAGAGGTTGTCGAGTCTCCAAGCCTGAAGATATTTAAACCTGACTGGACATGGTCCAGGGCAACCTGCTTTAGCTGACGCGGCTGGAGCAGGAGGGTTGGACTAGCTGGTCTCAAGAGGTCCCTTCCAACCTTAAACATTCTGTGTGACTCTGTGTGAAAGAGGAAAAATAACTAATGTGCTTTATGATTATATATAGGCCTACTTATTCAATTCAGAAATGTGCATTTCTGATGCTTGGAAGATTACCATATTTCTTCTAGAAGAGGCAAAACATCTCATCAACATCCTGAAGAAGGATGCAGGTGAACAGTGAAACGGTTTGTGCATGGACATGCCTCGTCCGTTTGCTTGCCACACATTTCAGCATTACTTGCACACAGGCACCTAGTGCTTTTGTCTTGAAGAGCAGCAAAGCTTTACATATTCTGTTGAAGTACCTTCTGTTCTTTATCATTTCTTTTCCTTTTTTTTGCCTAAAAAACCTAACATAGAAGGGGAGAAAAAATAAGCCCTTCTTTTCTATGTAAATTGGATATGCCAAGGTCAGAATCAGAACATCTCGTTCTCATCTCTATATGAATTTAAATCCTGAAATCTGCAATCTTTAAAATCCAAGCTTGTGCTAGTAGTTACAAATGCAGTTTACTCATACTGGAATGTTAAACATTAAATAGCAGCATAATATTTTTAACAGCATGATTCTTGTTTCCCCTCGCAAGTGCTACACAGGGACACATTTAATAATTCATTTCATGGTTGTCCTAATGATATCATTTATTTCTGAAGACACAGGCCCAACTTCACTCACAAAATAAAAGCTTGTTCGAAAAAAGCAATGTATTAGTCTTATCTTGGCAGCTTTTCCTGGATCTCCTGTCACAGACTCAAGTTCAATATGATAAAAGTAGAATTCAGTTTTCCTTTGCTTTCTGTGTCATTTCCTCCTCTATATAAAAATGCTACTGTCCTGTCTATTAACTAAAACACCAAGCCCTTTTTCTTCCTCTCTCTGTTCTTCTCTCCTTTACATACTAACAACTGTTTTATCTCCCTTCATTCCTTTGGACACAGCCCTTGACTATTTTCTGCTGCCATTTCTCACTCTGTCTCTTGCAGCTTTCCTTTCTGGATGTCTCCATCTTGAAGCTCTTGACATTCTCCATTTCAATTCTAACATTGGTTCCTGTCACTCTGCATTACAGATATGCCCCCAAAGACCTTGGCAGCTTCCCTTAGGCTCTTCCTGTTATAGGTCCACTTTGGGGTCCACTGCTGAAATTAGTGGTATTTTTGGCAATGAACTTTGAGGAGTTGGGAGTTTATATTCAAAATCCTATTCTTGAAAGCACTTTCATAGCATGATTGAAATCCCCCTTTCATTTCCTGATCACAACATGCTCTCCTTTTCTGCAAATGTCTTATGTATTTCCATGACCGTCCAACCAAACAACAAATACCCAGACATGAACACATTCCCAAAATAGAGGCTTTGTGGAGATGACAGGGGACAGTATAGTGACAAATGTGCCCTGATTCTAAAAATAGCTGTGATTAAAAGTAGTAACAACCCTTGTTCCCTGAATAAAGACATAGAGAATAAAGACAAATTTGTTTGGTTTTCTTCAATTTTTTTTTTTTTTTTGACATCCAGTTCTGCCTCTTTGCTTTGGGCTTGCTCTGGCAAATCTTTCCAAATCTTTCCCACTGGGTGAGCTGTTACCACATTCTAACACGTCATGGCAGGGTTCCAGCCAACGGCTTGCTTGCTTCTTCCAAAAGAGGGGAGCTTTGCTCTTCTTTCCATAACTGCTTCCTGGCCACGCAGTCTCCCCACTCTCCTGCTCTTCCTCAAAACTCCTTTCAACCAAACATACCAAACAGATATTTGTATATTTTTTTCCCCCAATTTATAGTTTTCTGCCAGGTCAGTGAATTGAATGGACTCACAGAAGAATTCAGCAAACCCCAGAGCTCATGCAAGGAACCTCACGGGAGTTTGTTGAGACCAGGGAAGCGTAGGTGAGGAATCTCCTCCTTTTACAACAGTATGCTATGAGATCAGCTGTCACTTTCTTGTGAAATGGCAGCATGGGACTACTTACAATAGTTAATTTTGTACCTGAGAATATGCAGTTGCAGCTTTGGGCTTGCAATTTGCAACTGTTTAACCCACTCCTGAAAACAGGGAGAAAGAGATACAAAAATCTATAAACGTAAGTTTTTATCTCACAGCTTTTTAGAACTTAATTACTAGATAATGGTGCTAATCCTTCCAAATCCATTCTCATCATATAGAGACAATCTTAATCTAAATGTATGCAATCTATACTTTTCATTATTGAGTTCCATCAAATTGTTTTAAAAGGTTATTTCTTTTAGAAAGAAAGCTAAACCACAATGATAATCTCATCAGCTAACAGTACATTTCCAGTCATACCTGTGATCATACTTGATATGATTAACGGCAGAATGATGAGTTTGAGCATTCTCATCAGGACTTCCCCAGGAAAGGAAAAGTAGAATTTATCCAGGTTAGACAGTTTGCCATATTCCCGTACCAGCATGCCGACTCCAATACCTAAAAGGCACATAAAAAACAAGACACAAATTATCAGTAATTTATAGTAAAGACATAGGGAAAAAGGAAGAAAAATAGGAGAAGAACAGTAAAACAAAAAAAGCAAAAAATAGACATATTTTTACAGCCATGGTGGAACTTCTAAAGCAAATTAGAGATGAGATGTTTCCTTTTTTGTTCTAAATAATGATGATAAGAACAGTAATAACACGTATAATTCTGAACTTGGAGGATGTCTTTAGATATACTGGAAAAGTTTTGATTATGCCCTGATTATCAATCCAGTCCAGCAGTGACTTTTTACCTGCTTTCACTAGCTGTGACCCACAACTAGTTAATATAATATACAAAGACTACCAAATATTAAAGAAAGAAACTGATATGATATAAATATCTTAGATAATTTGTGTTGGCAAAAATATCTCTACCCAGCAGCAACACTTTCAGTAACTGCTGCTCTACATAATTAGAAAAGAGTGTGCTGCCTACAATCACTAAATTAATTTGATAATTTTCAGGAAATTGATCAACAAAAATACACTCAGCATATTTCACACTCATTCCACAACATGACTAATCTACAAAATACCAGACTACAAATATAATCAGTGATTGAGCCATGGCACAAGGCACCTTTGTACTTCCTCTTATCTTTGGATTAAATGAATTATCAGACAGTTCTAGCTTCTGAGACAAATCACAGATAAGAGTTCTACCAAAAGAAAATAAATCATAGGTCCAAAGACAAATTTCTTCAGTTTGACAGGCAATACCTTTATTTTCCATTTCACCATGATTTTCAAATGAAAATCACTAGTATGGGAAATGTGTTCATCAATGTTTAGAAAGCATTATGACTGTTGTTTCACATACAAACTTTGTAATGCTTCAGTCCTGGCTAAACTGAGTATCAAGAGATCCAATTTCACTGGATTCAGTGAGAGACCTGGCAACTCAAAACCCTTCATTACGCACTGAGTGCTGAAACGTCTTATTCATATGAATGGCCCCACTGAAGTTAACGAAATTATTTACACCCGTTGCTATTTTAGTGACATGAGTGGTGTATATTTTGCAGCAGAATTGTTCCAAGACCACAGCAAGGTGCTACGAGTCTACCTTTACCAGCCTCAGTGGCTCATGTAGACTTTCCCAGGAAAGCTGCTAGTACTCAAGCCAAATGGACCTCTTCCACAAGTTTTATTTGTGATGGTATACAAGACATTTAAGTTAGATGTTGCTCAAGAAGCTGGTGTAAAGTTTGGCTAAACAGGCTTATAGGATAGGTTCCTTATTTTAAGTGACTGAAGTTGTGGAGCTGTGGAGAAGTGATGTGCACACTATCACCAGGTTCAAAATCGATTTAGGCAAGTCCACAGACACCTGGTCTGTACTGTTGATACTGAAGGAAATAGACAGGGATCCCATATCCAGTCCTCTACTAAAGAAGAAACTCATTAACATCGTCTTCCAGAAAGTAAGGATTTTTGCAAAAATCATCCCCAAAGATTCACCATGGTTGTGGTTTGTGCTAGTTCACAAGCTATCTGGATGTTAGTTGATGCAGAAATGTAAACTATTATTTACCTTCACAGAATTTGACTCTGAGATCACAAAAAGATAATGAACCATCTTTTCTGTGCTCTATCTGCACTTGCAAAAAGAAGCTGAAAGAAAATAGAGGCAGATTATGAACCCCTACGAAGTCTTTCCTGTGAATAAAGAGATGGAAAATGAGCAATTTAACCTTTCAGGCAAATAGGCTGCTCCAAGCAACTATTAAGATTTCTGATTTAGGTGTCATCTGTGCCAGAGAACGTGGACAGTTTAAATTCCTTGCAACAATCTTGAATCTTAATAGCCTTGAAGATATTTGCAATATTATGTAAATGCCCTTGATCAGTGAATGATAAGACACAATGAGGTCTATTTCTGATCTAGTGACTAAACTAAATGTTTTGAAAATAATTAGTCTGCACTTTAAGACAAGCTTAAGCAAGATAAAACTCTGCTTGTAAAATGGTTACATGTATTGTAGTAAGTTGCTACGGCTTTGATCATGAAAACACTAGTGTAAATAGCTGAATCTGAGCATACGGGTCTCCATGTCTTCAAACTATTCACATGACTTAGGGTAGGCATATGCTTAAATTGCAGCACGACTCGACTGTATGTTTATTAAAAGTTGTGTAATGCCACTTTACTTTGAGCAGGTGTGACTAGGACATGTTCTAACAATGTGCCTTTCATTCCGGGTGGTGACTGTCATGTTTGACCAGCTGGGAAGTTTGATCATCGTACATTTAGCACAATTACTAGCAGGTAGAGAGATTCACCCTCATTTTCACCTTTCAGAGGTTTTTTTTTCACTTAGAAGTGGAAAACTTCCCATGCGCTCTCAAAAATTTCAGGGGGTTTCCTTAAGCTTTTTCGTTTACATATTTCTATTTGTTTAATTTTTTTTTTTTGTGAGGATGTTATTTATCTAGTGGCAGTAACTGAGAATAGACTTCCTCATTCCAATAATCTCTTGAAATTACATTATTGTGCTCCCTTCCTTGTTCATGCTATTCTTTTACCAGACAGAGCACTTGTATCCATATTAACTTGTGTAGTGTGACAAACTACAGTAAAGTGCAGCTAACTTTTAATTTGAGCTAGAATCTAGCATATGCTGCTTGAATTTAGCATGGGAATGAAGGAAGAAATTTTATTTTGAAACACTAACAAGAGAAGGCTAGAAAGTTAGCAGAATAAATTTGCTTATGCACCAGAAATGGACGTAATAGAACTTTTTGGTCCTCATCTCAATAACCAAGTTCAAGTGGAATTTTCTTCCTGGGAATTATGATGCACACGAAGAAGTGTGGCCCAGCATAAACATATTTCACATATTTTCACCAGTGCTTTTAACATCACATTGATTACAGCAGCCCTGAGCAATTACACACTGTCTTATAAAATGTTAATTTCTCTACATGAATGCACTGATACTCCACCATTTCTGAAACTAATTCTTACATGTGCAATTACTTCCAACAACTGCAAAACACCCTACAGTAGGCAAAGCCTCTACTATATATTAGGATTTTTTCTTTCGTTTCACTTCTCTTTTTTTCATTTATGGACTAATTTACGTCTGCTATTTTAAAGAGCAAAACCTCACGTTTTCTGCTTGCTCTCATTCCTGTTTCCTCAGTTTCAACAACTGCAACCACCTTTCTTCTTGTCCATGCAAAATTATTTTTTCTTTCTTTTCCATCCCCTCTCCTTTCTTTTCCTTCTTGCCAACATGGCTAAGTTAGGTTATGATTTTTACTAGAAGAGCAATCCTCTACTTAGAGCTTAATGGCATGTACTGCTAAAGGTCCAGATTTCTGCAATACTGGGCAGAAGGAAAGAACGAAGGTGCAAAAAACAGTACAATGCCATGGCTTTAATTTAATTTTCTAAGGCAAATACCTCCTTGTGACTCTGCATAGTACAGAACATGCTGTACAGCGTGGTGTCTACATTTTTTCACTGACACAGAAAGTGAAAGGTGCAGTCTGGGTCCTTGGTATTGCAACACATGAAGAGGCCATAGGACACTTCTCTTGTCTGAGCCCACATGAAACAACACATGCCTGGACTCCTTGGCACTGCTCTCCCAGGTAGCACATAGTCTTTTTACAAGCTCAGTAACAGATAGAAAATCCTTCAAAGAAAGGCCATAAATGCAGAGTAATAGAAGTGAGGGGTGAGTGTGAGAAGAACAAGAGAAGAAAAACAGAGTGGAAGAAAATCTCTGAAAATGAGCATACCAAGAAAAATCTGTTGGTACCCATCTTTCAGGTAGGCCCAGCATAAAAAGCTAGAGGGAATATATGCTTCATCTGTATGGGATGACCCATTTCTTGTTGTGTTACCCAGGGAAAGGGTAGCAGGAAGTACTGCAAGGGAATAGCACCCGCAACCAGCTGCGCTGCATGTAGTACTCGATCCCTCACATCTGCCAAGCCTGAAGCTCTCCGGGGCTTGGAAGATGACGGCTGTGTGTAATAAGGTGGCAGAACCAGTCTCGCCTGTGTACGTGTGAGTGAACCACAGAAATTAGGTAAAATGTGTCTTGGGAGACCATTATGTTGTAGGTTCTGCATATCTGCAAAGCTAACTCTGTGACATTTGGGTATCTGGTGAACACTCATTTATCACAATCTGCCCTACATCTAGAGTATGTCTTTTTGCATATTGCCATTGTTTCTGAAATGTTGTCTAAGGAAAAAAAGCAAATTATTTGCATGGGAACAACTACAGGACTACAACATTTTTCTTCAAGTACCGTGCTGCAGTTTATGACACAGATTTGGAAATGAGTAAGAAAAGAAACACACACCCTGTTCAAACAAATTCCATAATCTCTGGGCTCATCTAAACTAGCACACATGGGGAGTGTCACAGATTGTCCTAGAGCTATTGTAAACTTGTGAAAACGTCCCGTCCTCTCTGTAATCACCTCAGCAAACAAATGTGCAGGCTATTTACAGTTTTTCAGGGAGTGATGGCTAAATCCTGAGGCCATTTTTGTATAATTATGTGGGGTCAACATAATTCAGATCTTGAATTTGAAAACTCAGAACCCCTGAGTAGCTAAATCTGTTCAGGATATGCAGTATGAAGTGACTGTAGTTACTTGCTTTACGTCATTACCATTGTGGGTTAGGTGCTCTTCAGAATCTGATTACATCTTTGATAACAAGATAGCATGATACTATGCACCTTTACTTTCTTTACCTTCACTCATAGGTAAGAAACCTCACCATTTATAAACAAATAACTGAAGTCCACACATAGACATGCCTGGTCCTATTTCTCACTGAAAAAGAATATAAACCAATAAAATTGGTATCTAACAGGTAGGACTCCCTAACATGTTGTTTGCACTCATGGATGACAACACCGATATGGGATGCACAGTGTTAACAGGCAGGGAGTTCTCACTCCACCGGTGTGCGTGACACCACAGAAACAGCACATCACCTTCAACTCCAACAGACTTTATTACCGGAATGAACACTAGGAATAAACCATAAAGACAATGGGAAAAGAAATCTAGTGTATATTTCTGGAGAACAAATAATCTGTTTTGTAAAATTATCTGTTCTGAATTACACCATGTCCCCCTCTGAAAAAAGTTGTGGTATTTATTTTTCCTCTTTTCATGTAATTCCAGCATTCCAGAAACTCCCTTTCACTGGAGCAGAGTTAGTCATTCTGGCTGTTACAGATAGGCACTGGGGATATTATAGCAATTTTGCTTTAATATGGCATTGAAAAAAGAAAAAACGTGGGCACGTTTCATGGTTCAAACCTGGTATTATTGAATTGTACTGCAGCAACATGGATTGTGCTATTAACAAAGTGATTAAACTCTTCATAATTTCACATGATATGCTGTTCACATGACAGACTAAAATACAATTACTTCTATCATATTGGTAGGTCTTAATTGGATTATCTTTATAGAAGATGATTCATGGGACCGAAAAGGCTGGCAAACAAAGTTCACTGACTTGATTTGAAACACAGTACAAAACATCCAATATAAACATGTCAAACTGCAGCACAGGCAGGCAAGATTTTTGCAGTCTGTGATACAATCTAAGTCCTTTCGTAATATTTCATAAAATCAATTTTTTTTCTGCTCTTCTTGAGGTTCTGTAGTATCACTGGCTCTCTTGACTACAAAGAAATACACAGTGCCAACTCCAGAACACTAAAATAGAGGGTGTAGAAGCAATTCTTACTTGTAATAATATTTATAAACTTATTATTTCTGCTTATTCTCTTTTGATTATTATTAGTATTATCTAATGTTACACAATTTACTGTTTTACATTCTACTTGACAATTCTAATAAACATACTTGATTGAAAAAAAAAAAGGTTCTTAAAAAGATTCTTAGTTGACTGAAAAAAACCAAGATTCTTAGAAAATTGCAGGCAACTACTGACGTAGGATTTAGAGTCTCTGGGGTATAATTGCATGGCAACTGATCTTAACTCTCTGTATGCTGGTGTTGCCCAGAGTACCAGCTTGCTTACAAAGATATGTGAAGAAAAGTCCTCTCAGAAATCTTCCAGAAGATCTTGGTCAGATCTTGGTCTACTGAAAAATACTTAATAGGAATGTATTGGAGGAAGGTGTGCTCATTCCTCCACCGTGGTGTCCTCTCTCCGATTAACCTGTTGAGGGTGCAGCAGTTGTAAATTCCTTCACAGAAATGAAATAGTGTCATCTGAGTGCAGTGTGAGGAAAGTTTGGGTGGACAGTGACTCTCTGTGATGGACCTCCAGGAATGAAGGCAAGGTGGAGCACTGGCCAGAGGGGTAAAAACCAGCTTCTCCAGTGTGGGGTACTCCCCTTATTCACAGCAGCTGTAAAAGCCACTGCAACCGTCAAAGCCACATAACTCCCACTACCTTCTGTGCTGTGGGAGCCTGTAGCAGGGCTGATAACACAGAGCAACCTGCAGCAGCCACTGATAACACAGAGAGGCCCTCTCTGCAACACTGCCCTGCAAAGGACTCACTCCACCCTCAGTCAAACCAAAGGCTGAAAGAGCATTCAGCCAGAAAAAGGGAAATAGTGGCCATTCTCCTGTGACTACGAGTGACCACAGTTCTGCTGAACACTGAACCAGTGCACAGGACAGCAATGTGCAGATGGCTAAGCAGTTTGGCAATTTAAGTCTCTCCTATTGAACTCCTACTTTCCTCTCATTTATCTAAATATGCTGTAGATGAATCTCATGTGTACGTATCTTCCAAATACTTTCAGTATGCAGATGTAACTTCTGAGAAAGCCAAGATAGGAAAATACAGCTGAAGGAAAGAAAAAAAATTTACAATCATGCTTCATCTGTATATGTATCTCAGTACACTAGTGAGAACAGAGAGGTATTGTGAAGAATTCATTCCTTGGTTAGTCCCTAACTCTGTTAACATAAATCAAGTTGTATCAGAGATACAGTTTGCCTCTTTCACAGCTTTTCAACAGACTCAGTGACTTATTAGATTTGTGAATTAAAGTACAGTACTTACAACCCTAACATAATAAACACCATCTTATAAAGATTATGTCATAAATTAAGTAATTTGGGAAAAATGACAGTTCTTTCCCAGCCTATATTTCCTCATGAATTTGGATGTGTCCTGATGAAAGCACCTGTTCTGTTGGGGAATACTGTGTGAAACTCATCAAGGCTCCAGGAAAAGTGAACTCAAACTGGAACACACACAAAGAAGGACTATAGAGTGATGAAAAGAATGAGGAGCCTACCTTCTGAAAGGAGATTAAAGAGCTTGGTTTGTCCAACCGGGACGAGTGAGCTAGAAATACAGAAAATGGCTGAATAGCAGAGAAAGAGCAATGTTTTAACAAATGGATGCATATTGAACTGCATACATTTAGACTGGAAATTGTAAGGCTTTCAACAATCAGACTGATGAATATAGCTTACTAGGAAGATGTGCAGCACCGAGAAGCCTATCCAGCTTTAAGGTGGAGCATGATATGCTACAGAAGTTTATATAAAATGGTGTAACCTGCAGCAGCAGTACACTAGATGTGATAACCCAGAAGGTATCTTTCTATCTCATGTTCCTGTGTTTTAGAGTAAATTTGAAATGAAATGTGACAATGGTAACTTGCCCTTCTCCTTTTGCAGACGTTTCCCATGAGCCCTTTCAGCTGTCACTTCTAAACCCACTACCATTCTCCTTCACCCTAACCATCTGTAACTTGGGTGCCTTCTTTAACTATGACCTCTCTCCTCTGCAGTCATCCAGACATGTACAGGTCGTCTTGTCTCCAAGTCTGCTCAATTTGCTGAAATAGTGCTTTAATTTGGACCCCTTTTGTCATTCATTTCAGATACTGTCAAGTCCCCAGCTCTGGTGTTCCAAGTGTCTAACATTTTGCTTACATGTCCTAACATATGTACAACACCAATGGCACCATTCCAATGCCACCAAAAAAATCAGAGCTTCTCATCCTTTCTTGTAAAAGCCCACTGATCTTCTGTTCTCCTTCTAAAACATTTGCTTGCTATCCCAAAGCTATATGAGCACCTTTGTACATCCTGTATAGCCCAAGAGATATTAGCTCAATAGAGCACGTAAGGAAAAATACATCTTCATTTAAGACCCCTGAAACACACAAGAAACTAAATGGTTGGCAATGGTACAAGAAAGGTGAAAGGCTATTACTCTGGAATATCTTCCAGATTCTGACCCTTGTTACAGCTTCTGTTTTAAACAGTGATGAGAGGAAAGGACAGTAAACAGGACATACTGTTCTAGCTATCCCCTTGCAGGGGATATTGCCAGTGCAATAATTCTGACAATAATAAATTGAGATAAGCAGCCAGAAAGGCAATTTAGTGGAAACTAAAGAGAGACAGATAGTGACATGTAGAAACATCACTTTATGAAACTAATGAAGACACCAAAGTGTTGAGAAATCAGATACATGACCTAGAAAATTAGTTCAGATTAAGCAAGGCCAGGTTGTTTGTGGTTCCAAAAGCATGAAATGACCAAGAAATGGCTGTTTTGCAATATATTGTGAAAATACTTTGATTACATAAAATCCATAGAAATTGTTATCATGTCACATTTAATCTTCTGGCATGCTAATGGGTTCTCATGGAATGTGCAATGCATGGAACAATGGTAGACAGAAAAATAAATCTGGAACACTTAGTCCAATATAGCCCTGATCTTCAACATAATATATGATAAAGATGTGATCTCACACCATGAGATATTGTTGTGGGGCCATAAGTAAGAATGTCTTCCACAAATCCTATGAGGCTTTTGTAAAAAGCCTCTTTTTTTTTTTTGCAAATTAATTTGCAATATAATTTTTTTTTTTGCAAACAGTGCAAGTGGTGTGAGTAGCTTCAACCTGAACATTATCTATTTGCTGGGGTATGTGAGAAGAAAGTGCCTTTATGCTTTGTTAAGGTGTAAACGGAAAACAAAAAATATTTTTGCAATTATATTATAGTATTTTCCCTTAAATAATATTGGGAAATTGGAAACAGTAAATATTTTGCTGGTATTAGTATTGGTGTTATTGTTTCAAATGGAAAGAAGTATTTCATTGACGTTGGTAGCTTTGGGGCTTTGCAGAGTGTAAACTGACCTTAGGGCCACTCCTTCCAAAGCTCCCTTCATTTAAAAGTTCAGCTCTAGTGATAGCTTCACTTCATTCACACAAAGCGAAACCCTTTATGTTAAAACAAGACACAAAATACACGGACAATAGGAAAACACTTTACATGCCAGAAGAACAAGTAAAAGTTAGGTTTTCTTTGCTTCAAAACAGTGCAAGAGCAAAAAAGGCACCATGCTTAACTTCAGCTATCTTTGGCTTCTTTTGTTGGCTGAAGTTTCTGGCTCAGAGCATTTTTGATCCTCAGTAGTAAATACGTGAAACTCTCAGATGAAACTGTTGGCCATTCTCCATTTTACTTTCTGTCTTTCAAATTAAATTCACAGAATCACAGAATGGTCAGGGTTGGAAGGGACCTCTGGAGATCATCTAGTCCAACCCCCCTGCCAGAGCAGGGTCACCTACAGCAGGTTTCAGACATTCTTTCTGAACAGATCCCATTCTGTATTGAGCTGCACGCAGTGTGACTAAGAAGAACAGACAGATAAGCATCACAGCTGTCTAAAGAGGCATAAAAAGTCACAAGTATCATCTATGCCGCTCTAAACCACACCAGGAAGAAACCAGGATCTTCTGTCAAATTTCCATGCCATCACAGTTGATTCAGGATGTCTGGTCTTCACTTGTTACAAATTCCAAATTAATAAAAAGTTATGCTTCAGAATTCAAGAAAGGAATTAGATGCTTGCTTTACAACTACACTCGTCAGAAACAGACAGGGTAATAATTCCTCTAGTATATTCCCTTTAATTTTTTTCCTGATGTGAAGAAAAGTGCTCTGGTTTTGCCAGTGTATTTCAAGAGGCAATTAATCTGCTTCACTGTTTGCAACCTTTACCCTGTACTGTGCAAGCAAAGAGAAATGCTACAGAAGACAGCCTAAACTAAGCTAACAGGCTACTTTGTGGTAAAGGTACAAGGAGGTGGAAATGAAAAACAGCAAAGCCTTACGCCATATGCAGAACGGGCTTTCTATTTTAAATTACACTCGTCAGAGGCAGAAACAACTTACTGGGAGAAACTGAAAGACTTTTTAGGTTTATGGGGTTTAGAGGCTGCAGGCTACATCTGCAAAAGCAACTTCCCAGCCTCAGGAGGATGGTGAGCTCCCTGGATACAGGGTGGCCTTCCGTGTGGTGAGAGGCTGTCAATAGAGTGACACATGACTAATTGTTCTGTTGTTGTCTTTGCCCTGCGAGACAGTCATTCTTGTAAGAATGCACCGGTGGGCTTCCAGTAATGCTAGCATGTGCTGACACTCCTCTGTTGTGGATGAATTTTAAAGGAACTAGTGCTTTTAAAAGCAGGTGTGAAATCCCCTCTTATCTGACTACAGAGGGAGCCTAGCCTTTCTAGCCACAGTTAGCAGGTGTGAATGCACCTGACAATTATTTATTTTTTTTTAAACACAGACCTGTGAATAAAATATATTCTTATAGGGAGATATTACTACTTAATACTGTAATATAAAACAGTAATTTTCATTAAAACAAAACATAATAGATTTTTGGCATATGGACAGCTGGGGTGATACCATAAAGCACAAAACAGAAGCTCCAATGGCTGCTGCGCTCATCAAATCCTAGCAAACAGCTATAGCTATACCACTTAAAGTTTCTGCAATGCTGGCATTACAGATAGGAACTATGCATATTGCAATCTCGCTCTCAAGTGCAGGGACGCTAGCCTCAACCTTCCAACACGGGAACCACAGGAGCAAGGTGCCTGACCCTGCAGAGCCCTAATAAGCTTCCCTTCACTTCAGAGGTGCAGAAGTCAGGTATTCGGGCATGCTGGAGACGTTGGCCCACCCCCTCCCCCTCTCAGACACCTCAACGTTACCACCACCACCGCTTCCCGCAGCTCCGCATTCCCCCGGTGCCGCGGCCGTCCCGCGGCCACCTCGGACAGCTCCCGCCCCGCCCCGCCCCGCCCCGCCCCGCCCCGCGCGCACGGCGGTGAGGCGGAGACCCCGTTCCTCTGAAGCTCCGAGGGGTACGGCGTGAGCGCCCGGCGTCACGTGTGTGCGTGGAGAGGAGCGTGAAGGAGGCCGTTAACGGCAGAGTACAAAGGTGTTCTTCGCCGCATTAAGGCACCTTTGATAAACACGATTTATGGGTGGGTGAAGAAAGGATACCTGCCGTTCACAGCCTCTCGTGACGGGTGGCTCTATCAATCGAAATACTGCATTTCTCGTATATTCCTCATGAATATCTGAACAATGTCAGTGTCCCACACGCGTGCTGTTGAAAAAAAACAACCTTCAGAGTCACAGGCAGGCAGGCTCACTGGTACCTGAGGTTCTGAATTTGCTTAGGAAGTGACAGACTGACATCCCATTAAGCGACAAATAAAAGTACTTGTAACCTGCAAATTTACACGAACCGAATCCCTCAGAATCATGCTCTCCAACCACAGAACTATTACAAAAAGATATTGGTCTAACAGATTTGAAAAATACAAGTATTCAAAAAAATTGCAACCTACTTGTGTATACTCTCTACGTGTACAAAAAGATCTCTGCTTTAGTATAGCGTGTTACTGCAACTCAATGCCTGAGACCGTATCTACTCAATTCACTTATGCTTTCATTTCCACTGTAAGAAAAAAGCTGTTCTGCTGAAGAACTGCCCAGGACTACAAGGTATTAGGCTATGACCTGAAGACTAATGAGTAAGTATTTACACATCATCAGCCCTTTACCTTCGTGACTGGTTTGGTTGCGTTGCAGCAGTGACCTCTTGGAGACAAAGTGATGATAAAAAATAGATGCTCTATCAGAATCCTATGAAGTGTGACTTAAACTCTCCCTTTGCAATTGTCCTTTGTAAGCCTGTTTCTGGGTGAGTAAATTTCAGGGATATTTCTGGTTTATTTTTACTTGATTGTACAAACTGGAAGCAATATAACTTTCTTTATTAAAGGCTGAAGAAGCCCTTGAAGTAAGTCAACTTTTAAAGTGCTTTTGTTAGCTCAGCTGCTTTGGGCTCAGTAAGGCCAGCGGAGCAAAAAGATGCAAGATACCCCTCCTTTCACAGCTACCTCCGTGAGGCTGCCACTCTCCTGCCCCTCTGCCTCCCAAAGAAGGGCAGTGAGACAGGAGAGGCACACATGAGCCCAAACCTCAGCACAGATGACCCACTGCACGCTCTAAATATGCACGAAGAACTAATTATTGCTTGCTTCTTAGGCCGAGTATTCCGGCAAATCTATCACTGAAATTATACAGAATGCAAGCCTCAGAATTAGCCCTGAATCTGAAATTCCGTCAATTTCAGACTCCAAATCTGAGTTCATAGATCTCCCCACATCAGTTTGGTGGTCTGAAACAGAATCTCTACTAAAGTAAGAAAAAAACCCTCTTGAGTCTTGAGGTTTGTTTTCCTTGAATATAGGTGTTTTCACCAAAAAGATGTGACATTCTTAAGATATTCTGGGCACAAATTTTAAAGAATTCCTCCCTCCTCCCCCAACTGCTATAAAAGAAATTCCAATGTATTTGAAAATGTAATGACAGGCAAATGATTGAATGCTTCAAATATCAACACACAAAGTAATTACTCCTGAAGTAAGAAGTGTTTGGAATTCTGAGGGATTTCTGTCTGTTTCTGTCTCCTCTTGTCAGAGGAGGGCACAACAAGTAATCAGGAAAACTTTTCAGCTTAGTAAGGGTACTAGCAAAGATAAGCACATCTCACTAGGATGCTGAACACGGCTCTGATAATGATGAGCGAAAAATCATGATTCCATACGATAGTGCTGGAAGATCAGGCACTTTGCAGCACAGCTGGACAGCTTTCACAGTACATCTCCACAGCTTCCTGCATTCAATATTTCCACTCCTCACTCATGCGTATCTCTCTGAAAATTCTAAACATATTTTCTGCTTTCAAAATGATAAGTGATACTCTTCTGTTCATGAATGCTAAATTGTTCCTCCAAACTAAGTAGATTAATAAACCTCAGAGCAATTTCCCAGTGTATATAAAAAAAGAATAAATATGTAAATTTAATTCTGAAGGGTTTGTGAACTACAGGTATATTACAAACATTCCTCAAGCTGTAACAAAAAGATAACACACAATTCAACTGAGCCATCCTTACAAGAGTTTCAGTGTTCTCCTTGTGTAACTTATTTCACCTCCAAGAAATACTGAAAATGCAGCAGGTACATAGCTACTTGCAAAATGCAATTTGGTCCAAAGCTCAAGGTGGAAAAGAACTGAGATTTTTCAAATACTGAATGCATGGAGGAAAACACACATGTATACGTAAGTACATCTCTGATCACAGCCTATAAATAGCTGGGTGGAATTCCAAAAGAATAATTCTCTCCTGGACAAACACGCACAGAAATAGGTATGTTCCAGCCAAAATTCAAATCAGCAGAAAGTCATCTGAAAGAGACCCATCAAACAGCAAGTGCTGTTAATGAAGTACTTAAAGCAGCACCTCTCTACAGGAGTAATAATGTGAAGGAAGCTCTGCTTGCTTAGCATCAAAATAGTCACCAGGAGAAAATGAAAAGGGTGTTTGACTACGACCAAAATTACGTCCTATGGAAAACTCTTTGGCCAAGTCATTTGACAGCTGCTCTTGGCCCTTTTCCCTACACATTCTTAATAAGATGGCATTCAACTCATTCCTCCCTCAGTAACTTGCTAGCGAGCAAAGGAAAGATCCACCTATTCTTTACAACGAAAGCCTCACTGAAAGCCCGGTGGCATTGCCAAACTTTTTGCGTTGCGTTGCTTTCTTGGGCCATCAGAAGCACCCCATCAGAAGCCACCACCAGTGCTCTCCCGCCCAGCAGCCTCCATCTCGGTGGGGCTCCCACCTGCAGACGACCCGAAGGCGCCCCGAGTCCGCCTCGCTCCCCCATGGTCAGTCCCGACTCGCCACGCTGCCCCGTCCCCCCACGGGCTGCAAACGCGGCCCGAGGCACCACCTGCAGCACCCACGCACGGAGGGCTCACAGCCGTATGCGCACTGGCAGGTTCTTCACAACACAGTTTTACCCTGCTAATTACCAGACCTTTGTCACTCGGGCTGGAGGGACGCAGGCGGGGCGCGCCTGGGCACCCCGCCGCCCACCCCACCGCCCGGCGGCGCCGCGCTGACCCACGCCAAACCCCCTTTCAGACCGGCCGCCACAGCGCCGGGCCGCTGCGGACCTGTTCCCCGCCGCCGCGGCTACGCGGCGCCCCGGCCCCGCAGCACCTCAGCCGGCCTGCGCGCCCCCGGGGGAAGGCAACCGGCCCCCTCCCCCCTCCCCCGCCGCCGTTAGAACCGTTAGCCTTCCACGGCACCGGCACCGCGCGGGGGGGAGGGGAGGCGGGAGGGCCGCGGATCGCTCCGCACCGGCCCGGCCCGGTCCTGCGGCCGCGGAGCGCCCCTCGCTGGCGTTGCCCGGCGCTCCGCCGCGGGCCCCGGTCTGGCGCCGCGCCGGCCCTGCGCCGGGCAGGGCCGTAACGTGCCGGGCAAGGCCGGGCGGGGGGCGGCCGCGCCGCATTCCCTCCCTGCTGCCCGCTTCCCGCCCCCCCCCCTCCGCCTCGACCACCACCATCCACTCACCCATCAGCACGGCAGCCACCGTGCTGAGCAGGAGCCAGTTCCTCCTCAGGAAGCCCGGGCAGCTGCATCCCTTCCTGCCCGCCTTCGCCATAGCGGGGGGCGGCGGCAGNGTGGGTGGGGGGGGGGGTTGGGGGTGACGGGCCTGGGTCGCTCCACGCGTGCGGAGCCGGGCCGAGCGGAGCGGTACCGGCGCCCTGCCTGCGTGCGACCCGCGCCGCTGCGCGGTTACAGGGGGGAGGCGGAGACGTTGCACCTCACCTGGCAACGGGCGAGCCCGGCCCTCCGCCCGCCCCTCGGCATGCCCGCCCAGCCCGCCGCACGCCCTGCGCCTCCCTGCCCAC
>RSEF01000031.1:27971784-27992722 GCA_003993805.1 Himantopus leucocephalus | reverse complement strand
GCCCAGAATGTGGTTGGCTTTCTGGGCTGTGAGCGCACATTGCGGCTCATGTTGAGGTTCTCATCAACTGACGGCCCCACGTCCTTCTCAGGGCTGCTCTCAATTTGTTCTCCGCCCAGCCTGTAATTGTGCTTGAGATTGCCCTGACCCACATGCAGGACCTTGTACTTGGCCTTGTTGAACTCCATGAGGTTCACACAGGTCCACCTCTCCAGCCTGTCCAGGTCCCTCTGGATGGCATCCCTTCCCTCCAGCGTGTCAACTGCGCCATGCTACTTGGTCTTGTTGGCAAACTTGCTGAGGGTGCACTCCATCCCACTGTCCATGGTGCCAGCAGAGATGTTAAACGTCACGGGTTCCAGTACCAACCCCTCAATAATGCGACTTTCACTGCTTACCACTTGGACGTCAATTCATTGACCGGAACTCTCTGAGTGCAACCATCCAGCCAATTGCTTATCCACCAAGTGGTCCCTCCGTCATGTCTCTCCAATTGAGAGACCAGGATGTCATGCGGGACAGTGTCAAATGCCTTGCACAAGATCTTCCCTTTGCCTGGGGCCTGGAGGAAGGAGGGTGTCTGCTTCTTACTTCCCAACATCATTCACTGTCCATACAACCAGGCTGACAGGAGAAGCGAGTATAAGGTGTGCACAAGGAAGGCTGCCTCCATGCTAGATAGTAATCCAATGAACACAGCAAGAAATCAGAAATTACTGTGTGAACAGGGGGGTATGTTGCTATGCTGCCTTGCTTCAGTGCATGGAACTATAAAGTCTTTTCAGTGATGGATCCACATGCGCCCATGGTTACAGATAACAAAGCTCCTACGTGGTATTTTCTAAAACACTAAGGGTATTGAGATAAGAGAAATTATCTGATCTGACCATCTTTTAATTAAAAGTGAGGAAAAAAAACTTCATGAATTACTGGAAAAAATGCTAAGTATGTATCTCTAATGTGAAGAAAAGAACAAATATGCAGTGAAGGCTGAACAGTGCTAGAAGTTGTTGTGGGAGATGAAGTGTTGAGTCCAGAGAATTATTTTTCTAAAGTGTTTTCATATTGCACCTCCATAGTTGGCTGTTCTGCATTGTAGTCAAGTGGTATCATCAAAGAAGTATTCCTACAACACTGACAGAATCGATCCACTTATTTTGCAGTTGAGTGCAATGCTGTTTAATGGGCAAAGTGTTTCCCTGTAGATTTCAGTTGAGTCCTACCATTCATAATGTATGAGGAAGTTTTAACAATATTATTTTTTTGTTTGCCTCTCAAGTAATGCCACTTGCAGGTCAGTTGAAATAACAGTCTGTGCTCTCGCACATATACAGATAGATGTTCTGTGTTCCTTTCTGGCAGATTCAAACAGTAATTTCCCAATGGCACTGAAACTGGAAGGTATTATCTATAATTCCAATACAATTCTCTCTTGTTCTTTCAAATGTCTGTATATTTCCATTTTAACTATAATAGTATTTTTTTCTCTGTCTGTATTGTAGTGGTATTTTAAGAAGCTGACGAATACCAAAATTTAAAACATGAAACTTAGGTTTTTTTCACCTGTTATTATTCAACATTAGATTAATATACCAGTACAGTAATATATTACATTACTAGCGGAGTTCCTCTTGATTCATACCAGTTATTTGAGAAGAATATGAGGCTTCCACAATGTATTAATTTTTCAAAAATACAAGCTAAATGGTTAGGCTAAGTTTTGTAGATAGAAACTTACCAGAAGCTGGTAAGAGTAACGAATGCTATAGAGAAGTGGTAGCATAAACCAAAGATGTAAAGCTGTGTGTTTTCTGCAATAGAAGAGCACATACTGTATATTATTCTAACAAGGACAAAAGCAGAAGTCATTTAATGTCACTGATAACAAATAAGGAGTTACCCATTGCAGCTAAAACATTTATATTTTAGTTCAGTTAAACATTTACTGGTCTGTGCACTCGTTAACTGATCACTTCTTAGTTTTTATGCAAAATAAGAAAACAAAGTAGCTTTCAAAATAGCTTTTTAATAAGTGGGAGGCCTCCCTGATATAAATAAAACATTCAGAATTAATATGAGATATTATAAATGTCTGCAGATCTACTTGAAAGTCTTTGTTTTACAGTATGCTTTTTTCTCCTGGAAGTTTCCTGAACCTGTCTTGTTTCATAATATATTCTTAGTTTAGTCATTACAAGCCCACTGTTTTCATTTGTTTAAATTTAGTGGTTAAAGTGTTCCATAGAAGTAGGTGATCTCATTGCTGTCTGCTTTAAACCAGCTAAGTTAATCACCTGTGAGGTATTGTTTTCACCGGTCAGTTCTGGATAATTTTTTACTTTGGTTCCACTTGAAGGGAGACATTGTTTTTCATTGTGCTTTGTCAGTCTCTTTTGTCTCACAGTAGAGCTGCTGAAAGTACGTGCTTGATTACTTCATACAATGAATGGAAAATAGCATTGCAAATTAGTGCAAGCTAATTTACCAAGTGGACTCTGAGAGTAAGGAAACTGCCCTTCCGAGATTCAAAGCATGGAGAGCTTTTAAAGTGCATACATAATATTTTCTCATAATACAGTGTGGTCATATAATCCTGTTTAGTGTATTTCCTCCAGATTATTTTTCTTGATTGTAAAGATTAAGACTCTGCAAACAGTTAAGAACATGGGAATTGCCAATACTAGTCAGATTAATGGTCTGTCTAACTTGCTGTTCAGAGTGGGCATAGTCAGAGGCTTTGGAGGAAATTTCTTACTAGCAAGGCATTGCTGTTTCTAAGTGTTAAGAAAATTGTGAGCTAAGATCATAACCATGAGGTTAAAAACAGTGAGGTTTTAGGATCATAGAGTCATAGAATGGTTAGAGTTGGAAGGGACCTTAGAGATGATCTAGTTCCCACCACCCTGCCATGGCCAAGGACACCTCCCACTAGACCAGGTTGCTCAAAGCCCCATCCAGCCTGGCCTTGAACACCTCTAGGGATGAGGCCTCCACAGCTTCTCTGGGCAACCTGTTCTAGTGCCTCACCACCTTCACAGTAAACAATTTCTTCCTAATATCTAATCTAAATTGACCCTCTTTCAGTGTTAGGCCATTCCCCCTTGTCCTATTGCTATACTCCCTGACAAAGAGTCCCTCTCCATCTTTCCTGTAGGTCCCCTTTAATTACTGGAAGGCTGCTATAAGGTCACACTGGAGCATTCTTTTCTCCAGGCCGAACACGACCAACTTCAGCCTGTCTTCATGGGAGAGGTGCTCCAGCCCTCTGATCATCTTCATGGTTCTCAATTTCAGAGTTTTCTCTGTAACTACAAAGCCTTGATTTTTTAAAAAAAATTATTTAAAAAAAAAATAAAGGCCAAGAATCACTGTTTCACTTACATGTAGTTTCTGTGTGGTGTAGTGTAGTTGAGAAACCACTATATTTCGTAAGACTTCCAATAAAAATCATAATTTGGCAACTTTTTGAGCCATAGTCTAGTAATTTTCTTGTACCCTGAAAAATTCCGGATTGCATGCCATGCAGAAATTGCTCATACCTAATGTAATTTTGACTGAATTTTTGTGTAGTTCACCTACAAGCCTCAAGGTCTCCCAAAAAAGACTTGGGCTCAGAGAATGATATGAGTGTGAAGAAGCCCAGATTCCCAAATAGACAAAGATTTTAGCTGATCCTATGCTAATAGAGGGAAGTGGCAATCTTCCCCCCTATTCTGCCTTTTTTTTCCCCTTTGAAGCTCCAGTTTACCGTACTTCAAGAGGGTTTCAAGGGATCTGGTATCTTTAGCTGGTGTCTCTCGTTATGTAGTTGGTGTGCATTAGTGCCTCTTAGCTGGCTGTAGAAACAATAGAGAGGTGGCCATTGTGTTTAAAGACAAAAGGACAAGTGCTAGCTCTCTAGTAGTCATTAATAATATGACTAAAATTGGTGGAGGGGAAGCCTGAAAAGTTTGGCAGCCCCAAGGCGAGAGGGATTAGGATATTTCCCATCTGGAAACAAGTCTTCCAAGCAAACCTTTTGAGTTTGTTCAGTCAGCAGCTACTGCGAAACCCCTCCAACTAGGGTGCTAACAACCCCACAGGCAGGGGGACACACAGCAAAGATGAACGTGACTGCATCATCCAGAAGATTCATGTTGCGGAAAAAGACCAAATTTGGTTTGAAAAGGCCTTGGTGATTTACATCTAATCTACATGAAGATCACATTAACAGAGTCTTTCTTACTGCTTTGGTCTCTTTTGTCTTGAGTATTTATTTTCTTACAATATGCTTTTCTGGGTGTGGCCTTTTGTCCCTGTTTTGGTGAATACAGAATCCTTGCAAACAAGACTGGAAACCAGTTACAAGGGAAACGTTAAAACTGACGGTTTCCAAAGCTCTTAATTACTGTATGCGAGCAGACAGAAAATTCCCTAGGGAAATTACCTTTTGCTCCTTTGTTGCAGTTCTTTTCTTTCTAGCTGTTATTCTAATAGTAATGACAGGACAGATTTTCAGATAATTTTAATAGCTTTCTTTCATATTGATTAATTCAGTTATTGCAGAATTTGTTGATCAAAGAGGTGATTGAATTTGATCTGGTGTTATGTATTTGGTATGTTGTGCATTTCAGAACACCAAACAATTAAAACTGGTTTTGTTCTTACATGTTTTTGTTTTATTATCATTTATACATGGGAAGCATAGTTAACACTTTCAAAGGTTTGGTGAAGCAGTTTCATTTTATAACTTGAGTTACTTGGCAGAATTAACAAGTTACTACTCTTGACTTGGAGAAGTAGGCAAAGAAACTGGTTGGTTTTCAATCAATATCTGATAAAAGAAAATGTGTTTAAATGAAAGTAATGTCATATTGGACTCTGCCTTCAAAAAGTATGAGTGATGTAGATTAAGAGAATCTTATTTGAAATTCAGTGTACCTGAATCAAAGTAGCTGTATTTTTCTGTATTCTCTGAATGTCCTTCAGAAGATTGCAGTGAAGTATTTTTGCATGTCAAGGATGAGTGAAGCTTAACTATTAACCAACTATGGAGAATAAACAGGGAAAACAGGCAAGCTAATGAATGAGGAAGTGAACGGATTAAAATATTACCATAAAATATTTTTACTGTTTATACTTGTTAACTATTACTGGTAGTTATTGATAAAGAGCAGTTTTGATTTATGTGTAATATGTTTATTTGGAAGAAATGGCATGTTCATCAACCACAGCTCTTGCTGTGAGCCATCTCTGGACTGATGCCACCTCCTCAACTATTGTTGCCTTTATTGGACTATCTCCTGATTTACATCTTAGTATATAAGAGAAGAAATTGCTTCTATTGCTTATTTAAAATGTTAGGTCTACGTATTTTTCTTAGAATCTACAGCCTCATTCAAAACCCACTGACGTCATCCAAAGAGGTTCCCATTTATCTCGGCTGATGTGGATTCAAGACATTAAGGAATTCCTGATTGTCCTTTCACTGTCCTGAAGTTTTCAGGCTTTGGATCAATGATACAGCAAACCTGGACTGAGGGCTCTTCTTGCACTGTGAATATATGATGCCAAATGCTGGTGTGGGACATAGTCATTCTGCCAGTTACATTTATTCAGCACTTCCAAACACATTTTCTGACAGCTTGTCTTTTAGCAGCAGGCTTATGCCAGCTCAGATGTCCACGTTGCACCCATTTAACTTCATGCTAGATCAGATGTGGTCTGTGCTCCTGCAGCTGGCTCAAAGTCAGTGTTCCTATCTTGTGCTCTGACTTAGGTCAACAGATGTGATTGTATGCTCACGTCTGATCAGACGAAATTAATACTGCTCAGTGACCTGCAGGGCACAGACAAAGTATTAATGATGGTCTATTGGCACATTTACAACTTTACAAAGCAGTGGATAAAATGTTGTGACTTTGCTTTTCATAGCAGTAGTCTTCTACTTCGCAGTCGCTTTTAATGTGGGGAGCTGATGATAGATTCTTTCTTGATAATCTGCCTCACGCCTTTTAAGTGGAAGAATTGTCATTTTTTGCCGTAACAGCAAATGTTTATCAATGATAAAAAGAACAAAACCTTTTCCTTCCACTTCTGCACCAGAGAAATGCCCAGGCAAATGTTTATCAGGACCGGAGTCTGGCATTACTTTTGTCTGTCATCCCAGTAATACAATCTCTCCAAAGTACTCCTTTCCTTATTTTTTCCATTCAGTGACCAGTGATGAGACCGTCTTTGGCCTTCATCCTTACACAACAAATTCTTTTAGCTGTTCTTGGCATCAGTGAGGTGCTGTTATGCACAGATAATGAGATCAGACCCTATCATTGCAAGAGAAACCAGGATGTATTGAAGATGCAACATTCTGTATTTACAGTACTGTTTTGACACTACTCCCTTTTCTGGTTCTGCTTTTGGGATGTCTTGGTTTTTTTTTTTTTTCCTGACATGTAAGTTCCAAGCAGCTCAAGTCTAATCCTGTATAAATAGCAATTTCACTGTGTGGTTGAGATTGTTGTTTGAACCGATTAGGTGATATATGGCCTGTCCCTAAATAGTAATCTCGATTCCTGGATATGATAAGGTAGATGTTATTGTTACCATTGAAATTTGTTGAAAGTGGCTTATGAATTAAGAGCATTATGGTGTCATCCAGGGAGGAATCAATATATATTTGGTACCTTTTTGTGGTAGAGCAGCTCTTCTCAATGCTAAATATTAGGTTTATATCTTACGAAGTAGTCGATATATGTAGGCTCTACAAGCATTACAGCTGTGTTTCAGTGTCAAAATCTGTTGGATTTCTCATGTTATTATAGCATGCTTCCCTGTCTTTTATACCCTGAAGTGCAGAAAGCCTTTGGTTCTACATACTAAAGACACTTTTCTGAAAAACAGCTGATTGAACATATGCAAGACACACACCTAGAGGCATATTATGTAGTATTATGTATTTTATGTGATGTGAAGGTGTTGTATAAGTTTTTAACTTCACCCCACCCAGCCTTTTACTAAGAGGAGTAGTGTTCATATTACTACCAGGGGCAACTTACGCTTTTTGTCTAATTTTTGCTTGCTGGTTCCATTTTAGCACTCTCTAACATTATAAAAGCAACTAATTCAGCTTTAGTGAGTTCAAAATATGAACTGCTTCAGAGGAAGGAAAAGAAAATGTCTTCTCTTATGCATTTGATTTAATTGGACATCTTTAGTCGGAGCAGACAGTAATCCTACAAAGCTTAAAAGCTTTTTTCCTGGTACCCACAATGGAGTTGAGTGCAGTACAAGGAATTCTCCTTACATGTTTGTCCTTGGAAATTTCCAGTCCTTCTAGCTAAATTTCAGGGTCGGTTATTAAATTTTTCTGCTTTCCTTACCTTGAGTTTTCAGTCAGATCTATATTCTTCACTTATGTTTTGAAGTAGTAGCAATGAATAAGTTGTTTTTCTTAAAGGGCTGCCATAGTTTCATACCAAGGAGTACATTTTGGTGGTGGATCATGCAGTCAGCTTGTAACATCTGTACATGAATTTACAGAGCACTTAGGATCCCAGTGGACTGAGAATTACGCATGTGCTCCTCACATATATGTGAGAGATTACTAATTAGTCGAAGAGAAGAAGAATAATTTGAAAAGAAGGCACAGACCTCTGAAACAGGAACAAACACATCTATTTCTTCTCTTATTTTTTTAAAAAAGCGCTATAATTTGGAATTCCTAGGGTGAATTGCAAATTTTTAAGATAATCCTATTTGATCTGGAGGAGATTGAAGGATTTGGATCTTCTTCCTATGACAGTGAGAGCCATAAATGTCTTAATGTATGTTTGTGTGAAGTTCACAACCCATTTGAACATCCTTGAGAAAAACTGGTATGTGAGTTGTACAACCAAGTCAAAAGTAGTTTTACTTTAGAAAATTTAAATTGAAGTACTTTTCACTATTTGTCCTGATGTTGCTATCCTGCTTTGGCGAGTAGTTTGAACACAGGGAAGCATCTAGAAATGTGAATAGTACAATTATTAATTTCCAGATGTGGTAAGAATTTGCTAGAGATCAAACAACTTCCATGTTATGACCTACATTTTAACTTTTTCATCTTGATGTGTTTTAATGCAGGGGATCTTGTAAACCAGCATCTGTGACCTAAATCAGAACACAAAGCACACTGAGCATTTTGCAGTTGTGTCCCACTTGCCGGCTACCTCTACAATTATCTCGTGCTACTGTGTAATAGCCGTCAGTTTAAGTCGTGGCAGCAGTGATTAAGAGCAGATTGTGGCCTTTTAAAGAAAGTCCAGAATGCTTTGCTTGATCCAGATTGAATTCCTCTCCCCAGACCTCTGAGGAATGCTGGGTTCCAGCTGTAACTCACTACAGACAGGGAAACTACGCAGCCTGTGTGCTTTGCCACACCAGGGTTGCAGGGGTTGCAATTTGCGTGCATGCCTGCAGTACCCTTGCTTTTTGGATGGCTCGTGGTAGGAATGGTGGAAGGGCTTGCAATGGCTTGGAGCTGTGTGTAGGGTTTGGTAGGATTCAAGGCATGGTGGTGCTCCTGCAGCCTCCCTGGGTTCTCTCTTCCTTCCTTCTTCAGAGAAAGGTGTGCTTATGATATTGCTGTCCCTCAGCTGAGGGCTGGTCTTTTACCTGGACTCTTCCAGTGGTGTTTTTCCTGATACTCACCTGTGATGCCTGGTGTTTAGTTTATGTACTTCAGCACGTTTTTTAAACATGCATAGTTTATTATTTCCCCTTTAGAATATTGCTTTTTGTGTTTGGAGAAGTTTGCAAAATCATTTTATTGGTCCCATGTTTTGTCCTCATCTGAAGATACTCAGTTCCAGTCACTTTTCCTACTTTGCAAAGCGATATGAGTTATGTGGCCTCATCATGGGTTCATGGGAGATGAATACTAACCTGCATTGTTTATTTTTAGGAGGTCTTGGTTATGAACCCCAGTGCAAGTCCATTGGAAAAGGCAGCTGCAGCAATGTAAGAGACACCAGCAGTCCCATGACAGTTCAACAGCTGGGACCTGTTTCACCTCTTGCTAATCAGGTTTCAACAGCATGCAACCAGATCAGCCCTAGCTTACAGAGGTCTATGGATGCTTCCAACCTGAGGGCTTCTCCATCAGATACAAGGTCCTGAGTTACTTTTTTATATTCAGTACTTTAAGGTATTTTAATTCTTCTGTAATTTAAATGCAACCTTTCTGATCCTTAAAATGGCCTAAATGATACTCTGTTATGCCACAGGAAATTTAATTCAATGAAATTTAATTCACATCACCTGTAATCATACTGTTTGGATCACTCAAATCATGGGTGAAACTTGGCCACACATTTCCTATGTTTGACAGGGCTTTTTTGTTAGATAAAGATTTTTATAGTCCCTTAACTATATTTTTGTACTAAGGACAGGAAATGTTATGGGAGGATGAAAGCAGAAATAGTCCACATGTTACATCTGCAGGGGCAGTGACCTGTTTTAAGCTTACCATAGTGTTAAGTGTGTTATGTGGGTGCTGGTCAAGTAATATGGAAGTCAGACAAAATAAACTTAAATTCCCTGCTAATGTTCCTTTATCCTCATCAGATACCTTTGCTTTCAAATTGTTTAATTGTTTACATAATTAAGTTAATCAGATCAATTGTTCTCAGTCTGCGCTGAGCCAGCGGTTAACTTTATCTTAGACTTGTGTCCCTGAAAACTTGTCCATTTTCCTAGCTCTGATGGGTAGTTTAATACAGGCCTCTTCCTATAAGTATTGCCTTTTTATATCACTAAACCACAGATAAATATTTGCTAATTATTTTTTAAGTGCTTAAATAAATTTTGAGATTGTGGCCATGAGTATTGTCAACAAACACAAATGAAGGAAAAATTAGGGTGACAGAGCACTGGAACGGGCTGCCCAGAGAGGTTGTGGAATCTCTTTCTCTGGAGATATTCAAAACCCTCCTGGATGCATTCCTGTCCAACCTGCTGTAGGTGACCCTGCTCTGGCAGGGGGTTTGGACTAGATGATCTCCAAAGGTTCCTTCCAACCCCTACCATTCTGTGATTCTGTGAAAATAGTTATTTGACAACCTCAATACAAATATGTTAAGCACATCCCTGGATATTAGTTAAACATACTGTGAGAGAACATTTTGGTGTGTTATTTCAGAAGCTATGTTCCCACTTTTGTAGATGGGACTCGTGTAAAGTCGCCTACTGAGTTGAAGTGTAACTGTTCTCATTTACAAAAGGCCACAAGAGTCTTTATTCTCAAAACAGTTTACATTTCACTGTATCACTTTATTACAAGCCAAGGAACATTCTTGAAATAATTAAAATTGGTATTATGTAACTGGAAGAAAGCCTTGCTTTACTCTACTATAAGGTAGTTTGTGACATTTCTGTCACTTCAGTTGTGAAGACTGAGTCCCCTGGGAGGATTTACAACAGTAATTATGCTTCCTATGCAAACATGTCAGGGAAAACCATTTAGTGCTAAGACGGTGACAAATGACAAATCCAGAGACATGCCTTTGAGACAGAACAAAACTGATGATACAAAAATATCATTAAGTAATTACTACTTACTTAATAAGTTTTAGATGTGCCTGTATGGTTCCAAACATTGTTATTTTTATTTGAATGTGTGGTTGGGTGTACTATGTCAGTACCGAATTAGACATTTTTGTTTTTATTTTAAAGAAACATTTACTAAGGGCAAACTGAATTTGAAACTGGCAGAGTCGAGGCTCTAGGGTCCCTAGAGTGTCTTTTAATGATTTATCAATGAAGGTGTTATAAAATCAGTTTGTCACACAAAGAATGTTCATTTCAGCAATTTTGCCCTCAAATTTACTATTTTATAGGGCAAAACAAGTCAGATTTTAATTCACAGATTGTTGAAACACTTTTTTTTTTTTTTTCTTAATTGCTTTGGCCTAATTTGCCTAAACTGGTTGCCTAAGATGACTGCATAATCCTTCATGGTCTGAGTGCCTTCTCTGGATTTTCTCTCTCAGGTGTCATGACTGTGCTCTGGCAGCTCAATCCAAACCAGATTATTTCCTGAATTGACCCGAACCAAAATGACTTGTCTTGGTTTTTACTGATGGAAGAAAGAAAAAAGTTGGCAAAATTGGAGTTTTTCTACAGATAACATCAGATTTTGGTATATAGACTATGAGGGATAAAACCTTCCCCATCTTTTTTGAGAGTTTCCCAAAAACTTTTTCAGAGCATTCAGATAGACTGCTTGAAACCAGATGTAATACTGCCATTTACTTTGATGCAAGTCAGAAAAAGACCTGGGAAAGTGCAAAGCATTCTTGGCTAGTAAAACAGAACACCATGCAAAAAGAAAGGAAACATAGTTTTCACTCTTCCGTGTTTATGCTTAAGATTCTGGGTTATACTTGACACTGTGGGCTCTGTACGCAGAGGGAGAATAGAAAGTCATTTCAAAAAATCTTTTGTAAATGTTCATAAAAGATCTGGTCCAAACTCAAGCTGGTTTAGATTACAATACACAGACGTGCCAATTAATACCATCTGAAGACCTGGCACAGTAGTGTAGCTGGCCCTTCATTTTCATATTAGGTATATTTATTTCCCCCCAGAATACTACTTAGTCACAGTGTGGGCTGGGTTTTAAAGAAATTTTCTTTGCTTTGGGGGCTGGAATCTTTGCTACTTTTGAATTTAGAGGCTTAAGTGAGAACCAAACTTCTTCAGATTATCTGGCTCTTACTTACTGTATACTTGAAATTCTGGGCCAGCTTTTTATTTTTGTCCTGTTATGAGACTTTTAAAATGCAGTTTTTCTTCAGCTTCACTGATGGGTATGTCCCTTTGTGTTAGGCATTAGTAGCTTTTTGAATGACACTGGTCCTACTATGCATCTAATTAAAATTCTTGATGTTACAAGAACAGACTTGTTATATTGATGCACAATTTTTTTTCCCTACTTATAAAATAAAAATGTAAATAATCAAACTAGAAAAAAACCCCCTCATTTATATTTTCCAGATGTAAATATATATATAGCGTAGCATGGAAAAATCAAACCTTACTTTTCTTGCTCTGCTGAAGACTGTGGATCTGTATTTGGGGTCACAGCATACTAACGTGATTTAACTGCCCTATAATGAATGTGCTTTAACAAGACCCATTGATAACAGACTCAGCAGCCTGAATCAATTATTTTCACAAATAATTATCCCTTTAGATCTAAATCTTAAACAAGATTGACCCACAGCAATCCCATTTTTCTCATTTCTCTCAATGTGAATTGTCGTCAGCATGTGAATTGTACTTTTCTTCAGTGCTCTGTTTTGAAAGTACCATTTAAACCCTGATGGGGTAACATAACTTCCATAACAGGACCCTATACGGACATTCAGTCTGAACGGGATCTTTCTTATTCTGATAAATCAACCGTCTGTTACAAAGCAAGTATCTTGAGCAAAGCAGCATTTACCCACTTATCCCATAGGTCAGTCACCACCGCAAGGCTGGGTGACACTTAAAGCGATATTTCTGCTGTTCGTGAGCTATCTCAGTGCACAGACATATCCCCTGCAAATGGCTTCCTCTCTCCCTCAGCCTGTACCGAGCTTCCCCTCTAGACAAAAAGGGGCTGAGGGGGCAGCCAGGGTGCCCTGAGCGCCAATTCCCCTCCTCCAGCCCTTCAGCAGTGGCTGGGCTGTATTCTTCCAGCAGGATCCAGCCCTTAAACCAAAGTCACTGCAAACTGACTTTTCTTTCTTCACGTTGGTTGACTCTCAAGTGCTGGAAAATGCTGTAATATTAAGTAGTAGGAAAAAGCCCATCACTCAGGGAGTGCTCGTTTGGTCAGCAGAGTAAGATAACAAAGACACTGTCATTTTTGAGCTTTAACCTCTGTGGCTAGAACCGAACATGGAAAGCTATATATATTTCTCTTGCCTGAATGACTTTACCTAGTATTTCCATATATTCTTTCCACCATGCTGATCTAATTGGAAGATAATCCACAGATCTCAGAGGTGAAAAGTCGATTTCCCATGCAAAATCATGGAAACTTGGTAAATGTTGCCATACTCACTGGGAACATCTCCAGAGCCATTGTTCAGGATCTGTTCTGGCTCTCTTGTGTTGACTGATGTTGTTTTAAATGGGATTCAGATCCCCAGTTTTACCCTACCACTAATTCTTAAATTAGGTAGTTTCATGTATCTCCATTGAAGCTGCAGTCACTGTGGCAGGGCTGTGGTACAGACATAGGATGCAACTATGAGTCTTAACAGATCTGTCCCATGGATCGTTGTTTCCTGAAGCAGTGTGTGTAAGAAAATCTTGCAGAACTCAGAAGCAACTGCAATGCTGCTTACCCTGAGTAGACATCAAAACCTGTTTCCCTATTAAAAAAAAAAAAAGAAGCAAATAATATAGGTAGAAATGCCTCCTCAAAGGTGCTTGCTGCAACAGTGTCTGTATCAAGAAAGAGATGAGATTTGTTTTTGTTAATTTTCGTTATGGTGTATACTTTCTCTTTTAGAATATTGAAGTTTGTAGCAATATAAAACCATGCAGTAAAATAATTATAAATAACTGACTATAGGAACTGACCTTTGTAAGTAAGAATACATTATTCCTTGCCTACATGATAGTTCCTTTGGATTATTACATGTAAAGATTTCATATACTGTTTACTTAGAGCCTTAAAAATATTTTTCAACATCTGGTACTTAAGGTACCCGTTAGCACTTACTAGCTGTCTTTTTTAAGTTAATTTGACCTCCTGAAGTCTTTGTACGATAGGAGGAACTATTGCTTTTTTTTATGTGAGAAACTGAGACGCAGTGATTGACATCTTCACCTTAAATTAAAAATGCATTTTAGATTGAGAAGAGAAACCAAATTTCCTATGTACTTGATCCACCATTGAAATCTTCAAAAGTGTATTGTAAAAATAATAAACCCAGGAATTAATCCCCGAAACGTAAGATGCAGAGGCTTCTGTGTCTGTGGGATCTCCAGGTTTATCTAGATACGTACCTGGTTCTTCCTATGGGTAGAGCCCCTTAAAAATAAAAATTAATATATACATAGCACCACTGGCTGGCAGAAAATCCAAGTCTGCCAAGATGTGAACTGGAAACATAAAGACATAAATCCACTTGGCCTCTACCCAGCATTTGCAGCCGTGACTCAGGGATCCTGATGTCCTTGTATTTCCGTTTTATATCTTCCTGTAGAAAACAATATTGTTAAGAGCTTATGAGTTCTTTTTTTTAAGCTACCCATAAGACATTTGCAGCAAACAAGTTTCATAATATTTCTGTGAAAAGCCAATGATAACAGCAAGATTACACTTTCATGAAAAATTTTGATTGCTGACTTGGAGGCAGATACATCATCAAATCAAAACTAAATAAACCCCTTCAACCAGTTCTTCTACATTATTCATTTATTTTGTTTGTTTTGTAAAGTTAGATATTATCTGTATTTATAAACGAGCTATTTCTGTAGAGAATACTATTTGTATGCATTACAATTGGCAAAGTCATTCAGGTTAAATATTTATTCTTTATTAATAAGGTTTCTTCCCGTTCTTTGCCAGCAAAAATAATAGTCAACTCAAATCAATATGAGTCTCATACAGGGCAGGAGCATAATGCTTTTGTCTTCAGAATCCCAAACCTATTTACACCACAGCGGATGAAGAAATTTGCATTGATTTCTGCAGTGATGTATTGAGAACCTTTACAGCAACTTTTCTTCAAAGTCTTGAGGTTTTAAAGTTGGTTTCCTAAGTGACCTTGTTACACATGTATTACCTGTGTATGCCTGCTGGTACACTAACTCTAGTGCTAGAGCTGAGTACCTGAAATTAGGGAGAACTTTTCTCACATGTAGCCTGCCTTTAATTATTATGTGTGTCTGAAGATAGACGAACCACTGCTGAATTGTCTAACTGCTTACTTAATTTATTATGCCTTTATTCCAGGTCGCTCTTGTCACGTGAGTCTCTGGCCTCCACGACACTGAGCTTATCAGAAAGCCAGTCCACTTCGAGTGTAAAGCAAGAGTGGTTGCATGAGTACAGGACACTTCCTTCTGTTCCTCCTGACCAAGGTTTACAAAATGGCAGTGAGCTGGGGGACTTACTAAACTTTGCAGCTGGAACATCTGTGTCCAGTAACTGCATCTCTAACTCGTTACCATCATACTCATATGGCCTGGAAAATAAGCATTCCCCTTACTCTAGTCCTCACCATTCCTCAGCCCGGTCTCAATCAGCCCGCTCCAAAAAGAGGGCGCTCTCTCTGTCACCTCTGTCTGACGGCATCGGGATCGACTTCAATACAATCATCCGTACATCCCCAACCTCCCTGGTGGCCTACATCAACAGCTCCAGGACATCACCAGCAAACGTTTCCCCACAGCCTGAGGTCTACGGACATTTTTTGGGAGTGAGAGGAAGCTGTATACCCCAAAACTGCTCTATTCCAACTGCACAGAAAAGCCTTCTCATGGCTAATGGCAATGTCACCTTCCCAGGGTACACTGAGAATGGGGCTGGTGAGTACCAGCGGATGCAACAGCTGGAGCACACCAGCTTGCAGATGGCTGCCACAAGTAACATGGTGATCCAGCAGGGCGTGCCACCTGTGGACAACCAGGTGGTGGGTGTCCTGAAAAACGAACGGCTGGATGACTTCTCAGGCCATATGATCGACATGCCTCCTCCACCCCTGTTGCCGCTGCCTCCTCCACAAGGGCCACCCCCACCATACCATGCTCACCAGCACCGGCATGCACACAGCCTCCCCATTCGCATTCACCCGCTGCCTGTGCCTCCTCCTGCCCCAGGCTCCCTGCTTGATGAAGATGGTGAGCTGGACGATTTCAACGGCAAGCATGGCTGTCGCTGGGTTGACTGTGGTGCGCTGTATGACCAGCAAGAGGAACTTGTGCGGCATATAGAGAAGGTCCATATAGACCAGAGGAAGGGAGAGGACTTCACTTGCTTCTGGGCAGGGTGCCCGCGAAGGTACAAGCCATTTAATGCCCGTTATAAACTGCTGATTCACATGAGAGTCCACTCAGGAGAGAAGCCGAACAAATGCACAGTAAGTCTGAATTCTGCCTCTCTTAGCAATAAAAGGCTATTACTTATGAAAATATAGAGAAGTTGTAATTCTGCCTTTGTTTTTCCTAGCTAATTGTGTGCTTTTTTAACTAGTCTGTGTGAATGAATGACTGCTTCATCTTTCCACCTAGATAAGAAAGGAAAGGTATTCTTTAATTTGATCTGTACTGACAGATAGGGTTAGACAAAAATTTATTTTCTAAATTTATAAACTTTTACTGTAGACTGCAAAAGTGGCATGGTAGACCTTCATAAAGCAAGACTTAAGTACCATCAGTACTTAAGTACCTGCATGAATGATACCTGAGGGAAAAGTGCCATAGAATAAATGGCGCAATTTATCCTGAAATACTCTTGCATCGTGTTACTCCTTTCTGACTTGAGGAATTTTCAGGATCTTGTGTAATGTTACCATGAGAAGCTGAGAGGAGTTGGGTATTTTTAAGGCAGTTGTTTGTTTCATTACTAACAAAAAACAGCCCCACAGCCCTGTTTCCATGAATACAGTAGGAATAAAAGACATTACAATTTCTATGTTCACAGATTCCAGCAGTGCGCATTCAACACCCAAAGTCATGTTTTTTCTTGCTGTTTTTCTTAGGATCACTGCAAGTGAGTCTCACACGTGTGTAATCACATGGGGTAACAATCTAGCCAGTAAACCCTAGAATCAGTTTATGTTTAGACCCCAGTGAACCATCTGTAATCTCTGTAATTCAGATTCTTGATTGGCCTTACATATAGTCTGTATTTTGGGTGACAATTAGCTTACCTTACTAAGTCCTTATTTAGTATCAGCAGAAAGCAGCCTCACCAGTGCTGTTTCTAGTTCTCAGCACAACCTAACAAAACATATAATATACAATTTCTAGGAATAACTGCTGATTATTATTCACGTGAAAAAAAACATTGTTTATATGTTGTGAAATATAAATTCGTGCTAGGAGTCTATTTCAGCATGTGCCTAGTTGAATAATTTTACCACAATGTAGACATTTGTTTGTACAGTAAATAGAGGATTTTTTTTTTCTTCCACTTTTCTTACTTCAAAGGGTCAGTCTCCTCAGGGACAGTGGATATCTTCCCAGATTTCTCTCTTGAATTTAAAGGACCCAGTAAATATTGTGTCATGACACTAGGAAGACTCTTTATCCTTTCCTTTTGTCACAACAGAACCTGAACTCATGCTCTCTGCTCTCTGAATATTTTTTAAAATTCCCTAATATTCTCTTTTCTGCTCTCCAGATGTATTGCATCAGAGTTTACTGTTAATTTCAGTTCCTTCTCGGAGATTACTTGTCAGCTGTGTAGGGAGGGAGAGAGAGAAGGAGAAAAAAGAATTATTGGGAGTCAAGAAAGTAATTTTTAAAGGGAATAGCACATGGGGGGAAAAAGAGACGGAGACAGACATCAGCAGATGAGTAAGGACAGTCATCAGTATGAAGAAAAGAGGGCAGGAATGGTGAAAAAACACTGAAAAGAAGAGTAATGCAAGTACCCAGGGTCTTTCTACTAGGAGAATTATTTTCTCTTCAGAAAGAATGCTTACAGTCACCTTCTCATGATTATGAGGCCTCCTTGAGGAGTCCTTAGCTTTGAAGGAATCATCATTCACTGATGATAAATATGTTAATGTTTAAGTGGATAAGGTATTTCATATGATAACGTTGTTGAGATTACTAAAGTGTGTGCCAAGTCATGCCGTGTCACAAAAAAAGGAGAGGTGTCTGTATTAGCTTCTCAAAGAGTGATTGCTTTCATAAACATTAAAAAGGGTGATTAATTTTACTGAACTTCAGCAAGTACTGCTGGATAGTGCCAAGAAGTTTGCGTATCAGTAGCAGCAGCCACATACTTATCTTGCTTTCATGTTTAGAAGAGTAATGAAATGTAGAAGTATTCAAGGTGATGTGATAACCCTTATAATGTGGGTGTAAGTCTGGAACACAGGTCCCCTTTTTTGGGACAAGCATGCAGAAACGGCATTCTCTAGCAGGGTTTGAGTGAAATAGCTTGCTGCTTTCTTCCTTTACCATTTTACAAATGGTGTGAATTTGGAAAAACATATTTGGCTTTCTAATGCCAAGGGGCCATGGTCTGGAAATCTCTCAGTATATTTAGGAAACTGTACTTCAGACAGACTTCATACCTTTCTCACCAAGCAGTGAATTTTACAATCGTATCAATACAATTTAAGGTTTTAAACTGAAATTTTAAGTGAGGTCTTAGTGAGAACTCTTTGGGCAAGATGATCATGAAGTATGATTTCTGTAATTAATAAAAAAAAAGGAAAATAAATGTGAAACTTTTCACCAAACCTGTATGAATTTAGCCATTTAAGTGATAAATCAAAGCCATCCATTCATAATCTTTATTTGTCCACCCAGGGCCTTTCTGTAATTTATTTTCTGGTTCTACATGTAGGATGCCTCTCTCTCTAAAGTCATTATAAAGTAAAAGTCTACATCCACTGCAGCTTGCAGACTAATAAGAGGCAGTCTAGTAGACCAGGCAGGGAAGGAAAAATGCCAAATACACATCTATTACGTGAAGCAACCAGATTTACTACAGAGACTACAGCAGAAGTATTAGGTCTTTGGGAGGAACTGTCTTAATGTAACATACCAAGACACTCTATAATCAAAGGCAGCCAGTTACAGTAGTCACCTTAGTGACACCACACGCTAGTCATTGTGTGAGCATTGTATGTGTTGGTGGTTCCTGACATTTTGCAAGAGACAATCTTCGCATTAAGCATATATTGCAATGGGCCCTAGTCAGTATATTTATCGTGCAGTGCTTGTTTCTCTGCACCTGAGTGTTGAAATTGTATTATTATATACTGCGTTGTATATCCCAATGGATTGCTGTGATTCTTCAGCAAGTTTTGCAAGTTTTTAGTAAATACAAGGTCAGGGTAACTTCTAAGTTGTATTATTGTAATAGATAATGCATTAGAGAAAATATAGAATCAGATGCCCAACTAATTACAAGCTGAACTTCATAAAATCATTTTATTCTTCTCTGTTATCACTCTGTGGTGATGAAATCATATATTTGAGAAGAGACTTGAAGAACAGCTAGGACTGCAATACTTGATGTGCTTGTAGGTAAAATCAGAGCCCAGTAGAATATTCCTTTGACCCCAGCATTTGTTTTGCGAAATCTGAACTAGTTTCTATTTATCTATGTAACAAAAACTTCAAGTGATAAACTATAGCTACAAGCGATACTCTAGTTCCTTCTCGTTCTGGATGAGCAGTCGTCTTTGATTCTGGACGATAAAAGTGTTGTAGGGTGAGTATTAATCAGATAGCAGCACATAAAAACATGTGACGATCACAATAATCAGATCCAAACTTAAAGTCAAGCACTCTTAAGGTCAAAAACTCAGAACATGTCCTTCTGTACAAAGGTAACTAGGGTGGAGTGGAAAATAATTGCAGACTGGTCCTGATAGATTTGTTTCGTATTGTTTTTTCTGTGGATCAGGCTCTTTTTTTCCAGTGCTAACTGAATTTGCTGCCAAAGGTGCACGTTCAGATTAGGTCTTGGCAATTTGATCCAATGTACTTTCTCTGTGTACTGAAAAATCATGGTGTATTTTTCATTCCTGCCCATTTTTAGCAGATTGGTTCTTGTTCTAAAAAACACACTTTAATTTTAAAAAGCTTGAATTTCATGGAGTCTTGCATTTTATTTTATATGGGAAGCCAAAGTAGGTGACTGTGCTTGGCCTTGCTTAGTTACATGGAAATTTGTGAGGCTGAAGAATACCTGCATGCAAGAGGCCTCACCTGAAGTTGAATTGTTTGGAACAGGAATTCATTTGAAGTTCAGCTTATAATTAGTTGTGCATCTGATTCCATATTATCTCTAATGCATTATGTGTTACAATAATACAACTTAGAAGTAACCCTGACCTTGTATTTCTAAAAACTTTCAAAATAGCTCTCAAAATGTATTGGGCTCCCTTACTGTTCATTAAAACATCTTTCAGGCTCTATTCCAACTTACTGCATCTGGAATGCATTCTTCTTTTCAGTCACCTCATTTAAAGACTAAAAAAGTTATTCATGACATGGTTATATACATTTAGTGTCTATTCCTAAACTTCATTTTATAAAATAGGTATGGCATGTTCAAATGTGTTGTAGTTATTAATCACAGAATCACAGAATGGTAGGGGTTCGCAGGAGTTGGAAGGGACCTTTGGGGATCATCTAGTCCAATCCCCCTGCAAAAGCAGGTTCACCTACAGCAGGTTGGACAGGAATGCATCCAGGTGGGTTTTGAAGATCTCTGGAGAAGGAGACTCCACAGCCTCTCTGGGCAGTCTGTTCCCATGCTCTGCCACCCTCAAAGTAAAGAAGTTTTTCCTCATGTTGAGACGGAATTTCCTGTGTTCCAGTTTGTGCTCATTGCCCCTTCTCCTGTACCTGGACACCACTGAAAGAGTCTGGCCCCATCCTCTTCACACTCGCCCTGTAGGTATTTATAAGCATGGATGAGATCTGCCCCCCCCCTCCCCCCAGTCTTCTCCAGCCTAAACAGACCCAGGTCTCTCAGCCTTTCCTCATAAGAGAGGTGCTCCAGTCCCTTGGTCATCTTCATAGACCTCTGCTGGACTATCTCCAGTAGTTTCTTGTCTTTCTTGAACAGGGGCGCCCAGAACTGCACACAGTACTCCAGATGGGGCCTCCACAGGGCAAAGTAAAGGGGGAGGATAACCTCCCCTGACCTGCTGGCTACAGTCTTTTTAATGTGCCCCAGGGTACCATTGGCCTTCTTGGCCACCAGGGCACATTGCTGGCTCAT
>RSEF01000031.1:27956262-27971774 GCA_003993805.1 Himantopus leucocephalus | reverse complement strand
CCGGGTGTACTTAGCGGTTGGGTGGGGAGCGCGTTCTGGAGGGGGTCGGTTGGGATGGGGGTGTCTGTTGGGCGGGGAGGGGAGCTGGCCGCGGTGCGAGGTGAGGAGGAGGAGGAGAGGCTTGGCGATGGTGGGGACGGAGGCGCGCTTCTGGGACCTCCAGGACAATTGCTCGGACGCGGTGGGTATGCATCTTAACTCGGTCTCTCGTTTGCGCGGATGGGGGGAATCTGGAAATCGGGGAACGAGGCTTCGGGCGCGGTCTGAGGTTACTTATTTTAAACCCCCAAAACCCCGTGGGGGTGGGAGGAAAGATGCAACCAGAGACGGATCCTGTAGCACACCAAGAGCAGGGGGTGTTTTTCCCCTTTCACTTACAGCGGCCTTGTTCCGATTTGATGCAACTGCTAAATGTTGCAGATTTTTGTAAACTTGCTATATCATTTAATGATACTCTTGTGCTATCGCTTGTATCAATCACTTTTCTGTGCTTTGTGTAGCCATCTAATTTTTTCTTTTATTCATACTAAATGTCGCTGCTTATTTTAGTGCAAACTATTTTCTTTGTATTGTGAAGTGTTTTTTTGTTTATTCAATACTCCCACCCATACACACATAGAATAGCTCTTTTTTTTTTCTTGCACTCTTTCTGTAGGGGATTATTTTTTAAATGATACTTTCATACTGCCAATGTAGTATGGAACAGTGCATGTGTAGATCTAGTGTATGCACAGTGAGTTATGTTCATGTGAGGAGAATCCATTTCAGTTTCCTCAAACTCTCCGTAATGAAGGAAATTCAAGATATTGACTGCGAGTTTGGCACTAAGCAGCAAAGAAATGAGAAAACAAGAAATAGTACATAAAAAGAAAGTCTTTGTGATTTTATTACTACTGTATTTCAAGAGTATGTTTGGGAAAGAAAGAAGAGGCAGCTTTTTACCTCTCAGGGAGCTGTAGTAGAAATCTTGTTATTAATGAGAATGTCTTGCTTTTTTTTTTTCAATCCAAAAAGCTTGTTTTCTTCATCCTTTTTGTGAGTGCTTATTAAGATCTAAAGATTTGTGTTGTCAGTGGCATCAAATCATACTTTATATACTTTTTAATTTTTTTTTCAGATAAAGTGAATTTTTGGCACCTCTTATGGCAAGGAAATTCTCTTTTAACATCTCCATATCCAGTTGCACTCTCCCCTTTGACTTGTCAAATCGTGTTGTTCTGGCAAGCTTTTTTCTTTTTGACGTGATGACTTATTTATTTCCTTATTGCTTTATTTAGTAAAATAGTTAGGAAAAAGCATCTTCTTGTTTTTATTCTAAAACCTACATTTTTATTGTTTATACACTTTTTCTATTTTTGTATCTGTAGAACCCTGTGTAAAGTGCAGGGTTTCTCATTACTATTTCAACAACAATATATTTGTCTCACATTGAAACTACCAATAAATGTGACAGGGGCAATTTTTCCAAGCAGCTATCAACTACAAAACATGCTAAGTAGTTAGTGCATTGTTGATATTAATATTTCTTGAGCTGAAACGTATTGGATCTGTTTTTTTTTTTAAAATGTGTATTTCATGGGCCAACAAGAGCTTAAAAAATACATTATTTTGAGTAATGACCAAAGGTCTTTACATTGTTGTTGTCTTATGATTTTATTCCAGATGAAACCCGAGTGCTAATTTTCTAGGTCCTGCTGTCAAATTAGTTCTGAAGACATTAAGAATTTTGCAGTATAAGTTATAGTACTGTATCAGTTATACAGCACACTTAAATCTTAATGTATTTGTTATTAGTTTTATTGGGTAGTTTATGTGATTCATTGGTTGTGAAATCATTTGTGGCATCTACTATTGGTGAAAAGAGAAGATGTCATTTCTGCACCATGCCTTTCTTGAGTAGCCCTCTTACAGCGGGACAGAGTAGTACATGGGATGGAATCCTTCCTGGGTTTTGAAATCTGTCTTCGCAGATCATGTATCCAGATCCCTGGTAGCAAAGGGAAGGTGCATGCATAGGCCATGAGACAAACTTTCTGTTTTAACTCTGTGAGGAGACGTACAGATGTTTCTTAAAAGTCAGATTAAAAGTACATTTTTTTTTTCCTAAAAACAAAGACCTTTTTGGTACTATTAGCCACATTTTCTTTAGTCAGTGACTGCACTTTGGAAAATAATATTGCAGCTGTGATCACCTCTTTTAATATTATGGACTTTAGCGAGAAAAGTACTGACTCTTTATTCTCTCTGAAATACTGCAGTAATCACTGATGAGATCTCTATTATGCATTCTGTTTCCCTAATGCCCACAGCTATCAAAATAGTTGGAGTTTGTGATGCTAACCAGTGTTTGAAAATGAGGCGGCTTGTGATTTTTTTATTCATTGGTTTTCATGACTTGGACTGTGTAACTATCTAATTGTGTTTCAGCGTATCCTAATGAGCCTATCTGGATCATATGCTCTGTTGTCTTGTTAGTGAGCTAACCTACATTGTGCTACTGTGGAGAAACCCTTTCAGTAATGTAATGTAGGTAAATGAAATGGGAATCGAAGGTACAGTGCTGTTAAACTCTTTAAAGTCAGGGTGCTTTATTTGATAATTAGGTTTGGCTTTGTTAGCGCTATCCCATTTCTTGTTCCTGCCTGGTATGGTAGTTTGTTAACCACAAAACTGTCTACAGAAATAAATGTTGCTGTTTCATTTCATTTACTGAACTTTACATTGAGAGGGAAGGCTGTTACTGTTTTCCTCTCTTCTTACTTGAAATGTAAGCAAGTATCTAAAATGCAATAATCTTTTATCATTGCAATTCCTTTTGGTGTTCTAGCTGGTGTTTCTGGTTTTCATGCTTTACTTAGTCCTCTTATGAAAGGCTTCCTTCCCTCTTAAAATATTCGATATTAGTTGTATTTTTACCCGCAGTCTCCAAAAGCTCACCAACTGCAGGTATTGTCATGTGGAATACTTAAAAAATGACTAGTCTTTTAAAAATATAAGATGTATGACTCCTAAAGTCCTTTTTAAAAATTATTTTCAGTTGAAAGTACATGTTGTGAATGCATCACAAGTACACACAGAATAAAAAAACAAGTTTTCAATGCTACTGTAGTGTCCTGGTAGTTGGAATTCCATTACAAAATCAAACTCTTTGTCAAATGAGCATATTAGAATACCAAAAGCAGCATGTTTTTAAATTATGAATGAAACTACTTATTTTTTTACTAAGAATGAGGGCTGAAAAATTAATGAGCCTTTTAAAATGAATAGGTTAATGTTTAAGATGATGTTTTTCTGTTAGCCACAAGTCTATTATTTATGTATTTCTAGTAAAGTTCATTGTCAATCATAACAGTACTTCTCTCACAGATTCTATGTATACCTGTATTTTGGCAAGTTATGGAGCAGTACATATACTGATTTGGCCAAGTCTAGTTTGTTAAGGACAGATGGCTGATTTAAACAGGTGTCACTTTCATTTCTTGTGCATTGTGTTGAGGCTTCCAGAGGTTTACAAAAGAGCTGCCTAAAGCAGGTGGTGGGCTGTCTGTTTTTGATTAGCAAAATGTACTTTTGTAAGAAATTATTTTCCCAGTGACTAGGTGTGTTTTAATAGTTAACATGTCATATCAGAGTTTGAAGTGTTCCATATAGTACAATCATGTTGTTTTTTAGTTCTTTTCTCCTTGGACTTCTAAAGGAGGTGTGACTATTTGGGTGTGAAATTTAGCAGTTTATGGCTGTGTGGATAGCTGTAGTCCTAATAATTTTCATTCTTGCAAGACCAAGAGCAGATATATTACTTGATGTAACATTTTGTTTCACTAAATTACTTGCCTTTACTTTTTTTCTTAAAAGAATATTTCACTTAAGAATATTTTTTAATAAAAATGACTGTTAATTAAGAACACATGATTAGTTTCAAACTTCTCCTGTCTTTTTTTTTTTTTGCTGGCACCCTTCTGTAGTAGCACACCTGCAGTTTTCTTTCTTTTTTTAAAATTTTATTTTATGCTTCAATAGTTATAATTTCCTCAGAAGAGATTTTAGTAAGAAATAATGAAATTGAAATTTGGTTTGTAATAATTCTTAGGCATTTCTTGTTTCTAGGGGTTCCTTTTTTTTTTAACATCTTTTTTTTATAACAATGACTGCTATTTATTCTTAGTTATTTTCATTCTAGTAGATGCACCAGAGGGTGCTATGCTATTTGAAATACAAAAAGGAAAGAAAATCCTAAAAAATTCTTTCATTGAAGTACACTGATAATATATATAGGATTTGAATAAATCTTACTGATTTTTTTCTACTTTTTTCTGTGCATTGCAACGTAGCAAATTTAGTATTTTGATAATTTTATGCTAAAAATCACGGAAGAAATCGGCTATTCCATATCTGAGTATGTCTATGTGTGTATATATACACACAGGCACACACTTAAGATACAATCTCTGTTCATTGAAACAGACCAAACAGTTGTATGTAAGTTATGTTTGTACAGCATATAGCTGAGTTTATACTTAATGAAGTAAATTATTGCTCATCTGAAAAGCTAGATGAACTTACCTGACGCATGCATTTTGCAGTGACTTTTATTGTATATTTTTCTTTTATAAGTCTATATTCCCATTTTATGTAACTTTTTCGTTTATAGATGAATTCTTTTTAAAAAATGCATTGCTGTATATAGATTTTTTTCTTTCTTGATGAAACTCTTCCTGAATGAAACTGAGATTGAAGTTTACCTGTTTACTTGTAAACTGCAAAAAGACAGGAGCGTTAGTTGATTAGGATAGATACCTTTCCCTATCAATCATTAGTTTTGAGAAAGAACACCCCCCCCCCCCCAAAACCNTCAATCCCAAACCTCCCCAAACCAAAAACCACCCAGTGTAAAAGTAGTATCCTCTACATATTTGTGAGTACCGCTGTGTTTCATTTCAAAAACTTCCTTATGGATCTATGAAGCTAACAGATTAGAATTTCATTGTTGTCACGTCTGTAGTTTAATAATATGTATTATTTTTCTGTACACTGTAAGATTAATAAGGCAATGCTTTTTTATGTGTGTGGATGGGTAATGATGTCTAGTTCAGTTTAATTTCCCGTTGGAAGCATGTGAAAAGGTGCAGACTGGAGTTGGGATAGTACACCTTAAATTGCTTGGTTTTGCACACTACCTTTAGTTGTTTTTCCTCTTCCACCATGGTAAGTTGTTTATCTTTGGTCCCCTAACTTCACATTTAGTGTCCAAAATAAAGAGGTGGTGGATGGACGATATTGTAAATTATATTTAATAAACTAATTTCCTGGTTTACAATATAAATTTTAAATTTTTAAATTCTAGCAATTTAGACTTCCTCTGTAAATTCCTAACTTCTTTCTAACCTGTCTCACTTGGTTAAATTCTTACATGACAACCATAACAATGCTATGGGAACACCAAAGATCGCATATTAATCACTAAATTTGAGTGTACTTGCAACATTTGTGACTTTTATTCATTCTTTAATGAGAGGAAAAAAATATCTAGCACTATTTTTAGAGGTCTTTTCATCCACCCATGGATGCAGTACCTATCTCAACTTCTTAGACCTTCCCTGAGTAAACAATTTCTTTAGTTCTTTCATTTTCTTCTTATTGAAATCTTATTTCAAATAAGTTTACAAGGTCTTTAAGGCAAGAACTATGTCTTTAGATTTTGTTCGGGCTTTGGATGCTGCCACCACAACTAATGACTCAAAGCTGTGTTTACTGTTTATCTACCAAGTAATTGGCTTCTCCTTTCTGTTTTATTACCTCATAATAAATGATCTGTGTTTTCTCTTACATACCACCTCAGCAATATTTTCTAAACATTTAAACTTCATGTAGTTAAATCATGCAACATTGCAAAGTAAAAATAGAAACAAGCAAACCTGTTAAAAGATGCAGTGTGTCACTTTGCAGGTGCCATGGAATCTCTTTATTCTGCTTCAGTTCAGGCGTTCTGTTTTCTTGTCTGATTACTTCTTTTTCTGCGTTAACTATACTTCCCTTACAAAGAATTGAAAAAGTATAATAGGATTCTGAGCCAGAACTACTTACAACACAGTTATTTAAGGTTATAGATAGCTATTTACTATGCTGCTGTGGAGCTAAACTTCAAAAGTACATAAGTGCATTTTTAGCTTGAATGAGCTAGTTCATGTTTGCTGAATTTTAAGGTGTTGCATTGTATGTTGTTTCTGTACTACCTTTGGTCTGATTTTCTCCCCACTGCAAGTGTCCCTAATCCAGGGGGCAGAAGGGAGAGCAGTCTGTCAATGATATGGCTATCTGAAGGGTTTACTTCCTAGTGGATTAGATGACCAGGATTGCGAATTTGAGCTGGTGTCTTCTGGCATGACCTGTTGCATATTACCCACAGAGCATTTACAGAAGTTGCTATTGGTCTGTGTAGCCTCATCTAAACAAAATGAGATGCTATCACCTGAGCTTACTCTTCTTTGTCTCTTGGTAGCATTCTGCACTGTGAACAGCTGAGAGTGCAATTTGGCAGTGCAAGTCTTAGATGAGTTGAACTATAAAGAGGAACTAGTGTTTACTAAGGAGGACTAAGTCTACTCACTATAGGTAAGGGAAAGCAAAAATAACAAAATAATTGCAGTTCTTTTGCCATTGGAAGGAGCGGTGAATGTCAGGATTTTTGTCTTATGTTAAATGTCTCTTAAATATGAAGATTCACCTTCTATTTAACTGCTGCAAAAAGTTTTCAGAATTCTCCATCTAGAGCCCTAACTGCTTTTTTCCCAATAAGGTGTGTGCTGCACTCTTACCTCTTTATTGTTCTGTAGCTTGAAATAAGCAAGAGAGACAATAGATTTACAGGTTTAGTGAAGGAAGAATGTTTCATACTCCACATTCTTGTTGATGAGAGGTACGTGGTAGTACTTCCATTAGGAAGGACATGTGACTGTACACAAAGGATTGTTAAATTGTATTTCTAGTTAAGTTTTTACATACTACATTTATTATTGGGATTCAGTGTTAATTGCTTTGGGTCTCTTGGAGAATTTGAAAAGATACAGTAAAGACAAAAAACTTGCCTTGAAACTACTTGCCTTAATTACAAGCCCATGCTTGCTTTTCAAAGTGTTTTTTAGGAAGAAGGTTGTTCTATAATCACCATTTTAAAACTATATTTACTCAGAATTTCTGATTAAAAAATCTCAAATAATTTAATGATCAGATCATACACATTTTATGGTCAGTTAAGTTGTAGACAGTCAATCTTTAACTAAATACCTGTAACTGTACAGAATATTACACTCATTTATAAAATTAATATATGATTTATGAACACTATTTAGATTACTTCTGCGGAAGGGTCTGGCTGTATTCAGAGTTACATTAGCCTTGGCTAGCAAGGAGCAGTTGAACTACCTGCATAGTAGCTGACTTATCAAATTAACCCTTAGCCATGAGGTGAAATTGACATGCTTATTTGTTGACCATGTGGTAGCCAAGGTCATGGCAACATGCACGTTTCTGTTTAGTATGTAGTTCACTCCTATTTTATTTGTTCCACTCTGTGTTAAGCTGCTTCAACTGAGTTGCAGTTTGCATAAGAGATGATAAATAACTCCTCCGTATTCATTTTGTTGTTTTCTATCAGCTTTAGTAATTGGAAGAACATAGAATCCAGTATGTTTTTAAGTCCTCAAAGTTGATTCTGTGTAATAGTAATAGCAATTCCTTGTAGCTTCTTGGAAGATTATTCTTCAGATTGTCTGAAAGGCGTGAAAGCTCTTTTGTGAGCTGTACCATCCTTACGGTTATTTGGGGCAGTAAAACTTGCTTAGCTTTAGAATCGAGGTATGTAGCAAGAAATATGGCTCCATTCCCTTGTTTTGTGGAAATCTTTTTGTGATCAGATTCTGGGTTTTGAAGTGAGGTAAGCGTGAATGAGCTAAGACGAAAGCGCAGCTCTCCATGGTATTGCCTCTTTCCAGCTTTCAGGTGATTTCTGACTGAAGGTTGTCCTGAGTTGCTCTGTTTTTCTCCAACTCTCTGAAACTCTTTTGTACTTTAAGCAGCATAGTCATGACAGGGTATTTCAAGGAACAATAGTGGGCAGGTAAATTTGTAGAGGTTTTGGTGCACTGGCTCTGCAGTTATGTGTAGGTGAGAGGGGCTTAGGGTTTTCCAAATCTTGGAGTAGTTCACAGACTTTGGGGTTTGTGACTGAAGTATACTTCAGTAGCAAACATGTCAAATGAAGGTAAGGTTTATTCGCAATAGACTGAGAATTAGAGGTGGTCCTACAAAGCAATAGCATAAATTATCATGCAAGTAGTGATTCTAGTTTATGGAACAGAGCTTCTTGTAGTATTTTAAAGTGTGTGTTTTTATGCTGGTTCAGTTGCAGCTGTTTGGTTTGGTTTTTTTTTTAATGCTGTTGTTTCAAGTCATCCAGATGGTCTGTAGTCAACCAGTATAACTTTATGAACTTGTGCAGCCTGAGTTATTCAGATTTCAGTTACCATCTCAATAGTTGTTTGGGGAGGCAGGTCTTACTAAGATTTAAATTTCAGATACCAAAGATTACCTGCCGTGATCCTGATAGGAGGCACTGAGTCAAGTTTCCTGTCTTTAATGGGGCTTGAAGGTGTTCTTCTTGACTGTCCTTACTTAAGTCTACATTTCTCCTGATTGAACTCTGAAGAAACTGACATCTCTTGACCTGACGGAAGAGCTAGATACAGGATCTCACTCACTTCAGTGCAGTGAACAACTTTCATGACCTAATGAAGATACATTCTTCACGTGGCCTCGTCAGAAGTTGTGTTTCAGAAACATATTTCAGGCAACTGAGATAAAGGGGAGTTTTAGGATTACTTTGCATGTGGAAGACTCCCTTTTAAGGGTTCCCACTGCTTGGTTTCAGGATGACATACTAGGTTATACGGTTGGGACTTGGAACAGCTTGGTGCTGTAAATCTCAGCAGCTGTTAATGGCTTTTGTCCTCAGCACTGTTATAAGTTTCGGATACTCAAAAGTTCTTGTGTCAACATAGTTGTGTTGTTGGTTACATGTTATGATCCAAGAATGGTAACTCTTCAGACACAGCTGAATTTCTTGAAAGCTCAACATCAACAGGCTGTCTGTAGGCTACTGAAACAAGGTTAACCTGGAGCCAGCAGTTTGGTTTTTTTCCGGTACTGAAAATAACTAATTTTTAATAAAGTATAAGATTTTCTTCCTACGTTTTATAATATGGGAAAAGGTATAATGTCCAAGGCAGAGAAACAGATGTATCTGGCAGATAGGAAATTGTAAGTTATGTTTTGGTCATCTATGATAAACGAAGGTGTGTGTGGGGAAAAAATTTTGATCAGAAATGCTAAAGTACTTGTTCCGAAGTTTGCTGTATAGGAAGGGCAGCATAGCAGGGTGTGGCCATTAAAAATGGTTTGAAGATGTAATTGGGTTTTAATAGCAGACATTGAGATGTTGATTGATAATATGTTAAGTCCTCTCATAAAATTAGCCATGTCATCTCCATAAATCAAGCTGCCTGGTCACAAGTGTAACTTTGTTTTACAGGTATGCTTCTGAACTCCCAATGATCTGCTCTCATTAGCTAATATTTATATTGTGTTTTTTGAAAATATGTTTATTCTACATGAAGTACTTCTCTCTTCCATGTACTGTTTCAAAAACTCTTTACTTTCTGTAGTTACAGCATTTAACATGCTAGTATGGAAATAGTTAAGTTTGCCATAAAAACAAAGGAAAAGAAGACGCTTAGGGCACTCAGTGCTATGTGGTGACTTGTTTTATTGTTTGTTTGTTGTTTTCTCAAAGAATGAAAGAAATGTGGCAGATAATTTCATAGGGATTAGAATCATCTAGCAGGGCATCACTTTTTAATCTGGGTAGTCTAAGCTTGTCAAATGGAGTTACTTGTGTTGTGGCAATGGGTAAAACTGGTGGTTTTCACATCACTGGCCATTATCATGCCATTTCTGTATTTTTTCACATAGTCTGTTAACTGTTCTTCACAGAGTGTTAGAAAGTGCATCTTTTCTTACAACATAGAGATTGTCTGTTAAATGAACATGGTATTTTTGTGCTAGTGAAATCTTGTACAAAAGTGGTCACTGAAAAAAAGACTCTCTTTTAACCTACTTCTACAGTATTATACGTGCCAAAAGGGAGAGGAATACCGGTCCTGTGCAGCTGTCTGGGTCTTCACAGACCCTATGGGCTGGGGACAGAGTGGCTGGGAAGCAGCGCTGTGGAGAAGGCCCTGGGTCCCTGGTTGGCAGTGAGCTGAACATGAGCCAGCAGTGTGCCTTGGCAGTAAGAGAAGATCAGCAGTATCTCTTGGGCTGTATGAACAAGGGTGTAGGCAAGAAATTGAGGAAAATGATTACTGCGCCCCCCTCTGCACTTATGAGGCAACACCTACATCCATATCTAGTTTTGCCCTCACCCTCTTGCCATTATGGGAAAGACATTGGTAAACTGGAGTAAGTTCAGCAGAGGGCCACTAAGATAGACAGGAGCTGGAGCACACATGTCTGTGAGGAGACACAGAGAGACTTGGGTTTGTTCAGTCTGGAGAAGGGGTCCTAACAGCAGCCTTTCCTTATACCTACAAGGAGGTCATCAAGAAAATGGAGCCAGGCTTTTCACAGCAGTGCATGGTGGAAGGATGAGAGACAGTGTTTGTAAGTTGAAACAAGAGAGGTTTAGACTGGAGATAAGGAAAATCTTTTTTCCCATGAGGACAGCCCAGCAGTGCAGCTGGGGCCAAGTGGGGTTTTGCCATCTCTGTTCTTGAAGATTTTCAAGCCCTGAGAAGCTGGTGTAATGCCAAGTCTGTGCCTGCTTTGGGAATGAAGTTGGACTTGAGAGCTCCTGAAATCCCTTGCAGCCTGAACTATACTATGGTTTTACTTACGATTCTTGCTCTGCAGCACAAGTTCCTAGACTGTGATCTAGTTTGCCTTCTTTTACTTGTTCACCAGTTCCATTTCTTTGGGCTGCAATTGAAGCTTCATCTCCGGAAGTAAGAGGAGGGATAGTGTCTAGAGCTAAAATCACAGAATAGTTGCCTTGAGATATATCACAAAGACATAGTTTGGGTGCCGAAGAGATGATCTGCCTAGCAACACAGAACTCTTGTGCTCCTTTTACGTTCAGTGCATGACCACAGTTTGGTTATTTTGGTCCAACACTTTATTCTCTGGATTTTACAAACTTTGATCTGGACATAGACTGGATTACATGCATTTATTTATAAAATATTTTACAATAGAACCTTGAGAATTTTCACTGGAGCCCTGCAGATGCAAAAATAATAGCAGTAGAGAAAACTGCAATAGAAGGAAAACAAATTTGTTAGGTCTCTTGAAGGCAACTATGAACAAAGGGATTTAAAAAACAAGAAGCAAAGACATTGGTTGAATACCTGGCAAAACCAAACCCCAGTTGTTGCTTTCTGTGGACTTTTATTTGTGTGTATTTACTAGGGTCTTAATTTGCAGTTCTTAATCCTTTTGTTCCAGAAAAAGAGGAAAATAAAGAAAAAGACAAAAACAGCAAACTTAATTGTTTTATTGGAAATTATTTAAAATTTTGAAATAAATTGGATAGTTTCCTTGCTTTGTTAAGACCAATTCAAGGGTGTTGATGGTGTTGATGAAACATTCTATATTTGGCTAACTGCCTGGTGATTTGTAAGAGGTATTCAACAAATATAATGGCCAAGAATCTGAATAGGGTTTGTGGTTTTTTGTAATGAGGATATCTAAAATATTTTCCTATAACTCGCTTGTACTCGTGTTAATTTTGATAAGAACTGGATTGTGTCCAAAAAAGGATTTGGGAAGTGAGGATGATCGTTTCTGAGTGTCTGAAAAGAGGTGTTAGTTTAGAAAAAATCTTTGCTTTATCATGCAGTTGCAAATATAAAATAAATACCAACAATGGAGGTGAAGAGCTATGGTATAAGGAAGTGTGTGTGGCAGTAGCTAGTATTTGTGAAATCAAAAATAGTTTTGGAATCAATGTTACTATTGATTGAAATGGTTCTCTTTGGGTTTTTTTTTTGTTTGTTTGTTTGTTTTGGCTGGGGTTTAATCATTGTGGGGCCTAGAGATGCTGAAGTCCATAGCAAAATTAATGTATCTCTTACTCTTGTTCAACACTGCTTGAGGGATAAACAAAGAGTATGTACATATTACTAATTGAGATAAATATAGTCTTGATAATCAAGGCAGTAATAGAAAGTAATCTCTTTATTTAAGTGCAGATGTTTCGTTGTTAGCTGAATAGAATTCAATGATTAAGGCATAAGCAAGCAAATACATTATTCGGAACCTGCATTTTGATTTTATTCATAAGTTGTTAAACTTACCTCCCTCAAATTCAAGAATTTCAGTGGAAGAGGGACGTAAGATTTCCATTAAGTGTTTGCAGTGCATTTTTTTCCTGGGAAAAATCTTTTTACACTTGAACTAAATAACTGAATGCACAGCGAAACTTGAAATGTCCTAAAAGATCTAACACCATAACATAGTTAGTACTTTTTTCAAGTACCTCTCTTCTACTGTGCTTGTTTTTAAGGATGTTCCTGTCAAGTAAGGTTACATGTCTGACTTTTGCGACTTAGTGATTAAAGTGAATACTAAGGAAATTAAAGTGTTATAAATCTTGCTGAGCAAAACAAAGAGCTTCAATAAGAAAAACAAACTGAATAATCTTTAGCATATCTCAAAAGTAGTATCCAGTGATGGTGTTGTATGTGTCATAGTTTAGATATTTATGTTCCCATATTATACATGAGATAGCTAATGGTGTCTATTTGATAATGTTATTTTACTGTTACTTGGCAATTATGAGTAACAATGAAATGATATGTTACATAGTCTTATGTCTTTAAGACTTAGAAATCAAATTCAGTTTCTGGTGTTCATGACGTACCTTTAATCAATATTGTCACTGCATGTTCTTTATATTTGAATTGTTTTCTGATTCGCTCCATGTGCAGTAGGATATAGCCTACTAAAACAAATCTGACTAAACAATCGTAAAAATTAATTAACATTACCTTTCATAAAAACAACTTTCGGAAGTAACAGTATTCACATTACATGAGCATGAAGCTTTTTGTCAGATAATATGGAAATTTCTGTTAGGAATGCTATGTAACCTCAGAGGCCAGAAAGCAAACAAACATGCTTTGGATCCAACTGTGTAATTCTTGATATTCCATTTGTACTGTAAGTACAATTACTGTAAACATTGAGATTTGTTAACTGTTCACTGTTGTACAGTACTAGCTTGATTAATGACATTCTTTTGGTTTTTATAATTAATGGATTTCCCCTAATATTTTTTTTATTCTTTCTGTGTGCCAGTATGTTGTTCAGTATTCATTACTTCATTTAGACACTACTTCTTGTTTTTTCTATCTCAGTGGTTTTTCTTGTAAGTGAAAAATCTGTGCTAGATAATCCTAGCTAATAAGAACCATTGTGCATGTTTTTCCACAATTTCATGTTTTCATATGCTTTCAAGAGTCAATCTTAGCTAAGAGCTTAGAGATCTGTTTCTCTGAGAGAAGTGCGGTGATAAGTAAGGAAGATTTAATCGTTTTAGAATATTGTTTATAAATATATGCCTGTAATCTAAAAACAAGCATTGAAGTTGTTGATTTTAAGTCACACATGGAATAAAAATATTGGTCTCTATCCAGGAAATACAAGCTGAGACTTGTTCAAATCGCTGTCTTTTAAGGTGCTGAGTACTGTTAGGTTGGAAAAGCAGAACAAAACAGAGTGTTTGGAACTGAGTGTCTGTTATTGCAAGGTGGACAAAAAGCCATGTGGGAGGTTTTTGACATGTTTGGCTTATGGAGTTTTTCGGTTTATTTCTGTGTGTATGAATTTGTGTGTATTTTTACATTAAAAATATTTCATCATTTCATGAGATGCCAAAATCAAGCTTTATTTTGGAAACATTTATGGTAATAACAGTATCTTGTGAATAAATATGTGCTTGTGAAAGCTAACATACTGTGAAAAGTCACAGGAGAAAGAAAACAAGGTTAAAATTAATATCTTAAATGTTGTTGTCCAGTATGATCCTGAATTTCAAGCATGTTTGGTAAAATAATATTCTTACAGTGACAGTATTTCTTTGTCATTGCTTCCCACATAATAAATTTTTTGAGTATTTCCTGTGTAATTGCTGTCACTGGATTTACTCTTAACTTAAATATATATTTCTTAAAAAAAAAAAAGAACATGATAAACATGGTGAAATATCAGTTGCCTCATACAACTATACTCAAGATGGCAAAGGACATGGATACTTCTGTCACCAGTTACCATCTGTCATTGTTTTCTTTCATATTCTTTTACAAAGCAGAATGAGATTGTGTGATTTACTTTTGAGCTAACTTTAATACACTATTAGGAAAATGATAATTTAATTTTACAATTTGTGTACTTTAAATATATGGATACAAAGCAAAGCAGTAGATTTTTAAAGAGATAAAGCTCAGATCATGAGGCAGGGTGAAGTATATTTTTAGGACATAAAGCAGTATTTTAAAATAAGGTAGCTTTTTGTAAATGTGTACCCAATTTTGTAATTTCTCTGTGAATACTTGTTTGAAAGTTTTCTTTGTATACATACTTAAAGACTGATCATTCTTTTTTTTTTCTTTTTTTTTCTTTCTTATTTTTCCTAGACAGGAAATTAAAGTATATACCACTCTAAATCTTCCTTTATGTCAACATGTTTTTCTTCCTCTGCATTTTATGATTTAGTTCTTTTTTGCTGCCTTATTATGTTGTTATTGATCCAAGTGATACCTGTTCATGTATAATTTGTAATTACAATTATATTTTCAGTATTTTTTGGGACTCATTTTTAGTTATTAAGCTCTACGGTTCAGTATCCACTGTTTTTTTCCTGTTCCGTGTTGGATGCCTGGCTTGCATGTGGTTTAATATTTAACAGTTTACCTGAGATAGTGGGGTGTGACAATGCTGCTAAGCATCACTCATTGCTGACATATATCCGACTGGGTTGTAGGGATAGCCTACAACTACTGTTCTCTGCTTCCAGGAACTGCATGATTCTTTCTTTGCCAGCAGCCACGTTGCTTTCTTGTTTGCTAATCTCTAGTTTTCTCTCAGAATGCTTTAGCCTGCTTCATGTCCATATACTCAAAATTCACACTTAAAAAATATATTCTGAGGAAAGTTCTTTTAGCCAATTTTATGTAATTAGGAAGAACATGTAGTGAGAAGTTCAGAATATGTTTATTTTACCAGCAACCTGAGAATAGGTACATCTCCAGACTTTGGGAAAAAAAAACCTATTGAGGAGTGGGAAGCTCCAAGGATATGTTAAAGTAGGAAAGTATGATCTTGAGTTGTTTGGGGTTTGGTGTTTTTTGGTGTTTTTTTGGTGTTTTTTTTTTTTTATGAGCACACGTGTGCTCACTTGA
>RSEF01000031.1:27929252-27956252 GCA_003993805.1 Himantopus leucocephalus | reverse complement strand
AGGGGTAGAGGAGAGAATCTGTCAGTCCCATCTGGGGTCCCCAACATCCCCAGTGGTTGATTTGGCCTAAACCACAACAATGTTTTAGGAAAACAAATCAATTTTCAAGCTGTAAACTTTTCTTACAAAGAGCTCTGAATACCATTCCCAAAAGGAAAGAGTGATATTGTCTGTTGGACGTTTTCATTCTCCATAAATCTCAATAAACAGGGACTGATTCCTTGGGAGGAAGTGTAAGGGGAGTTGCATTTTTTTATTTTCATGAAAGGTAACAGCAGCTTCTGACTTTAAGATTTTTATACCAAGTCTTTGTTGAAAAACAGTCATTATAAGCATAGAAAGGGGTCACCATTTTCCAAATAAGTTCTTTAACAAATAGTTTTAAATTATTTCCTAATAAACAAAAAATGAAAACAGTGAAACACTCCATGTGTTTGTCAACAAAATGTTCTGTTTCAGTATGTGTCATTGCTGTGCAACCTTATGCCAAGGAAAACCTTGAAAACATACATGGCATTTTTCCAAATATGTTTTATTTAAGATCCAGTTATACCACAACAGCCCAAAAGGAGGATGACTCTCAATTTCAGATAATCCCTGTTTTTTTAAGTTAAACTATTTAAGATTAGGAATAACACTTATCTTGCTTTCAGGTAAATATAATATTTCTTGAAAGCATTCTCTTTTGGGTTCACTGAATGATTTCCATGTTGCATTAACATATAAAAGCTTGTTCTGATTGTTTTTATTTAAGAAATTTGTCTCCCTTGTGTCGTATCTCCCTCACATCACAACTTTCCTCATCCAGTTGCAGGCAGTAATGAGGGAAGAAACAGTAAGAGCCAGCAGATCCATACCTGGCTCCAAGCCTGGTGTCACCAACAGAATTTTGGGTTTTTTGATCATGGGTCCATCTGCACACCACCAGGCCTGTGGGTGACAGAAGGGGTACACCTGTCTCAAAGGGGAAAAGGATCTTTGTTCAGGAGTTAGCAGAGCTCATTGAAAGACCTTTAAACCAGATGTGAAGGGGGAAGAGGTAAAACTAGGATCGCTAGAGATAAGCCTGATGTGCCAATGTTTGAGGGACTATGTGCTAGTGAGGTCTTTTGGTCTGCTATCTCAGTGGAGGCAGGGTATGGAGATGCGCATGGCAGCAAAGACACAAGGATTATTGACAAGTGGATCCAGAGGACCACAGAAATAATCAGAGGGATGGAACACCTCTCCTATGAGGACAGGCTGAAAGAGTTCAGGTTATTCAACCTGGAGAAGGTTCCAGGGAAACTTTATTGTGACGTTTCAATACTTAAATGGGGCTTATAAGAAAGATGGTGACAAACTTTTTAGCAAGGCCTGTTGAGTTAGGACAAGAGATAATGGTTTTAAACTAAAAGAGGGTAGATTTAGACTAGATATAAAGAAGAAATTTCTTACAATGAGTGTGTTGAAGCACTGGCACAGGTTACCCAGAGAGGTGGCAGATGTCGCATCCCTGGAAACATTCAAGGTCATGTTGGATGGGGTTCTGAGGAATCTGATCGAGTTGAAGACGTCCCTGTTCATTGCAGGGACGTTGGACTAGGTGACTTTTAAAAATCACTTCCAACCCAAACTGTTATATGATTCTATGATTCCATGATTCTATGATTCTATGATGTATTAGAAATCATGAAGCACCCGAGAATGGTTTAGTAGGAATTAGGGCTTCTCCCCTAAAAAAGGTGACGGGATTAATACCTCAACTGAAGCGCATCTACACCAATGCACACAGCATGGGCAACAAATAGGAGGAGCTGGAAGCCACTGAGCAGCAGGAAAATTATAATATAGTCTAGTCGCCATCACAGAAGCCATGTGTGTCTAGGTGCTGTAGCAGGTCCCTCACCATTTCCCTGTGGATTATGAGGGGTTTATTCTACATTCTGTCATCCAGCTCACAGGGCTGGGTACCCTGAGAACAACTGGTCTTACTGTTAAAGGCTGAGGCAAAGAAGGTATTAAGTACATCAGCCTTTTTGTCATCCTTTGCCACTATGTTTCCCCCTGAATCCAATAAAGGACAGAGAGTGTCCTAAGCCCTCCTTTTGTTGTTGATATATTTATAGAAACATTTTTATTGTATTTAATGGCAGTAGGCAGATTAATTTTTTGTTGGGCTTTGGCCCTTCTATTTTCTTCCTGCATAACCTCACAACATCCTTGTAGTCCTCCTGAGTTGCTTTCCCCTTCTTCCAAATGTCATAAACTCTCTATTTTTCCTGAGTTCCGGGTCTTCTCCCCCATTGACTTGTCTTTTAGGCACATGGGGACGGCCAGCTGTTGTACCTTAAAGATCTCCTTCTTGAAGAATGTCCTGCCTTCCTGAACTCCTCTGCCTTTCAGGACTGCCTACCAAAGGACTCTGTCAACCAGGCTCCTAAACAGGCCAAAGTCTGCCTTCCAGAAGTCCACATTCTGCTAAACCTTCTCCTTACTTCTCTGAAAATCAAAAACTCTATCATTTCATAATTGCTATGCCCCAGATGGCCTCCAACTGTCATATCACCACAAGTCCTTCTCTGTTCACAAAAAACGGGTCTATCAGGGCACCATGCCTAGTTGGCTCACTCACCAGCTGTGCCAGGAAGTTATCTTCCACACATTCCAGGAACCTCCTGGACTGTTTCCTCTCTGCTGTGGTGTATTTCCAGCAGATGTCTGGTAAGTTGAAGTGCCCCATGGGAACAAGGGCTAGCTATGGGTGGCACTTCTCCCAGTTACTTATAGAATATTTCATCTGCCTCTTCATCCTGGTTGGGTGGTCGATAACAGACTTCCGCCATGATATCTGCCTTGGTGGCCCTCCCCCCGATTCTTACCCAAAAACACTCAACCCTACCTTCACCATCATTAAGTTCAAGACAATCAAAACGCTGCCTAATATACAGGGCCCCTCCATCGCCTCTCCTTCCTGGCCTCTTCCTTCTGAAGAGTTTATTGCCATCCAGTGCAGCACTCCAGTTATGTGTATATATAGTATTCTGTATCATCCCACCATGCTTCTGTGATGGCGACTATATTATAATTTTCCTGCTGCTCAATGGCTTCTCAATGTTGAACTAGTTTACATGCAATGTGCTATATCATCTTCTAATTAGTTGTATAGCTAGTAATAGCTAAAGTAAGTAATTGATACGATTTATTTAAACCTAGCCACAGAGCAGTGGCAGAATTTGACAGATAAGTTTGAAATGAATTTAATATCACAGTCACCAGATTAAATTAATCTCTTTCCTATGCCTCAATTTCCAACCTTTTACGTGCAAATTAAGGAGAATATTCACTGAGTTACAGTGCTGAGTTTCAGTTACAAAAGAGGTTTGTATCATCATCAACAATTTAAGGTTAAGCATCACAATTTCAGAAGAACAGCATTTGAAATAATGTTGCCTTTAGCTTTATATGATAAATGTTTAGCTTAAATTCTTTTACAAAGCTGAAGAGCAAGCACAGAAAGACAATGGAAGAAGCCTCAGTACTTTAGTAGCTTTATTAAATCCATTTTTTTAATATATAACCTGATCATAGCCAATAGTTGAAAAGTACCACTGCACTCCCCAGGTTAAATTCAATTTGTGGCAAACCTGAGCCACATAATATTTAATCTTTCTATTTTTAGCCTACATGTCTTGACTTCCTTAAAATGTCGTGGAGGACCAGAAAACTGTAGAAGTGGCATCAGTAGACCACAAATCTCTTGACTGCTACTGTTGGGCATAACCACACAGCCATCTTTCTTCCCCTCATTTTGTTTTATCAATTCCATTAAACAGTCATCTATTGAGACAGAGAATAGCTTCTGAGGATTACAACAAAGACCAAGATTTGACCACAGGCTGCAGCCATCATCGCTCCGCTAGCATGTACATGACATCTATAGATGAGATGAGTTGCTGATTTATTTCCTTGGAGGCAATCAACACACTTCCATGCCTCTTTCTGATGACAGCTGAGCTAAATGTGAGGCTTTGTGTCAAGTAGTATAGACAGGGAATTTTCCATTGATGTAGGCAGTGAGTTTCATTGTTTAATCAGTGTCAAATTTGGCTATGAATACACCACTTAGCAACATCACTGCAAGTTGTTTTAAAAAGAAGTTAAAGTGGTTTCCTTTAACTGATATTCTCTCAGCTGAGCCAGGATAGGGCTGTCTGTTATCACACACATTCTTTAGCAGCAGTTTCAAGTAGTTAAAAGAAAACTGCATGGCATAGCTGAAAAAATCCCAATAAACAGCGGACAGAGGGATGACATCTGCTACACTACAATCTCCAATATTTGTTGGAGTGTGGAATTTCATCATATGAAAACATCTTAGATAAGCTGATGTTGAGTTGATCCTTACAGCACTATTATTAAGTTAGAACAGAACTTTGAGCAACAAAAAACAACAGATATTCTGTTTCCCCCCCATCCGCTTCCTGTCCTGTTTTTAAAATGAAATTGATTGCTTGGGTTGATTTTAGCTGACTTCAGAAGACTTACCATCTTAATTTTGTGGTTTTGTTGACAGTCGTTACTACATTGATTCAGAGTGCTCAAAAGATCTTAATTCATGCTGACCTAAGTGAGCTTTTTGGAGTTTTCAATAATCTACCCAGCCTTCCCTTTTAGATTTTCAATTTTCTGTCAACCCTCTCATGTTTTTCAGCTTGTCAGTCAGTTTGGATTATGGAATCCAAACATCTTTTGAAGCTGCTCTATTAAGCTGACAAATATATACATCTCAAAAAGGTGAATATAATTTGAATTTTATGAAAGCAGAAGAATTTAATTTTTTTTCCAGTACAGATTCAACTATGACACTGAATAAGTCTGCTCTGTTTAGAATTTCTGTGAGCAGTGATTTTTTTTTTAAATTTCTAATTAGTTTTCCTTTGGAAACGTCACATTTAAACTAAATTGGACTGTAAAATTATAAAGCAAAGTAAAACATGGAATATTTATCACCTTTGGAAGATCATTAAAAGGTAGCTAATGCATTAAAAAAAACCCCAACCAACCAACCAACCTAACAACACAATCACCACCATCACTACACTTGTAAGAGAAAGATTTCCTCATTCCTGAAGTTTTCAGGTAATAAGACTAGGCAACATGCAGTGAAACATTATATATCCTCAGCACAGTTTCTGAAATATTTTGAAGACTTTGGGGTGCTAGTAAGCCATAAGGGAAGACTAAATAGTACTGGTCTTGGACACAAGGTTTTTTTGAAACTACTTCTTCTTAAAAAAATCATAGGATAAGTCCATGATGATGTTGTAGTTGTACAAGTGATGTTTGACAGAGAAAAATCCATTTTTGTCCACAGTCATTTGTGGGCTCCACACAAGACTACATAATCAAGAACTGGATTCACTTTTGATTGGGGGAAAAGACTTCACCGATAGCAGTACTACTTCTGGCCACATCTCAGATTGTTTTAGTACTATTTTAATACTGTGGTGTTTCTGCACATTGTAAGTCAACAACAGTGAGGAGATTTCTCCTTTCACATTTAACAGGAAGGTGGGGGTGGAAAGGAAAGAGACAGAAGAAAGCTTCATACAGCTTTCCTGAAAATTAATTTGTTAAGAAGCAGTTCACAATGGAAGGATTATGAAAAAGCTATACAAGAGCTCAGGATTAAAAAAAAGAATAATCAGAAGTAGTACCAGACTACAGAAAGATTTTATTTTGGTTTAATGCCTTTGTACACTGTTCAGCTCCTACAGTTTTCACATGTGACAATCAAAATAAGATAACTGTTCACAATTGTCTTCTAAAGAGTTCCAAGTCAGCAGTATTAATCTACAACTTTTATAATTATTTTCTTCTTCTACCCTAAAATGGGAGGATGATAAGGGTGTAGGGGAGGAAGAGAATTCAACTTAGCCAATTTCAAATTAAAAAGTAAATTCCAAAATGTTCTAAACTGTGTAATCCCCAGTAACATTCTTGTCAGTATATTTGAGTATGCTTACATCTGGGTATACTCAATAAAGTATACTCAGAATGAATTTGAGCATGCCCAGATATTGTCAGCAGATTTGAGTACACCAAAAGCTTGTTCTTTGCATTAAGTCTCTGAACAAAAAGTTGTTGTGCACAACTCAGCTTAATGAGGAAAAAAAACCCCAACTTTTTCATCCTGTTTTTTTTGATGACAGTTTTGTACAGAACAGCAAGCGATAATAACCTTCTGATCAGCAGCTGTTAAAGATGTTAACGCTGAATTATTTCCATATTTAGGCTTTGGAAAAAACACTAACAAATCTGTAGGGGGATAATACAGTATATCTAAACAACCAGCTGTAGCTGGGCCTGAGAGAGTTTCAAAGTACAATAGCAGAAGTGAATTCTTCTTTGCAGGGAGAAAAATGTTTATGTTTTTGTACTTTCATCCTTGCGCAAATTTTTGTCTTCATAACATGCAGTGTTTTCACGGATATATAAAACTATCCTTTTCCTCTAGTCAGGTCTTTCCTTTGTGGAACTGGAGTCTTCTACTTCCTCTCTTTTCCAAGGAGAATTTTAAGCAGTTGAATTTATGTTGACTTTTTCAGTTCATCACTCCTAACTGTCAGAAATTTTTTGAAGCACATTCACCTGAAACACATTGGTGTTTCTAGATGGTGGCAGCCCCAGGCATTAATTAACCACACAATAAGTGTTATGCAGCTAAGCAGTCACAACACTATACTTACCATAAGCCATATCCAGATATATTTATAGCATAGAACTGCTTCAACCTCTTTGCCATGGAAGCAAAATAGTTTCTCCAACATTAATACATGAAAAAAGCACCAAAACCTGTGCTACCACCTGCTCACTTAGCAGAATTATTTTAATGCAGAGAAGTTAATTCAAATAAAAGCCTGCATGGTTACCTATAGAGGCAGTGCTGTTTCCACCTTTTGGGGGGGGTGGGGAGAGATCCATCAGGTGTGTTTGATATGCCATAGCCTTTGTCCTGTATAGACACAGATTTGGGGTTATTCTGAAATTATCAATTAGCACTTTTAGAAGTCTAATCTTTCAAGTGTTAAGGGTGGGCAAGTCTGCTCAGCCAGAGCAGACTCCTCGCTATTACTTACCAATTTTAATATATTAATTGAATTCCATTAATGACATCCTCTGAACAGTGAAACTGCTGTCTATTCCCCATGACCCAAAATTGTCCCAGTTTAAATCCATTAAATTACATTATGTGATACAAAGGTTAATTAATCATGCATACCCAGCAGCAGAAAATCGGACATATAAACAGAATATTGATTTCCAAGGAGTCTGCTACTACTTGAAACCATGATGGAATTACCCACAGGTATGTTTCATGAGCAGTAGTGATATAATTAATGGTAATAAACTCTGGCCTTGGTAGTTAATTAGATCAGCTATGGAAGAAGATTTCACAAAAGTGATTCCAGGAGCTCATGCACTATTTTAAAAACAACAAGTCTTTCCCTTTTTCACATGGATACAGTTTGGAAGTATCAACCATTAAATAATGAACGTTGAATGACAGGTCATCAGACAATAGTTTCTCTTAATAGCCAAGTGCAGTAAAGCTGACGTCATTAAAATGGACATACTAAAATGGTTCTATACTACCAGTGTAGCAATATATTACATTTCCTTTTCAAAATGCACCAGTACTACTCTGTCTTTGACGCAGTATCATTGCTGCCATAAAACTCTTCCATTGCAACCCTCAAACTTATCTGACCAAAGTTCTCAAAAACCTTTCTGTAAGCCACATTTTAAGTTGCAAGGAAATTTGTAGCTTTCTTCCTTTATAAACCATAAAGGTGACAGTTTCCCATTAAACAATTGAAAACGTTGGTTTATATAATCATTTAAGATGGTTAAGGTAACACAAGTAGGTTATATAGCTAATATCAGTAAGGTGTGCAATCCTAACATACTTTTTTATATGTGTATATATACATATGTATATATATAAGCTATGTTATTTAAGACTACAGCTGGTGAGGTATATTAAAATATCAGTCATGCACTCTGAATTCCTTTTCTTTTTATAGCCTACATTAGGCAAGTGGAAAGTCATTAATGCTACAGAAGCCAGTACAGTCTCTTACTACACTCAGAGTTACGGTAAAGTGTAATATGCATTTGTAAACACATATAAATTCAACAGCACTATGAAAATAACTCCAATTCAGGCATGTACTTTGAGACCTCAGTTAAGTCAGTGCCCTGTCAAGGAAAAGTTAAAGATATTCAGATAGGACTGCTCTCCATTTTTAACCTTCTGGGTTTTACTTAATTCTGGGAACCTTGTACTATAGCTCTCTATTTTTAATGTTTTACTCTTGTGAGAGAAGGAGTTTAATTTTCACCCGTTACAAGGAATTTTATCACTAAAGAATGTTAATCACAACAGTGTCCTCAATCTGCCTAAAAATAATAAAATTTTTAATGATTTGGCACTTTTAGAATTGGTTCAGCCAGTATAGAACTATCTCACATGGACTTTAATGGAGTTTCACAATGGGATTAATGATGTGAGATGTATCATCTATACTGATATTAACAGGTGTCTATAGGAATATTAAAACAGGATCATGAGTGCTACACTGTGCTCAATCCAGTTTGCTTCCACAAGTTTTAAGCCTCATTTTTAATGCTTCATCTGTCTCTTCTGCCATCAGATTTGTAGATGACTGGAAAAGTCTAAGCTTCACAGACACCAGGCCTTCAATGTGCAGATGGAAAAAACGTTCAGATAGTTGAGCTTTTAGTATGTGGAGGAGTGTGACATTATCTGAAGTCCAAATTAGTCTTGTAAGGATTCCGTAGGAAAGATAAACTTTCTGGGAGAGAGGTGTAATAGGGGAAATATGAAAATGTTTAGAAATAATAAAAGCCTAGGAAGCCCAGTGCTTGAATGACTTTAACTACTACTGAAAAGGAGAGAAAAATAAGCGCTTTCCATGATCTGTAGCAGATGCAATAACATCCAAAGTATAAAAAGAAAGCAAATGAACCCATAAATACAAACAGTCCAGGCTGCATAGAGACAAAAACATAGAGACAAAAGCACCTATAACAGAATTTAAGGAGAAGGTGAATTGCTTAGCCAGCTCTAGGCTAAGAGGACCAATGTGCGGACCTCTGTGCCCCAGCCTAAAGAATTAAACTCACAGTTTTCCCTAAGCTTCTGTTCTACCAGCCTGGAAGCAAGAGGAGCTCCCAGAGCAAGCACTGAGGTGCTTGATCTTGCACAGCATTGTTCAGGTAGTTTCATTAATAAGGAAAAATTAGTAAATTTTTGTTGCTTTTGTTAAAGTCTTTTTGTCAGAGCTGTCTTTCAGGGAGCCAGGGACCCAGCAGAGAGCCTGTGTTAACCTGTGGGCATTCGAAGCTACCTACTGCACTTTCAGAAGAGTATTCTCACTGAACTGTAGTCAGTAAGTTTCTCACAGACCTGGACTACTTTGCAGCCAAGAAGAAAATAACTAACTGGTTAAAAATACTCAAGTCAGAAGATGTGGGCATGGGTCAGGCTCCCTGCTCCCCATGTTGTCATCTTTCTTCTTTATTCACAAACCACTGCAAAAAGCACACACAGTCACAGGAATAAAACACTCTTCTGGATCTTTTCTTACCTACCAGGCCTTAAATACTTGGCTGGAGTCACATAAAATGTTCAAAGTATAGGGAACAAAAAAAACGTTACATCTTTATACACAGTGGCCCAGTTTTCTTAGAGGAAAGAAGAATTATACCATCAGCACAGTTTTTGCCTAAGGGTAGGAAAGAAAGGATTAAAAACTCCTTTTTCCTCCCCTATCTTGCACTCCAAAGGCTGAGGAGCCAGGGCAAGGCTTGCAGACCAAGGTTAGAAACACAAGCTGATCACGAACTAGTTAGAAGACTGGCAAAGAAGGTGGCCGATTTTCAATTAAAGTATTTCAAATTTGCCCATGTCCTACATTATAAACTTAAGACCCATATTGAAATTAACCCCAAACCCTTTTTCCTGTATTTCTCTAATAATATAAAGAAACTAACCTTTGAAGAAGTACAACGAAATGCAAAAATGTGAAAGCTAGAAAAAGAGAGGGACTCTAATTCTAGGTGTCACAAAAGGCTTGCCAGTCACCAGAACTGAGGGGCAGAGTTGACATGATTAGCAGAAAAAATGAGGTAAATGGGACAATACTGGGCTCTATATGCAAGCTAGGGACTCAGGGGAAAGAAAACATGCTCCTATATCATTTTACTTGCTGCATAATTGACCAGTTTTCATACCTGCTTTGAAGGTTAGACTAAGAGCAAAGCCTACAGCTGCCTTCTGGCTTCAAACAAAACAAAATTCTCCCTGGCAGAAACTTAGGTTATTTCTGAGACAACCATCTAGCATTACCCTTTGCAGAAAAGCAAAATTTCTCCTAAATTAAACTTCAAAATTTAATCTCTACAGTCAAATGACATTTCATCAGTGAAATTGCAAGTTACAGTCAGTATTCCTCAACACAAGTTGTGTACTGCAGCGAGTTCAGCTCTTTGCTTGAGCTTCCCTCAGTTGAGGAAACAGACTTAGCCTTAGTAATTCATGCATAGACAATCAATTACACATTTGTGGTTGTTTCATATGCCTCAAGAAGTTACGGAGTTTGAATAAGCAATGGAAAGTGTTAAAACTTGTTGCTAGAAAAACATCTTGCTCTTGTTTAGCACTTATGTAAGTGTTATAATCTTCACAGCAGCAGGTTACTAACAACAAAATTATGCAATAGTTTACATGGATTTTATAAATATCAAAATTTAAGCAAAAAAACTGAATCTCATGATTAAATAGTTTTCCAAAAGAATGCAAAAGCTAGAAGACCAGTCACACAAGAAAAAAGTTAGAAATATACTGATTTTTAAAGTTAGCAGTTATACAAGTATCACTGAAGAGAAGGATTAGCAGAAGTTTCTAATCTGCTCTAAGGCTGGGTTTCCTAGGTAATCACTGCAGAAAAATCTGAAAATATTGATGTCCCATCAGTCAATGGGAACATGGTACTCATAACACTATATCCAGCCACATTTTTCACTTTTTAATCCTATTGGTCAATTTTTTCCAGCAAAAATGCTGTTACCTAACTGAAGGAAACTTAAAATAAATGGGACAAGCACAAAAATAACCTAAATATCATAAACGACATCTTTCATGGTGTATTAGAGCCAATGTGCTCATATTTCTCAGACTTATAGTTAACCTTTGAGACTAAGTTTTTGTGTGTGGAATTTACTTTCAGAAACAATAATTGGCAATTTTGTTACTGGTGGAAGCTGGTTCCCTAAACTACCACGCCATAGAGTCGAAACCTATGCTTGATAAAATCCACACTTAAATCAAATAGGAACAGATCACCTTTATCCCACAGACCCATCAGTCAGGACATCTTTAGCCAGAAAATTTCCCAACCATGTTTCCTTCTGTCAGCTGCACAAGGCAGTATGAGCTCGAACTGGAAGACAAGCCGTTTGGACAATAAAGACTAGACAACTTTGTACTCAAAAAGTTGAATCTAAGGCTCAAATTGATTGATTCCAAGGCTAACTTCCTCACCAGCATTGGCCAGTGTTAACTTAATCACCAGCATTGCCAGCTTCCCCATCAGCGGATATACATAGCCAGTACAGGAATGAACACATCTTGAAAATCAGGATTTACTTGACCTTAGGGAATAATAAATGCAGGAAAAATGGTTTCAATTGCCAGAGACAAAGCTCTGAAAGACCAGCTATAGCTATAACTTGCACACATCTTGGCCTAACACTGCCCAATGATATACTGGTTTCTATTGCTCAAGCCAAACACAAGGCAACATTCAAAAAGAGTTCAGCTTCCTCGACCCATACAGCAGAAACAGCCAGGGAACCCAGAGGTCTCTTTCTTTCTGTGTCTGGATTCCAGACTTTCTAACCAATAGCAGAAGTGAGAAATAGCAATGGAATTGGTTTCTAGATTTTCCAGAAAAAAAAGTACTGCCGAAAAACGCTGGTGAAAAGGAAAGGCTAAAGAGCCTGATTCTATTAAAGAATGATGCATAGATAATAAATACGAAACTCAGTGTCAGACCTTAACTCTCTTCACATGCTACAGCTGTTGCTAGATAAGCCCTCTTGGCAAAGGGAAAACACCACCTGCAAGTCATAAGGAAATCGAAAACAGGCACTGTCTGTATGATACAACCATGTACAGCATCAGAACGTCTTTCATGCCACCAATTTAGAGTCAGGACCACATGCAAAAATGCCAGGTCAGAGGATTAGCAATACATTTGTCCAAAGTTCAAAACAATATTTCAGCATTCCCACTTGGGATGCATACATCTACATAAGTGAATTATTTCACTTTCCTTTTGCCTTAGAATTAACTCTAAACACAATCAATGACATGGTATAAACTATCCTGACAATGTTTATAATCAAAGTATAAGTTCCAAGGTGATAGACCCTGGACTTAAATTCCCTTACCAGCAAAGAGAAAAAAAATCCATTTAAAAGAGTTTAGACTATTTAAAGTCAGGTTACGGAAGTGCAAATTCACTCTGCCCCTGCAAACACTAAAGGCATCCCTCTATTGAGTATTATAACTCAGTATAGTCTATTTTTATAAGCAGTTGCTGACAGAACATAACAGTTGCAAAGAGAAAGGCTACACCAAACTAAAAGGTGTTAGCATCTGACCTTTGTCATAGTACTATGGCTTTGGAGAATCAATATTTCTCATTTTGTTATACATGAAAGCAAATCTCTTGCCATTCACTCAGAGACACAGTGTCTAGAAGGATTATTTAATTTGCTTCCTTGAAGGACATATCTTAAGAACATTCAAATATTTACAGGATTTATCCTTGTTTAATAGCCTGAAACAATATCGTGCAAGAATCTTCACTTTTGTTTCCATGTTCAAGAGGTGTCTTTAGTCCATATTTATTTAAAGGAAAAGTTAATGTTTTGAAGTAACTTCTGTGGCCATTATGCTATTAGAATCCAAAATGCAATTCTCCTTGCATTATTTATGAAGTTACAAGGTATAGATTAAAGTCCAATGTCTCTGGGGATCTTTTCACCTCGTGTATTAATGATATCTTTGGGAAAATAAATTTCAGATTCAATAGTCAATAGGATGGTAAACACCCTTTCTAATGAATTGTGTTACATATGTCTCAGAGAAGTATTAGCTCAGAAGAGATGTCATATATAGATCCTGCAGTTAGGACACTTATCCCGTGAGACCCTTGAACATGTAGCTCTTCATTCAGCATGCTGCTTGTTCTCATTCACTCTACACAAAAATATATTCAGGGCTGGAATGGTTAGAAAACTGTTTTAAGCAAAATTTTTTAAAAGTGGTACATATGACTCCCTATACACTCTGGAGAAACAAATGCATACGCTCCCCAGAACAGTTTATCCCATCTATTTAGGGCACAAACCTCCAGATGAATCACTTTGGCAGCTTTTCATTGATTGTACAGGTAACTCAGAGCAGATGGCTAAAGCTGGGGTAATGGGACAGTGCCTAAGGGTCAAACCTTCAAAGGCTTTTTGGTGCCAGGAGCAGAGGTACAATATATTTGACAGTCTTTTCTATTCTGTAAAGGCTAAAAAAGAAACTTCCACCCATCTCACTGCACAAGGAGAGTTAGCAAAAGTGAGACTAAAACAGGATGAAAGAACTTACTGGCAAAGTTCCAGCAGTAAATTAAGAGAGACCTTAAGGAGAGAAATGAGCTACTTAAATCAGTTCCCATAAAATGCAAAGCCAAAACCAATTGGCAGGATTCTACAGATTTTATGTCTCACTGTGAAAATGGCTGTTCCTATACAGTGGGCACATACATCACCTATTGCAATAATTTCTGCCTTTCTTTTGACTCTGCACTTCTCCTTTCAGCCAGATAACATGGGTAAGGTTGCACATTCACTTTGGAAGTGGGTGAAAGTTAGCATTTCAGGAAAGAGCAGATTCATCATGGAATTTTGTGGAGGTTTTTTTTTTTATTTATTTTTAGTGTTGGATTCAAGTCTGAACTTTCATACTGGGTTTGATGAAACCCAGCTACCTTTACAGATGGCCAGAATTCTTTCCTCCATTTTTGCCTCGATAAGTGTAGAATGAATGACAAGCTGCCACAGTGCACCCTAGAAAATCAGCATACTTGCTCAGAAGTTTATGACTATTGAGGTAAGTATATACCAGGAAAAGCGATACATTCTGTAAGTTCCTTAAAATACCAATAAAGCAAGTATTAAGTGTTGCCTTCATGGTTATCTCTCACTGCATCAATATAATAAACTTTCTCCAGCTTAACATTTCTTTTTTCAGTTTACTTTATGCCAAATATCAGTCTCCTTAATACTGCAGCATTACAGCCTGGCAGGGCTAATTTGGAGCCATCTCCAGAACAGCTTTGTTCCCAGTTAATGGAAGGATTTTGTAAAATGTGCCAAGGCTACTAATATAAGGCTTAACATGGCAGTGAGATTTCTCATGCCAAGATGTGTACTACTGTGTTCAGATAATTTTTAGTTAAACATTGCAAGTGGTTATTAGGAAAACTGCACTTCTTTGGTTCAAGCCCAAGTTACATAAGCGGACTGTTTCAAGCATGCATCAGTTTGATTTTTATTTTTCCTTCAATGTTCGGCTTATAGTAGCTAGAAATGGTATTACAAATGTTTGAGAAACATCATAATAAAAACCTTTATTCATTTCAGCAACTGCCTTGCTTTTGCAATCGTCCTGCCCAATGACTGTTGCACATTTCATTAACAGAGTAATAAGCAGGTAGGAATCCTTTTAAAGAGGCCCGCTAGATCAGTCTGAGTGAAACTCTTTGCCAGTGTCCTTTAATGCAGAAATTCAGTTTCTCTACCAAACCGTGCCATTAAAACAGTGAAAATTGGAATACTCAGGAGATACCTAGGCATTAAGTATTTGGAGAGAGGAAATGGGAATTGGGGGGCAGATGACACTATTAACTATGCTTTCTTTTGCTAGAAGTATTTGGCATCAGAGTCATAAGCACAACCTGCAAGTCTTCACACCCAGATCCTCCAAAAATGTGTGGTCCAGCTTCTGAGGTATACACAAACCTCTATTCTGAAAGCCTTCACTGATTGCAAGGTGAATATCTGCCCCATCTTCTGAAACCCTTTTTTTTAAGCAAAGGGGGAGGAGTGGATGGCTGTGGCATCCATCCACTATAGTACCCAAATCTGGTGTTACTTAGCGCTTGTTCAGGGCAACAGTACAGAGACAAAAGCCTCAAACTATCTGTCTTATCATGTTTATCATCGGCAACTCAGAGGGTCCCATAGAGTCCTTTCACCATAGCCACTCAACATTGAAGCCAATCTTACAATGAATCACAAAGTTGAGATGCAAGAACCATGCCCAAACTCTTACACAGCAGCAGAACACTTACCCTCCCTTTGCTACATCTGTGGCACAGAAACAGAGGGCTCGTAGCTCCAAAGTACCTCTCTCACCATTTGCAGCTCTAAATTAGAGCAACTAGATCACAAGTTATTAAAAAAATTAAACCTTAAGTCAGTCATCACTTGCAAAACATCATATGAAAATAAATATCATATTAACATTTACCTTTTGGAGAATAGGCTACTTACCGAGTCAGATGCTGGGGGTTTCCACAGTGAAGCTGTCCTACAACACGTGCTGAAATTCCTTCTTAGTCTGTTACCTCCTCTAACACATAACATCCACTCCAGCACAACCTACTCTCCAAATCCACAGGTCTCCAGTGACACTGCAAGTAATTTTTTTCTTGTCTAGTATCTGCTGGAGAGGTGGAGCATGGTCTGCCAGCCGCCCCTTCAGAGTATGAGGGTCACAGCAAGAGCACTTTCCTAGTTTTGCTGAGGAGGGTGATGGTAGGGACCCAATGGAACGTCCAAGTTGGGTGATCAAGACTGGAACTGTGCCAGTATCAAAACAGTATTGTTCAATATCATATTCATTGAGATTTGTGACATGAAATGGTACAGGCATATTGTCCATCTTTGAAGCAGATTTCTTCTGGTACTTGTTTTCAGCAAGCTGACTTATTTTTCTGTAGCACAGAAATAGCTTCATTAGCTCGAAGAAAAGAATCTCAAAAGTGTAAGAGTGGAAAAAAAAGTGTGTAACCATCACATTTGTTACTAAATGAATGTTTCTTTCAAATAACAACACTGAATTTTATTACATCAATAGCATTCACAGTAAGATGCAAACTGTATAAGAAAGTCGATTAAGGTAAGTAAAACTTCAAATGTGCAAATCAGAACTAACCTTCTTTATTGAGTCATTTTAATTACTTAACAAGAAAGAGAAGTGCATGAAGAAGTTAACACATAATAAAAACACAAGCGCTACTGTGTTCCATTTCCAAAGATAAGCAGAGGGAAAGGGAACATCCCAGCAAAACACTCTGTTGTCCCATTGACTTTCTGAAGACTTTTGAATTAATTATTGCTTATTCACATAGAACATCACGGTATCATAAATACACAGCTTTTAAACTGCAAAGTATCTGATGAACTGATATCTTTTAAAGAATCAATACATTTCCATCAGTTACTCAAAGGAAGCATTGGAGACTGTCATTCAAATAAGTCAAATAAATTATTTAGACTGCATTAAGGCTTTATGCCATGTTATAGGAGACAGAGCTCAGGGTCTCAAGACCTTCCTTGGCCTGAGCTGCTTTAGACTGTGATGTCACTCAATTACAAGAAAATTCTTTATCACCTAACTTAGTTTAGCTTAGGCTCTGTCAATGCCACATAAGGCAAACCTTGGTAGGTACCACGTAACAAAAAGATCTTTATAGTAACTGAGATTTGGGAACAATACTGAGCCACTTGCAGACTTTAGCTGGGAACACACATACCTACACATGTAGACACACACACACACACACACAGACTTCACACTCCTCCTGGTGAAAGACCCTGGTAACTCATCATGACTTCTCCACCCCCAGACTTCTTGAGGAAGGCTGAAACTGCTGACCCCAAGCTCCAGAGGAGTGCTAGGAGGATGAGCACCACACAACAAAAACTGAGGCAGATACTAAGAAATCTGCTTACAAGAAATTTAAATATATTATTAACAAGACTTTCCTGTGATAATAAGATAATTTGGATTTACTCTGATTGGATTTTAATTTTTTGACTAAGAAACTCCCATAAAGTCCCTTATGAAAGGTGCATATTTTAACCTACAAAAAGATTTGAAGTGTCTCTCCCATACCACTCAACTTGAGCTATGCTGTTCTTATTCCGGATTACAATTTCTGCTGTTCAAGTACTTTCACAGGCTCACTCTCCTCCCCGAGGTTTCTTCTTGCATCTAAGTAGGTGTGTTTTATTATTGTGAAGAGACTCTTCAAGAGGAGTTGCAAGCCAGTTCCCCCAGTACTTTAAGGTAACAGCGTAGAACATTCAAGGTGTTGCTGCTGTATGTGTATATATGTATAGAGGCACGTCTATAGGTGGTCTAAAAGCAAATGCTTATACTCTGGCTACTTTTTTCATAATATTGAAAAACCTTATTAAGACTTGGCGTCTAAAAAATTGAAGTCTTCAGACCCAGTACAGCTGCAGTTTGATGCATGAAAGGTGAAACTAGCTATTGGACTCCTCCACCTCTGGTCAAATTAAATAGAAAATTTCAAAGTAAGCAAGCTAAAACTTATGTCATCAGAAACAATAACTTTTTCATTTTCAGACTTGCATACCAACTCTTCTCTAACTGTACTTCTATTTTAGGTTGATATCTGGTTCTTCAAGGACCTAGGAATATGCTTCATCTGAAAGCAGAAAACAACAGTATACAGCAGTTAAGCCCTTAGATAAAATAGGTAGTCAGTGATGTCAATACAAAAACTTCAAGCTTTATTTTAAAGTAATGCGGAAATATGCAACCTTTCTGTTCTTCATGTTTAATGTTTTGTTTTACATATGGAACTGACCAAAAAGTATTTTTCTGTTAGACATGTATTTTAGTAACATGATGAAACTTCAGAATTAGGAATAAGCATAACCTATGTTTGTTCCAAGGGTATTCCACACTGTGCTGGGTTGACCCTGGCTGGAGGCCAGGTGCCCACCAAAGCCACTCTGTCACTCCCCTCCTCAGCCGGGCAGGGGAGAGAAAATATAATGAAAGGCTCATGGGTGGAGATAAGCACAGGGGGATCACTCACCCATTACCATCATGGCCAAAACAGACTCCACTGGGGGAAACGAGTTTAATTTATTACCAATCCAATCAGAGTGGGGTAATGGGAGATAAAACTAAAGCTCGGCTAGCGGTGGGTCCGTCTTGGAGCCGGCTGGCATTGGCTCTTTTGGATATGGGGGAAGCTTCTGGCATCTCACAGAAACCACCCCTGTATCCCCCCACTACAAAAACCTTGCCATGCAAATCCAATACACACACTTTTCATAAGTAGTTGAATCACTGGAGCATTCTGTATGCAAAGGCCTTTTTTACATTCATTAAACTTATGCATGCATTCAAAGTGATCCTAATAGGAATAGCTAAAACTTTCTTTTTTATCTCTGTTTTCTGGAGCTGTACACCATAGAGAAGATCTGAATGAGATTCTGAACAGGAGGTCATTGATTTGATTGATGGTGTGAAGTTTTTGTTCTCTTCATTAAACTTGTTATCTCACTGTGGATCATATGGTTTCAGAAGAGCCTGTTAACACCTTTTTTGTAGACACTATTTGAGCTCTGGGAGTACTTTTTCCTTGCCACCTTTGCTTTGCCAGTAGAGTACGGCTGGTTCTCCAGACAACTGTAATCTTAAAACACATTAAAATTATGCATTTCGTACCTCTTTGATTATGCAAACCAGATTCAAAGTCCCAGAGCATGTCATACACAATCAGAAAATCGGACATAAGCCTGTGATATCAAAGTTTCCATTAGTCTTGGATTTGAGAGTAATCCTAAGAGGTTTAGGAACCCACAGAATACTACAAAGCTGCTAAATTGTTTACTTCTTACCCTTCATATTATCCTTAAAAGGCAAGGAGACGACAGAGCTAAAAATGTTCATGATATTGCAATGGGACAACTTTCTTCTGAAAGAATGAAAAGATAATAGGAAAATTATTGTGTATACATTTACCCACACCTACAGCTTTCTTAATGGAAGATTAGTACTACTGTTGACAAAATATATAAGTAGGTTTAAATGAATTCAGCTAGTTCTCTTTCATCATTTTCATTTATTCTGTGTTCTTTTTACACACTTTGTTTGTCTGTAATAATTAGGAACAATCTATTATGTACCCTTTCTGTTTACCTCTGGCAAATTACATGTATCAATACTGATATGGAAATACAAATGAGCAATATAAATCTTCTTGAAAATCATTTAAGACAGATTCATAAGAGCCCTGTTTATGTGAATATGAAACAAATGAGAAATATGATAAAGCCTGGGAGAAAAAAATATTCATCTGAGACAAGTGGTATCTATGTGATTTCATAAGTGATACAAGAACACTCAGAGGCTTGGAAGTCAGAGATCAGTTAACATCTGAGGATCTTCTGAAGTCTTAAGATTATAAAATACACAACCTTTTAACTTCAGCAGAGCCACTGAATTTTCTCACTAAGAGTAAACAAATTTCACAAAGGAAAGCAAAGCAAAAACAACATAAACTTACCTTTAAGGATCTATGCTATCCAGAGACAAAGGTTCTGACATGAACAGTTTGTCTTAAGACAGACGGAGCTTGTTTTCCAATTGCATCAGGGTACTTCAAATCAATCACATCAAGGTACCTCAAATAAGAAAACAGTTTTGCTTACTTGTAGAAGCAAGTTACATCTTTTTTGCTTACAGAGGCATAGCCATAATGGCCATTAGTGCAGATCTTTTTTTTCTTTGGGTCTAATTTTCATGTATACAACACTAAGAGAAACAAAGCCATTTCTAGCAGCAAGACGTAGGTCTACAATCAAGTCTAAGAAGTAACTGAAAAGAAAATTTCCTAGAGATGTTGGCTCAATGTATTGTAGTTTTGCAGCTCAGAACACTGAAGTTAGTGTACCAAAATACAATGACACAGTGGGCAAGATCAAGGCACAGAAGAAAATGTATTTTTAAGTCCTCTTATTTCAAACTGTCTCATCAAGCAAATATGTTTGTTTAAGAGTTGCCTTTTTTACAATTAATAGAGTACTTGAGACAAAAAGATCTTAGGTTTGCACTTGGACAAATTATCACACCAAGCACAAGACCAAGAGGAACCTTCCTTCACAACAACGTGAAAAGCACATGATCACAGTCATGAGGTTAGGTTTAAGGAGAGACCAGAGACATCCTGCTACAGGATATCACTGTGTTGCAGTATTTCTATGTATTGTTCCTCGAGGACGTCTTAATTGCTGTGAGGTATGAGCTATGCCAGGACCTTAAGCTATACCAAGACTAATAGGCCTCACCTGGGCCTTCACCCAACGCATATTGCTCATGGGCCCAGGATTACTATTGAAGATCAGTCCCAGGGCTTCAGACCCTGCCTGAGCTACAGTTCAGAAGTGCATGTCTCCAGCTCATGCTTGCACCTGGCCATGGGTCCTATGTGTCTGGAACCCAACCTGCAGGCTAATGATTACTCATAGCATGGTGATTACTGGGCTGTGTCTGACTCTGGAAACTCAAGATTTTACTATTGCTAATCATTCAGTCCATCTTTTCCTGTAGGTTTTTAGCAGATTGTGCAGACTGGAATTTGTTCTTCTGTCACAGTTACCATGGTTCATAGTTCAGTGTATTGGGTTAAAAAATACATTACAAGGGCTTTCAGGAAAGCATCATGTTCCTGCTGGAATATTTGAGCTGGTCTCATGTTTTGCTTTCTAGGAGCTTATGGCTCAAATATGAAGCTGGGGCTGATAGCAGCATAAGCCGTCCAACTTTGATCCTTCAGCAAATATGATTTCAGGTCATAAAAGGCGCATAAACACTCATTATTTCATAGCAGTATGTAGTTTGTTAATTACTGTGGCTACTTCCAGATGTAAAGTGGTCTTTATTGCAACTGTATGGATGGACTTTCTTTCCTTCTAGAAGACCTAGGGTTTCCAGGCTAGAATGTCCACCTGTTTATAGCTCCCAGTCTTCCTTAGGTGAAGAGGATTGGGAAAATTTGAAAAACTGAGTGGAATCCGTTAAGCAAAATAGAAAATTGTAAACCTTAATTACTGCATAAGGGGACCCTCTCCTTCACTAATACGCTTGTGATTATAGTACTGAACTGCATCCCTTTGTGGCCTCAGTGACCTATTTGTCTGAGAGAGCTGATAACAGGAGCACCTATAATGCACAAGTACGATAAAGAAAGGAATGGCTCTAACCTACAAAAAATGGCATACTCCTTCCCATGATTTGTGGAATACTCACTACATTTAATGACTAATTGGAGCAATAGTAGAATTTCATAGGGAGTGTATGACTTCATAAAATACTAAACTTTTAAAATGAAACTTTAACTAAAGCTTTTGATTCTTATGTTGAGGATTCAGAGGAATAATTTTAATATTGTTGGGAACAAATTTGTGGTTGAAGCAGAATCTTAACACCTCCTCTTAAGTTTGGCATTTATTTACTATCTTACACATACATATCTGTGCACTCACCTGTCTGGATAAAGAATATGCCAGCTGCATGTGAATTGATTGAACTCTGTCACTGAAAATTCATTTATTTCCGTGGATTTTTTCAAGTGCAAATCCTCATGTACAGAAGAGATATTTATCTGGAATGTCTAAACAGTATTTTGGATGCCAGATAAAGAATTTAAGAGTGACAAGGTGAAGGAAATCAAAGATAAAACACTATGGACCAACTGATCATAGGGAAATCTTTGTTTAAAATTGAGAGCACAAAAATATGACAAAGTAACTTGCTTCGTAAATTTATGAACTAAATATTTTTTCTTTTCCTCACTGCAGTTTCTAGTGTTTGATGTGTACAGATTTTGAAGATTACAATATGATGCAAGGATATGATTCTATGATATTTTTGGAGAATGGTAGCATAATTGTAGAAAATTCTTTACTTATGCCAGAAGATTTATGTTTTATAAAGGGAGAAGATTCAAGACATGATTGTTGGTGAAGGCAGTCAGCAAAGAGGCTTCCTGGGGATTTAGAAGGATAAGTGTGTAGAAAATCAAACTGAAACTTAAACTAAACTAGGAGTATATCTTGCTAATGAGCCTGTTGTATGAACAGCTGAGGAAGAGTGGTCAGAACAGAGTAATATGTTTCTTCCTTAAACATGCAGAGACATGGGGATCAGAAAAAGAGCAGCTGAACTGTAGAAGCAGTATAATGAGAAAAATAACCTTCTTAAGAGAGCTGCAAAAAATCAATTCTTGAGGCAACTATGAATAAGAATTTCAGCAACCTGCCTCGTTAAACACTGATGGATGTGCAGGATGTTCCTTCGCAGTAAAATACACAAGAGAACTACTCAGTTCTAGGATCCATCAAATTTGCGTGGATGCTCTTACCACTCCAAGATTTTGTAGTACTCCAGAAAATGAAAAAGGTGGTTTGCTGGGGGATAGTCAATGAAAGAAATGCACGGACTATGTACTTGTATTGTTAGACTGTCAAATGACATTGTTAATTATTGAACAACAACAAATAATGCTATGGATCTAAAGAGTGTGTTAAATCAAAGCAAACATATGGAGCATCTTGGAAACAGGACTATAAAGCTATTCTATTTCTGTTCCGTTTATGGGTCAGACTTCCATAGGTGTACAGGTGTACTGAAAACATCAAGTAGTTACAATTTGCCTCTGTACTTAAAAACAGAAAGGATGTAACCTCCTAATACGTCATTCAAATCACTGACAAAATGATTCAGAAAAGAGCTGGTATAAGCCAAAAGATTAAAAAAAAAGCATAAATGGCAAATTCTTCATTGGTGTTGAAAGATAAGAGAAGTGCAATAATAGGTGAAAAAAGCAAAACATGAGGAGGTGGCTGAGGATATTGATAGGAAAAGACTTAATATTACATTTTGTCAATTTTTCTTTTTAAAGAAATCAGTAATAAGTTCCTTAGAGACAGAAGCAGAGGAAGTGAACTGTCAGAGGGTTGAAATTAATCATAATAAAGAATCTGCTGGGATTGAAGATAGAGCATTAAGTAAAATTAGAAAAGTTGTTGTTTACAAATGGGTAAAGCAGAACCAAAGACAGAGAGGACATTTTCTGCTGGCGAAAGTCAAACTGGTTGTTGGATTTTTGAAGTGAATCGCAGCAAAGACCCTGCAGTCAGAGTAAATAGCCTTACAATCAATTAACCTGTTCTAATTAACCTTGAGGAAATGGTTAATTTATTACATTTGCTATTCTCAATTAATGAACATATTATCTTGCAAATGAATTTCTTTATCAATTTTGTTTGATTAAGTCTCAGGCTTTGAATTCACATTAATTAATTTGTCTGTATGGGTGAAAAATGTGGGCATGCAAATGTAAAACAACATGGTTTGATGTTTAAAACAATTTACTTAGATTCAATACAGAAAACATCTGTTTATTATTTCACAATTGTAACTGCAGAAAACAACATTGAAGATTGTATGCAGAATTTGAAAAGCACTTGAATATTTTAAAGACAAGAAAACACACTACACTCTCCAGATAATATTCTCTGATTAANAAAAAAAAAAAAAAGGGAAAAAAAGATAAAAAAGAAAAAAGGTACTATAAACATTTACTCAAGAAATACTGCTGAAAACATTGGCTTTAACACTCTGTCACTCTCCCCCCTCAGGTTGAAAGATAACACTTAAAGTTGTCAGGTGGCTTTCTATGGCTTGGAAACCAGGCTGCATTGCTTCCCTTCAGAAAAAAAATGTCTTACTTTTGCATAGCGTTCGGTGATAGATTATCCTGGCCTTCTTGGACTTCTTTTTTTCCCCTTTTTCTGGTGTTAATGTATTGAGGATTTTTCATTCAGTTGTAGTCATTTAGAAGAAAGTCATGTGTCAAATATCTGTTCTGACACTCACCCAAGACTGCAGAAGAGGAAACTCCCCTGCCTAACTCAGTGTAGTTAACAGGATTAAGGGGTACACCTTTAGAGGGTCTGTGGCCCTCTGCTGGGATTTTATAGAATAAAAACATCTGCATATTATGCTTCAGAATTTATGGGTTATGATTTTACAAAGAGACATCCTATACTATCAACCATACCTCATCGTCATGCATGGATATTGGCAACAACAATAAATTTAGTATTTGTGAACAAAGCTTCCACATATTCTTAAGATTAGGGAGAAAGCAATTGATAGCATCCACAACACTCAAGTACGGACAGGGTTTTTAGTGTTAAGGATTTTTCTTTTTATTTCCAGAAATATTTCACACACTAGGAAGAATTCCAAGAAGCAAGGAAAAAAGAAAAAAAACCCACACAAAAGAGGTGGACCTGAAGAAAAGTTATGTATATGTAACTCAGAACACCAGTGATCCAGTATTCCACCAGAGGGTGGAAGATAAGATTTGAGGAGAAACATAAAATTCTGTGAGTAAAAGGGCCTCCAAAAAAATCAATTCCGAGTGATTCTAATTCAGTGATGTGTTCACTCAGCAGAGTATATTCAGTTTTATCATCTTTTCATTTTTTTTTTATTATTTTCACTACAGGAAGAGTTTTGACAAGATTTCTTGCATTTGACCTCACCTGAAAACAGTTTTCCTCTGAAAAGATGTCACTGGTGTTAAAACGGATGGGAACTGTCCAACTGGAACAAGTGAAGAGGTTGTCTGCTGCCTATTTCATAAAATACAAACCGTGGTAGCAGTCGTATCTGTACTGGGAGCCAGCTACCAGTTCTCCCAGAAGAAATTAAGTACTGGGAAGCAACTTTTATAGAAAGTCCAGAGCTATGGTGATTTAGTTTGTTCTATAGATGGCCCAATAAAGAGAGGCTTTATATTTTTATGAAAGTCTGGGAAAACTTTTACCTTTTTTTAAAAAATGTTTATCAGCCCACTAAAGTTTTTGATGGGGATAAGAATAGGATGCTTCCCATGACTGCCTTCCTTGCCTGAGAGATCACCATGAGGTTCAGTTAACCTATGGAAATGGATGTAAATCTTTACTGAAATAAACAGCAGCTGCCTCCCTTTGCATCTTTATTATTCTGACACTTTTCATTTAAAAACTGATAACAGAGACACAGATAAATCTATTTTTAATTACCTCTCGTTTCTGTTGATAACTTTTGTATTACTTCTGATTTTTCTGTGAAAGTGAGATGTCAATTTTGTGTATTTTTTAACTTAAATATTTTTAAATGTAACCATGACAGAATCTGAATCAAGATGGAATTTTATCCATCCTTTTAACTTTACCTGATTGCTTCTTGTGCAGCATGAGACGTTATCGCCTTTCCATTTTACTACAATCCAAAGCAAATCCCTGCCATTTCTAGCCTTAATGAAGAGAAGTTGCCATCCTCTTATAACTGTGGTACTAATTATAGGAAAGCATCGTGGCACAATCCTTAGCTTCTTCATAAGTGTAAAAGAGCTGAAGTTAGCTGAGATAAGCAACAACACTGAAATCCTAAAATCACAGCTGTGCTGCTAGCATTAAATAAGAAATATACTTAGTTTCCCAGGTTCTTCTTGCATCTCAGCCATTACAGCAAGGGTTTTTTTTTTGTTTTGATTAGAATTCATCACAAGGAAGTAGCTGAAACCTTTTTTGAAGTGTCATTTTGCTGCACGATAATCAAAATTCGTAATAGAAAAATACAAATTTTAATATGATTTTTTTGAGTGAAAGGACTTGAAATTTCAAAACTGGCTGTTGTAATATCCTGGTTTAACACTTTAAAAAAAAAATGGTGTTTCTGTGTACATTAGTTTATTTTGAAATATGAATTTAATGTTATTTAAGGATTTTAAAAAAAATGCTAGAATAAATGAAGGTATTCATATCCACAAAAAGGCCAACATGTCTTCCAGTTGCAAGACACAATACATACCTGCATTTTCAATAATCTATATAGATTATTGGCTAAAACCAACTCTTTTTATAATTTTCTGTACATTGCTGACAAAACACTTTTTCCCAGCTGTTTATGATAACAGGTCTTATTATTAAATAAAGATAAAAATATTTATTATGGCTCAGTAGTCTGTCTTTCTCTTTCTTATACATACACACTGTACCTGAATTAACCTCTTTTTTCCACGATTTTTTACACATTATCTGTGTGCTCATATACTTGAGTATATTCCTTTCTATTCTTTTAGAAACTTATTGTCTTATTTCTTGACTTAAGAAAAAAAATCACTAGTGTTATCAGTGCCACAATACTACATTCCTCACATATTTCAAATATTTCTGTAACTGTACAAGTGTGGCATACAGTGAAGATCTAGAGCATGATCTCCTTTATGCCATTACTCATGACAGTATCTAGCTGAGGATGGGAAAACATCGCATTTTCACGGGTCATAAAAAGTATTAAGATTGTCCATCAATATAAGCAAACTGGAGTAGAGCAAGTTCTTGTTTTTAAGCTGCAAATAAAATTTACTTCTACATGGAGGAACCAGTTCAAGACCTATCCACCTCTCATACCCCTTTTAATCTTTTGCAATAGATGTAAAAACTCAGATGATGAGAAATGAACCTAACTCTATTTAAGTCACATACCCCAAATCAATAATCATTTTCACAAGGTCTTGTCTGAAAGTCTGCAAACCTTGGATACAAGTTTATAAGAACAGTTATCCAGGGAAAACTAGTTCAATTGAATAAAAAGAAGTTTTTTAAAATATAATTGCTCATAGATTCATAAGAATCATAAGATTTGTAAGAGTTGAGAAACGACTGAGGGAACTGTGTTTGTTTAGCCTGGAGAAGAGGAGGCTG
>RSEF01000031.1:27919142-27929242 GCA_003993805.1 Himantopus leucocephalus | reverse complement strand
AAAGCCAACCGCATCCTGGGCTGCATCAAAAGAAGCTGACTTACGGCAGCATTTTCTAAATCAAATCAAACATACACACACACACACACATACAGAGGTTAACCTATGATCCAGCTTTTTCTCTTTTTTTTGCAAATCGTAGTAAATTACTGGTACCAAACCATCTTTTAATCTCGTGAAATCTAATTGTAGTGAATTCCTTGCTCTTCTCCTTTGTCAGTGTTTGTCAGCAGACGAACTTTGAACCCTTCTTCCTTGTCAGCATCTATCCGCGGACAATCTTTGAACCAGGTGAAATCGACCCTGAGAGGCATCCCAGCTCAGGGGGAGATACTGAATCACAGCCTGCTGTGATCCCGGAGAGCTCAAAGGGTCTCGCTTCGGATCACTATAGGATCGCGAGATGATTGACTTTGGTCAGTGTTTTTCCATTTTGGCCACAATTCTTGTCAGGTAATTCTGGCACTTTCCAGATCGGGCTACAATCCAGGCAGCAGGAGTTGCAGGTAGGGTTAGGGAGTGCCTGGTTGTCCCAGCTCACCGCATTTGTAACCAAGACAAGAACACGATGTTGGCTTACCCTGACATCGCGACATGGCTCAGGGGAGGCTGCACCACCACAGGGGGACAGAGTTGTTTCTATGAAAGCATCTTGAACCAGAAAAGACTGTACCTTGCTACTGCTAGTAATAAAATATTTAGGGAAAAAACCCTTTGGTGAAGCAGTCTGTCTGTAGCTGTCTTCCCCTGCGTCATCAGTGGAAGTTCCCGCTCTATTGCTAAATGCCCTGCACTGTAGCAAAGCAAGAGCTAAGCTGCCCTCCTCTGTCTCCTCCGGGGGCTATTCTGGCTACCAGGAGTGCCTCGTGCACTTGGGCATGCCACCCGCCCTACCCACGCTGCGGTTTGCCGTGGGCACGCGGATTTGCTGCCCGCAGGCTGTTCTTACAGGGGAGAATTTCCACGCAAGGGACGCAGCTGTGGCTCCTGCTGCTCTGGCCACTGGAGTAGATGCCAGAACCTGGCATCACACCTGCCAGCGCCTGTTGCTTTCTCTGATCCTTACTCTCAATGTACTCTCCCCTACTGCAAATCTGGACCGCTGGCACCATCATCAAGCGCTCTACATCTGTGCGTGTTGCCCTGTCCTAGAGGCTACACGGCCACCACCAGCTGGTTGTCTAAAGGAAAAATTTGACCCCAAGCCCCCCAAAATACAGGAGTCATTCTCCATACCACTTCAGTGACGCTAAGCATAGACAGCTACAGCTATTTACTAGCACAGAGCAACATGGAACCACACAAGCTCCCACCAGCAGGTGAAAAACAGCAGAAAATTTAGCTGGAGGGAGCTTAAGCAGGTAGTCAGAAAATCTGACGCAGGACAGCTTGTGGATAGGACAACACTGTTAAAGCGCTTATGCTTGAAGTACTGCCTGTGGTACTGTATCGATCAGTCTAAAGTGAGAATTGTCTGGTGTTGATGATGCTCTGCAGTGCAGCAGGCCCAGGTGCTAGCACCCAGCCATAGTCACTATAACTCAGTTATACTTATCAGCTCCCCACGTTCTTTGTGCCATGAATAATTCTTTAAAACCGCTGGGCTCCAGTTTCCCATGGTATTGTTTAGCCCATTGCTGGCTCCTCTCTCAAGCATGGGAGTAAACACCGCCCTCACCTCAGAGCACAAGAGTTCAAGAAGGTGAGAGAGCCCTAGCTCCAATCCCAAGGTTGGTATGAAACAGCACCTGAACCACTTGCATGTGTTTGAGTGGGCAGTGAAAGAATAGCAGAGATTTCTGTTCACTGGGGAGCATCATTGTAGCTCCTGAGCAGAACTTGCTGGCTGTAGCCGCAACACTTCTGAGAGGCAGCACCAGAGGTAACTTCCATGTGCGTGCGTAGGCACTGGCAAGACGATGCACACTGTGATGGTTTCTGGCTACTCCATCTTCCCTCCCTGAAGCTTATAAATGGTTTCCCTAGGCTGATCCCATGGTTCTGAGGTGGGGTAGGAGCGTTCAAGAAAATGATGGAGAAAACCGCAGTCATTCAATAATGAATTAAGACCAAAATCAATTTATAATCATTGAAGTCATGAGTTAATGCCTTGAATTATGAGTCGCTTTTATAATGGAAACCACCTTACACTTCTTCTCTCTCAGGCTTTCCTTGGCCTTTTGCAAGCCCACACAGTCTGTGTGGCAGCTAATTAAAATGGCATTTTGGGATGCAAGAAGTATAAAAGGACTTTCTAAAAGCCAACTTCTGTCTTGCTCCCCAGTACCCTCATGCTACGCTGCAGCTCCTGTGCTCAGGACAGCACACAGGACCGTACTGTGTCCTCAAAGTCAGCGCTTTAGGATAAGCTCTATTAATTGCTGAATCACAACCTGAACTTCTTGTCTACAGAGCACCCTCGAGATGCGCGTTCCTGGACTGCCACAGTAGGCACCAGCCAGGTATCAAGGTTTCCCTTGTGGGCTGAAGCTTTAGACAATTAAGTGCGTGCTTTACACATCAAGGTCATATTTGATACATAAGCTCACTTAAGTGAGCTTTCTCAAAGGAGGGAGGGGAACCTTTTACTTTATTCTAATTTATCCTGGTTTTCTGCATCTCTACTATAATGACTATTTGCTGTTTTAAAATTGATTTTCTATAGTCTTGGGCAACTTCCCCAGTCAGCTCGTTAGATTCCTTTTATATTTTTCCCCTCTTTGCTCTCTAGGACTGGCAGGAGACCTCCAAAGGACATTAAGAGTTTCTCAGGGTGAGATCAACACAATTACCCTGTTCTTCTAATGATAACTCTGGAGGGTAAACTCTGGGCCCAATCAGTAATGGTTCTCCCACGTGCACCAAAATTTAAAGCATTTAATTTATCACTTGCACCTGTTCCCTTAAAATGTGCATTCACCATAGATTAATGAAAGTTAAACAACAAATTGCAGTAAGAGTACCCAACCTGTTCTACAGCCAAACTCTTTCTTCTGAAACACAAGGGCCTCCAGTGCCTTAAAGAAATTTGCTGCATATGGCATGAAGGGACAATTGTCTACGTCAGCATGCATATACACACACATTACTGAGGTACCTGAGCATCCCAGAATCGTTAGTACAGTTACGAGAGGCAAAGTGTACTCATTTCACAGAAAATCCGAGGTCACCGAGTTGTTACAGTAGAGCAAGAGTTGGCTCCAATACCATCCTTTATGCCAAATACCTCCTTTAGCCACCTAATATGGGTAATAACAAGAGGACGGGCACAGCAGCACAGAGCAGTCCGTTCCGGCAAGCTGGTCCAGCCTGGCCCAAAACCTGTGCCAGCACAGCTGTCCTTAGTTTGCTGTTCAAGTGAGGTAGATCAAACCCTGCAGAGATGAGCATCCCAGCCCTGACAGACCCTAGGGGGACATCCCAGGGCTGACCAGCTCTAGTTTCTGCTCTACAGCCCAGAAAAATGCTCCCTTTGACTTCATCAGGCCCAGGGGACACCTCAGGAGCATGTGAAGGATGGCAGCGGGACTGGACCCTGCATGGGAGTGTCCTGGGCCACCTGGGCCACCGCTCTGCAGTGCTCAGAGGGAGACAGTCGACAGCTGGAGGCTCATTTGCTCCTTCCCCCACTTCTTCTGTAAGGGAGCATATCCCACCGCTCCTCCCTCTGTCCATCTGTCTGTCCCACCTTCATCACTGTGGGGTCAGAGCCCTGCACAGAGGCAGTGAGGTGTCCGTCTAGTCGGTGGCTCAGCTAAAACCTCTCTACACATCACCAATGAGTTGAACGCTTTTCATGGCTTTTTTTCATGTGTTTCCTCTTCCAGAGCGTGACTAATGCCCCCCAGCCTGCTGCCCGCTGACGGACACCTCATCAGCAGCAATCAAGCAGAGGGTCCTCATCTGCCTTTTCAGCAGTTGAGCAGAAAAGCAAACCAAACCTCAAGAGCTTCCTGAGCTCCTGGTGGAGGTCAGTACCCTGCCAGCATGGACAGATGTGGCCCAGCACAGGGCAGGATGGGAGAGGGATGAAGCTGGGGGACAGCCCCCCAGTGTGTCCTGCAGCATGCACAGAGCAGCCAGGAGGATGGGGCAGGCAGCCCCAGCCTGAGGGCTTGTGGCGAATCTGCACAGCCATGCCACCAAAACCGAAGAGCAGGGACCTGTTTGCCACCTTCTGTCCCGCAGCAGACAGCAAGCACATACCCAGCTCCGTCCTGCCTCCTGAGGAGCGATCACTGACCCTTCCTGAGTCCCCTGCAGTAACGCTGCTGTGACTAACCCTCCAAATGACTCTGGAATATAAAGGCATGGAGGAAACCCTGACCACAGGTGGCAGATTTAAGTGTCATAACAGTGATTGGGGGATTAGGGGGGCTTTTGTCCTTTTGCAGGCTGAAGATAGGAGGATAATGTCTGAACAGCTGTACGACAAAATCACCAAAGATGAGCAAAGCCAGGATTTCCTTGAGAAAAGGGGCATCAGACTTGCTCACGGGCTCCAAAACAAAGAGGGTGAGGGAAGGCACCCCGAGCATGTCCTGACACAATGAATCCGTCCCNTATTATACCCTGTCTACCGACCCAGAAATACATCTACACACACAGAAGCAAGGAGGCACAGAGACACCATTGTCTGCTGAAGATCACACAACTGTTACCTTCACAAAACCACCAGAGCAGGGCACCACGCCCCTGTTTGGGAAGGGGCAGGAGGACACTGAAGAGCCTCCTGTGGCACCTGGGATGCTGTGTGGTGGCTTGCAGGGGCAGCTGTGCACCAGCCCCGCTCTGCTCACCAGCCCCTGGGCACCTGGGGAAGGGCGGGCAAGGGAGAGAGGAGATTGTGGTCTGAGCGCTGGGTCAAGGTGAGGTGGAAGAAGAGTCGTCAACGGAGACGTGCAACACAGCTGATAAAAGAAAAGGGGGAAAAATACGGGAGGGATAAAACAAGGAAGAAAAAAAGTAGGAGGTGGAGGGGCAGGAGAAGGAGCTTCATCCAAAACCTGACTGACCGCTCCAGGCTGCAGTAGCACGGGAAGGGACGGGCTTGGACCCGCAAAGCGAAAGTGTGAGTCACTGAATTAGTCGTCACCGGTAAACATCAAATAAGTATCTGTCACTTACAAATAAATAAATAAATATTTTAAAAAGCAGTTTTCCTTTATGAGGAAGCTTTAAAATCCTTGCTCCTCTGAAAGCTGCTGGCAGGTCCACGCTCCCACGCCGGGCTCAGCTCAGACGCAGACCCCGCAGACACACCTCGCGTACCCGCTCGGCTTCATGGCGGGGAAGAGCCATCAACTTCTCAGGGGAAAACTCACCAGCTTCAGATCAAGTAGCGTGTTTTTGTGAGACTTTGGGAGGGAAGAGAGAAAGGGTAGGTGGGGATGACCTGGGATGGGTGGGAATGACCTGGACACACCATTTTTACTATAGATGGAAAAACCCCACCGTCCCCACCTCACTTAAGAAGAGTCGCCCAGCGGGGCTGCTCAGAGGGGAGCGGTGGCAGCAGTGCCACCAGGAACTGAGCCCGGCCGTGCTGCTCTGCAGCCTGACCAAGGTATTTCCAGCCCAGGTGCAAGTGCGGTGCTACCGTGACAGTCCAGGAAAATGCAAACTACCTCCACTGCTTCATTTTCCAAAGCCATTAGATACACCATGATAAGGGTAATTTTCTTTCGAACACTTGGAAACAAAGCTCCAACTTTTTTTTGTTTTAAAACTGTTTGGGGTTTTTTTTCCTCTTTTTTTTTTTTTTCCTCCTCCATTGCATTTTTGTCTGGTTCACACCACGGAGATTTCCTTTTATATTTCCAGTGCACGGTGCCCCTGTTTCAAAAAGTTATTCCCACCCACCTCCAACAATTCCAGGTTGGGGTTATCCACAACACTCCGTCTCAGGCAATGAGAAGCACCCCTCGCCTCACGGCTGAGCAGCCCAGCGTTTTGGGGGGCTCCCGGGGGGTGTCTGAGAAGGGGGGGAGCAGAGAGGGAGAAGCTCCCCAGGCTCTCCCTGCGGCACCGGGACCAAACCAGGGAATCCATTCTCCTGCCGGGTGCTTTGCAGGGGCTGGTTAGCTCAGGTTTGGCAATCATCAGAGCGCTTCGCCATGGCAAAGGTTAACTCAAACATTCCCTACCTAGCTAATAAATCAGCGGCTGCATTATTTCTTAGCTATTGCATCATTATTATTTCATGCCTTCCTCTGCTCTGCAGGAAGCCATTTAACAGGCAATAAAACAGTCCCTGGGGAGCGCGGGGGTGAGTCAGCTCCACCCAGGCTCTCTCACGATATTCCCCAAAGGCAGGACCTGGGGGACAAGTCACCTACCACCTCCAGGGTCACCCCAAAATCACCATGTCCCTGGTCCCAAAGGGAAAGGCAGGAACAACCCACCTCTCAACCCAGTTAATCTGCCTGTTAGAAGTGAGGGTCTCACTCTCTGTCTTCACGTGAAATGCCAGGATTGCTGCAGAAAGAGCCTTTATGCTGAGAGTTGACACCACCCCCCCCACACACCCCCCCAGCCCAAGGCCTCACAGTGAGCTAATGAGTACCCCACAAGCAGCTGGAGGGTGAGGGACAGGCTCTGTGCTGGGTGTCCTCCTGGGCACCTCCCAGGAAAGCTCCTCAGCTTGCTCCAGAGGAGGAAAACAAGCCTCTCAGAGATGCTTTGAGGATAAGGTCCCAAGCGATTTCTTAAAGTTCTGTAATGGATTTACTTGAAGGCCTTCATAGCCGTGCTGGCTATTTTGGCTGTAATAACAAGCATCTCTCTTTCCTCCTGGTGGGAGAGCGGTTTCTGATAAATTCTCCAACTTCAAAGCTCATGATATCTAGCTGCCTGTTCCCACGTGCGCCCTGCTCATCTGGGTGGGTTTATTTCAGCTCTGCTGGTGCAGGGAGCAGAGAGGTGGGGAAGGGTCTGTGGTGAGTGAAAGCCAGGAACGTGCCCTGGCGTGAGGTGAGGTAGCAGGTTGCCCAGCTCAGCAGCGCCGCTCTGGCTGAAGCCTGAGGCACCTGGGGCGACGTGTCGGTCCCCACCAGCGCTGGGATGCTGCGCGCAGTCCCTCCTTGATCTCCTTCCACCCCTTTGCCCCTGCCCTTTTGCGCCTGTGCTGCTCCTGGCAGCGTGGTGGCTTGGGGAACTGGTCCAGCTGAAAAGCAATCCCATTTTTCAGTAGTTGTGGCTTCCAGCAGGGTCAGCTCCTCAAAACAGCTCACCATGGGCTTCCTCGCCAGCTGAAGGCAGGGCTCTGGGGGTGAGGGGCAGGGGTCGGTGAGGCCACGGCAGCTCTGCAGGGATCCACCTTCCCTGCCCTGTAGCTGCATCCTCAGCTGCTTTGAACCAAATGGGTTCAAGTTAAGCCAGGCGAGGTTTATGTTGGATACTAGGAAAAATTTTTTCACTGAAAGGGTTATTCAACATTGGAATAGGCTGCCCGGGGAGGTGGTGGATTCGCCATCCCTGGAGGTGTTTAAAAAAAGGGTAGACGTGGTACTTGGCGACATGGTTTAGATGTGGTTTTGTCAGGTTAGGATAATGGTTGGACTTGATGATCTTAAAAGTCCCTTCCAACCTCAACAATTCTATGATTCTATGATTCTATATGCATTTAACTAGCAGAGCACTGGGAAAATTCACCATACACCTGAAAAGCTCGTCTACGCCTGCCCACGCCACCCTGACCCCTCCGAGGAAGGTACAGCTGGTGATGCTGAACCAGCCGCTTGCTTGGAAGCTGCAGGAGCCCAAATTGTGCCAGTGGAGTGAAAAAAAAAACCCAAAGTCTCGAGAATTATTCATTTCCAGGGAATAACATCGGTGACCTCTAAAAGTGGGCCTCAGATTATTCTGGCACGTTTGCCCATGCTGACAAGGGCACCTGTTCTTTTGTAGTACTAATTTAGCACAAATTTGGCTAAATACTAAAGGCAAAATTTCACCTTTTCTAGCATTAGTAATGGGGTTTTTTGCACTCAGGCAGGTTTGCTGGATCAACGGCACAGCTTAAAAACCCCAGCTGCAGGAGGCCGGGCTGGTGGTACCCGGGTGGGTTAGTGCTGTACCATCACCCCCCGCACCTGGGACCCAGCCGTGAAGACGCTCTGGACGCCGAGGACTAGTGACGGGGAGTGTTAAATTCCTCCCCGGCTTCCCTGCAGTTAAGGTACTGCTAAAAGCAGGAGATTTAATTGCCTTTGTCTTTGCAGGCGCAGCTAACGAGCATTGGGAATAATGCCATGGCCTTCCAGCCCTCCTGAAGCCATTCACCAGACCTGACTCATAATTCAGCTCAATTCAAAAAGCTGCCAGCGCTGTGTATTACCCTTCCGTTCAATTTTTACACATCTTTGCTTATCACCCAAGCTAGTCTTTGGGATAAAAAGGGGGCGAGGGGGTGGGGAGGTGGTGGCAGCTTTCATTATTTCCTTAAAATTCCTCTTGGTTACGTGGCCTGCAACAATCTTCCGCTGTGTTTGGAACTAACCTTACTTACCAGAAGAAAACAGGAAACAAAAAAAGATCCACCATGTTTCTATGACAGGGCTAACCAGCCTGCTCCGTGGAGAGGGCTCGGCTTTGGGCAGCCGCGGTCCCTGGCTGGGACAGGAACGAGGGGACTCCAGCTGCTCTCACCGGCAGCAGCGCTCCTGGGGCACAAATAGGATGAGCAGAGCTCGAAGGCAGGACGTGGCCTTTCTGTAGCAGTTAAACTCCCTGTTCAAAAGCGGAGTTACATCCAAAATTACTCCCCGGAGTCACACCTACCTCCTATGTCTTTTCATCCTTTCGTTTTGTTCACCCTCGCTGCCTGGTCCTGCTGCAGAGGGACCTGCTGGAGGCTCTGCTAGATTTCCCCAGGAGCAGGTACTCTTCTGAACTCTTTCCTTACTTTGCACGTGCTGCAGTTCTTCTCCTCAGCAAATTGCAATGAAGAACAAGAAGAATATGGAAGGGCCACTGCTTATGACAGGAGGGAGCTCCAGCTGGTGTGGTGCTCCATCCTTGAGGACAACAGGGCTATGAAGAGGACAACAGCTTCAGCACTTCCCCCTTAAACATTCAAATTGCCATTTCAGCCCCTTCCCCCAGTTCCCTGTCTCCGTTCCCCAAAGCCACCAGGTGCCGGGGAAAATTGGGTCGCGCTCCCTTCCCCTCCGCTCTCACTCCAGCCGCCAGCTGGAGAAGCCAACTGGGCTGGCTCAACACATATCTCTCCCAAAGGCTGTGGTGACAGGCTGCTGCTGTAAATTAGGCACAGGCTGGAGCGTGGGCCAGTAGAGAAGCGCACTGTGACCATGCTGTCAGGCAGCGATGACAGCAGTGCCTGCAGGGGCAGCACCCGCTTTGGAGAGGGAGCATTTCAGGAGGACCCTGGGGTTAGGAAGATTGAAATTTTCTGGCTGGGTTAGACTGGTGATAGTGTCCCCGATGAACACATAGAAAGGGACTTTCTAATATGTGTGTATGAGAAGTATGAGAAAGAAGTATGAGCAGTATGAGAAACAGACAGGATGAACTGGAAGCTTTGGTCAGCTCCCAGAGCTACGGTATCATTGGTATTAGTGAGACCTGCTGGAGTGAGTCCCACAATCGGAGTGCTGGGATGGAGGGCTACGGGCTGCTCAGGAGGGGTAGGCAGGGCAGGAGAGGAGGAGGTGTTGCACAATAGGTAGGGGAGAAGTTTGATTGTAGAGCCCTTACAGTTAGTGATGATGTGGTTGAGAGCCTCTGAGTAAGGATCAGGGGGATGGAAAACAAAGGAGATGTAGTGGGCGTCTACTACCNTTTCTGGATCAGTAGGCCTTGCCCTTATGGGAGATTTCAACTTCCCAGACATCAACTGGGAATATCATACTGCTGAGATGAGCGGGTCTTGGAAATTCTTGAAGTTTGTAGGAGATAACTTCTTGTCAGAGGTAGTCAGTGAGCCAGCTAGGAAAGACGTCCTCCTAGACTAGCTATTTGTGGATAGAGAAGGACTCGTGGGTGATGTAATGGTAGGCAGCTGTCTTGGCCACAGTGATCATGACATGGTTGAGTTTGAAATTTTCAGTGTAATGAGAAAAAAGGACAGCAGAGTTGCT
>RSEF01000031.1:27901595-27918142 GCA_003993805.1 Himantopus leucocephalus | reverse complement strand
GCAACCTGGTCTAGTGGAAGGTGTCCCTGCCCACGGCAGGGAGGTAGGAAGTAAGTGAACTTTAAATTCCCTTCCAACCCAAACCATTCTATGATTCTATCATTCCATTTCCCATAGGGTTCTTCCAAGCCAGTCCTTGAAGAGGCCAAAGACCGCTCTCCTGAAGTTCAGGCCTGTGGTCTTTCTTTTTGCCTTGCTCCCTCTTCTTAGGATCCTGAATTCCACCACCTCATAGTCACTGCAGTCAAGGCTGCCTTTGATCTTCACACCCCCAGTGACCCATTCTTTGTTTGTGGGTACAAGGTCCAGCAGGGCACCTCTTCTCCTTGGCTCCTCTATCTCTTCGGTCAGGAAGATGTCATTCATGCTCTCCAGGAACCTCCTGGAGTGCTTATTTCCTGCTGTGCTGTTTCTCCAGCTGATACCAGGGTAGTTGAAGTCATTCATGAGAAACACGGCCTATGAATGTAAGTCACTTCTAGTCTCATTTACTTGTTCTTCCCAATCAGGTGGCCTGTAGCAGACATCCACTATGTCACCCATACTGGTCTGCTCTTTAATCCTTACCCATAAATTCTCAGTTGGCTCATTGTCCATCCTCAAGCAGACCTCCATGTAATCCAACTGCTCTTTCACATAAAGGGCAACTCCCCTTCCTCGTCCTCCTGCCCCATCCTTCCTGAAGAGCCTATATCTCTCTACTGCAGCACTCCAGTCATGCTAGACATTCCACCACATCTCTGTGATCCCAAAAGGATGATAGCCCTGCAAATAAACACAGATGTCTAATTTCTCATGTTTATTCTCCGTGCTGCATGCATTGCTGTATAGGCACTTCGGAGGCTCTCTGGCATGCCGATTTCCCAGAAGAGGTCTGGGTTTGAGGTTTTTTTGCCAGAGTTGTGCTTTGTAGGCACTTCCTTGCTTACATGCAAATGCTTGAGGTGACTCTGCTTAAGACCTGCTTTATTAATTTTGTATTCCCTTTTGTTCACTTCACCCCAGGCCCTTTGCTTGTCAACCCTGTTTGTCACTCCCTCACAGGTGTTCGCTTTACCTCTCCCATGTCTAACCTAATTAAAACCTCTCTTACTAGTTCAGTCTTACTGGCAAAGATAACTTCACCCTGCCTAGTGAGATGGATCTCATCTCTCCCAAGCAGATGTTGATCCTTGAATAGGCTCCCATGGTCATAGAAACAAAAATCATGTTGCTGACACTAGCTCTGCACCCAATTGTTGATACACAGTACCAGTGCCCATCTCCTCACACCCCTTCCCCTCACCAGCAAGACTGCAGAAAAAAACTCCTCATCCTCATTCCCCTAACTGCCACCAATAGAGCTCTATAGTCATTTTTCATACACTCCAGGCTGCTGCTGGAAGTATCATTGGTGCCTACATGGAAGAACAGATTGCTAGAAGTCAAGGCCTCCTATACTTCTCACCTCTCCTGGCAGCAGCAGGTGCCCTGAAGTTCCTCAGAGGGTTCCCAGGACCTTTCCCAGGACAGTCTCCAATGATTTTTCTAGTTGATTTGGAAGATCTTGAAGCAGGATCAATGAAGTGTTGCACAAACTGCTGTGCCTGATGGCTGCCTCTGTTAGTAATTTGGGGAAGGAAGATGCAAAATGGAAACAGTATCTGATTAAAAGCCTTTTGACACTTCTATCTGACATCCCCTGTACCCTACTCTGACTTTCCATGCCTTGCCCCACACCGCAAAGCACCTTTCTGGTTATATATCCCCAAGGTGACTGAGTACCCAAAGGGTGCTCCTCAGCTCCTCTTCATGGGATCCCTACTGCCTCAGCCACCCCACTACCTGTTCTCCCCTTGCAGGTCAACTGGAACAACTTTCATAAAATCTAACTACAATACTTCTGTAAGCTAGAAACTCCTACTCACTACTAGCTTGAAAGAAATCCCTTTCTATACAGAAGGTTATCATTACAGTTTTAATTTTAGTATGTGGGTTTCTGCATGTCACAAACTCCCTCAGGATTTCAGAGGATCAGGAACATCTTTCCTACTTTCCTACTTATGAGAGGGCTTTCCTGGCTCTCACTGATAACCACCTCTCACTTCTGATTATGCCAACACCTAAATTAGCCTTTGGAGTTAATCAAGTGCATCCATAACAAACAGCACATTCATGGGAATTAAGAAAAAAAAAGTTGAAAAAATAAAGGAGAAAAAAAGTATGCATTTTTTGGACTTCCCACCACCATAAGAGGTGCATGACAGTTTCACTGATCCTGAAAAACATGGTTCTCAGGCTGCATTTCCCCAGGAGAGTCTGTCCTGCTGACCCATGTGTGCTCTCTCTGCTTTGAGACCACTAAGAAATTACAGCCATTTTCTCTTCACCTCTTCATTCCCCAGTACAAGCCTATTTACCTCTAACTAATTGAGGGAGTCAGTTTATAAGACTGCCAAAATGGAGGACTAGTTAATCTGTTTGGTGAGGAAAATGTTGCTGCGGTAAAACAGATGGCATTGCCATGTTTACCCGGCTTACTAACAACTCTGATTCAGTTAGGAATGAAACAACTATCCTACCTTCCACAAACACCCACCAAAAAACTTAGTGGCAGTAAGTCTACTTATTGACTTACATCCTGTTTACCGAATCATAAAGGCTTATATCAACCTGTATGTTAATAATCATATACTGAAGTTCTCTGGTTCCATTGTTTATATCTATCTATCATGTTTATATATATCTATCATGTTTATATTATATATCTATTATCTCTAGATGCATTGTTTATATTCTGTCTCTGATTTGGGTGAGATACTTTGAGACAATGATGGCGAATGAGTAACAAATTCCTCATATCCGAGTTTTTACTTATCTTCCCTCCCAAGTCTGTTTTCTAGGGATACTGTAACAGTTCCCGGGTCGAGGTTTTTCATAAATGTTAGGTTCCTTTATTATCCTGGAAAGCTGCTCTTATAGTAGTTGTTAATATTATTCCCCAAAATCCCATCACTTAATTATAGTTGCCAGCATCCTTTTTACTCTGAATGAGATTCAACCTGTTGATGCCATTGGCTTATTTTGTACTACATGCTGCTGCACTATGTTTGCTATAACATCATCTTTTGTAATCAGGTCAAGTAACTGTAGAAAATTTCCTTTATTGACTGATTCTATGGACTCATCATGGCCTCTCAGTGCTAATTCTTTCTCTCCTGGCACAAAAGATAATTACTTCTATTACTGTCCTAAAATAACATGTTTAATTGACAGTCATTTTCTGAAGATGCCCATTAGTTCAATGACACCTCAGTTTCCGTGTGACAGGGATTGAGTGTATAATTTATTTATCCTTGAAACCCCAGTCCAGTACTAAAATCTGATGAATAGTAAAGCACAATTTTCTACTCTGTTTTTCAGTGTGCCTTAAGAGACGCTAAAGAATGCTAAATAATTTTGCCACAGTAGAGAAGCTGGGAGGACAGAGGTACTCACACTGATAGTTGTGAATATCATACAAGATATTGATGGCTTTGTCAATGGTTTCACAAGGACAGGGGAATTTGAAATTCTGCATAGCATAATATGTGAAAAATAGGGGGAGATAAGCTTCCCTACAGATGCCCAAATTTATGCACAGATAGTGCATCTCTCTCACGAGTTCATAGTTCTTGCAATTTAGTAATTACTATAAAGTAACTATTTAGATTCACTTGAAGCTTTTACATTGTGTTGCCTTGGAGATTCTGCATGCAAGGAAAAAAAAAATAGCACCCTGCTGTAAGAGTTATAGACTGTGTATAACTTCATTCATTCTTCCAGAGATCTCCTCTACGATTTTATACAAACCTTTTTCTTTTTTTTCCAACCCAGTCCTTAGTCTGGAAAGACACCTGGGTTGCTCTGGTTATGTTTTTAAATGAAGACTTTGCTTTTTATGTTGGTCTTTTTCTTGGTGTTTGTTTGTTGGGTTTTTTTAATGAAGCCAGATTCTCCCTGTTTTTGACAATAAATTTAGGGTACTTAAAAATTCAGATTTTCTTTGAAATTGAAATCAAAATTATTTTGACCAGTTTTGACCATCCCTTAGTAAAGCTTATTTTCTTACTGCTTAAAGATCATTTCCAAGTCTCTTCTTCTCTGCTGATACATACAATAACATAAAAATCATTAGATAAATCCACAATCTAGTATGTGGAAAGCTTTTTTATCCTCTACAGAGGTATGCTGGTTATTTTTAAGTGCAAGTCAGGCAACCAGTAGAAACCCCTCTTTCACATTCACCTATTTCCTCTCTTCATTGAGTCCCTGTGATATGGGAAAATAGTGTGTATTCAGTTTCAGGATACATTACAAAAATTAAAATGGAACCACCAATGAGTGGGTATCCGTTTGTAGGCAGGATCTTCTGTCATTTTAGATAGGACCCATTTATCCAGCACACCCTCTTATTCAGAAGTTTTGTAATAAAACAGTAATAAGCTGTTCCAGCAAAAGTATGGAAACATGATGCCAAAATTTTTATCATAAAATGTGTACCTTGAAATTTTGCTTTCATTTCTGGATTTATAAAGGAAAATGTTTATTTGTTATAAGCAATCATAATTGTTTCTAAGTTTTACGATGTTTTACCTAATTTCCCCTCTACATCCAGTATTTCTGTGGATACTTAGAATAAATTGGATATCATTGCTTCTACATTCCTTCCAAAAGTCCAAAATTTAGAGAAAATTATCAAGATAATACTTCTATTGCACATTGTCACGTCCTGATCTGGGACATGCTGGGGGTGTCTGGGAGGACACTTAACGATTCCACGTGTGAGATTAAGACATAAACGAGGTCAGATGCCGTCTGTTAAAGCATTATTGTTATCTCCCAGCCTTGATTACTGAAACAAGCACTAGATCAAAGGAAAAAGTAGAGGAAAGGCAGAAGAGAGAAGATGCATTACGGAGAAAAATAATAATATAATCACCACCATCGGCCCTTTTCAACATCTTGATGGTCGTCTTGGTGTCAGCAGCGTCCCGTTGACTCACCATCCTCTGATCACAGTGATGGCGAGGGTCCCAGGTTTCCCAATTTGTGGAGGGACACGGTACTAATTTATAGTTAAAGTCTGCTTGATATTTGACCAATCAGTATAGAGGGCCCTTTTGCTTGGCCAATCTTTGTGTAACAAGTATCTCAGAAGACAGTTGCCCCTGATGTACCCCTTGGTGGACAAGTACACCATGTTGGCGGACAACTTTAGCACATCTTGTAGCTTAGTTCGGCAAGTTTCGAGTGCCTCTGGCCTCTGTCGCAAACAGGACATGGCTGGTCTGCTTGTGATAAGAGCCATCTGGACTACTGGTTTCCTACTGCCAATTTTGCTTGTGGCAAGTGAATTTTGAGACATCTTATCGGTCTCCTACACACATCTGCAGAGACGTAAAGTGTTTTACAGGTGTTTTACCCAGAGACAAAGACTGCAGAACAAGAAGTCACGAGCACTTTCCCCCTAAATCCTGACAGTCTTTCACATGACACTTGCCCTTGGTTATCCACTTTGAAAAGATAAGTTGTTGTATGCATTCAAAAGTATCAGATATCAGAAATCTGTTTTTAAAACAGCTACCATTTAAAGACTCCTCTGACAAAAGAAACCCCAACAGTTTCAAAATGATACAAAACTGTGTGCTTCATAGAGAAAAGCCGCCGCTAGAAAATACATTTTCTTCTTATGAATGAATTATTTTCTAATGGAACAGGTCTTTCCGTATTCTCCTGCCTTCAGTTTACAACAAAGCACTGGACCTGATACAGTAGTTGCAGAGTGGGTATTCCAAGCCTCATGTAGTATGGACAAAGCCATAACTAACAAGGTACTGGATAAGATGGTTTCACAGACAAGACTTCCCTTTATACAGCCATATTTTCATGGACTTGATATAGAAAATAAGCCTACCCAAAAAAAATATTTAGCTGGTGTAATCTAATTTTTTCTTAGCCTGCTTTTGGGAGGTATAATTAATTAGAATTTATTCTAGTCCCTGAAACTGGAAAACAATTCATACTGGCAAATTACATTAAAAAATAGTGCTGCAGTCTGGGAACAGTAAAGATGAACATCTTTTTTTCTTCCTTACAACTGGAACTGCAGGGAATGTTGTTATCGGCAGGCTAACAACCACATGTGAAGTTTGGTCATCTCTTCAAGTTTCAACCAGTGACCCAGAGGTCATAGAAAAGCTGTAAGCAGTATTCCTAACTTTGTAAGACCTCTGCCTTTCTTGTTAGGTGAAAGCCCATGGGGAATGCACAGAACCTCATATTGTAAGGAATTGCTGGTACAGCTTTGCAGGGTCAGCTGAAAATAAATTTCTTGCAGTCTGTGGAAGGATTATTAACAAGACCTGTTCTGGAAAAAAAAAAAAAAAAATTGCCAAGTTAACACTTGTTAATAAAATAGTGGCAGGCCAGCCCTCTTATTTGACATCCTTTGTGTCCTTGGATGCCAGAAATACTGCCTGTACAGCAGCTGGTAAATCCTCCATCAGTAATAACAAATAGCACTGGACAAGAAATGTTCTTTCTGCCTGTGTAACAGGACATTGATACTTTCTATCACACTGTATGACATGACTGAGGTGAGTAGAATAACTAGTACTGAAAAGTAACTCTTTTCTGAACGATTTCAGAAAACATTGCTGGACAACTCGTCTTATTTTTACAGTCGTTCAAAGACGGGGTGTCTCAGAGGACGCAAGCTTGTTATTACCTTTGATACTTTTGTGAAAGGAGAAATCATACAATACAAGATGGGATGTCATCACACTCCAATGATAGCCATTTGTAAGTGTTACTTTCCGTGACTACAGGCAGACACAGGGCTGTCTCCTCAGTTGCCACAACTGATATATGTGTGGGAGACAGCAGGCTGTGCTCCAGTGGGTCAAGAGATAGGGGGGATGCTAAAAGAAGGTAGTGCTTCAGAAAACCTTGCACAGCAGCAAACTGGGCCCTCAGTTGAGGAAATTTCACAAGTATTCCCAGTTTGCTTTGTAACCTCTGGTTCTTAATGGCTCTTGGAACACAATGTCACCTCAGATGTTTTTTCACTATTTCACCTTCTTTGTGCAAAGAGTTTGTGATCATATTGTTCTGACAGGGACATTGTCTTGAACGTGTGTGCCACTGTGATGTGTGTCAGTCTTGTCTTCCCTGCCTCAGTAAGTTCTACCTGAAACCTAGAACTGGTGAAAACGCGACTGTTCATCTCACAAAAGGAATAAAGCTATAGACTGCCATTACAAGTCCTGTTGTGTTCTTGCATAGTTTTCAATCCATTATAAAACTTGCCTTTAGGCTACTTTAATTTGGTTACATAAAAATTAGGATTCTGGAGTTTCTAAGACAAACTGGAGAGAATCAGTTGATTTGCAGCCCAAGCAATGCTGTACAGCTGACCCACTTAAGTTTTCAGGGAGCATACACGTATAAGGAAATAAATACATCAACTGAAGTCTGTCCTGGAAGTCTGCTTAATTCTTGAGCGTATAATCATGTTCATCCAACACAAATTAGTCTTCACTTGTGTCAAGAGAGCACAGCAGGTTAAAGACGTGCGCTTGTCCCTGTTGTCAAAGCAGGTTAGGACAACCGCTGATAGGACAAAAAGTGGAAGCAAGGCACTCTTGATGGCTGTTGATTGTTGAACTGCCAATGTGTAGTGCCAGTGGGAATTTACATGACTTCTGATGACACTGATTAGAGCTGATTTCCTAAAGAAAAGCTATTTCACATCAATAGCACAGTAATGAGTCATGCTCAGTGATGATCTCTGTTTCTCTGGCAGTTTAAGTACGCAACTTTGAAACACTCCTTCTGTGCTAACACTGCAAATAGTACAGAAAATGCTGCTCAAATTTTCCAATGAAAGTAAGAGAGTAAATATATGAAACACTGTATGGAGCTAACTTTTGTAGAAGATACAGGTTCCTGAAGCACCCTGATACATGTTTCTTTGCAGTATCAAATCCATACAGTGAAGGATAGATGACAGAATTATCCGTGATGACAGCTTTGGAAGAAACATGCAACATTACAGAGAATTAAAAAAATGTGAGTAGTATTTGTCATGCCGCATACTTTGATCTGAGCTCTTAACCCACTGGAGAGGTGATCTCTGGCAATCTACATCGTTAACAGAGGTTAAGAATATCTGAGTAACTAATCAGATTAAAAAGACTATCTGGGTAACATTCAGTTTATTTTTTAGCAATCTGACAGCAGCTTTTTTTTAAGAAGAAAACTGTTTAGAAGACATTCTCTATATTAACATTTATTAAAAGCAATATTTTATGTCAAAACCTGCAGTTGTTCTGACAAGCTGCTGCAAAGACAAGACTTTTAGCCCTCCCAGAAGCAGGGTAGTTTCCACCTTTCACTACTCTTGAGTATTTGATCAGTGAATGAAAACTTTTTATTGTTTCTGAATTTTAACAGAGCCCTGGATGTTAGTGTATTGGGACATGTTAGTTCAAAAAGTGCTCACTATTCAGCCAGCACCATCCATCCCTGTATACCAACAGCTGATGACAGGCCATCAAGAGGATTAGGGCTTAGAATACTTTTCACCACCTTGCTTTTGATTGTTTTTTTCCATTACCTGAAGTGTTTATCAAATTAATTAATTTATCAAACCACACTAATTTTGAGTGATAATCCACAATGGGTGACTGGGATGCAGACATGTCCCTTTCCTCCCAACCTGTTCAGTAAAAAACCCAAACATATAATTACATTTAATATACATATTGAATATTCTGAGAGAAAGAGGAATGCATGTTGCACAATCTGATTTTTCTTCCTTATTTGAGGTATCCTCCATGATACCTCAAATAAGATTCACGGGCACCTATTTTTCCCTGCTTCTGGGAATAAATGAAGCATGAAACCTCCTCAGACCCGAACTAAAAAGTTAAATGTACTCAGTTATATCCAAGTAGCAAGACTTATGAAAAAGAAATTAATAGTCTTTCATGTATACTCGTGATAAGCAGGTCTTTCATGATATACAGGGTTAATTTTGGAGACACAGGTCAGAGTTCACCCTTAGGTAACTAATGTTTAGGTAAATATCTGATCAGCAAACACTGCAAAGATTGACCCTTCAGATTACTTGGTGGAAAAAATTGTACCAATAACATATACCCTCACTGTGGACATCAGATTATTTACCCTGTTGAAGAATAGCTCCGGGTAGGACGTTTTCAGGTTAATTATTAGCTGGGGTAGAATACTTGCACCAATGCAAACACAGTGGTTCTGATTAGAGTAGACTTGCAGTGCAGGTAAATAGTAAACTTAATCCTTAAATTGTAACATTAGCATATTTGATCCTGCAGTAGCTGATAAACAGTCTTCTTTTTTCAAATAAATTCTCAGTATAGACATTACATTAAAATGAAGGAAAACAGAGTTATTATTAATGATTCATATTGTATAGGTTCACTGATGTAAGCCTGCATTCTAGTGTAAAGTCTGTTGTGATGTGAGATGGGACCCTGCCAGAGTCATTATTTCTATTTACTGAGTAGCAGACTAGTTATAAGAACAAAAAATCAATATTAATGGCTGGAACACAAGTTCAGTCTGACCCTGAACAGGTCTTATTAAAGCAACGGCATTTTTCCTTTTTTCCTTTTATCCTTTTTTTATTTTTTTTTTTAAGCAAGACAAATTTCTTTCTGCAGCAACATTTTCCAGTTTAGTAACATCCACATAACCTATACCTGTCTTAGAAAAAGTGTATGCAGGCCTTTAATTCAGCAAATTCAAATGAAAAGTACTAAGCCCTGGGTGTCTGTATTGCCCTGATGATTTCATTTAAACATCACATACTTAATTTTCTTCTACCGTAGACTTTGTGCCAATTAAGACCATATATGTAACTGATTCTGAGTTTTGTCTGCCAAACTGAGAAAGAAAATCAAATTAAAATCTACTGTTTTTTCCTTCTTTACTACATCCAAAGTGAAGAAAAATTCTCAAAATTCACTGGTGATAGAAAAGAAAAGCATTCACAATCTGCTAATACCTTTTGTTGAAAGCTTAGCCCTTCTTTTACAGATAAGAAGAATCCTTGAGAAAGTAAAGAATTTTAAATGGACATATATGAAATAATTTGCATCTGAATAAAAATATCCTTCTAAAGAAAAAAACCTGAGCCAGAGACCTAGCATGTAAAATTTCTGCATGATATTTTTCTTCTTATAGGCAAAAAAGAAAGAAGCTTTAGCAGAACATATCAGTAATATTATCATAGCATATTTTTACTGATGCACAACATTGTATTTACAAGTTGGTTGGGGTTTTTTTCATGGAAAAAAAGTATAAAAGGAATCACAGCTACTTATCTTGTTCCCCATGCATGCTTTTTTTTTTTTTTTTTTTTGGNGCATCCCTTTTCAAATCAACAAACAATTTAGAACAATAACATATGACATACAAGAATATTATTGGTGTTCACAAAAATGATTGAAAAATAATAGCTCTAGAGTAAAGCTGGAAGATGTATTTTGACCGGTAATAGTCTGCCACCCCTAATGGCCTCTTTCTGAAGAGTTTCTTATTATAATTCTTCAGAGAAATTTGCTATGCTGCTAGATTTGTTTATTCATATTTTGCTCATCTCTGTATGGTGTTCTCTCTATTAACCCTCCAAGAGTCAAATTATTTTATGTTCTTTGACCTATCAGATTCCAGCTCATGAAGCAGCTTAATTTTCACTGAATTAAGACACATCCTCTTGAGAAATACCACAAGATCTGTTATCAAATTTCATAAACTAAAATCTAGCCATAGTTAAAGTTAATCTCTTAATAGTAAGGAAGAAAAAAATTCTCAGCTCATAACAGAATATGTCAGGTTTCTTGCTTATGAGTTGACTTTTGAGAACAGAATGGATGTTCACAGTATTTACGTAAATTAGACAAATCAGAAGGCCTGCAGTTCCAAGCAATGCTTCCTAACTGAAATAAATGCATAGAAACACAAGCTGTCACTGCAATGTATTTGCATTGCAGATTAGGAAGCAGATCTATATACTCTCTTTCCAATAGCCAAATACTGACAACTTAAGACATCAATACATTGTGAGGGGAGATTTAACATTTAAAGTTTAACAATCAGGGTTTAAAGATGAATCACACTTTCTTGATTTATGATGTTGATCAACATTTGTAAGTACACAGGCAGAACTGCAAATAACTTTGATTATCATTACCTTATTCAAAAATAATAAATAACCTCCTTAGTCTTGAAGGTAACACTGCTTTCATTTTGTGCTGGATACTCGATAGCTCTTGCTGATGGAATTTCTGCCCAGGGAAGAAGGTTGAAGGGCTGAAGCCATTCATCCATAATACAATTTACATCTTTCTAAACCCTGCAGAGAAAGATCAGCCTACTGAGACTAACATTAATGGAGTGCTTTTCCTGATTAATTTGGCAAGCTCAAAAATATATCCACTGAGATGACCCTACAGAAGAAGATGAGTCACAGTCTTAAGGCCCACCATATATCTCTTTAACAAAGGACGAAAGTGGAGGCAAGAGGAAGACAACCATCTGCGTATGTGACCAATATATTGCTAAGTTATGTGACTCTTTCCTATAAAGTCTTTCTCTCGCTCTCTCACACACAGACCCTTCCCTACAGACTTACTGAGAGAGGTCCTTAAGAAGTTCAATGGACTAAAGTACATAACCCATTGCGAAGCTAAACACATATGGAAAGAAGTTCTGGGATCCCATGGCTCAGTTGTATGTAGAAAATAGAGACTGAGAGCTTCTCAGGGGACACCTAATGCTACTTTAATTGTGAGAGAACTATAATTCAGACTACTTCAAATGTATGATAAAACAAGACTTTTCAGGTAAGTCTGCCTAATTGATCCAAGACTTCAGACATTGACATTTACCTCTTCAATTTCACGTGGAAATTTTGTATGTAGCTAGAAGCATCTTATAAATTGCAATACAAAGCCGTGAAGGTTACTAAGAAGAATTGTTAAAGCAAGTCTTTTGACTTGCTCTTTACCAGCCTTTCTTTACCTTTTGAATCGAAAAAACATCAAGTTCCTTAGGAGGTTTCATGTTCTTGATATGATACACTACAGCTTTCTGGAAGTTTTTCACAGATGTGAAAGAATTGACTCAGTTTCAGAACTCAGCTTGTAAACTACTAATGAATACATTTTGAAAAAAAGGTTTGATTTCTATAAATGTCAATTATTAAGTCTAATTTTTTGAGGGCAGATTTGAACTTTTTAGGAGCAAATAAATACATTAAAGAAACTAAAGCCTTATTAAATGAGAATTCTCAGTCCCCTCATGTCTGAGTATAAGAAATCTCATAAGCCATGTATTCAGGTATTTGATTTATTTTGACTTCCTAATGAACTTTAAACAATTATTAACAGTAAGAAGTCATCCAAATAAACCTTAACTTGTTTAAAAGGTATTTGGATTAACACTATCTCACTGAAACAGAGCAGGTTTCAATGCATCAGTATCCAGAACATCAGCCTTAGACCGGAAGCATGTATCTACAGAAGAAAGTTGACAATCTATAAAAAAATCACATCCTTTCTTCTCTGAATGTCTGCTTTCATGTTGGAGAGGGAGATTATCGGGTATGTTATGACAGCACAAATTCAAAACTGATTTAAACATCTGTATAGTTTGAAGATCAGAACAAGTCTTTATAAGTCTAGGTTAACATGTACGTTTATACTAAGCAAAAAGAAAAACCCTCTAGCTAAATAGAAGGCCACCATGGCTAGCTTGTTCTCCTGAAACTTTTTCCTTCTACCTTGTTCTCTTTTGACGTTTAATAATCTAGAGCTACAACTTCTCCCTTAGGCTCAATTGCTCCAGGTTGAGAAAAGAGAATAGGTACCACCTTATATGCTACCTGGTCCCATGATTTAGAATTTCAGATGAAAACCAGTGGATACCAGTTGAATTTGTACTTGTGAGGGCTGTGAAAGTCCAAGTTTTCACTTTTCCAAGGGTAACATAGTCTGTGCTGTGGAGAAGGTAGATACATTTCCAGAACAGGCTAAACCAAAATGTTGCCACAAGGTTCAGCGGTATCAAGCAAGACTAACAAATAAACTTCACGCAGGTTTGCTCAGTGGTGTGCACTTGCTGGTTTACATTTCAGCTAATTGTTACCATTCTGATAAGTGCATACAAAATTAGAGTTTCCTTAGGTGGAAGTTATGCTTTGATGAAATGTTTAATCCTCCTCTGGGACAAATAATTTTTATTATTTGGAGTTTGCTTTTTATAATACAATATCTTCCATCTGGGAGGCAACTACAGTGGGAAGATGAAAAGCCTGTCTCTCTAAAGGTGCACAGGCTACTATTGCCCAAGCTATGCCTTTCCTGCAACAGCATACTTCACACCTTTGTCTTTGGTTCCGTTGATCTAAGCATATGGGAGGTTGCACTACGCCTGAGGACTGAATAAGTTTATCTGAATAGTAATTTTGAATGACTTAAGAATTTCTGACTTTGAGTTGTATGACACAATTTCTTGCATTTTTATCTTATAAAAGTGGTAACTTTCTTAGTCTTTTAAATAATAAGACATTCATGTAATTTTTTACAATTTATTTCACTCTGCTGTATGTGACAATAATAAGACTTTGAAAATGTCACACCTATCTGAGTTGATCCCTCTGTTTTTATTGGCACCAATAATTATATTCTCTCTCAAATTTCTTTTTCCTAACCTAACCTAGAAGAATCCTCTAGTATCATAAATAGAAGAGTATTTTCTCTAATCCGCAGTTAGTTCTTCTCTCAACCTGTTATAGTTTGAATTTATGAAAAGCCTTATGCATATCTTTACTTCGGTACCAGACCTTCTCTTCCTCTGGAATTCTCTGATGTAAATATGCACCCGGTATATCTTCTTCATTTTTGCATCATCCTGTAGGCTTACAGTTACTCCATTTTCATATAGTATAAAGGTTTCTTTTGCTCTTCTGCGACTGCCAGCCAGTGATCCTGAACTTAGAGAAATATTACAAATCCCTAAATTTGTGAGCTTGCATTTTATAACAGTATGATTTCTCCCTTTTTTTTCTTTTATTCTGGAGACCATCCAATTCTTTGTATACAACATCTAATTGCCTTCTAGAGTTTTAAGGCCTAAAACTTTTTGTCATCAGAAATTTTCATTAACATTCACTTATTTTTTTTTTTACAAATGCATTAAATAGTGATTAAGTTTAATCTATCAATCTCTGAAGAATTTAGCTGGTAACCATCTATACAGTTGATATTTCCTCCAGCAACATACCATGCTGCTGTCTAGTATTTATCAAATTCTTAATCCACTCAGCAGCAGACTTTTTTTTTTGTGCTAACACTGATTTTTTTTTAAGTGGCACTGCAGCAAGTGTTGTATTGAGCCAAAATTTGTAAAATCTATAGTACATTTACAGTGTTTATTTATTCTGTAATTGGTAATCTTACTAAGGAAATATATTAGGTTATTTTAGCATTCTTTTTTTCTCAGTAAACTTATATTGCACCTTACTCAGTTATCTATTTCCCATCATATTTTAGTGATTGTTTGTTTCAACATGAGCTTCAAAGGTTTTTAAAAACAGATTTAAAACAAATGTATATAATCAAACAATATTCTCATGAAAACAAGAAGGATGTTAAAAACAAAGTGTCACATGTAGCCTTAGATTTAATATTTCTTGGCTTTTGCATGTCTGACTGTGAAAAATTAACTTAGTTAATCACAGTTTTTCCAAGCCTATGAAGAACAAAGACTTATTAAGCTAATAATTTGACTTGTAGTTCAATTCAGGTATAATTAGTAAGAATGTCAAAGTATAGGTTTCAGGAAGAACCATACTGTGAACTGGAATCTGCTCTACATCTAGAATAATTTGAGGTATATGAATTCAGTGTATATGGGTGAGATGCTTAGCTGCCAATATCTATTCTATTTTATGTTGTTCATAAAGACTGCTGATATACCTTAGTATATTAGATATTTTCATGAGTGGATAGGGCACAGTTTTTGCCTTTGTGCACACTTACTATGTTCAGCACACTGTCCTGAATTAATTTGCACTTAAAATTGTTGTTATGGAAAATAATTTGTAAGTTTTGTTCTGTTCTCTGATTAGTGGAGAGTAGTTATGATAATACTGTTATAATTACTGCTTTCTAAAGAAGCCTTGAATATGATGTAAAAAAGCGTTTTTTCACCTGGGCTTTTACTACTTTTAGAAATTTAGGATTATGTCTTTAGGCAAATAGGAGTACTGAAAAATTGACTGACTCTCAGTCAATTTACATTTTATTAGTTTATACTTCTAAGGCTCTAATCACACAGAATTTATTTGGTACAGGCAATGCATCACAATGAAAATATTTATTTTCCATTCACTTGCTCCTGCAATATTTTTTGCCAATATATTAGTAATAAACCATTCTGAATACTCTATCGTAGTAGATAGATTTTAGTTATATTATAGTTTGCTAATCCATTAAAAATAAAACTGAGATTCTGTGAAGACCTCAACTGTAAAGAATATTACAGACAAAGGCTCATATGGTTTGATTTCATAGTTCAAACTTGCTTCAGATGAGATCATTAAGTCATAAATTCTACCACTACATAATGGCAAAAGTTAAGGCTGGCCACCGGGTTAAAGAATAAATAAATTACATTGAATTTCAATGTTCCTCATTTCCAGCTAAAGTTGTGAAATTATATTGATATTCTTAAATATGCCATACTGTCTCAGAAGAATCTAAAAGAGGAATCCATCCTGAGAAAGTCTCAATTAAAAATAAATAAATAATTATTCCAACAATGAAGGAAAGGAGACCGCGCACCAGTGCAAGCCAGCAGCATCAGATTTATTTGGCAGTGGAACCCAAGAGTTAAGATTATTTTGCACAGAAGCAAAATCATGAAAGCCTAAAAATATCTCACCGTCTCATAGGACTTTTTGCCAGTGAAGCATTCTGTCTAGTACAACTTCATCATTAGCCTGTTGCCGAGATGCTAGCTACTTTTTTAGGACAAATCTAATAGATAATGAGTGAAGGAGTACAGGTTAGGTGACTCAGGACCCAGTTCAGCAAAATGCATCAGCACATCCTAACTGTGAAGTTAGTAATAATACGTATGTCTACCAGCAACATTTGAAAACATGTGTCTGGATGTAATTTAGAGTACTTACTTGAAAATATGCCGCAGTATGTGGCAATACCAATGCATAACAGCTGACTATATATCCATGTTTTTCTTACAAAACCCTTATTTGCCAAGTAGAATTTAATGCACTTTTTCTAAACAGCAAACCAATGCACCAAAACAACGGTTGACTGACCAGGTGGATTTAGATAGGAGGTTATCTGAAGGTTATACACAGGCAGTCTGTCCGTCCTTCCTTCCTTCTTTCCTTCACAGAATCACAGAATGAACAGGGTTGGAAGGGACCTCTGGAGATCATCTAGTCCAACCCC
>RSEF01000031.1:27856511-27901585 GCA_003993805.1 Himantopus leucocephalus | reverse complement strand
ATTTTTAAAAAGGGTAGAAAGGAGGACCCTGGGAACTACCGACATGTCAGCATCACCTCTCTGCCTACGAAGATCATGAAACAGAGCCTCCTGGAAACTATGCTAAGGCACCTGGAGGACCTGGAGGTGACTGGAGACAACTAGCATGGCTTCACCAAGGGCGAGTCCTGCCTGGCCAATCCAGTGGCCTTTTATGATGGAGTGACTACATCAGAGGACAAGGGAAGAGCTACGGATGTCATCTGTCTGGACTTCTGTAAGGCCTTTGACACCGTCCCCCACAACATCCTGCACTCTACATTGGAGAAGTATGGATTTGACGGGTGGACTGTTTGGTGGATGAGGAATTGGTTGAATGGTCGCATCCAGAGGGTAGTGGCCAATGGCTGAATGTCCAGATGGAGACCAGTGATGAGTGATCTCCCTCAGGGGTGCATATTGGGACCCATACTGTTCAATACCTTCATCGATGACACAGACAGTGGGATCAAGTGCACCCTCAGCAAGTCTGCTGACAACACCAAGCTTTGTGGGTGCAGTTGACACACTTGAGGGACAGGATGTCATCCAGAGAGACCTGGACAGGCTCAAGAAGTCAGTCGGTGTGAGTCTCATGAGGTTCAACAAGGCCAAGAGCAGGGTCCTGCACCTGGCTTGGGGCACCCCCCAGTATCAATACAGGCTGGGGGATGAAGGGACTGAGAGCAGGCCTGCCGAGAAGGACTTGGGGGTACTGGTGGATGAAAAGCTGGATGTGAGCCGGCAATGCATACTTGCAGCCCAGAAAGCCAACCACATCCTGAGCTGCATCAAAAGAAGCATTGCCAGCAGGTCAAGGGATGTGATTCTGCCCCTCTGCTCCACACTGACGAGACCCCACCTGGAATACTGCGTCCCGCTCTGGAGTCCTCAGTACAGGAAAGACATGGACCTGTTGAAGTGGGTCCAGAGGAGGGCTATGAAGATGATCAGAGGGTTGGAACATCTCTCCTATGAGGAAAGGCTGAGAGAGTTGGGGTTGTTGAACATGGAGGAGAGAAGGCTCCAGGGAGACCTTATTGCAGCCTTCCAGTACTTAAAGGGAGCTTATAAGAAAAATGCGGATGGACTCTTTAGAAGGGCCTATTGTGATTGATAAGGGGTAATGTCTTTAAACTAAAGGAGGGCAGATTCAAACTAGATATAAGGAAGACATTTTTTACGACGAGGATGGTGAAACACTGGCACAGGTTGCCCAGAGAGGTGGTAGATGCCCCATCTCTGGAAACATTCAAGGTCAGGTTGGATGGCGCTTTGAGCAACCTGATCTAGTTAAAGATGTCCCTTCTTATTGCAGGGGTGGTGGACTAGACAACATTTAAAGTTCCCTTCCAAAACTATTCTATGATTCTGTGATTCTATGTTTACTGTAAAATAGTAAACTTCCTACCTTTTTTGCCTAGAGAAAATGCTGTATAAAATCCAGAATAAAGTTATTTAATGCTAAAATCTGTGCCACAGTCCCAGTATCAGTCCACCCTAACTGAAAACCAGTAGTTTCTCCCTTAATTCCAATATTAATGAGAACATGTAACTTCTAGAAATAACATCCAGAAAGAAAGTATTCTTTCATTTTCAATGCACAATCATCTTAAAGTGTCTGCAGATAAATTAACAAGGCATTATGTCATGTAAGACATCCTTAAGTGCACTGCATCAAACTAATCCACAATGTAAATGTATAAGCTTAAATAAACTGAGACAGATAGTCAAAAAACTAATTTTTGCAAAGGCAAAAAGGGAACTTATGCTTTATATACATATGCCTAAACACATATATGGAAATAATAACCATAGCAGTGATTATTATACCTTTTGAAGAGAGTTGCAGCACAGCACAATGGGATACCAAATACTTTCTGGGGTTTTCAACACATAACAAATGACATAGGCAATGGCAACATTCCCAATGGAATACTAATGAGTTGAGTATTTTAGTTTTATACTTAAACACTGGAATTATTTTCTAAATTTGAGTAATACATATTTTACTCAGCCCTGGCGCAGCAAAGTCACTGCTAACAAAAAAGAACCTGAGTTCTAAAAAAATCAACATTCTTAAAGAAAGAAATGCAACAAAACTGGCTTTTAAGGGAAACTATGAACTTCAAAGTACATTCAACTGACATGTAATTAATGAAGTCAGAGATTTTAATAAATAAATATTCTTCCTATTTAGAAAGCAAAGCCGACTATTATTTAACAAAGGCTAATGCCTTTATATTGAAATTATTTAGAAAACTATCTCTTTTAGAAATTGCTATTTTCCACAATCATACATAAAAGTAAAAAAAAAGTCATAAAAGAAGAAAAAAATGTGTAGTGTAGACAGCGCTGTTTTGTCAAAGCAAGAGTTCTGCCAATTAAGAATTTTAAATTTTTCAAAAGCATCAGAACAATCCTATGGATATATCTACTCACTTAGGGATGTACTTTCACCTTAACTCATTAACCACCTGTACTTTTTTTCCAGCCCATTATCTTGGGCTTCGAAAACTTCAAAATTAAAGTAAAAAAAAAGCCAGCTTGTCTGAGCAAGCCTGTACTGACTCTTCTATATATCTCAGAGAAAAACATTGGCAAGCTGGCAGAACAGTGGAAATCAAAAGCTAAACACTGAATAACTTCCTAAACTACCTCTCTGCTATACAAGCACTTCCACTCAGTTTCAGAGAACAATTGAACAGGTCAGTTTAAGCCACCAATTCCAACAAACGATCATTTAAGATACTGCAGATCCAATGGGAAGCAAAACTGAACATCTGAAAAGAATTAAAAGGCATTATTTTATATCAGCCCTTAGCTTTACTTGACTCTAAGTTGTTCTTGTGGTTACAGTGTACAAACATGTCAATCACTGTGAAGGAGAAGGAATGCTACTACAGTCAAATACAGTTTTCATTGGTGAGAGACTGTTCCATATTGCCATGTATCTGTTAATTGCTATGTCACATCTCAGGCAGTACTTGATCATTACAGCTGCAATTCAAGATGCTCAAGAAATCAGAGCCAGGTACCCTCATCAAAGTGAGGCACATAATGTGTTCATTTCCTTGCAGCAGTTGTCATGGATTGTGCCTGGCTGACATCAGCATTAGCCCTATAGGAAAAGAGAGCAGCTTCACTATAAGAACAGAGGATACTTTGGTTGTAAACCAGTTGTTGGTCACTAGGTAGAAGCTTTGAGATGGGCAAACTGCAAGTGCCAGTGACAGCAGACAGTCTGCTGTTAGATGCTGAGGGATGCCGAATGGGGATAGCCAAGAATTGGGTGTTTTCTGACCAGTCTGGGCAGTGACGATGTCCAGAGACATATCAGGACACATGAGAGAGAATCCGGCGTTAGGTGAGAGAGAAGCCCCAGAGAGAACTTGAGAGACCCCAGAGGACCCCATGGCCCAGCCTAGGACCACCCACCATAGAGCTGTCACAGCTACACTGACCTACCAAACTTCAGACTATGTAGTCTCATCCACAGGACAGGGAAGCCATGTAATGTGTAAACTGCAAACATATTTTTGATTGAAGTGCTTTGGTGACCAAGTCCATTTTATCTCCACACTGTCAACTTGGAGACAGCCCTATATTTAAGCATACAATCTGATGTACTTCTCTACCTCAGAACTGTAATACATTTTTATTAATAGTCTGATAGGTTAACTGGTTGCTCTACAGACTGATTTATCAGTAGGCAAACTAGGATAGCTAAAGCATGGTTGTGGAATATAAACTTTGTCATCAGTTTTGCCTAAGCAGAAATAAACCTAATGACTTAGTATCAATTTATTCAAAAATGGTTAGGTTGCTTCCATTATTCTGCTCTAAGTCTCCGTCCTAAATGCAATTCTTTACTATAGCTCACTACAGAGTACAGATTTTTCCTTGTAGATGCCACACAGTATGTTTGACAGTCAACCTTCATCGTCCTCCTATTCACTGGAAGTTTTTCTAGCACCACGTTAGCGAGGCAGTCAGTGTAATTCTTTTACATTGCATCAACACTGAGCAGTTACAGTTTTATAATCTAAATGAAGTCTCTCAATTTTTCACTGATACTGCATGCAAGTAAAGGAACTGCATATTACAGCAGAAAAGGCGCCATCCTTGCCCAATGGGACTGTCAGGTGTATCACAAGCAATAGATGAATGTTCAACAAAGATCCTTTTCATTCTGGCTAATTAAGCAGTTGGACACATCCTCTGTTAATGGTCTTGCTTTGTGTAGTCAGCGCTTGTTGCATCATGTGAATGTAAGCTAAACAGGCCATGTTCTGAAAGAAGGCTAATTAACCCCTCCAAGTGGGAAAAAGATACTGCCCAAGCCCAGCTGATGAATGTGACAAGATTAGCATGTCCTCAGTCTAATGCACAGAACTCAGGCAAAGCTACTACGCTGAAAATTAGCCCTTTCCTGTATATTCTGTGCAATTTCATGTTGTCTGTCAGGTTCCCTAAAGATTTTTTAATACACTTACATTCTCAGTTGAAATCCTTCTGTTTTCTAGACTTGAAATATCAAGACTGAATGGTTTAAGAATCTAACTTGATCAATTTCTTATCAAATTAGATTGTTAAAATGTGTCAGGTTAATGATTACTGTTTATTTTGTTCCTGGACTAGTTCACCCTGGATTAATTTATTTTTTTAAGCTACCAGAGTTAGCAAAGTTTTGTTCAGCTACATATGCTTTATTGTCTAGATCAAATAATGTAGCACGCTTTAATTCAATGCACAAAATGAAAGCCTGTAATTTACTTTCAAGTGCAGCAGGAAATTTCTTTTTTCTCCTCTAAAAGACTAAATAAAACATCACAGAAGGTAAAGTGAACTAGATCTCATAATCATATGCAGTAATGGCAGGCTTTTAATGGTCAGAATAAAAGGCTAATCTTAAGATCTTATCTATTTATAATGATGAATCACCAATATACTAATTAAGAATTTCTGGCAACATAATGTGTTTCACAATAAAGGGAAAACTTCTCAGAACATCAAGTTTCAACAAGTAATACAGAATGCTTGGTTCCTGAACAATATTATAAATGGAAATACGTTTCAAAACACACGAGAGTTTTAGATAAGTATTCCTTTTCAATTTTTGTGTAAACAAAAATTTTATGAATAATTGCCTTCAAACAAGGGATGTTATGGATTTGAAGGAACCATTTATATGTGCTAGCAGTAAAGAAGGCGGCAGTTTATGCACCCTATTCACAGGTTAAAAAAATAATACTATAAATAATTTTTTGATACTAATTTATTTTCATGTTGGGACACGAGTGTCTTACTAAACACTATTTGATTGTTTGTCTTCTCCCAAGGTTCTTTGGGATAACCAAAGCAGGCAGCTGGCCTCTGCTGATATACAGACTAGTTGCTAAATATTTCAGTTAGCAACATGAATTTCACTACTCTGTTTTCGGCTTTTCACGGAATTATGGGAGGAATAATAGTTAACTGAACGGCACAGAATAAAGTATATAAGCTGATTCCCTGGATTCACATGTAAATTCCAGTACCAAAAACCTACAATAGCAAAGTAACAGAAGGGGAAAGGGACCAATGCAAGCGGTAACTCTTGGTAACTCCTTCAAAAAAAGTTCATAAGATCAAAAAGCAATGTCTTGACAGATTATTAAGTACTCAAGAACAGTACTAGTCAGCAATTGTCATAATGAAATTCCATATTTCCAGCAGATCACTGGCAGCACATGGATGCTTACGCTGAATGACTATTTCATGACTCTCTCACTTCAATCTACCTACTAATTTTACCTGCAAAAACTTCAAAATTGTATTTACTCTTAGTGGACAATATATCAGTGTTACACATCAGCCCTACCCATCAGCAACAACATTACATTCACAAACAACAGCACAAAACAAAACTTCTCAAGAGTTTTTGTTGTGACAAGACTAGCAAGTACAACTGTTACAAGAAACACAACTTGCAAATCATCAAACAATTATATTTATGCTATTCTAAGGCATTGGTTTGTCCACTGGAGATTCTGTGAGTAGAAAAGCTCAGGTGATGTTCTCCTTCATCCTCGGTGAAAGGGTGTGAGGAGGAGGCCACTGATACTGCATGTGAACAATTTGTTGTGGAACTGGTGCTGGCAACAGGGCTTTGGTTTCTATGACCACAGGACCTTCTGAGGGTAACGTCTGCTTAGGAGACACAGGATTCACTAACTAGGGCAGAGGTATCTTTGCCAGCAGGATGGCTGACCTGGTAAGACGGGACTCAAACCAGGAACAATGTGGGGAGGGAAAGAGTTACCAGCAAACCTGTGAAGGAGTAGTAGACAGAACTGACAAGCAAAGGGCCTGGGGTGATGTGAATGAAACAGAACACAACCAAACCAGGTTTAAACAGGGTCACCTCAAGCATTTGTATGTAAGCAAGGAAGTGGCTACAAGACATCCTTATGAGGAAACCACCCAGACCCTCTCTGGGAAATCAGTATGCTGACGTGCCTCTCTGAAGCACTCGTACAGGGGCGCACAAAGGGCTCACACACAGCATGGTGAATAAACACGAGGAATTAGAGACCTGTGTGCATTTGCAGGGCTATAATCTTGCCAGGATTACAGAGATGTAGTGGGATGGCTCACAAGATTGGAGTGCAGCAATGGAGGGATAAAAGCTATCTGACTTCACAGTTTGTTTCTGTTAGACGTGAAAATGTCTCTAGAAAACAACCTTCACTAGGATGAAGTTCATGGGAACTTCCTTGCTGGGATGAGTATTTTGTTGTGTTTAACCAGAAACAAGTTTTGATAAAAAAATTAAATAAATTACAGAACATTTCTATAATTTAGCGTGCTTTCTAAGTTAATGTTTATACTGCCAAGTTGAGTATATGATGGCTTTTAAGTTGCAGTTAGTCAAGCATTACCTACCTTTAATAGTATTCCGGTACTTATCCTCTACTGAGGCACCTGTCTTTAATATATTAACACAACTTTCATGGGCTGGGATAAGCATGTTCATGATTTCCCAAAAATACCTCTATGCAGAACGATAGTTACAATATCAAATGGTATTTCTAGCTTGAGCCAAGATTTTACTCTGCCGTACCACTGATATTAGCAGAATTAATTATAAAGTCTAACATGTATAATGCTACTTCTTCACATCTTTCAAAATACTTGACCACAAAATGTAGTTTTATGAAATTTCATCCTTGTTTTTGCCTGCTGGCCCAGGGCAGGGTGAGAAAAGGACATAACGTAATACTTTAAGCACTGACAACCGCCACTCAAGGCACTTCGCTTAATGGCCAATGCTTGCTGACGAAGAATGCGAAAGCAGGAGCACCACCTATACAAACCAGTTACTATCAGTTCCGCATCAATTATACAGTTCTGAAAGTAGTTTTAGATTTTGCTTCAGAAGTGAGTTCTGGGTGGGTTTTTTTTTCTCTAATATGATATTGTACTGCAGTCTGTTCATCAAAAGAGGAAGTGTGAACCTGATACTAACAAAACGAAAGGAGAAGAATTGATGTGAAAATGGAGGTGGTATTTCTTTTCATCACCCAATAGATCAAAACATAAAATGAAAAAGGTAAAACATTATAGCTGGAGATACCTACTTTACTACCAGAATGAGCAATATTTATAGGAAATAGTTTCTGTTCTCTGTTACATCCATGTTAAAAATTTTCTGGTTTTCATGCTTCCTGTGTTACTTCCAGTGAATCACAGTATGCCCCCAGAGGTTGGAAGGGACCTGCTCAAGCAGGGCTACCTACAGCCTTCTGCCCAGGACCACGTCCATGTCCAAATGGCTTTTAAATATAGCCAAGAGTTGGGACTCCACAACTTACCTGGACAACCTGTGCCCATGTTTAGCCACTGTCACAGTAAAAAAGTTTTTGCTCGTGCTCAGAGGGAACCTCCTGTGTTTCAGTGTGAGCTTGTTGCCTTTTGCCCTGTCACTCAGTACCACTGAAAAGAGTCAGCTCAGCTTTAGCCCATGTCATAACTAACCTGCAGATATACTATGTCAGTTATTAAATAAACTGCCATTATTATTATTGATTACTTACATTGTGATTACCCCTAAAGGTCACCTAACACTTCATGCTTAAAAGTTATGAAATTAGTAATACGCTGTGACATCTTCCAAATGCTTCACTTAGCCATTTCCTCATCAGTTGCAACACCTCATGCCTGGATTATTGCCCCAATGACTATGGTGTTAACTTTCTTCCTTTACCCATCAACTCAGCATTAGTAAAAAAACAGATGATGAGACAGGTGACAATCCAGGGTTCCCCTATGAGTAAGCATGGGGGAAGTCAAAATAAAGAAATCAGAATGGTACAACTAGACAAACACAGGTTTCAGCCACTAACGACCTCATCACACCAGATTCAGGTTCCCATCAATACCATTTGCTAAACTAGAATTTATAATCACTGAATAGTAAAGACGGCTTAGAAGGATAAAAACTGATGAAAGCTCTTAAAGGGCTCTAAGCACAGCTCTTTAGAGCTTTCAAGAGACTAAAAGTGGTCCAATACTAAAATATTTCCTTTAAATTTAGGAACATTTACAGAATGAAAGGCTAAACAGCTAAAAGTAAAAAAATCATACTCCTGCTAGGCTACATCAAATTAGAGAACAACAGTTCTAATATGAAATTCTTGCATCTGAGGAAAGGAAAATAAGGAAGAGAGACACTTTCTCTTTGTCCTGAACTACATAAAGATTACTTCAAAGTAAAAAGATTACTTCAAAGTCCATCCATCATGAAATGATTAGATTGCAAATGGCAATAGTTTGGGGTTGTTTTAATTAAGGAAGCATATCTCAATATTTCTTCATTTTCTGAGACGTTGAAGCAGTTCAAAACATTGGAATTAGTGTTACAGGCTCACACATAGTTCACATGATTTTCACGCAGACAGTACCATTACTGATACTGTAATCCTAATCCATGCAACATTTAATTGAAGTACTTAGTGTATGTACTACAGTAAGTGGATAACTATGTGATGGCACCTTATGTATGCAATACCTTCAAAGTAAGTGAAAATCTATATCCCATTTTTGCCATCCTTGCTGGAAGAATTGCATTATAGTACAATGGAAGTTTTATATTCTTAAAAAAATTAGTGTTTCGGTAGTTAGTAGCAAGCAACAAAACTAAGTCTACGCTAGAAAATTTTACTAATATGTCTACGTCAAATAGGACTGTTTAAAGAAAAAAGGTATCACTTTTTCTGACAGTATTATACCACCTTTTGGACACTTGCTTTCCACTGCTCCTACTTCTACTACATGATACTCTTTTCCTGACTTACCAAGATACAGAATACTGCTCTGAGATTTGAGAATCTTAGTTAAAAACCCTGTTGACACCCTGAACTTATTTGGAGAAGAATGTTCTAAACATATCAGGGTTAGGGTTTCGAAAACATGTAACAGCAAAGATGAAGAATTATGCTAAATCCAGTCAGCTACTGAATACAGAAGTTACATTTGCCTTTTAGCTATGGAAATATCAAGGAAGGAGATGTAAACAAGAATGCAATAACACTGACACCAGTAAACAAAAATATTGGCTTAAATAGTGGCTTAAAACAAACAAGCAAGCTAAAGCAAATCCTTTCCCTATTGAACTGGGAGACATGCAAATAGGCTTACAACTGGGATATCTGTAGGCTTACGGCAGGGATAACTATATGTAATCTGCTTAAACAATGAATGGATTGGATAAAACCTCACCAGTTTCTCCCATTCCTATCTTCGTCAATCTGCAATGTTATTTTGCAAGAGATGGATGTACGTCATGTGGGTCAGCAGATGAGTTAATGATCACTTTACCCTGCTAAAGATGGAGGGACTGAATATGTCTTTCACTGGAGCTTTCCTTCCCTGCAGTGTGAAGGCCTATTTGTGAAACATATCATTTTATTCTTCCTCCCAAATGTAAAACTGCTTGCTTTAAAACAGAAAACTGAAAAAAACTTGTTTGCTTTACATCCAGAAACCTGAAAAGACAGTTTTAATTAGAATCAGAAGTACAGTATTTTGTCATATTTGCTTGCTTGCATTGTCTGCAACCATTTGAAGGAAACAGATAACTAGAAAGCAGTCTGCAAATATGTAGTATCTCTCTGAAGAAACCAGAACAGACCAACACCCATGAGGTTGCCTTTGGACCAGACTGGTCTTGGCCCACAGAGAAGTGTTTAAATGCCAGTGACACCCAGTGGAGCCTGGGGAAAGAGAAAAAATGCCCAGTTTCATTCCAGCCTTCCCTGTCAAAGAGCTCACAAGCCTGGTCATCTTGACCTCAGAGACTAAGAACCATCGAAGACTACGGCTGTCAGAGCAAACAATAACCATCAGACTTATGGTACTGTAAACCTATGGCTTAACTAACGTATTTGATTAATGCTTGATTCTTAGCTTTTAACAGACTAATTGGCTAGTAGTTGAACACAAATAAATGCTTGCCTGCAATTTGGAGATTTGGCTGGTGTCTCTCAGAATATTCCTATTACAGCAGTCCCCAATTACCCAGCAATAACAGCTGCAACAATTCACACCATAGCTGCACCTGGTAATCTGCTTGATAGGGTGCCAACTCACTGCAAAATGGAGAGGAAAGCACTGGGAATGTAAGATAATTCTGAACTATAATGCAACTAAAACAGACTTAAGATGTCAACAGGCTGAGAGTGTGGAAGGGGACAAAGACACATAGTTAGTTTTGTCCAGATGTAACTTCATCATACTCATGTACATCTTCTGTCATTCTGCACCTGGCAGCTGTCTAATCAAACAAGCCTTGCTTATCCTCACACCTTCCTCCTAACTTACCTTTATATCCTAACTTACCCTTGCTTATGTTCCTGCTGAAAGAGCATATGAAAAAAAGAAACGAAAGTTAAAGTTATGTAATACTTAAAACGAAAAAATATTCCACAGGGTAGAAGTGCGTTCTGCTCAAAAGCAATGACTAAAAAGAATAAAAAGCACCATAAACCAATGAGCCAAAGTTTTGTGAATTGAAATCACTTCAGTGCAAAGCTTCTTTACTGATCACATTCAGACATGAATTATCTTGAATGTTCTGGGCAGGGCATGTAAACTCCTCCTTGTCACCCAAGTAATTAAGTCAGCCTTGGAGTTTCAGTCAGCCCCGAACATTGGCATACCTTGCTCATTTTTGTCATATACCATGACAGTTATTAAATAAACTGCCATTATTATTATTGATTACCATAACTGAAAAGCATTTTTTAACTACTTCAAGGAAACAAAAACTTTCTGGTGTGAAGAGCTGACCAAATAATTCGCATGAAAGTCTGGAACCCGAAAGTACGGAACTTACAATGGAAGAATTTTTTAAAATGAGTATTTTGAATAACTTCAAGTCCTAAACCAACCAGAAATTGTTGGCTTAGGACTTCTTACTTATCATGAGGCTTGCATATTTTTAAGCCATAATCTGATATACTTTATGCAACAATGAACAGCATCCTTCTCTCTTCTTAAGACTACTCAAGACTGTGCCTGGCTTGACAGCATTTGCTATAGTAGAACATTTGCCTCTCAAGACACTTTGAAAGCTTTACTTTATATTGCAAAAGAATTTGCAAAGACTGAACTGTTTAATGGATTTACAGTGGAATAGATATTAATTTATTTCTGTGAACTTTAAAACGTAGAAATCTCAGCATATTATGTGCTGTCTATTCTACTGAAAATCATAGACAAAAAGATTCTCATATGCTTTATTTGTGCTGATAGTTGTAATTATGCACGACATTAACTTGCTTCACTGAAACACATACACATTGAAGTCTTTCTGATTTCCATAAAAAACCTCCTTGTAACACGTTAAGTGTTGACATGTTAAAAACTAAGACACAACTGCCACTCTGTAAAGAAATTGGGAATTTAAAAGATAGCTATATCCTTGCAGCAAAGAAGATCAACAGCAGCCTTCACTGTATTAGGAAGGGTGTAACCAGCAAGTTCCTCAGTTCCACACTTGAGACTGCATCTGGAATGCTGTGTCAAGTTTTGGACTCCCCAGTAAAAAAACCCATAAAAATATGCAGTTAAGTCTAGCTGAGGGTGACCAAGATGGTCAGGGGCCAAGAATATTTGATGTGGGAGGAAGGGTTGACCAAGCTGGGTTTGTTCAGCCTTGAGAAAAGAAGCCTACATATCTACAATTTCCTGAAGAAAAGATGCACAGGTAAATTGCTTGCCTCCTAAATTTCATGACATACATTTATAACTTCAGAAAAGGTACATCAAAGTACATTTAGTGGTAAATAAGATTATTTTTCTGGTTACCACAGTTTCTCTGACATAAGACTCACCACATAGTCTTAAAAAGTACCAGTTTCCAGATCACATGTATTTTAAATGTTGAAGATGATGCTTATGCTGTAGCACAGGGACTCTAACTCTCAAATACATCAGTAATCCAGTAGTTTTGTTAAGACAACCTAAACTTGACTGAAAAAAGGCAGACACACTAAGCAGGGTGCCTAGATTTCTTAATCCAACCTACAAAATGCTAACAACATTCTTTCCATAACTCATTTATCCCTTCTTAACTCATCTAACATCTTGGGGAAAAAACAAGTAAATCAGTAGCTACTGAATAATACATTAACTGACATTCAGGTTAACTAGCCACTCTGATGCTTAGCCATTGCTATTTTCTAGGCACCGAAAGAGTGGAGAGTTTATCAGAAAAACTGGAATGTTTCACTTTCTTAAGCTTCACTTCCATTTAATAGTCTGTACACAGAAAGTGCAAAAACACACTGGCTGGCTGCAGCAGCTGAATGCACTCAATATCAAACTAAGAGAAGTTACTGACAGTTTGGCTCCAGCTTCTACTGGGTTTTAAGAGTAAAAACAGTTTGTCTGCATCTGATGTACTGTGGTTGTACACAAAAGAACAGCGGGACACAAAAATTACTTAAATCGATTGGAAGGTTAAGTTTGAAACACTACACATAAGAAGAAAAAGATCTAAGTTTTTAAGGTAAGGAAATTTCCAATAAAAAGTGAGTTTGGATCTGTACATCATCTTCACAAATAAAAGGTGAAGTGAGAGCTGTTAGATAAAACCAGAAAGTTATCTCAAATTTCTCCACCATCTGACAAGTGAAAATAATACGTAGTTAAAAAACAGTTGGTAAGGTGTAAGAAATAACTAAGCACGCTTCCCAGTTCATGTAACTTTGCCTTATTAATAATGAAGTTCACCATCCACTACATTTTCATTCACCTTGCTTGGATTATAGCATGGTTTCTTCGTGTCCCCTAAGAGAGACTGTTTTTTCATTGCTCAGAACCTTGCAGCATTACAGCAACAGGCTGGTGTCCTTGCTGAAAACAACTGTTTGATTCCTACTGCAATTTTTCTTGTTCCATAAGAAGGCTTCACCCCTTATTTTCAGTCTTCCTTACTTTCAAAAAATGACACTGATGCTACGACACTGATTTCTTTTCACACAGAAAAAGAGTAAACAGCCTGATGCCAACATTTGGAACTTGCACTGCATAAATGAATGAGTATGGACTTTCAGTACAAAAAATAGTTTTCTTGTTACAGAGCTAGTATCTCAAGTCTCCAATTTCACTCCTATTTCAAAGACCAAACTACCTTCTTTTCCTAGAGATAGCAAATAGTTCTCACTTCACCTGCAACATAAATCAGTATGGATTTTTTTTTTGTAACTTTAGGAGGACAACTGTAACATGAAGAGCTGAAAGCCCCAACCGTTCTCAACTGTTCACTCATTTAGCATATACAGAGATAAACACTACAGGCAGTTCTGCTGAGGTTCAACAAAGCATGCAAAAACTATCAACCATTATATGGGGAGTTCCTTGACTGCAAAAGAAAACTTGCCTAACTGTCAGACCCCACATAATTAGTGATGTGTTTTAAACAAGTTTCTAGAAGTGTTACTGCTCCCAGCATATATGCCAATGCAGCTATTATATTTACATTTTAATATCTGAGATCAAATTAGAGGTAGCACACTATGTCATGCTTAGAAAAGTGCTGATTTTTTATTTCTGGTGAAGAGCAGCCTTCCTTTAATTCTGTGCATTGTGATTCAAGTTTCCAGTACAAAGTAGAAAAAAGTGCCAAGCTACGGCAAGATTTATTTTCAATGTGAGTCAACATTGATTTGCTATGTTGCATTGTGTTACTCCAAAGTAAATAACACTACCCCCATACCAAATACATATTTTGTCTTCCATCTAATTTTCCAAGTGAAAAACTAAAGTTTCCTGTATTATGACCAAGTCAAGCAAACAGAATTCCCTTTCCTATTCCAAGAAAAAAAACCAAAAAACCTACAGAACTCTGCAACCATAATTAAAATATTTGCAGTCAGTAAAAATGTCAAGATCTAGTATGTTCCCAAGTGAATCTCCATTTTTGTGAATCAAGATAATGACACAACTATGTCAATTGCTTTGAGAAGGCAGGAGAAAGAAATGTAATTCAACTGACACCAAATACAAAATAAGTTCAGAGATAATCCTTACAGAAGTTTAAAAATAGACAGATTCATGCTCTGGTTCCTGTTATATCCATTATATTTTCGTAATTAGTATGTTTGCACATAAGCCAAATCTAAACAGTTTATTCACATTTGAAATGTCAGGGCTGCTTATTAATCAAAGAAGCAGCCAGTCATATTTGCTACTTTTCCAATTACTGTACTTAAGCACTTCAGGCAGAACAGAAATTTCCTTACAAAGTGCAAATTACACAAATCTAGAACACCAGGATGAACTGCACACTTATCACACGCTGCAAGAAAATACACTAACAAAACACTAATGGAATTTTCTTCCCTTCTTTTAACTTATTTACTAGGACAGCCAAGGTGCATGTCCCAAAATAAGAGAACTACACAATAATATCCTTATGCGAGTTTTGTGATAGTTACAAGAATAGGCGTTTTTATCTTCTTTTCCTTCCCATCTCTCCTCACACCTTCCCAAGATTCTCAAGTTCCTCAACAAAAGTTCTCTACCCTGCAGAAGACTACCTACACGTTACTCCTATCTAACTCAAACCTTTGAAATATAGTAGTTTTGCACTTTGAAAAAAATCCATTGTGTATTTTCCCTCTTGGTATCTGAAATGTGTCTGAAATGTGCCACATCTTATATCAACACAGAAAATTCAGCATTTGTATGGTCTCCATTTACAGATGGTGCGCACAAAGAAACTATTATGCAATTATCACCTAAGCAGATACAGCACATGAAGATGAAAGAAGGTGACTGAAGTACTCAGCGCAAGGTGTATGTGACAGTTAAAATCTTTGTCCCAGGCTTCGCTGTAAAACCAGAAATTTGCTTTAAAATAGAAATAAATTGCATCTCTTTTACATATCATAATCGGCTGTTGCACAGAATACTCAAATACTAAAAAACAACATGAAGTTCTGTGGAGAAATAATAAAAATATGTTCCTGAACTATAGGACAGGAATAAACAGGAACATTTATATACATGTTACCATATAACCTAAAAAAATAATAATTTATAGTTATTTTTAAAGTTGCCTCCTCCAGCTAAATTAAAACAAATTCTAAGATAATCCAGATATTCCCAACAGAACCATCTCCGTCTACAGAACACTGAATATTTAAACTTAACATTCATAGACCTGGACGCCACATAACTGGGGCTCTTAGTGTGAAAAGGAAGCACCTCCATGTTTAAACTATTGATATGCATGTGCATATGCACCACAGATTCCACCCTGAATTTATGAAACACCCCCAGTGCAAGGTCTCTTGAAAGAAACTCAGTTGTATCTTGTAACAAAAATCCTCAGCTGCATTACACAAAGTATTGAAGCCAGGCTGAAGGAGGTGATCCTTGCCTTGTACTCAGCACTGGTGAGGCCACATTTGGAGTGCTGTGTCCAAGTCTGGGCTTCTGTATTGGTTTTACATGGCAAGGTTTTGGTAGTGGGGGGGCTACAGGAGTGAATTCTGTGAGATGCCAAAAGCTGCACCCATGTCACAGAGACACTTCCATCTGCCTCCAAGACAGACCCACCACTGGCCAAAGCTGAGCTAATCGGCAATGTTGGTAGTACCTCTGCGTTAACATGTTCAAGAAAGGGTAAAAAAGCTATACAACAGCAGCTGAGAGAGAGAAGTGAGAAAATGTGAAAGAAACAACTATGCAGACACCAAGGTCAGTGAAGAAGGAAGGGGAAGAAATGCTCCAGGTGCTGGATAAGAGATTCCCCTGCAGCCTGTAGTGACGACCATGGTGATGCAGGTTGTCCCACTGCAGCCCATGGAGGTCCGTGGTGGAACAGATATCCATTCTGCAGCCTGTGACTGAAACACAAGAGGTTCTCGCTGAACATCAGGAAACACTTTTTTACTGTGAAGGTGAAAAAGCAGTGGCACAGCTTGTGGCATATCTGTCCTTGGAGATCTTCAAATGCCAGCTGGACATAGACCTGGACAACCCCGTGCCTGCTCGAGCCATGCGGGCTGCCCGAGGGGGGCAGTGCAGGGAGTGGGGGGTCCTGCAATGGAGGGGGAGCATGCCTGGGGGAAGCCAAGGGGGGCAGGCACATGTGGAGGGCAGGTGGTGGGGCTGGCTGGCCACTTTCTACCCTGCGAGGGGACAGACAAAGTAGCTGACCCCAACAGTTTGCCCTAAGCCCCTTTAAGTTTGAGAATACCTAAAGATAAGGTAAGGAGTTTCATCCATTTTATGCTGTTGTGCTGATCGCACGCAGGGGCAATAGCTGGAGAGTCAATGGCTGAAGCTCTGTTACTGGGGTCAGTACATGGATGGTTCGTACATTCCATTAACACTGCGAGGGATGGCAATAATGGGATTTCTGCAAAGTACACTGCCATGTCCTACCTTGCTATTTCACAGGTGCTGTCTTCACTGAGGTTATTCCTTCTGTGCAGCTATTGTATTTTTGCCAGCCTCACCTCCTACTTGCTGGAGAACTCCAGGGACCTCACCAAGTCTATGGTGAGTTACAGATGTTTTATGGGAAAATTCCGGTGCTGGGATTGCTGGCTAGCATAAGGTAGAAACTGCCATCTGCCGCTCTTTTTTAACCCCACTTAAACACCAATCGCTACATGTCCTGGACTTGGGCTGCTGTTTCTTTCTTATTTTCACATTCACAACAATTATTTTGTCAGTTTTGTAGATTCTGTCCTCACTGGGATTCACTTTTTGAAATTCTTCAGGGTAAAACTTCCTCTCCATTGCTTCACGATCATAGTCTATTAAACTGCATGGGTGGGTACCTGCTGCCTTCCCACAGTTTCAGCTATTAAGACTTCACTCATAAACATCTGGTAACCTTTCTCAAATCTCTTTTGTTATAAATACTGTGATATGGTCTACCTTTTTGAGAAAAGACACATATTGTTTAATTTTAAATCAATCCTTGGATTGGGTTTCCCAAACCCTCACAGAGTTTAAAGAAATCACATCCACAGGCCTGGCTCTGATAGCTCTGTGGAACCTATGGTTATAGTCCTTTATAAAACCTTGTAATGTATCAATGTAGCAAAAAGTGTTGCACACTAAAATATCTCTACATCTTAGTTTTAAGCAACCTGTTAAAACACTCTGCAGTGTAGGCTTTTGCTTCATTCCTAGTAACAAGACTGTGACCATTTAACAAGCTGTCCAGCAGTATAAAGGCTAGTTTCAAAAACCAAAATCTTTCCCCCAACAGTCTGTAATTTCTGACTTGGCACTGCCTGCTAAAAATGGCTTTTAAAGCCCCAGCTATATCAAAACCCATTTTGCCTTTTAGACCAATAGCAGAGACATGCTTGTGTAGTACGTCTAGCACTGTACTTAACAGCAGTAGTGTTTGGAAAACTACTGCACATCCACCAAGTCTGCTGATACCGAGCACCCACCTCCACCACAACCACCTTGTTTCTCTTGAAGTGGTTTCTTGGTGGCTTGTATAACGTCCAGATATCCTGGTTTGCAAGCCAAGTTGCCACTTGGCTCCAGTTCATATCAACAGTTGGGCTTTTAGCAGCTTCTAAAAAGGGATTTATATCCCCCAACCTTCCCCAGGAGCACAGAAAATGCCTTTAAAGAGAAGTGATAGCACAGACATCTCTATTGGCATGCCAACTACTACACACATGTAAGAAATTAAATACTTCACCACAATTTAATTCATGCACAGAGATACTTTATTAACTGATTATGATGGGTCATTGGTCAGGCTTTTCCAAGGTTTTGTTGGGGTTTCTTCCACTCTTTTGTGAAAGTCACTGTCCTTTCTCCGCTCATTCTTTAATTGCTGCAGGTCCGGATAGGAACGCTTCTGTCTTCTGCCTCCTCAGCTAGTCAGCTGGAGCTTTTAAAAAGGTTCTGTAGGGACATCCACCTAAGGATAAGGAAACAGATATGGCACAAGACTGTAACTCCCAGTAATGTTAAAAGGAACTGCAAGGTTCCCCAAAACAGTGGGCAAAGGCAGCTCCCACCCTCTGTGAAACTTACCTGGAAATTGTTTCCTGATGCACAGGCCTGTCAGATGGCTCTGCTTCACGTCGTCTTTTTACAGGAGTCCTGCTGGGGCTTGTTCTTATTGTTTCCACACCAACGTCCTTCTGAAGTTGGCCTTTTGTTGTGGATTTCCACTTTCGCAGACAGCGATGCCTGTGTCATGCAACACAGCACAAAGCCTGAAAGCTGCCCCAGTAATAATGAACAGTGGATGGCCATCCTGGCAGGAAATTTAGTGTCAGGTGTGGCGCTACAAGATTGGGCTCCCCTTTGCATATGACAAGGGATGCACAGGGGCCCCTTGGTGGGCCATGTCTGAGGACAGGCCAGTAGCCCCTGGGCATGTTCCTACTTGATCATGCCACTTTCTCCACTTTGCCCTCCTCATACCCCCTCCTCACCTTCTTGTACCTCCCTCCACCACAAACATGTCAGAATTTGTTCACTGGACTTGTGAAGTGGGGGGCCCCAACCTACTTTATGCTGTTATTTAATTACTTTCCATTCACATTTAAACTTTAATTAATTCATTTCATAAGCTCTTTCTAACAAATGCTTTTACACATTTTATGCATACACTGTTATGTAGAGAGACACATATATTTATATATTTTTACACTACAGAAAGTATATATATCTATATTGTATATAATACTTCTATAAAGCTATATATATGTAAATCCAAGTATAAGTAAAATAGAAATTTTTCCATCTTTGTAAAGTATTTTATATCTTGATTTACTATGAATATACATACATATAAATGGACATATATTTGTATCTGGGAACTTTCTGGTTCAAAGGAAACAAGCGGCCAACCAAAGAGTGTGCTGAGGTCACATGCCTTTGATGCTGTCAGCACTGGCAGCCAGTTGCAGGGCAATACGTAAGCACGTGGGTTACAAAATGGCCAGACATGATGGCTTCCTGCCATGAGATGATGGCCAAAGCAAAGTGATGCCCTGAGTCTGTGGCAGGAGGGGATCTCCAGTTCCAGCCTGCTTTGGGGGCGGCTGCTCCAGCCAGTCCCAGGGCATGTTCTGTACACGTGCGGGGAGACGGCGATGACAAAATGGTGGCTCCAAGGGGCAATATGGAGGGGTGGGGTAAAACGGTATGATAATTTTTAGAGGGCATATTATTCTTTGGTAAGAATCTCAGTCTGTTTTCTGAAAAGAACTTCCTATGACTCCAGATACTGAAACAAACTGCACTTAAATGCCATTTTTTAAATTATTTTTTTTTCCACACAAATGTTCCTTGACTTGTATTAGATCACTGCATGCAGATAAATGGCACAGTTTGAAAAGCCGTCTGATGGATTTTGTTGCTTTCTGGTTTAGTAAGTTTCCAACAAATGCTAATAAGTTTCTAGGTACATCTAAGCAAGGAGGAAAAAAAAAAAAGATAAATCAGTGAGGAAGTGAGTGATTTTAACAGGAAGTACAACAAGTAGCATACAAAATGCAGAAGTAGAATCTGACCTCAAGCAAATAGGGGTATATTCCCTTTAGCAAAATATCATAAATAAATGGTTACTGTTATTGCACTCTGCAATAAACGTGAGATAAGAATACATTCAGGAGTTAATATATTACATCAACGTCACAATATATTAACATTTTATCATTTCGATTTCTGAAAGTTATTGTCTTTTGTATGAAGATTGATATATCTTTATGATAATCAAATGATTAAAAACTTCTGTTGCGTATTAGTTTATGATAAGCCATACACTATTTGAAACATTACTGTATTAGAGCCAGAAAGCAGACTGAGAGAACCAAAGAAAGTAAATAACTAAACAAACACAGACTCTGAAACAGGCAAGGAACAACTGTATCCTTTGCAGCGTGTCTCACGTACTAGAGAACACAAAGTGAACTTTACTCAGATTCTTCCAGCTTGTATAGGAAGAACAAAAGCACAATAAAATATAATATAGCTCAAGAGCTGATTCTATCATCAAGTTTCTAGGATGTTCAGTCACTACCAGCACTTCATTGAGACTGGGCTCTTCTCAAAGCTTAGATCACATCTGAATTTGTGATTCACTCCAACATGATGTAGTGAAAGCTTCAAAATAAGAAACAAGGAAAGAAGGTTGAGAAAGATTTATGTAATTCCACTCATGAGTTTTAAGTAAATGAGAAAATTAGCTAATAAATTAATAAAACAATAAAAAGCTAAGGGAAAAATACTACTACCGATGACAGCATAAGCAAGGAAAGTGAAAGTTAACGAAAGGATTGTGTCTAATCCGATTAGGAAATGGATTTGGATAATTACTGTCTTGTGTATCAAGTGAAGATTTAGGACCCTCCCCTCCTTTCAGGCCCAAAACCAAAATAGAGTTACTTTGGTGAAACACTTGAAACTTGGTACCACTATGTCATCAGAAACACAGTAGCGTAGCCATCATTACACAAAAAGAAAAAAAAAGTGCTAAAATATGAGATTTGTGAAAACAGAGCAATGAAGATTATAAAGGTGTTTCAACAATTGTGTTGCATAGATAAAAGAAAATGTGTTTGGATCAAAAGTGTGACAGGTTACGAATTGGTATGAATAAACAAATCTGTTGCATTTAAGAGAGCCAAACATTACCGGAGAAGTTTATGATAAGAATAGACTAATTTTTGAGTTGTAGCTCAGAAACTTCTGTTACAAATTACAAGTTCCAGATATTCATGGATATTATAACTGCCATGTTTCTTTACTAAGTAGTCCTAAATCTGCTTGAAGCATCTCATGCTACAATCCCTAATGGTTGTGCAGTATGCTGTTTTATGCCACTGGAAGCTAAAAGGATTTCGTTAGCATAATCAGCCTAACACATGTTGTATCAATTTAAGAGACGCCTATCATGCAGTCCTTATGAACCAGTCACTGAACAAGGGTATACACACCTTCAAGTATCTCCTGTGAGTGACAGGCATTTTGTATAAGCATACATGTGCAACAGCAAGGTCTGACAGAGAATCCTGCACCTCTAATGACCTCTTATGACTAGAAAGTGTGTGTCTTCAAGTCTGCAAAAGTTCTGAAAGATGTATTTGGTGGTACACATATCTCAAGAGAAGAGCTCTGAATGGATTTTAAGAAGAAGAGAGGGTTGTCATCAGTGGCACGAAGTCCATCTGGAGGCCAGCCATTAGTTGAGTACCCACAAGGATTGATACCGGGTACAATACTGTTTAACATCTTCATTCATGACCTTGATGGTGGAAAAGAAAACACCTCAGCAAGCTTGTGAGTGATACAAAAATGAGGGGACTTGTTTACAGATAGGATCTTGTTTATAGATAAAAGCCATGATACAGTCAATCTGCTTTTGAATGACTTAAAACTTATGTTCTTGCACTGACAATGATACGGGTCAATCTTTGCGAAATAAATGGATAAGATTAAAAAAAACCAGATACTCGAGTTCCAAAACATTTTTTGGAGAATAATATACGCTAAACAATTTTAGCCCTCAATTTAGCCTCATTTCTTCTTTGTTGATTATGATATTGTCAATTTTGTACCAATATATGGAAGCTCTTCAATCTGATTGGAAAAAACCCCATGGAATAAGTACTGAAGAAAGAAAAGATGGTAGGCCAAGACTCGTATCTCTTAAAACCTAGCCATTTCCTTCTAAATCAAGCAACATATGCGAGATACTAAATCATAATATGAAATTACATCAAATGTATTAACAAACTTAAAAATCCCACACTTTTGAAAAACAAAAACCAAACCACCAAACAACAATTAAACTAATACTTAAAAACTCCAAGTAAGGATCAGCTAAGGGAAATTAGATTCCTAAATACCTTTGGGTACGTACGCCAAAACAATTTCTTCTGGACAACACACAGAAAATCAGCACCACAGGGAACAGACTGCAAGTTTCTAGACTAACACCCTGATTTCTGGGTCTTCTTTTGTCTTCAACTAGACATGACACATTCTAGAGCTAAACTTACAAAAATACATTAATGTAAATCATAACCATCTCTCAAAAAATAAAACCAAAAGTCCTAAATTATTTCATATCAAAATGGTTTGTTTTTAATAAACCAGTTTATGTTCCTGTGCCTTCCAAAGTACATATTTAGGCAAGTTTTGACATTTTTATTTGGTTTCTTTCCATTGGGGTAAAAATGTTATTTCAGAGTATAAAATACATATTCTTTTCTCTGTAATTTCCGTTACTGGTAGTGCTGACAAATTTCTAAAAAGGACTAATTTTCAAAGTAATATTTTAACCATTGTTGTTTCCATACTAAAAGCAACCAAAGTGGTAATCACTTTTCAAAATTAACTTCTGAAGTCTGAAGCATTAAGGATTATACACTTAGGACATTTTTTAGGTTCTGCAACACAGCTTTTTCTTGTAGAGAGGAATGTAGCTGTCGATTGTTCCTTCTCTTCCAACATAAATATGCTTTGCGGCTTTTACTTGTCACTCTCATGACATGTAATGCAGTCAGCTTAGCACTAAAACAATTTAAGAAACTGCAGAAGTCAAATACATAAATTATTATTATGATGATGACAGACAAGGCAATGAATGTCTTGCAGCTCCATTTGCTTTCTTTGTTAAGGAAGAAAAAGCTTACTATCTGCAGCTGTCACCCATGAAGACCTAGACCTATTTAAGTCAACATAAGCCTTGGACAAGCTATAATATTTTTCACATTTAAGCTCCATTTTTTCCCCTTTTTCTGGAAAGTAGGGTTTTATTATAAAACAGTAAGTATCTACAAAAGAGTGACAAAGACACATCAGCCATAAGAACTATAAGGATTTCATTTTTCATTTAAAAATCCCTACATTATTTTAAAGATGCATATGCCATACAGAAAGAGAATATTCATTTTTTCATTATCACATGTAGAATTCTGACAGCTGTAAAGAATCTCTATGTATAAAAAAAATTTAATCTAAAAATCACAGAAGGAGTCATGGTTGCAAATTTACACTTTATGTGCCACTGTTCAATTTTTAGACTAGGAAGGTTGGGTACTGCACAAAAGTGGAAAATATTACAATTTATATTGCAATCAATCAATTTCAAAGAGAAACCTAAAGTCTTGTTAAACTATGAAATGAATGTAGAATATATCCTTCACAAAAGTTTTAAGGACATTCACCCAAGGTGTGAGCTTCTAAAACTCTCTTCTTTTACTGTCGTCTTTTATCACAATTTCTCATCCAGTAAAGTATAAGAAAGGGAAAAAAGCAGGAAAGGGGAGAAAGGAAGGGGGAAGGAAGGAAAGGGTGGAAGAGAGAAGGACAAAAAGTATACTTTCTATCCTCACTTTTCTAACTGGTTAAACTACAGAACCTTCTACAGCTAGAGGTTTCAGGTAACCTTATTTATTTTTTCCTTCATACGTGTCAAAAAAAAAAGAAAAAAAAGAATTACTGTATTTTGTAAGAATCCATCTATGCTACAACAGCTCTCAAACTTTTCTTTCCCTATGCTTATACTGAATGTCTTAAACCTTTCCCACTTTCATCTATAGCGCATAGCACATATAGTGCTTTTTCAATTCTCCATGCTGTATTCAAAGTCTGAGCAATTGGCCTTCCCTTCCCACATGTCTGTTTCCACAAACATATTGACTGCCCTGTAAAAAACTTGATTTTTCAACACGATCTTCCCTTTTTAAACTGCTTAGCGACTTTTAAACGTTCGTTCTTAAACTGACAACATTTGCTACTAAGTTAGCTGAAGAAAAAAACATGTTGCTAGAAACCTTCGAAATTCCAGCCCCTGATACTTGCTTATTATCTAAGACACTGGCAAACATGTCACAAATAAAAAAATACAGCAAACTTCCTCAATTCTACCTTTAAAATGACCCCTTCTGGCAATCATGTGTGTTACCGCAGGCAAGGTATGTTCACTAAAGGTCTTTTGCTTGACACTGTTGTGCTAAAATACTCATCATACATTTTTTCAGCCAGCTCATCAGCAGCGCAGTCCAGAAACCTCACAGTTAGATTACAATGAACTGTCCTTCCAATGGCACACACATTTAGACATCAAATTCAAAGCCATTTTAAACACCAAGTATGTGAAGAATTCTTAAACTTCTGAATTCCATAAATGAAGAAAGTTAATTAAAATCTTGATGTACCCAGAGAAAAAAAAAATTAAGGATCTAAAATTAACAACTAGTTTATTATTAAATATATTGTAGATCAGTTTATGTCAGTAGATAGAGAACAGGTTAACTTGCATGAAATGCAAATGTAATAGAGTTGGGAGTCCCACTGGAACTGAACTGAAGAAAACTTCAGTGCTTTTGCAGGACAATAACTCGATTCCAGAACAGATAGCTGAAAATAAACACCCATGCTTTTTCACCTTCTAAAATTACATACATACTTTAAACAGAATAGATTTAAACAGAATAGATCAATTCCTCCTGGAACACTCAGTCTTCCTGGGAATCAAGAGGAACACAAACTAAAATGTTTAATTCTACACGAGATGAAAGGGAGGCAAATGGTATAAGCAAACTAAGTTTTTTGTCTTATCCAAGAATTTTATGACTACAGAATATTGCCAGTCAGCAGTCAAAATTCATTCCTGTATTATGTCTATATACTCTTCTGGTAAAACTTGTATACATTATTCAAAGATTTCTGCTTAGCTTGCTTTATGAGAACAACTTAAAGTAACATTATTATTATAAATTAATTGAACTACATGCATTCTGCTGTCTTGAAGTGTATATTGTAAGAAAAATAATTACAAATTATGTCTTTTCCTCTTGTTGATCTGCTTACAAAATTCAGAAAAAAAAAGGATAGTGATGAGGCCACTAACAGAAATTGAATTGATCAACTTCCCAAGACAGTTATTGCCAAATTTGCAACACTAGGACGAGTTTTGTTAAATTTCAGCTCTGAAAACTGCAGAAAAAGCCATTTAAAAAAAAAAAAAAAAGCCATAACTATTCTTTTCCAGGAAATAGAGGAAGAATCTGTTCTAGAAATAAAATAAATTGGCCCACAGGGTGGCAGAAGAGAGAGAGAGAAACACATGCACACACAAAAAAAAAATTATCCAAGAACAATTCCTGAATCATATTTGAAGAAAAACACTTAGTAGACTGACAAAAAAAAAATGGTTAGGGATAAAAATGAGGCAAGGTACCAATTTATTCATATGGCTTGCTTACATGTTCATTATAGTGTAGAAAACTAGGTGGGTAGTACGTTACAACATAGTAACCACACAATTTAAGAATAGTTCCTATACACTTTCTACATAGAGTACTATCTTAGACATGCAGTTTAGTAAGAACAGCTGTTTCCAGAAGTGTGTTCTGTCTTACCCTTAGAATAACAACACTCATTCCTAAACCCTAGGGTTTCTGATAAATCTTCATTACAGTGAACACTGTATAGTTTTAGTTTTAGCACTGGTATAGTGGTATTCCATTTCAGCCTAAAACACTAATCAGGACTGGGATCTAGACATTTTCAAGCAAAGTCAAAAAACCCCAAAATAACATAGAACTTCACATTTTCTAAGTAAAATGCCCATCACCACTACCCTTATAGTATCTAAATGATATAACTATAGAAGTAGTACAAAGAAAGCAAAACATTATTCAGACAAGCATCCCTAAACAGTTTATTGCATAAAAGCTCAACAGAAGTCTTTAACCTCCCTGAAATTTTAAACACCAAGTGCACAAAAATATAATAGGCTAGTGGAGAAAGATTTCACTTGAGAATAGGCTGATACACCAATCCTTATTGGAAGACTAGCACCTGTTAGAAATACTACACACCCCTAGTAGTTTTTAATTCCAAATGCATGCCTGTATGAAATCTACCAAACATCTCATTTTTTTCCCACCTTCTCATGATTACTGGTAGAGACAGACTGATATATATAGAGAATTTGAAGCCACATGACAAGTATTTAACTTAGATTGTTTCATTGTTTTTTCTTGCGGCAATATATAGAAATTTCTTTAAAGCATGAAACATTTGATATTAATTAAATATGTTGGGAAATTCATTAAAAAAATTATCACTGTGCTCTTTCTTACCTAGTTATCATTTTAAGTGCTTTTGAGTAGATATGTCTCTCAGACCAGATCACACTGATAAATCAGTTATCTGGCCACCAAGAAAAACTACTACATTAAATGTTCCCCCGCAGTGACTAAGCATGTGAAATTCATTTCTTAAAATTCAGTTACTGAAGATTGTAACAGGTCAATTCCAATAGCATCACTGAAGACAAGTTGATAAATCCATTTAGCTCTTCCTATATTACGTTGCCATTCATGGACTAAGATAAATTTCAAAAATATAATTAATTATGTTAGCTTCTGAAATTTAATTATGAACATATAAATTACACACACCTAAATACACTAAGAATGCAGCTAAGCTGCAGCTAATTCTAGAAGTTCTAGTCCATGGAAACTGTATTTTGGCTGCTTACCGACTTCATTTTAGGACAAGCTGTGGTGGCTTATTATGCTGTTTCAGTAGATTTGCTGACTTAGACAACTGCAAGATCATTACAGAAGGGGTGCACTGCCACATGATAAAAATAAATACCTAAATCATTGATAAAGATTTAGATTATTTTAACCAATTCATTTAGAATGCAACTGGTGTACTAACCTACTTGCTTTTCTCATTGCTTTTTAGAAAGACACTTTTTAGAAAGTTTAGATTTCAGTCCTCTAATGGGTGACACAAAAGGGATGATATTCATCTTATTAGAGGGTCAAATTCTGACCTATCAGCAGAAGGCGGTCCCTTCAGCTCTAGACTCTAATAATACCCACAACAATGACCATCTATTTCCATAAATCGTTTAACGGGTTACCTAATGTTGTATCTTTCATTGACTTAAGGGTAGACAAGAAATTCTAAATACATCCAGTAGACAACGTTTCATTCTCTGTGTAGCCTCTAGGCTAGAAAGACCAAAATAACTCTCAGGAGAGTCCTGGTCCATGTAGTAAAGATCCTTGCCTAAGAGCTGGGATCTTTAAATTCAGTACCCTGCTTTTCCACATCCCTTTTCATGATCTTTGGTCTGTCACTTTGGCTGTCCGAGTTTCAACCTTCCCATCTCTGAAATGAAGCTGTATTTCTGTTTCACAGAGATGTCACAAGAGGAAGTACACTGACATCTCTGATCCACTGAGATCCAGTAGTAAACAAATGGTAGTATACAGCACAAAGTAGATTATTCTCAGATTTCTAGGACTGAAACTGCTGACTGGAATAATTGAGTTCTGACAGATATTTCCTATCAAAATAGGCTCTGGTTAATGCTTATGACTGATACATCAATTCCCAAGTACCTTGTTATTTAAATTCAAATAGCCCCAGATGGATACAAGACACTGATAGCAATTATAATCTGTAGAACTTAGATTTCCAATTTAAAAGCAAATCAGAAAGAGAAATAAAGTCATTGCTGAACAGCAGGTGACTTAGTAAGATATGCAGTGACAAAGCCTCAAGTATGTTGACAAGTTCAGTGATCTTTTTCATCTAAACAGCACAAATGGAAAGCAAAGTTGTTCTACACAACTTTTATCTAGACTATCACTGTGCTCTGCTTTGACTCTGGCATTTAACCAGATTTAGCTCAACAGGTTTTAAAATTAGTTAAGTTACTTAACTGACTAAATTCATGAAATCCAATCCACTGCGGACAATTCTATTGCTTTGTTTACTTCCTTATATTAGTCTTTTCCTAGCAGAGTCTAAACTATCATAAAGCAGCTTTAATAAACCAGAACCAAATAGCAAAACAGCTTTGAAAGCATTTTAACTAAATCGTATCATGCTGCATTCAGAATGAACCTCAATTTTCTGAAACTCTGATAACTGAATAGCCCAATTATCTAATGCTAGAACAGCATGGAAGAAAATGAAACAGACAAGGAGTCAAGACAAGACAAGTCAAGCCAGTACGTTTCTTTATCCAGTATGGTACCAGAAAAGTAAATATGAACGTAAGCAAAAGCAAACACCAGATAGATACCTATTAATTGGGGAAAAAAAGTTTAATAAAATGGAATAAGACACGTGGAAGAAGGTGTAGTTATTTTTAAGGAGAATATACACAAAACAATTATGTCTCTGTGATAACTGAATACAAACAGCAGCATGGATCAAAAATACAGTTAAAGCACATATTTGCATCCCCACACTGCATGTTTTGTGAACTGCCCAACATGAAGATGCAGACAAAATGGTAAGTTACTGTTTTATACCAACTGCAGCTGTTTCACATTATATACCTAAATCAATCACTCAGGCAGGACTCTTAGATTCACTAAAGAGTATGCTCCAAAACGATAGTTTTCATTTATAAAAATACCTCCTAGCTTTCAACATTATGAAGGTAATTTTGCAATACGAAGAACTCTAAAATCTGTGTCAAACTGACTGTCATCTCTTTGATTAATTTAAATTATAGCACCCAGTTCAATGGTTTCCCAGGGACATTCTTTATTTTACTGTGATTGCACGCTTATCTTCATCCCCCCACCCCACTCCCCAGTCTTCAGGCCATACCAAGATTTCTTCCAAATGCCTCATGCTTTCCCAGCAGATGGAAACAGGATGCACTGTGCTGTTCAACTGTCCAGACATCAGAGAATATATTCAAACTTACTGTCAGGAAGCAGGTGAACAAAAAACCATAGACTTTTGCTGACCTTGACTGATTCAAGAATCAGTCAGAACAGGCAATGAAATTGACTAGAAATTCTCATTTTTCCAGTGTATACAAAAGGAGGAATATACTGAGCTAGCTGCAACACCACACCCAATGTGGAAGCCACCAGGAGAACACCCAGAGGGGAAACAGTATCCAAAAAAGACTACTAAAAATAGCCATAGATTAATGCTTTGTTACTATGTATTTTCACCAATGAGCCAAGACCTGATGAAGATCTGTAGAAGCGGTAGGAATGGTAGAACTACATTACACCCACATCTCAAAGAAGCAATCTCCAAAACATAGCGTCGACTTACATAAAACTGATGGGTAAATTATGCCTTCTGATTGCTGTAAATGCCCTCATGCTAACCTCATGCATTTCACACAATGAACCAACTGCCCCCTCAGTCCTTTTGCCAACTGAAATGCAAGTACTTCACGACTGTAATGGAGACTTAAGACTATGGAATGACACAAACAACACATCCTCAAAGAGAAATAACTGTAAAATAAGTAGGTTTTTTTCCTCAGATCACTGTATGTATTTTACTCATTCAGAAGCCTCAAAAGTGTTCCGACTGAGAGAGATCGATATGAAGTCTCAAATCACTGGAAATTCAAGGACAGCATCTGTTCTAGAATTTTATCTATAGAGCAGTGTTTATGGACAAGAGCCTGAAAGTTAAGCAGCAAATCTACACATCTCCCAGACTGTTACATTTCTAAGAGGCCTCCAAGGTTTCTGGAACTGCAGCCTGACAAGATTCAACCCAGTCTATAATATTCAGAAAGCCACACTGATAACATCTGAAGGGGGAGTGTTTTCCCTTTAACTCTTTCCTTATACCACCCATATCTCTTCAAAACTGTCTGAAAGGTATTTACCTCTCAAAAAATACAGTATTACCCTCACATTAGAACACCAGGTCATTTCCAGTTAAGTAGTTACAGCTACAAACCCAGAAGTATTTGCAGTAAGATGCTAAATAGATCATAAGAAACTAATACAAGAGTTTCTGTCTCACCAGGCAAAACCCGCTAAAAACGGTAGTAAAAACATTAAACATTACCACATTGCTAAAAGATCCTGACAAGTATGTAAATGCTAAAAAACTGGTATGAGATTGCATTCCTGAAGAACATTCTGGTTTGAAATTGATTTAATACATGAAGTCTCTCTGGGCTGAGTAACTCAACACTGACTTTGCTCGTAATGACAGGCTCTGTACTGATGATGACAACAAATACAAATTTTGGAGAGCGTACCAGTGTCTTATTATTATATATTAATATTCTCATGAATTATCACTATGTGTATTATCTTCAGGGAACTTTATTAGAAAACTCAGGATGGTTCTAAGAAAAATAAANAAAAAAAAAAAAAAAAAAAAAGCGGGGGTGGGGGAGGAAAGGCTTTCGCTCTCTTCTCTGTAATGGAACAGTAAGCAGTCTTGCCTTTTTTGAAGGTTCAGGAATCAGTACTGTCTGCCAAATGACAGTAGACCTGTAAAGCCTAGCACACCTTCAGAGAAAACAAAGTGAGGAATGGGAAATATTTTAAAGACAAATTACTTTGTATATACATACATATGTATTACAAATGCACATAAGCATAATAGCTTTCTGCATAATAAGGCCTAAAATTCCTCAAAAGTTTCTAACTTTAAAATAGAAGAATGTTTATTGGTCCTTATACAACAATGAACTATCAGTAATTAACTGCAGGAAAAGATCTATTTTCAAAAGAAGAGTCACATCTGGCTTAAGGTTATATACTTTCCTTCATTTCTGTCTAGAGTGAAATTTAAACAGAACAGGGACAATTGGCTGTCCTAGTCTAAATAATTCTTCCTTTCTTCCTCTCTCTCTCTCTGTCTCCTCCTTTCACTCTCACCATCTCATTCCACCCCCGTCAGATACAGAAAGAGGAAAAAAACAAACTACCCACTGTGAAGACGCCAGTCCAAAAAGAAAATGGCTGATACAAACACTAGCTCTGGATATGCTAACTATCTGTGAATAACATCAGAAAAAGAAAAGACACATCATGGGAGAAAATACAAGAGCTACCAGCAGATTTCAATCTCCATGTACTTTTCCTCTCTCTTCAAAAGAGCAACTCAGAGAACTGCAAACCTCTGGAGTTCATCCAGTCCAACCCCTCCACCAATAGCAGAGTCAACTAGAGCAGAATGCCTGTGATCACATACATACAGGCAGTTTTTGAATGTATTTCCAAGGATGGAGACTCCACAATCTCTCTGCGCAACCTGTTCCAGTGTTTTATCACCTTTGCAGTAAGAAAAGTGTTTTCTTATGTTCAGATGGGTTTTCTTGTATTTTAATTCTTGTATCAAATTTTCATGGCCAATTCTGTGTCACTGGACACCACTAAAAAGAGTCTGGCTCCCTCTTCTTTACACAATTCTGTCAGGTATTTATACACACTCCTGAGCCTTCTCTTCCCCAGGCTCAGCAGTCTTAGCTCTCTTAGCCTTTTGTAGGAGAGATGCTCCAGTCTCTTCGTCACCTTTGTGGCCCTTTGCTGGACTCACTCCAGTACGTCCATGTGTCTCTTGTACTGGGGAGCCAAGGACTGCACTCAGCACTTTATGTCTCTCACCAGAGCTAAGAAGAAAGGAAGAATCACTTCCCTCCACCCACTGGCAATGCTTTTCCTAATGCAGCCTAGAAGGCTGCTATCCTTCTTTGCTACAAAAGCACATGGCTGGCTTGTGGTCAACTCATCGTCCCATCAGGACCTCCAGGCCCTTTTTGGCAAAGCTGCTTTCCAGCCAGTTAGTCTCCAGCGCACCCTGCTGCATAGGGTTATTCCTTCCCAGGTGCTGGACTTGGCATTTCTTTTTGTTGAACTTCATAACATTCCTGTAAGCCCACTTCTCCAGTCTGCCAAGGTTCCTGTGAATGGCAATGTACCCATCTCACCTACCAACTACCTCTCTCAGTTCTGTATTACCCAAAAACATGCTGAGTGGGTGCTCTGTCCCACCATCTCTAGGACATTAATGAAGATGTTTAAGAGTATTGGACCCAGTATCACTCCCTGTGGCACACTGCTGATGAATGGCTTCAAAGCTGGCCTTTGTGCCACTCATCACAACCCTGTGAGCCTGGCAGTTCAGCCAGTTTCCAATTCTCGTCAGTGTCCACTTACCTAACTCACACTTTATCAGCTTGACTTTGAGGATGTTACGGGAGAGTGTTGAAAGCCTTGCTAAAGTCAAAACAAACAAGATCTTCTGCTCTCCCCTAACCCACAAAGTCAGCAATCCCATTGTAGAAGGCTATATGGTTGGTCAGATACGATTACTTCCCAGTGACCTTCTTTTCCTTTATACAGTTTGGAAATGTTTCCAGGATTATTTGCTCCACCAACTTCTCTGTGATTAAGGTAAGGATGATCTGTTTCTAGTTCCCTGGATCTTCCTCTTGAAGACAGGAGACTTTTGCTTTCATCCAGTCCTCAGGAACCTTCCTTGATCATCATGACCTTTCAAACATAATTGAGTGACCCCCCAGTGACATTGGCCAGCTCCCTCAGAGTTCCTGTGTGCATTGTACAAGGTACAATGGACTTGAGTATGTCCTATTGGTTTAAATGGTCATAATCTGATCCTCCTCCACAAACAGCAAGCCTTCCTTGACCCAGGCTTTCCCACTGGTCTCATGTACCTGCAACTCCCAAGGGCGGGTCTCAGCGATAAAGACCAAGGTGAAGAATGCTTTGCGTACTGTGGCCTTTTTTCCATGTCCTTTTCCAACAGATCTGCCCCATATTGCACCCACAGAACTTATCTTCAATTACTGTCTGGACATTTCACTCTCTCTTTTCCCTTCCACACATTTCAATATTTAGTAGTCCCTCAAGAGAGTGTTTAAAGCAACTTATTTCTTAAAATTATATGATGTTCCCTTGTGATTGAATTCATTGCAGGGTATGTAGGATTGTGACATAACAATTGCTTTAGTCATGCAGCTGCTGTTTGAATGATAGTTTACTTATTAAACTAAAAACTAAACAACTCACTTTAGCCATTACATATTTGTCTCACATTCTGAAGAAGAAATACAGAATGAAAGTGACAAGTACAGGAAAGAACTATAGTATGCAGCCAGAAGTAACTAACAGTACAATTTGGGAGCCAAACGCTAAACATTCAGGGCATCATTACCTGGTAAGAGATATTTTTTCAACACTACAATGATTGCACTTCAGATATTAAAAACAACAACAACAAAGAAACAGCTGAAATAGTATTGGAACTTACCTCGGAAAAAACCAAACTCAAACACATGGCACAACTGACATGTTAATAAATTTTGATACAATAACCGAGCCAAACAATTTAAGGAAACAGAAGTTGTTTAAAAGGACTGACGTATGTCTGAACCTACAACACTATTTTTTTTTAATAATCATTACTGCAGTTACAAAATAACATTATTTTGAAATAATAGCAGCAGATACGTCCTATGTTCACCACTTTTTATAAGAGCACTGGCCTGCCAACTTATTATTCAAAGGAACTATACTGATGTTAATGTCATCTTTGTCATGTCAATGCAAACTTCAACAGAGATTCTGTCTTCTATAGAAAAGGAAAAAACAGCCCTAGCTACTGGCATTTCAATTAATTACAATATTATTTATCTAATGATTGCAGGTTTAATTTTTTTTATTTCCGCCATGTAAATGACTGTAAGGTGATATCACTGCTACACTCATATATATATACACATAAAGAACTGAATGGCATATTTTCTCAAGACATAACTAACCTTGTGTTACTGATTGTGACTTTGGCTTGGTAGTTATATTCCATGATCAACTAAGAAAATTACAATAAAGTTTGCCTTATAGGTCTGCACCTTCAACCACTGTAACAGGAAATTTCCATGCTCCTAAAAAGATCTACAAATTACCCAAGTTCCAAACACAGAACTTTTTGTTCTAGTATGCTTCAAAAAATCAAATTCTCAGAGCCAGTACTTCACACCCTATATCTGGAAAATTCCTGAAAGAGAACTCCTTAACAACTTTCTCATCAATAGACTAATACAAAATAGGTAGCAACAAAAATCATATTGCCCTGACAATTTCTTTTAACATTGCGTAATCATGGTCAGCATTTTCAGAATAGTCAAAAAGTCTATTAAACAAAATGAAACACTATGAATTAGTACAAGAAAGTGAAGCTATATGAAATATTTAGCTACATTATTCAGATCTCCTCCTATTTATTACAGTATTATTTGGCATTTTGCTTCCAAATGTCTTTAGTATTTTCCTTCTCTGAAGCCTAAAGCAATCTGAGAGATTCACAATTGCCCGAAATATAGGAAAATACCAAAGAAAATCTGTAAAGCTTGAGCACCTCAAAATTTTCCAGTACTGATAACCCTTGTAATAAAAGTAGAATATGCCCATTCTGAAGAATTACTTTCCAGAAGTTCCACAGTGATGCCTTTCAAAACACAGGACTTTAAGGGAAGGGAATCCAACAACAATAATTTAATATGAGCAGTAGATCTTACACTAGCTCATTGGGGAGCACTGCCAAAAGTACCTGAATGATGAGCGAGCGGAGAGCAGGAAAAAGCAAGCACAAGCACACATGCACATAAATGCAGATACCCTTCCTCAGCTTAAAAAGTCAAGTAAACAGTCGCATTATGATGGCACCTACTCCTTTTAAAGCAGCTGCTCTCGTCTACTTTAGACTTACACTGCCAAAGGCCTAAACAAGGACTATTTATCTAACAGAAGCCTGTAACTGCAATACACACCAGGGTGGTTAGTATATCTAATCAGGCATTGCACAATGGACACCATTTTTGGTGCCCAGAAGAAACTTGGTCAAGAATTAAGTTAAGTTGTTGTTGGCTTCCAGTACAACATACCCACTGAACACTGTTTTCAAAAAGAGTTTAAATATCTGAATACATACCATTCACAATTGAACTTTACAACATTCACTCGAATTTGAACATAGGTTTCTCAACCTAAAGGCAAGTCAAAGGAAAGCCTACAACTTCTGGGTACACATCACTCTTCACTTACACCTTTGAACTCTTATCCACCTCTACCCTAATTTCTACTTGTGCACGCACTCAAATCCTTCTGAGACCTCTGTTGCAATTACTTTTTCTCTTTCAGACAATACAAGTGACATACAAAACCGCAAGATCCCCTTCCAAGGTCAGTACTATAAACACACATTAAAAATTAACTCACATTATACTTGAAAATTCTTTGTACTTTTTTTTTTATGAATATCATAATCCAACAGAACTTTTTGGCTTCATTAGTTGTTGAAATATGTGGTCACTTCTTAGCAATCAAGAAGCTAGAAATATTAAGAAGATTGTTTTCCAGACAATTGGAAAGCAGGCACACAAACACACTTTCGTGTTCTTACAATTACATACAGGTTACTTTTCTAATCAGAAAACAGTCTTGGACTTGAACGTAACAATGACCTGGTTTCACCCGTAGTAGAGAAAACATAATGCTCACATAATGCTCACGTTTCATTAAGTCAAGATACACACACCCACACAATGGAAAGCAGTTTTCTTTCTTTAAGTTTAAAAAGTCAAACTAAAATAATTTCCCAAATAATTTTTTAAATAGTTCTCTATTTGCACAAATGTCCAGTGGTGCTCTGAAAATTCTGCATCCTTTCTGTACTTGTCCCAGGTTCACAAGGGAACTCATTTTGTTTCGCCCATTTCCTGAAACATTATCTATCGTTTTTGAACTAACAGACATAAATCTACCAACTTGAAAATTCCATCTACGTCTTCAAAAGGTCATCAGCAAATATTATTTTTGTACACCTTTGTCCTCTCTAGATAAAAGCAGGGCTGATCCACAAGAATATTGCATTGTAGCTTCCTACACTTAACTTTCCCATATAAGTCACTTTAAAATCTTCAAGCGCATACCAGGAGAGAGATACTGACATACACAAATACAGCTTCAATGCACAAACAGCATTCTGTACTTATATTTGATTAAATGCTATGTTTATGTGATGTAGGCCCATTAAGTTGGGTCTTAAGTATTTAATTAAGCAGAAAACCAGCTCATTTACATTCTTCACTCTTCTTCGCAGTTAATTGTGCCATAAATACAGTATATGATCCCACAGTGAACATTATATATTGGTAAATTCATTCAAGAATATCATACATGCTCTAGTAGCATATAAATAGCAGCTGGGTCCCAGAAAATTAATTACATCTTGTAGTCATTCACACAACAAGTACATTTAATGCTAATAGAGGGGTTTGCTTGAAAACGTGCACTACTTAAACTCTTTCTTTACCCATAAAACCCCCTGTATTTTTAAACATCTTGTAATTTTAGACAGCATTTCACTAACACTATATAAACTGACATTATTGTTTGTATTTGTTATTTTAGTCAGTTAGTGTATTGAAGAAAGGAAGACATTGCTACAAAAATTAAACAGAAAGTAGATGAAAAGTTTGTTTCAGAATTGGTGTCTAGCCAATTATTTCAAGCTACGCTTTTCAACACACAGACATTAAATAAAAAAAGATAAATAATCATTTCAACTCCAGTACATGCGTCCTTTCACTAAATCAATATGAGAATAAAACATGTTTACATGAAACGGAAAATTCTGGAAATAAACTTGTAGATCAACAGAAATAATTAAAAAATAAATTAGGAGTAAGTACATAATGCAATGCCACACCACATTAAACTGCATGGAAATTCAGCTGAAGGGACAGATGCACAGGAAAACAGACTACACAGACTTTTTGCCAAACTTCCTGCTTTCTACTGTCCTTCAAACTTTACTGATTTACTTCCTCCCAGCCTATTTTTCTAAATTTCCAAACACTTAAATTAATTTCCTAAATTACATATTGTTATATTTTAAAATAAATAAATAAAATCAGGAATAAGCCTATTTTATTTTCTCTTTTGCTTACCTTCCTTTTTGTTCCTCAGTCCCCAAGATTTTCCATTAAGTACTACAACACTGTACACACAATTGTTTTTCTGACTTCTCAGTTTTTAGTTATTGTCTTCAATACTGATTTTTTTATTTCACTTTTATAAAAATGGTAAAGTGCTAAGAAACCCAAAGTATCCATTCAGTTGCAATTTTCCGTAGCATGCCACTGAAAACACAGAAAGCAATGAAACACTCATTACTATCACATTTGGCAGAGCACATTATCTAACCTTTGCTTTTTTTTGTTTTGAATGGGAAGGTGGGTTTTAGTTTTAGTTTGTTTTTTAGGGTTTTTTTTAGGGTTGGTGTGTGTTTTGGTTTTTTTTAATCATGAAGCAAGCAGCCCAATAGGTTAGGTCTGGATGCAATGGAAGCATTAACCTGCAAATCCAGCTATTCAGGTTTGTCCAATAAGAAAAATATTAGGAAGTAAATATTCTAAGCAACATCTTCTGGTCTACAAATAAAGATAAGCGCCAATACAATATATAGAAATCCAGCTGTTTGGGAGAAAAGGCACAGGGAGTTGAACAAAGATAATAATTGCAGTTCTGGAAAATAAATCAGATCCTTATAGAAATTCTGAAAGTAATCTACATGATTTGGGAATAAGTATTTGCCATAATAAAAACTGGATACCATTTCTTATAATGTAAGGTTAAAATGATTCAGGCTTCCCTGAAAATGTCACAACTGTACTATATAAAACAACTCCTAGTAAAAATACCTTTAAAAGGGTATTAGCTATGAATCTGAACACTCTAAAAGGTATGTTCTTGGGTTTTTGAACTTCTGCTTTCTATATACTAGCTCAAATTTCATTATCAGATTTTAACCTCTTTCTAAATTATAAACCTCTAGTTTTCCTAAATCTTTCAAACTCTCCTAGCTCTCCAGTTGTGGCAGAAGTAGTTCTTCTACCACGTAAATACCTCTGTAATGCACAAAATTAGTTAGCAATCCACAAATGCTACTCAAAGCTTTTGAGCAGGTATCATACTCAGACTAGATCACACTGCTAAATCAGTTTTTTAAAATTCCAGAGTTTAGAGTTGATACTCTAAATTACGAACGTCATATGAATTCAGCATGTTGTTCAAAGTAGCACTTAACTCACATTTAAACTAACAGAAGTTACATACCTGAAACTTAGCACCAGCTGAGCAGTTTGCCTACAGACTGCCCAGATGAACCAAACTACCTTTTCAAGATATTTTTCTAGATTTGGATTTATATATGCCATATTTTAATATAATTTTCAAATACAAACATATAAACCTATCTTGTTTCACTGAATATATACAAAATATCTCTCTGTCACCATACTAATAACCTTTGCAGTGAGGATTCCAGTGTTAAATGATATGGAGAAAAAGCATTTTGAGATGAACAGCTGAACTGGAGGATACTATCTACACAGTCAGACTTAAGAGGTCCATTTAAAAGAAAAGCTTTTTTCAGAATTCAGTTTTTAAAATTCCCATGGTAAAAGAAAATACTATTGATCAACACCTCAATCTACTGAAACAGTGTAATTCAGTGAAACATCCCAAGTCATATCTGTAACATCTAATTGTTTAGATTTTATAATTTTCTTCTTCTACACTGTATTGCCCCTAGAGTTGCCCCTTTTATTAGTAACTAAAACCATGAATTTTATACTCTTAGAATAGCTTTCACCAATTCTAAAAAAATAGTGCCATCTTAATGGAATATAACAGGTTACAAGTAACTAACTTGCGTTTTCTGTTAAAGTAATAGTTAAGTAACCTTTACCATAGTGGCACTTCAATCACCATTCCCAAAAGCAGACACAGGAACCGAAGACAGGTGTTTATCTAGTGTAGATGTACACCTTTACTCAACAACCAGGGTTTCAATCTTCAACTCAGCCAGGTCAAAACATTTAAACTCAAATGCAATCATCCAGAATTACACCTATTACTATTTTGTGAGACAATTTCTGTCTCTCATCCCAAATCACCTGCTTGTCTACATGTTTTGACCTTTCACACATAACAGGCCTTGGAAACATGAAATACTGACAGATTGGTATGACACAAAATAAACTTGTCTGGCAGTTACTCATTTTTATTCACTACTCCTTTTCTCAGCATCATCACAAGAAATTTCCAAACTTTTCTAAACAACACGTCAGAATTCTTATGACTTAAAATAACCTATTTTATTGAGCATCTGACAAAACAAGATCTTTGTATATCGATTTTTATACAAACACGTGTCTCCAAAAAATGGGAACTGCTACTTAGTATCTGATAGCTGAATCAAGAGAAGATAACAGAGCAAATACTAACTTCAGAAAAGCCTGACTATGACTAGCAACCACTCTCCAGCAGTAGCTGATACCGCATGCTCCAAAGACAGGCGCTGTCAATCCAAATAGTAGGCAGTTACAGAATAACCTCCTTTGGGGAAGTCTCTTTTCAACTTCATTAATTCAAATGTGACCGACCATATTCCTTCCATAATATGAATCTACCTATAGAGCTAGGGACTTCTATGACGTTCCAGTACAGATAAATTTATAAAAGAAGTTGAGATTTACAAGCCATTTAAAGTGGGTATTAAATACTTTTTTTCCCTGATAACTCTTTCAGTGTTTCTTTGTTTTCGCCTATGTTTCAAGCCACTAGACTTCAAATTCACTCATTCTAAGCAGCTTTGTCAGGGTTTTAGCACCACCACTTGTCAAAAAGTACCTTAATTTTTGCAAAGAAGTTTGCCACTTTTGCAAACAGAATCTCCCTAAATTCAGACTGTTTTATTATGAAAAGAAAACCATGACAACTGTTTGTACTCTTGCTTTATTATTACATCCGGCCTGGTCACTATTGGAAATTCAATCTATCGTCGTTGCTAGGAGCCTGTTGCTACGCAACCTAAAAGGGTTATGCAGCGCTTTCAGGCTGAGAAGCATTGAAAACACCACAGGCCTCCTCCTATGGCTCTAACCAGTTTATTTAAATAGATTAACACTTTCCTCAGTCAACCCCCAACTGCAGGTGTACCCTTTAAAAAAATGTTACAATGACAGATTTGAACAATGTAAACAAACACAGAACTAGAAAAATTACACAAAAGCAATATATCTGATCTGTACCGCATGCTACAGCAAGTAAACAGCAACACTTCCTCTAATTCAGCATTTAAGTTAGGAAAGTTAAAATCCGTAAACTTCAAAACCCTTCAAAGTTTAACTTTCAACAGCTAGTATAGTGGAGTTGCACAACACGCTCTGCACAGGTATTTTATAATAAACTTTAACAGAACAATACATTAAGTTTCATACTCTGTATCATAAAGCGGGACTTCAAAAAAAAAACCAAACAACTAAAAATAACTTTATAATGGCAGAATAATTCTATACCAAAAGATGTCCAAGATGTCCAACAGGCCTGTAAGTTGGTTTTAAGACTTTGCAGTCAAACTGAGTTCTACCTTTGTATGCGTCTGCCACCTTTACAGACATCTATGTACATCTCTGCAGATTCATTTCTTTCAGCAATATTTTTGCAAATCTGCTGGAGAATGGCTAAGAAATTACATGCAGAAGAGCTGACTGTCATGGCTTTTCTCCACTCTTTCTAACAATCTGAGGCTGTTCCAGCCTGCACCGAAGAACAAGTTGTTCTACAGCACTGGAATTAAAAAAGCTGCATTTCCTCCAGCTTGGTCCTTTAAACGGATCCACACTACAACATACTAGCACAGGTTGTGTTTGCTGACTGACTCAACAGGGTGCTGGGAGCGTAAAATGAGTTGTAACTGCCTTTCTTCAGTGGTAGTATATATTTGTGCTTACCTTCCCAAACTAATTATTTTGTTGGTATCTGTTATTCTGAAAGTTCTATTCCTCTTTTGAATAAAATGGACAGCCGTATCAGAAAAAAAACCTGTTTCCTAAGCTAAGAAAGAAACACACTGTCCCAAAATTTATTGGAAACGCTAAGATTAATTGTCCATACAATAACCATAACATCCAGTAACATGACAAGGATTCCAGAAATCAAATGAGGAAATGATACAGTTTGTCCTTCCCAAAATGCTTCATACTACTTAGTGGTTGAAGTTTTCTAGAGGAACCTTGAAAACAATAGCAAATATGAAGACTGTTCCGAAGACAAAAAATCTCAGAGGGTTGGGGGTAAGACAGCAAGCATCATCAGAATGCATTTGTGAATACAAACTCTTCTAAATAGAACTTCACTGCTTCCCCAGAATTTGTAAGCTTGCAGAATCTTTTTCTAAAGCAAAGCCAAACTTCTCACCTATGTTATGATAAAACTCAAACCACAAAGAAGTTGCCTTACACCCCATACTTGGGAGATTTTGCCTACTAAAGTTGACAATCACTCTAGAGTTCACAACCAAATATCACAATCAAACACATTCCATCAACTTCTGCAGCCAAAACCATAAATCTAAAGACTTACTGAGTATGATCACCATTGCTAGTTTACTTTTTATAATTTTTTACAAAGGAAAGGTCACTGTAATGTTAAGTTACCTTAGCGGTTGTGACCTCAAAATGAGGAAAGCTCGGAAAACATCAACAGAAGTATAGCTAGAACAATCTAAGCATGTTAAGCTGTAAAACTACCCACTGTTTTGCAATTGAAAAGTAGATATTATCTGAACTAAGTTTTACAGTCATTTTGTTAGAGCTTGTCAAGTCCTTCGGTGTTGCCCAAGGATTTATTAGAGACAGGAAGGACTTTGACAAAGAAAGTAGAGAACCAAAGCTATGTCCACCTACAATTTTTCCTTAAATGACCTTTCATAAGTATGATAGTCCCTTCAATGTCACTAAAGCAAATGAAGCTTTGCAGACATCAATGTTTTGTTTACACAAAACAGAACAGGGCCTTGATTTATTAAATCTAGTGAGACACCCTGGTTGTCTTCATTGACAGCTCAACAAAAGAAATTTGACCAGAATCTGGCCATAATGAGCTTAAGGCCTAGCCTAGCATTCTTCTATCCTTTATTGTAGAAGACACCTCACCTGTAGGCCTGGCCGTTTAAGGAACCTCTGCAGACTGAATGTTCCCTCGGGAAGTAGCAAATTAGCTCTAGGAGACAGCTCCACATTACCAAGCCGATTTAAGAAGCTAATGTTGTCTCCTATAACTCTAGAACCCTTACTCTCAGGATATAACTCACTACCACCACAATTTTACCGGAGAAAAAGCACACAGAACTGCTTGGAAATGTTGTTTCAGCCTTGAGGAACACTGCACTGTAGCGAGCCTGCAGAAAGTCTTTTCCACTATTTTCTTCTAGATGTCAAATCACTTAACGTAGATGGACTATATTTGGTTCTACATACTCTCTATATACATGAACAAGAGATGTATATACATACACACTGTGTCTCTGCATACATATATACTGTATGTGCAAATATATATACATACAGAACAGCTGCTTCATGCATATATAATACATGTACATTGAGCCATCCAAACTAAGTGGCATATATGTTGTTAACCATTTCACACTTTTGAACATTTTTCTTTATGAAATGAAATTTCATTTCATTGTATCTTAAAAAAAAAATAATTTTGATACATAGTTCCTCTCACCCATAAGTAGCTTCAGAAGATTAAAATTCTCAGCAATGCTGATAATAAGATACAGGATAAAAAAAGTTATTTTCCTGTATGTATTTAAACACATATGTATTTTATGATACTTAAAACCCAGCTACTTCCATACTAAGTTTTAGTAAATGCACAAATTCCACTAATAATTTAACTGTGGCATAGCCATGAAACTTCATTACCAGAAACTGGTAGTATCAGGCTTTTAGCTGTGACTCAACTAAACTGCTAAATTTCTCTGGAAATGCTGTTTAACAATGCATACATTGCTCACATAACCATCTTCCACATACAGACTACTGACTCCACAGTAAACACACCACTAGCTGAAGCTATGATTTTCTCCCAAACTGCTTTCCTACAAATTTATGACGGTGTTTAGCACTAAAGTCAATGATAGAGAAACTGTTGTTCCTGTAACCGAAACACTCCCACAGTTAATGAAGAAACAGCATGAAAGAGACATAGAAGAGAACAAAGGCAGGATAAGTAATTGTAAAAGGCCAAGCATGTAAAAGAGTGATCAGGAGATGTAAAATATATGTAAAAGAACAGCCATTAGCTGAGACGCAAGTGAAAGCTAGTAGTGAAAAGCAGGGAAGATAGTTGGAATTAAAGCATATAGAGTAACGGTTCTCAAGTTTCGGAAGATCTCCCCTTTCCTGCTTTGAAGCTAAAAAGAAGCAAAAACACTTTTAAAGACACTGTCCATATATCCTCAGAACGATTGTAAAATTGGTGCACTGTACACAAGAAAAAAAAAACAGACACATTCCAGACACAAGTCTGATTACCCCTAATGTAGAGAATACAGTGACCACACAGAGAGGTCAAAAGTGTACAAAATTTACAATAATAAAACCCTATTGCACTTAAAAATAAACAACACCAGATATGTTACAGTAAATTGGTTTATAATTCTTACTGAAATGTAATATATTCTTAATATCTTCACTTATCAAAACTACATTATTTTGTTCAATCACATCACTTACCACTCGCAATAAGTATTAAAATTTTCAGGACCATGAGAGGTAAAATTTCATGTTCAGAAATAACAGACTTAGGAGAACTGAAGACCACATGCTACAGGAACAGTGACCACAGTGAAATAAAAACTATGCCCTTTTCACTTTCACACGTGGGGCTGTAAAAATAGTGTATTTGTATCTGTTACTAAAAATTTTGTCAAAAGTTAAGTTACAAAGGCTTTTCAATATTATAATCAATTATATGAAAGGAGACAGTATTCTTTTCACATCTCCAAACATAAAAGCATGGCCTTAAATAAGACTTGTATATTCTATAAATGATCAATAACAAAGAAAGCTAATTTTGTTATAGTTCCACTGAAAACTTGGATTTGTCATTACAGTTATGAAAGTCATAGTATAAATTATCAACATAATAACATTATCAAAATCATATATTCTGACGTGAAACGAAAATCATGATTGTAAATTATAAGAAAAAAACTTTATACCTCTGTGTATGGATAATGCACTCAAATATGAAAACAGATTAAAATTTATCACATAAAAAGGATATAAAGGATTATAAATATGTACATGACTATATTAATATAAAGGATTGGGAGACTCTAGAACAACTCTTAAAGAAACCTGGATCTCTAAATACATATAACTTCTCATACCATTATAAAAGAGTTCCAAACTGAAACACAGTTACCCAATCTGAACATTTCAAAACCTAATGCTCAGTTTTTCCCAAACTAAGCAACACCAAGCTAGTACCTTAAAGCTGATCAGTATGGTTATGGTTCCTTAAATATCTAAAAACTACTGTGGATGAACTGCTCAAAACCTTGACCAAGGAACAAATATGCGTGGAAAGAAGTGTAGCAAATTATGGCTGTAAAGAGTATAATAAATTATGATACCTTGGAATTAGTCACACAAATTTTTCAAAAGTTAGCCTCTTAATTGCCTTGGAGGATTGCACATATATTTTCAAGGACAGACTCTGACAAACCCAAGCAAACAGTGGCAGCTCCTCAGTCAGTCCTACCAGCTGTGGGAGCTTGGCTTTGTCATTCTAGAAAGGTAGCAGGTATCAACAGGCTCTACAGAAAATCTTAGTAGGTGTCAAGTGAGCACACGT
>RSEF01000031.1:27828844-27856411 GCA_003993805.1 Himantopus leucocephalus | reverse complement strand
GTGCGCCCGACAAGCATATTCACCTGGGCTGAGGCGGGCTGTGGTGGTGTTCCCGCTGTCGTTGCTGCTGGCGGTGGCTGTTGTTGTTGTTGTTGTTGTTGTGGGTGACGATGAGGAAGGGGGTGAGGAGCAGCAGCAGGAGGAGGAGGAGGAGGAGCAGGAGAGGAGCGGTTGTTGTTGATGGGTAACAGTCGCCAGGACTACGGTGACTATGGCGCTTGATTCACAAGGCAACGGTTGCTATAACTCACAAAAGGGAGAGCGAGCGAGGGAGGAGGAGGCGGCGGCCCAGCCGGAGAGGCCCGGAAGAGGCGGGGCTTGCCCTAACGGACGGCTCCGGGGNGGGGGGGGGGGGGGGGGGGGACGGGCCTCTCAGCCAGACCGGGCACCGACCCGGCTCTTAGCCCGCGCCGGGACCGCCGGCGCGAGCGGGCGCACGCGGGGGCGGCGGGGAGGCGGCAGGTCTGCCGGCGGCGGCGGGTGGCGGCGCGGGGCCGGTGGCGAGGGGCGTGGCCGCGCGGGTGCTGCCTGGGCCGGGCCCGCCGCCGCCTGACGCCACTTCCGGCGGAGGGGGGAAGGAAGGGGGGGCGGCTGGCTGCGGCGCGCTGGCCGCCGCGGGGGTCGCGGAGCGCCTGCCGGCGGGCGGGGGTGCCGCCGCCAGGCGGGACGGGCAGGAAGTTAGGCCTGGCGGCGGCTGCTCTCCCCCTCCCACCGGCGCCTGTCACAGGCGCCCCACGCCTTCTTGCTTCGGAAAATGGCAGCGAGGAGCCGCTGGCGGTGGGGGAGATGCCCGCCTGCCGCCATTTTAAGGCGGGAGGGACGGCGGCGGCCGGGCCCGCAGCCCTGTGGCTCGGCTGTGGGCCTGCCCGCCCTGGGCTGCTCCGACGGGGAAGCGCAAGGCCACTCTGTGGCCGAGCCAAGGCCCTGGGGCTCCCGGTGGTCGCCCTGGGTCCACTTGGCCTTGCTGCGCTGATGGGCCTCGAGCCCTGCGCAGGCGATGGGTCCGTGGAGGCCATGGGTGCGCTGCTGACACACAGCTGTGAAAACTGGCTGCTCTCCCCTTGACAGTTTGTGCCTCTGTTTGTGCTAGTTGTGTACTGGGGGGACAGGTGATGTAAACGTAGTTTTCTGGCCACATGTAATGCCTCCACATCTAATGGCCACTACAGTGTATCTCTGCACCCCATCTGCAGCTCTTCAGTAACCTGCAAAGTTATGTCTGCAGCTTTATACACAGCTGCTGCTGTCTGTGTAGCCAGTAATGCTTGCCTGTAATCTCTGTAAACCACATAATTTCCTCATGACCGTTCTATGTACTGGTCTGTGCCCTCATATGTTCTGTTACCAACACGTGGTTTAACAATCTTCACATCTTTCTCATGCCTGTCACATTGACATTTGCCTCACATACCCTACAACCACTCCACTGCACCTGTCCCTACAGGAACAGGTTGAAATTGCTCTTACATACCACAGAAGCGTTTTCAAAACTTTTAATAGATCTGCTGTGATTTTCAGGGCCCCATGTAACCTTCATCGCTGTAACAACTATTTACAAAAAAACCTGAAAAATCTGTAAGCATATAAAAATAAAACCTTAACTGACAGAGCTTTAAGTCTGTAACAGAACAATCTCGAACTAGTAAGACTGCACTTCTACAGTTGAAGTCTGTCTTACTACTTGCTACTGTGGAACCTAATCTTCCTGAGATGCTGCACTAGTAACTGCTCTGCTGGGATCTTCAACCTGAGTGGATGTCTGGGTGTTTGAAGAGCTCACGCTCACTTGCAATAGTAGCCTGGCCAATCAGAAACACTAAGATGAGACATAACCGTAAGCAATCTAATTTGATAACAGTACATAGCAATGCGTTTAAGCAGTCAATTCATCTGAATGTAAAAGGTACTTTGATGAGCATCTTTCATTCTATCTATCCAGCAAATACTGGTAGTTTTATTTAGCTCGTAGTATATTGAAAACTTTGATGATTTGTGTTTTCATTTGAGTTTTAAATTTCACGTGAACAATGTAAAGGACAAAAAGGGGTGTCGGACACTGAGTGATTTTACCAGAATATTGTTGCCGGAGTGATGTGACTCAATTCCATGGTAAAGCTTTAGCAACATTCATGTTGCTAAAGAAAGCGTTGATCTTAAGTTATTTACTTCTTGATACCATACTGTCTTTTCTGTTGTGTCGGTTGTCACTTGTTGCGTATTTGCTTGGCAAGATGAACAGGGTGAGCTGTGGTAAATGTCATAAAGTTGAAGGGTAAAAGCACTGGGCTGTTGATTTGTGTTCTTAAATCATGGAACTTCTGTGTGGAAAGAACAAATCAAACCTTATTCAGGCCTTGGCAGAAATTTAAAATATACACATATAAATATCACTGTATTGTTTCCTTGAGCCAGGGTATTTGCAGAATATTTTAGTCTATACCAGCATTTCAGAAAGAGTGAGTCAGAAAGAGGGTAGTAGCTACTTTTTTTACAGGAAAATTATTTAATCACTTCAACATTTTGATGCTTCCATCTATGACATTAATTTTCAGAGGAACCCACTTAGATTAGTCAGGGCCTAATGGAAACCAAAGTTCTGTTTCAAATAATTTCAAATACATTTCTATGAATTTTTGTCTCAAAATTTTATCAATTTGATCTTTATCAAAGAACACATGTAGCATCTTGATTTTTGAAGGAATGATCTCCTTGTTTTTGAAGTTGTCAACAGTTACTCTTTGCAAGATGATCAATAAAAACATTCAGTCACTTCACAGAACTTCTGTAACTAACGCCAGTATTAAACAACCTGCCAAACTGAAATATGAAAGCACTATTGATTAAAAATGGTTGTATTGTTAAAAGCCTTGTATTTTATATTTAGATGCAGAATATACTGTATATCTCAAAATAATTGTATACAATAATTGTATGCCTTCTTATGTGGATAAGGAACAATCAGAATAGAGTCACAGAATCATAGAATGATTTGGGTTGGAAGGGACCTTAAAGACCATCTAGTTCCAACCCCCCTGACATGGGCAGGGACACCTCCTGCTAGACCAGGTTGCTCAAAGCCCCATCCAACCTCACCTTGAACACTTCCAGGGATGGAGCATCCATGACTTCCCTGGGCAACCTGTTCCAATGCCTCACCACCCTCATAGTGAAAAATTTCATTCTGATATCTATTATAAATCTACCCTCTTCCAGTTTGGAGCCATTCCCCCTTGTTCTATCGCTACGTGCCCTTGTAAAAAGTCCCTCTCCAGCTTTCTTGTAGGTGCCCTTCAGATACCGTAAGGCTGCTATAAGGTCTCGCCGGAGCCTTCTCTTCTCCAGGCTGAACAACAACTCTCTCAGCCTGTCTTCACAGGAGAGGTGTTCCAGCCCTCTAATCATCTTTGTGGCCCTCCTCTGGACCTGCTCCAACAGGTCCATGTCCTTCTTATGCTGGGCACCCCAGAGCTGGATGCAGTACTCCAGGTGGGGGTCTTACTAGAGCAGAGTAGAGGGGCAGACTCATTTCCCTTGGCACGCTGGCCCCACTTCTTTTGATGCAGCCCAGGATACAGTTGGCCCTCTGGTCTGCAAGTGCACATTGCTGGCTCATGTTGAGCTTCTCATCAAAGTTTTTCACCAGTGAACTAAACCAGGGTATTACTTTTTGTTGTCAGCATGAAAACTAACATGTCTGAAAAAGAATTGGTTTCATATGCACGAATTTATACTGCAATTTCTTATGTTAAGAATGATAATGGAAGAAAGGCTATTCCTATGAACTTGTTTTCTGATACTAGATCTGTAATCCTTTTAGGTTTTGATCTTCAACAGAATTACATTGCCATCCCTCAGGACTTTTCCAAAATACAGGATCCTACAGGGTTTCCATAGTTCTTATAAAGTCATAATTAGCCTGCCTAGTAATCACATACGACGTCGCCCATTTTTTAAGTCCACTTTGGAGGTTGTTTGCATTTCCAAGTGGTTTTCAGATACCGTCTGTCATTTGTAGCATATCTGAAACATACCATAAGGCATTCCTATCAGCCATGTTGTGCAGAACACAATATCTATATATCTTATGAAACAGTATAAAGACAATACAAAATTCTTAAGTGTGTAAGAGCAATCAAACTGATTCAGACCATGGTTACATCTAATCCAGTGTTCTTATTGGCCCAGTTAGTATAAGTCAATGCCTAGAGAAGTGCAAGAACAAGCATATACATGCATTTCACTTGTTAACTTTGCCACTCTATGACCATTTTCAGCTCAGGGGTTTTCTGTACCCTGCATGATTTGTCCCTTGTATAACCTTCAGAGAATCTTTTTCCAAGAATTTGTCCAGTCTCCCCTTAAATTCATGTGTAAGCTTTCAATTCGCAACATCTTTTGTCTAGAAGACCCAACTGTCTGGCAACTGTTCCAAAGAAACAAGCCCTTTTGCTTTCTCTGAAGTCTAGTCCCATTGGTTCTGTTCTTGTGGTTGCTCATGATGAGGGGGGAAAGCAAAGGAGATGTGTATAGACAATGATGTTAAGGGAGAGGCAACTTAGTGCAGATCTATAGGCTACACTGCCTGGCTGCTTGTCATGGTTTTTTTGGATACTGTAGTAAATACAGAGACCACCACACAAGCCTGCTTCAGTAAATTAGTTATTTATTACTTACCTGATTGGTAAGTACTAGTACATGTAACAATCCTACATTTATCTTATGCTATCTTATAGCCATAACAAGTCATGTTAACAACTTGTTAACAAAGTTAACAAGTATTTTTCTACCAGTCTCCTTCATGATGTCGATGTCCCCTCTTGCTTGATGATCTGCATACCTGTAGTCCAGCTATGTGTGATACACGTTCTCTGAATGCCTGATAATATGTTGTTTGTTTTTTTATAGGGTCAGCTGACATTGTCTTGGACCATGGGGTTGGTCCCTTGCTGTTTGCATGAACAGTGTGTGCTTTTTTATGCTGTCTTTTCTTCTTCAGTTGGGATCCTGGAGTGTCATAGAATCACAGAATCATAGAACAGTCTGGGTTGGAAGGGACCTTTAAAGTTCATCTAGTCCAACCCACCCTGCAATGAGCAGGGACATCTTCAACTACATCAGGTTGCTCTGAGCCACGACCAACCTGACCTTGAATGTTGCTGGGGATGGGGCATGTACCGCCTCTCTGGGCAGCCATCCTCATCATAAAAAATGTTTTCCTTATATCTAGCTTGAATCTGCCCTCCTTTAGTTTAAAAACATTAGCCCCTGTCTATCACAATAGGCCCTGCTAAAAAGTCTATTGCCAACTTTTTTATAAGCCCTCTGTAAGTATTGAAAAGCCACAATAAGGTTCCCCTGGAGCCTTCTCTCTCCACACTGAACAAGTCCAACTCCCTCAGCCTTTCCTCATAGGAGAGATGCTCCATCTCTCTGATCATTTTTGTGGCCCTCCTCTGGACCCATTCCCACAGGTCTATGTCTTTCCTGTACTGAGGGCTCCAGAGCTGGACGCAGTGCTCCAGGTGGGGTGTCACCAGAGTGGAGTAGAGAGGCAGAATCACCTCCCTCGACCTGCTGGCCACATATCCTTGCCATTCATTCATTTACCGGGATTTCTCTACCAATCTGTACCAGACAGTTGAGGAACTGAGGCTCCTTTTCTCTACTGACTCAGCTACCAGTGCAGCCTGCATGTTTGACCTTGGTGGTGGGAACAGATGGCCACACTGCTTTCCTGAGCAGGAGGCTCAGTAGTGCGCTCACCTCGAGGTTGCCTGGGACCTCTGTTATGTGGACAGTACTGCCATGCTGCTCTGGGGTTCTGATGAAAATAAATTTACATCTTTTCCACATAGAAATTACTTCATCTTCTTAAATTACATTTTATGCTAGCTGCTGCTCCTCTCATCAGTGGTTGATGAGACAATCACTGTCAGACCATCAGTTTGATATCCTCCTGGTACTGCAAGCTCTCTGTCCACACAGTTTTACAAGAGGTGCGCTTTCCTGGTTTCCCTGTATTTTCCCATGTGGCACCCTGTTGACAATTCCAAGACATAGAAGACAGACATGGGCAATATCATCATTTGCAGGGATGAGGAAGGAACGAGATGGCAAGAACTGACCATAAAGGCTGACCGTAGAGAGGAAATGTGAAACTGGTGACACCTCACATTTTATATGCATGAAGAGCACTCCAGGATGTGGCATAAGCTGTACATACTAAGAGTTTTCTGCTGCTACCTCAGTGCTTGCTGTACACTGGAGGACTTAAGGGGGTGCAGTCCACTCACTGAGTTGAGGCTCTTATATCCACATTAGCAACTCAAACATATTATGTGCACTCATGGAATACATCTTCCAGTTTGGCTGTGTTGGAAAGGTGCCTTAAAAAGAAATGTGAAGTTTGTGTGCACCAAGATTGCATCATGAAGAGAATCAAAGCACGGTAAGTGGGGGTAATCAGATACTTGCCTTAACAATGCACTATTAATATAAACTGAAATGCTCTGGTAGATATATCTGCAGTTAACTGAGAAGCTTGCAGTCTCTTACAGTTTGGTTACACTGAGTTTGTCCAGTGTCATACACAGAAGTATTAGCAATGATTTTTAAAGTTATATTGAGATATATTGCTAGAGCAGCTATATCTATATAATGAGTAAAAATAATCCAGTATAAAAGAACTTCATCATTCTTCAGTGTCTGATGTAACAAATGTAAAAAACACTGAGTAGGCATATGTTAAGCCACATTATATTTTAAATAAACAAATACAGGTTTGTTTGGTTGCCACGCAAAATCTGAGATTATACCAGCTACTGAGAACCCACTTTTCTTTAGGAAAATGACTAAAATCTCCAGCCCTAATCCTGGAAGAAATTCTTTTGATTACTGAATTCAGGGTTTGTAGTTGTTTAACCAGAGTTAGGATAGTCATTTAAACAATTTCTACAAAAATCATTTTGCTTCAGCTTTCTAATGTCAGGGAACAGTGCCAAATTGATGACCTTTGTAGGCTTGACAATGCCGGAGGTTCCTGAATCTAAGCACTGGCTTTTGTACAGACAACAGAGGTGTTCAGCTGTCTGGCCACACACAAGGCTTTAAAATTTCTCCCTTGTGCTCAAAGACCATGGCAGAAGAGTCTGTGGGTTGGGTGGAATTATCTCCTTTATCTGTTCTAATTAACTCGGTCCACTCCAGGCAATGACAAAGGATAAAATAGTTAATTGTCACTTTCTGCACTCTGGTGTCTTGTGGAGTTAGTGCAAGTCCTTGCCTTCACCACACTGGCTGGACTTTGTAACTGCTGTGGAGACCAAGTAAGCATTGCCCTTTCTAGAACAGCTGAAGTAGTAAATGAATGTTTTTTGAGAACACAACACACAGTACTCTTTGTGAGAACTGTACTACCTACTCCACGAGTGGGTAATTTTGCAGAAGAATTTTTAAAATCTAATGGAGAGCTTCTCTAATACAACTATCCACCCTCAAGAACATATGCCTAGTAGATCTTAATTTAAATTCAGCATACAATTATAAAACAAATCATCCACTTGTTTACACAGATTTGTCTTCTTTGTTGAAGTCAAATGGGGATACTTTATCACTAGGCTGGGCTAGACTAGACCAGTCTAGGGTCTTTTGGTAGGCTTGGCATTTGTAAACAACAGCCTTTGTTTGTGATATAACGCTTTGTATATGGAATCAGTTAGCCAAAAACATACAATGTTAAGAAAAAACAAATTTGCTGTGGGAGTTGTGGTATACAATCAAGGGCGTTGTGGCCTGATTTTGGTATAAATATGTACAGCTTTGCATGACACTTTTTTCCCCCATTGAAGTAAGCCTAGGGAAAACATTTATTCAAGCCTCTGATGTGTATTTTCATTTCTTTCCTAATTTGTACAATCAAATCTGTCAAACTCAAAACCTGTTACATACTAAAGCTTAAAATCTGTTGCTATTTGGGGATTTATTTTTTCTTTTTGGTAGCACCCAATATTACAAGCATGTAAAAAGACTCAAAAGTGCATGACCCCTTCCATGCAGGCAGAGTCCCATTTACTTGACTGAGGCTCTGTGGGGTTCTTCAGTTCATTTTCACTGTCCTATGATACTTCTCCTGAAGGCTGATTCTAAATGGTACTCAGAGCGAGCACAACTACTGTGTGTCCAAACCACAGGCTTGTAGGCTGCCTTGCAGATACCTGCGTTACAACACCCTGCCTTACATCGGGGTGGCTTTGGGCACACCAGTCTTTGCATGAGACTCTTAATAGGACTAATAGCGAATAGCAGCACTCATCTCAGTTTTGTATCATCTGTAAATTTGCTAAGGTTGTGCTCTTGTCTCACCATCTCTAGGCCATTAATGAAATTGCTAAACAGTACTGGACTCAGTCTCAAGCCCTGTAGCATACCAGTAGTGACCACCCCACACCAGCTGGACTTTGTGCCAGTGACTACAAACTTTTGAACCTGGCAGTTCAGCCAGTTTTCAGTCCACCTCCATTTTTGTTGTCCATGCTTCATCAGTTTGTCTGGGGATGTTACGGATGACAGCATCAAAACCATCTCTGAAGCTGAGATAAACAACAACCACTACTTTCCACTCACCCACCAAGCCAGTCATTTCATTATAGAAGGTTATCAGGTTGGTCACACATGACTTACCCTTCATAAATCCATACTGACTACTACCAGTCACCTTCTTTTCCTCAAAATGTTTGGAAATGGTGTCTTGGATTATATGCTCCCAGTCACTTTTTCTGGAATTGAGGTGAGGATGATCAGTGTGTAGTTTTCTGGATAGTCCTTCGGGCCCTTCTTGAAGATGGGGATGACATTTTCTTTTCCCCAGTCTTCAGGAACCTATCCCAGTTGCAATGACCTTTTAAAGATACTTGAGGGTGGCCTCACAATGACATGGGCCAGGTCCCTAAGCACTTGCAGGTGCAACCTGTCAGGTCTTGTGGATGTTTGAATATCCAGTCATTTTAAATATTCTCTAACCTGGTCCTCCTGCACCAACGGTAAGTATTCCTTGCCCTGGTCTTTCCCACTGGTCGTAGTCAACTAGGATTGCTTTACCTCTAAGGACTGAGGTGAAGGGGCATTGACTACCTTGGCCATTCCCGTGTCCCTTACTTCTAGATCCCTCACCCATGCAGCAGCAGACCCACGTCTTCCCTAGTCTTCCTTTTCCTGCCAACGTACCTGTAGAAAGCTTTCTTTCTCCCTACCATCCTTCATCAGAGTCAACTTTCCTAACCCTTCATAAACACTTTTCCTAACATTAGGGTCTGCCCACTAATCCTTACCCATCAGCTCCCAGCCACCTCATCGTCCATCCCAAGGCAGAGATCCATGCATCCCCATTGCTCTCTCGCATAAAAGATGATGTCCCCTCCTCACCTTCCCATCCTGCCTTCCTACAGATCCTGCACCTGCCCATTGCAGCACTCCAGTTGTGTGAGTTATTCCAACATTCTCTCTGATCCCCACTTCTGTTTCAGGCCTTGTGTTTATTGCTTATTGGTGCTTTTGAGCACTAAGTAAGTGGCACTGTCATGATGGCTGAGGTATTTTCTTAATCTTTCCGAATCACCAAAATCCTATTGCACTTCAGTACTTGGACCATATTTCACAAGGTATTAAATGCAATATATACGATAAGAATGCAGTCTTTCTTTCCATCACTTTTAGGAAAAACAAGGGTATAATTCTGATTTTAGACATCCCTTCTACAGAATTTCATGTAAGGTTTTAGATGAACACATTTTAAAATGACCGTGATTAAGTGGATGTATCACAAATTAGGAGTTATTTCAAGTAACTGTAGCATGTTTTATCTTTTATTTTTGGCAAGATGTAGGGGGAACAGTAAGATCTAGATTGTGCAAATTGCTCACTGCCAACTTCAGTGTCTATTCAAATACAATGTTATCATCCAAAGGAGAGCAAACACAGTTTTTGAAGACAAGAGAACAGAAGCATGAGGAAGTGTAAAGATTTTTCCAGGATCACACACTGAGCAAACAGAAGATCAAGAAATTTGGATCCTCATATTCTGCACCTTGGTAAGAATATTTAACTTCATCTGTAACTGGATAATTATTACACAAGTTTATAAGGCACTACTTAAAAGCAGAAATTTCATGACAGTGTTCCTCTCTGAGCTTCGTGATATCAAGGATCGGGCACTGTTGTTATCTCTATGTCCATCCACAGAGTAGAACCTGCAAGTTGCATCAGTGGCTGCAAAGAGACAAGAAACAATTTTAGCATGCAGTCCAAAAGCCCTCAACTTTTACAAGTGTATAGATTCATAGTCTCACTATGGGCAGAAGGGAAGGAATTTGGCTGAAATAGTGGGTAGTTCTTGTCCAGGCAATGGAATAGGAGTCGTGGTGGAAGGAAAGACATTTTCAGCTAGATCAGGAACATAAATATTGCAAAAGCGGGCATGCAATGTCTACCAAAAGCAGAAGCTAAGTCCTGTCTTGCATATTGGGGGTGCCCATGCAGCTCACAGGAAGATTTAGTTGCCACAGGAGGGATTCACTGTCCCTCCTGAAGGTTGAAACCTGAGCAGCTCTCAGCCCACGCACAGTTCACAGTGTTGTGTACTTAAGCCTTTCATCCTGGTAAAGTGACAACCTAGACCAGCAGGGCCATGAAGCACTTGACTGATTCCTCCTGCTCATCATTACTTGGTGGGTATTTGAGAGCAAAATCCTGGGAAGGGGAGAAAAAGCAGCACGAAGATGCCAGTTTCTGCAAATCAGAATGAAGAGGCCTGTAGGAGGAGGGAGAGAATATGTCCTAAACAAAGTTTGAAAGCAGACAAGAAGAAATAAATTGTCTCAGCAGCAGCAGCTCTAACTCTTTCTAATGGTGAGGATCTTGGCAGACAATTTTGTAGCAGGTGTAACTGCTACATAAAAAAATAAAATATCAAAATTTGTTACATATAACAAGTTTTTTATCTTTTGTAGCTTGTTACCCTTTGCCTTTTTTGGTACATGGTACTGTTTTGCTGTGTTACCCTTAGTTGCAGGATGCCAACATTGCATGTTGCTGTTGATGTGAACAGCAAAGACATTATGGCGATTATAAATGATAGGGTGTGGGGGTGTCCCTCTATCCCTAACCCCACCTTTTGTATGTAAATATTTTGGCAGAATAGATGAGCTACTGAGGCAGCTCTAAGTTTAAAATTAAAGTTTGATTCTGGCATTTCTTCAATTCTAAGCATAACTTCACAAATTTAATACTCTTTCAGCCTGTTTTTTCCTGGGTATGTCAGAAGAATAAGCATTAGAGATAATTCTGTTGTCATGTATATTCATAGACAATTAGGCTTTCTTTGACTTTTAGAATACTCACATATGATTATAAGTACTTCTCTGTTTGTCTGCAAACCCAAAGAGCCAGGAGGATGCCTCTGGAAAAATTTAGTTTACATGTTTGTGTACTTTCTCAGTAGCTGATGGAAATACTTAATAATGGGATTCTAGAAAATAACTACTATAAAAATATACATTAATTCTATTGTGTACTTTCTTATAAATGATCATGTTTTCAATACTAAAATGTTTTCTTTTTACAAGTTCTCACACAATAATGCTTCCTTTATGATTACTTTGTGTATTTTCCCTTCTCACGCTGTTTTGTTTGGGGTTTTTTTGGGTGGGGAGGCTCTGAATTCCTTGGAGATATCAGGATTATTTCTCTTCAGCCAATTTCAGCTGAAAATACATTTTTTAATTTCAATGTATGATGCAAAATCAATGTTATTCTATTGGATTCTTCTCTCAATATATATTACATTTCCCTTGTCTGGGTTCAAATAGATTTAATCAAAAGGTAAAAAGTAATTTCTCTGGTATTGGCCATTTTGATTAAGTCTCTAGGCATCATTCTTAGGAAATCTATGAAATTATTAGTTTACTTAGCACCATAGTTAATTTCAAAGTATGATCTTTTCACTGTACACCAAATAAAATTCCAGTTTATACTAATAATTAAAGTACAACCCTATCTCAAAAGTGACTGCATAATATGGCACCTTTTTTATTAGACAAAGATTCTATGTGTGCAGACAAGACACAGATGCGGCATGAATCCTGAAGATCTGATAATAGGTATAAGAGACGGGGGAAGAGCTAAATGAGAGAGGAGGGAAAACTAGCCTTCGTAGGTGCATGTAAGCACTGTAGGAGTTCCCATCCTTTTACTGAGAGAAGAGCCCAGTGACTGTGACCACAAAAGAGGAAAGGATTAAAGGGAGACCTTGAGGTTTTGCAGTGTTTGCTTGTTTTTATGCTTCAAGAGGAAGCAAATGGCTTGGTGCCAGCTCTGGGTGCATTTAGGCGTTGCAGAAGGTAGCGTGCCAGGCATTTACTTTCTCCAGTGCTCCTTGGCTTTCTGTCCTTACTGGCATGTGTTTATGCCTTCTTAGGAAACATTTTGACAAAGGCAACTAAAGCATGAGTGACTACAGTGATCGGAAGGCAGAGGCTGAGTAGCATTGAAGAGCTGTCAGAAATAATTAAAAGCAGAAGAAGAAAGTACCTGTGTGATACTGCAGGGATGAGCAGCTGCAATGTGGATGGTAGCATGCTCCTACCATTGCAGACTGCTATACTGGGGAAGGCACCATTCTCTTAGTCCACTCCAATGCCCCATTAAGTCTGCCTGGCAGTGCCTGCGAATAAAAAAGTTGCACTGCAATTTTGAATACATAATGCTGCAAGTAGCTCAAATATTCTTTTTCTGTAAGTTGTGTTTGTATGAGTAAATCCCTACAGACAGTGACTGCAACTTGGCACACAAGCCTTTCTAATAAGTAGTTGTTGGAATAGTAAAGGGAGAAGAGGGAAGCCAGCTCAGCACTTTCAGGAAGCCTCCCCAGGGGACTGTAATATTGTCTCAAAGTCATTCTGAGATCTGGGAGTGGATTTTCAAATATGAGAAAATTGGAGGTCTTAGATCAGTCCAAAGCAAACTAAGCATAAAACTATCAAGCCTTCTGCACCGGGCTTCCATAGCTTGTGAAGCCCTAATAATAGAAAACTGCCCTTAAGGACACAGATGGTTTCTGCCAGTCCTGCCTCTGCTATTTCCAAACCATTGAAAAACCTTTCTTTTCCCCTGGAAACTCAGTTACATATTGTAACTTCTCTGTGCAGGTAAAGAAGGAAATAATGCATCTCATTTTCTGGTATTTTAAAATACCTATATCTATATCTATTTGCATGCAACTAACAAGTATCAATACTATACAGGCATTAAAGAAATGGTAGTGCTGAACACCAGTGCAGAAAACACAGGGAGGATGTAAGGAAGTATTTTGAGTTATCATAGTTGCAATTTTGTGAAGGTGTCAGTTTCATGCAAAAAGCTACTGGGAACATATATGAGATGTAATCAAGACCTATTTTACGTCTGGACAAAAAAATACTTCCACAGTATCCAGGATCAGCACTGTCAAATGACAGAGTAGGGAACAAATCAAAACATATAGGTTGCTAATGGCTCTTTTGGCCTCTGAAAATGGATGCACACATTCTACTGTGTTCCCAGCCAGGAGAAACTGCGGGAAACTCAGTCCTGACCATTCCCATTTGGCAAGGCCAGGAGCCGTGAGGCACCAGCTGCCTGGTGGGTCAGTGTACAGCCCGCCAGCCCTCTGTTTGCCCCTAATAGCAGCATTTATAGGAGCTAAAGTAAAAAAGTTACATGCCAGCCTTGTGAGGTGAAAATAACTAGTGGCAGAGTGTTTAAGAGACTTCCAGCAAAACTATGTAGGAAACTAAACTTCAGTAGTCCTGAAGCTGCTGGAACAATTTAATCTATTTTTACCTTTGGAAAGCTAATGTAGGAAGAATTATTTAGCAGCATGACAGGGTATCATCATGTTTTTCTTAACAGGTTAACCAGCCAGAAGGTATTTGCTATAGCAGAACATTAATTTAGTAGTAATATTTCCACTTTCGCAGGAGTAACAGCATGTCACAAACTGCAGAGGAAAAGTAAAATAAAAGAAACAAATGATAAGAAAATGCTTTTTCAGATCTTCTACACACTACTTGTCCCTCTAATGGCATTCATGGGTGCTGATTTCAAAAAATAGTATTTCCAACCTAGCCAAGTGAAAGTAACTAGTCAGCACCCCTGAAAAAGACTGGGTTTGAAACCTTTAAGATTTTTAAAGAGACTATGCTTGTGCAGCTTCAGTTTACCTTTGCAAATATTCCTCCTGAGTCACATGGTCCCTAAAATGAAGTACCTTTTAAAGGTCAAAATACAGCCTTAAATACATGTGAGATATTTCCTATTGTTGCTGAAGGACAACTCTTTTAATCCCCAGTCCCTTCAAGACAAAGGAGCTGCCTTTCCATCCTCCTATACATGACTGGTCTTGTGCAACATTTTACTTGGTCTTCCCTCTAATAACTTCACAGTCTTTTCTTCTTTGTGCTCTTGTAACTCATTTGCTCACCTCCTCTTCTCACTTTTGGCTCCCAGTGTACATTTTCCAACATCTCTTTTGCTCCTCACACTTCCTATCTCTTAGCAGCTTTTCACAGTGCCCTGCTCATATCCCTTGTCCTCCCCCATGTGCAGAATGACAGCCAGTGCTGGTAATTATGGTCCTCATTTCATTAAAAACAAAAGCTTGTAGTAAGCATCTTAGAATCAACTTAACTGCTAAGAATGCCTGTTTACTGCAAATTCAATTCTGTGCTAATGTAGCACATGTAAGTGTCCGTCTGAACATTCTCTGGCCGAGGGCAAGCAATGCTTTGCTTTTAAGCTACTGGAGCAACATCAGGACATCAAAGCTCAAAGGCTGCTGATGTAATACAGCAACTGGACTTGGGATAGTTTTCATTTCAATTTGTATATGTTACGTGCGTGCTTTTTTGCAGTCTGGATTTTCAGCTGAACTGTACTAGCTTTACATGACTTAATCAGAAAACAAGGCACCTGTTTTAAAGAAATGTGTAGAAAAAGCATCCATCCAGTTGGCTTCAGCCCTGCAGAGAGTAATGGAAATGTGTGGACATTTGGGGGGAAAAAAGGAGACTGCTGAGCATTACCTGTTACATTCCAAAATGCGCACACCAAGGTATGTCTTTAGTGTTAAAATAAGTAAATGAACAAATGGAGGTAAAGAGCTAGGATGCCCTGGAAAAAGCTGGCTGGCCAGGTGCAAACCTTGTGCATAATAATAATAATAATCATAATAATAATAATAATAGAAGAACTTTAAATTCAAGCCAAGGTCGAATTAAGAAGCATTTAACCATTTCTTTTCAAAGAGGATTGTGTAAATTGTCTGAGGGATGAGACGAATGACAGCATTTATGTAGTCCTAAGGACAGCACTGAAATAGTTAAAATAGGCCAGAACAGAAAAAAATGACAAAGAGTTTTCTACATACTAAAAGACTATATCAATTTGGGGTGGAGGAAGCCCTGCTAGGGCTCAGTAAGGTTTAAGTGGTTACCGTAGCACTTAAGTTGTGTCACCCATTACCAGCTGTAACGTGTAAAGGGAACGGCTCATCAGCTGAGCCTGACTTGAGGCCCGATAGGCTGCTTTGGAGCCTGCTCTTCACTCCTAACTAGTTTTAAATGCTATTAGCTGCCAAGAAATGAAGAAGAGTATTTGGAGTCACTGGAACAAAACCTGCTACTGTGATTGTTACTGTTGCTGCAGTAATACTCAACCACAGTTCTTTCATAGCACTTAAATGAGTCCCTTTGGCCCAAAGGTCTAAAAAAGCTAAATCATGACCAAAAGATGAGAGGAGAGGTAGACAAAGCAAAATCAGGTAACAGTGGGAATACTGTTGTTTTATTACCTTTCCAGTACATGATTTTAAATAGATATTTGTTTCTCTTAAATTTTAAATTAAGCATGTTTATTTTTTGCCTTCTGTGGCAATAGAGGAGATAGTGATATGAAATAACTGAAGGAGTGAAGGAGAGTAGAGGGAGGTAGACGAGATCTTAGTACAACCCACAGGAGTCAGCGTGCCAGAGTTCAATAAAGGATGAGGTTTCTCACAGGTCTTTCCATTTTGTATAGCAAGGGACTCTGGCAGAGGCCTGGGAGAACAAGGAGAAAGGGGCAGATGAAGCTATAATTTACAGCCTTTGTGATCTGTCCGTGCTGGCCCTGGATGTGCAGAAGGAGCTGAGAAGCTTCCAAGGGGCAGCCAAAACCCTCCTTCAAGCAGCTCCCACTGTTTCCCGTGAGGGCTGTGAAACCGGAGGCTTTGAGCCCTGGTGCTCTTGGCTAGTCCCTGCAGCCTGAGCCTGATCTTTTCCAATTACTTCTGTGTTACAGTTAATATTGAATTTATTGTGCTAGGAAACTGTTTGGCCACAGATGTGAAATTAATAATGAAATAATTAGCAGAGACATGATTTCATTTCCTTCACAGTATTAAAATGAATGTTAGTTCGGTATTTGAGAGTAAAGGCCACAATTTGATCTTAAAATGGAGAGTGGCAAACTAGTTGAATTAAGCACTAGCTGTCACCAGGGAGCCTGACCTCTGCAGTCTTAACCGGAGACCTGTGAGCTTGCTGGCATCACACCTGCTGAGCTCACATGGAAGAAGAGCTTCATGATAAAAGTGTCATTAATCCTGCAAAAACTCAGACATGCATATTTTAAAGAACAGGAATAGTTCAACTAAACCCAGTGGAATAATTGTTGTGTTTAAAGTAAAAACTAAAATATAACAAAATAAACTCAAATCACAGCTGCAGAACTAAGCCTGCAAAGCTTTTCCGTTGTATGATTTAATGACAATTAAAAAAACATTTGGTTAGGACTGATCCATAAATTAATTGATTTTCCTTCCAGACTTACAGAATCATAGAATGATAGAATGGTTTAGATTCGAAGGGACTTTAAAGATCAGATAGTTCCAACCCCCCTGCCATGGGCAGGAACACCTTCCACGGGACCAAGTTGCTCAAAGCCCCATCCAGCCTGGCCTTGAACACTTCCAGGGATGGAGCATCCACAACTTCCCTGGGGAACTTGTTCCAGCATCTCACTACCCTCACATAAAGAATTTCTTCCTAATAGCTAATCTAAATCCACCCTCTTTTCAGTTTAAAACCATTACCCCTCATCTTATCACTACACTCCCTGATAAAGAGTCCCCCTCCAGCTTTCTTGGAGGCCCCCTTTAAGTACTGGAAGGCCGCAATAATGTCTCCCTGGAGTCTTCTCTTCTCCAGGCTGAACAACCCCAACACTCTCAGCCTTTCCTCACAGGATAGGTGCTCCAGCCCCCTGATCATCTTTGTGGCCCTCCTCTGGACACACTGAAGCAGGTCCATGTCTTTCTTATTTTGGAGGCCCCAGAGCGGAACACAGTACTCCAGGTGGGATCTCACAGGAGCCGAGTAGAGGGGCAGAATCACCTTCGTCGACCTGCTGGCCGTGCTTCTTTTGATGCAGTCCACCATGAGATTGGCTTTCTGGTTTATGAGCGCACATTGCCAGCTCACATCCAGTTTTTCATCCACCAATACCCCTAAGTCCTTCACTTCAGGGCTGCTCTCAATCCATTCTCCACCAAGCCAGTATCCATGTTTGGGATTGCCCCAGCCCAGGTACAGGACCTTACATTTGGCCTTGTTGAATTTCATGAGGTTTGCACAGGCCCACCTCTCAAGCCTGTCAAGGTCCCTCTGGATGACATCCCTTACCTCTAGAGTATCAATCACACCACTCAGCTTGGTGTCATCTGCAGATTTGCTAAGGGTGTGTTCAATTCCACTGTCCATGTCCCTGACAAAGATGTTAAATAATACCAGTCCCAATACTGACCCCTGAGGGACCCCACTTGTCACTGGTCTCCATTTGGACATTGATCTGTTGACTGCTGCTCTCTGAGAGTGACCATCCAGCCAATTCCTTGTCCTCCAAGTGGTCCACCCATCAAATCCATGTCTCTCCATTTTAGAGACAAGGATGTCATGCAGGACAATATCAAATACTTCGTACAAGTCCAGGCAGATGATGTCAGTCACTCTTCCCTTTTCCATCAATGATGTAATCCCATTGTAGAAGGCCACCAAATTTATCTGGCATGATTTGCCCTTAGTGAAGCCATGTTGGCTGTCACCAATCACCTCCCTGTCCTCCATGTGCCTTAGCATAGTTTCCAGGAGGATCTGCTCTGTGATCTTGCTGGGCACAGAGCTGAGACTGACTGGCCAGTAGGTCCCTGGGTCTTCCTTTTTTCCCCTTTTTAAAAATGGGGGTTATGTTTCCCCCTTTCCAGTCACTGGGAACTTCACCAGTTTAAGTGAAGGAATATCTCCTTTAACCTTTACTAACCTTCTGTTTGTCCTGATAGCACCTTCACCTTCTCTTGGGATTGCTGGTTTATTTGTAACAGAGCTAGATCCATCCCTCCTGTGTAAAAAAGATAAATTAGATTGTATTTTAGTCTCAGTCATTAAGTATACCTAGTATAACTCCTTTCATTGCTGGACATCTATAATTAAATCTAGAATTATCCTTGAAGTATTTATAGTAATCTTCAATTCTACTCAAAATGTATGGTATCATATTTATCAAAAATGTTCACAGCACAACACACCATTAGAGCTGTTTTTCCTAGTTCATGCAACCATCCCCAAACAAGACTAAATAAGGGAAAGAGTTACGTATTACAGTAACCCACACTAGACACAGGCATGTCTGAAAAAAGATAGTATTACAAAGTGCAAAAGTCCTCAGCAGATATCTAGACATTTAATATTTGATTTTTTTGATTTGATATTTAAAACCCAACCAAATTCATGTGGATTAGGTTCGCATGTAAGACATTATAATACTTCTCAGCTTTGTTATGAAGGACCTAAAGGTAAAGTGATAGTGTCTTGTGCACTTTATATACTGAGACAGATACAATTTCTAAAGTATAGTCTATCGAACAAGGAATAGTTAAATGACTTTACTTGGAATCTGGCTGTTTAGGTAAAATCTGTTCTGTCATTTCTGTTTATCGTGCTTTATTCTCACCTCTCTGAAGAGCAGTAATGAGGATACTGAAACATTTTACACTTTTATAATGGTTAAGTTACCGAAGATACCGTGCAGTAGATAAAGAAAACATCTTAGAACATATTCATAGATAACAGGACTTTAAAGAATTTCCTTGGCATTTTGGAGGATGTATATATATGAAATTACAGTCTAAAACTGTTCCGAGAAATTAACTAGTAGCTTTGTCATTTGTGCAAATTATTCCTTAACTACACAAAAGTGTTAGGTGAAATTTGCTGAGGCCTTCATGAGTATTACTGTATCACACATAAAAACTGAAATCATTCAAACCTTTCACAGATCATGCTCACACTGAGTGGAAGAAATGCACATTTTTATCTATCATCTTTTGCATGGAACATTAAGGTTTAGATACTGAAGGTAAAAACACATTAGAACAAAGTAAATTCCTGACACAAGGTAATGAATGAATTGGGGGTTAAAAAAAAAAGAAAGGAAAGTATGACTAAGGTTGGAATATGCAATGGTTTCTAGGACTTCAAGCTAAAGGATTTTTCATTAAGAGTAAACATTATTTTTCCTATCTACCGTATCTCTTGCTTTTTTTTTCATTTTATGTCATGATGTCCAGTCATAACAATGTTAAAGAAAAGGTAAGAAACCCCAATGCGGAGCATTCAGTACAGGTGGAAACGGTTCCCTTTACCTTAAGAAGTAGTAGTAGAGCTTTTGTTATGAAGTGGGATATAAACAGATAACAGTAAGTTAAGAAATAAGGCTTCTATATTAATGCAGTTAACCTAGCCAACTAAAATGGAAAACTCATGGGACTATTGCCTTCTGCCCATCCTTGCTGCTCAAAAATATTCGATCTCAACATAAAATTTCTCCGATTTTTTCCAGTATGATGGTATACTCATTTTGATCTTACATTCCTATCATACCTAAAACTTTTACAAAAGGAAGGCAAGTCAATCATGGTATTAAGGAATATCACCCTTGTTTCAGATATTTGTCATTACAAAACTGAAACATTTCATTTACACATTTAAAATTGACTTTTGGCAAGGCAGTAGTTCTACAAGGGAGACTTGGCTATTGAACAATAATGAATAAAGAGCTCCACACATTTCCCCATCTGCTTTTCCAATTGTTAAAATAAAAATAACAAATCTGAATGGGAATGAAAATGTTATTTTATACAACGTTGGTCTTTGCAACAAATGTTTTTGTAATTGTTAAGTTAAAATTTCTTTATCTGAAATCTCCTACACTGCTAATCCCATCCTGCAAACTTTATTCTCTTGAGATTGGTCTTGAATAATAGAGGGGCTATTTGACAGAAGCTCGAATAAGGCCTGCACTTTTATATTATTACAGCGTAACAGAGGTGATTGGAGCACGTCCCCCAAAAATCCTGATGTCAGCTGGTGAGCTGTGGTGCCGGGCCAGCTTCTTCCTGGCAGAAGAAGAAACAGAGAGAGATGCAGAAAAATATCCTCTGTGATTTTCTCCTAAATTTCTGCCAATGTTGGGATTCATAGCTGCAAGGACATTACTGCAGGATACTCAGTTCACAGGGATACGCTTAACAGGTAGCCAAGAAATATCTGGAACTGAAAAGAAGTATTACTTGCAGGCCATGCATGCAAATTAAATAACCAACTAAACGATCTGAAGATGGTAAACCAGTAGCCTCAAAGAGTAGCCTTGACCAGTAACCTTGGCCTCTAGATACTTTTCTAGTAACTACTAGTTGGATCGAGGTTAAATGTGGAACAAAAGTTACTTCTTAAAAGTGTGCGACTCTTGGGGTATCCACCAAAACAAAAATAAAGTTTTATTTCCTGGGCTGGAAGGAATGATCAGCTGTATAACTACTGACCTTCTTGATGTTTAGTGAAATCAGTGCTGGCTAGAGACTCTTCACTGAAAGGAGCAGGTGCCCCAGCTCTGAGGCATTCATAAGAGAAGCCAAAACTTGGTGTGATTAAAAGAGACAGCAAAGACAATCTAAAACCAATGCTCAGTAGCTGTGACAATGTAAATGAAACTGTAGCTCAGAAACATCAATTTTCCTTTCACTGAGTCTAGCTACAGGAAAAAAATAACAAAGCTGCATAGTTTTCATTGTTGTCCCTACCTTCTGATGGCAACAAGGCCGGAGTTTGGGGATGGGGGGATGTACACCTGAAGGTCTTGCAGTCATGCACTGCATCCCTGGATCTATAGGCCCCCACTGTCTGTTGTGCTTTTCAGTTTTGTCCTGCAGTGACTGGCACAGGCACCTCCTATTTCCTGTCCTCTGTGGAGTGCTGCACATCAATGTTCATTGCAGCGAAACAAAGGGAAGGTGGCTTACTACGTTTCCCAAGCTCAAGCAGATGAACAGCTGAATGGCACTCTGAGGACAGACATATCAACCCTGTACCTCCACAGTCTGTTGAACACTGCAGTGCCTTACTGCTCAGCGATGCTTTCAAGCACCACCTGTTGTTGCATGGATATGTATGCCAGGTCCTCATTAAGAGTGTCTTTCTTGGTTATTTTAGAAATGATAGAATGAGAGAGGTATCAGAAGACTTGAGCCCAGAGGAACTGCACACGTAACCGGCATAGTGAAATCAAGTAGCATTCAGTGCATATTTTTGCTCACCATAGCCACAAATTAAATACTTCTTTGCATTTTGCCCTTTTCCATGGAACAATAAAAAAATCTTCAAAGATTTTCACTGGCTAACTTTGTACAGCATATCAGACGGACATATATATGTGGTAATCAGAACCTCCAAGTTTTTTAGGCATATTGGAGAAAAGATTAGAAACTAGGATGCTGGAGAAGGCCATATGGAGATATATAAAATCAGAAATGACGTATGTTCTATGTGCCTTGTAAACACTCAGAGGAGCTGATTTTACTGTGATATCCATGACTCCCAGGGCAGGATCAGCTCTTTACTTCATAGCCAAAATTAGTCATTTTAATATTAAAGTTCTGGTGTGCAGCCTGCCTTTTGAAAGTTACTGAACTGTAGTCACTCAGCCAAAGTCAAACTTGAAGATGGCAGTCAAAGAAGCTCCCTTGGGGTACTTATCCAAGGCCTCAGAAATAAAGCAGACATGAAATTCTTCATATGAAATAAACTGCTGTTCACTCATGTGTCATAAATTCTTGCCATGATTATTCTTCACCTTATGTGAGTGATTCTCAGAATTTTTCATACCGCATGCATTCTTTCAGTTAATCAGATTCATGATTCTCCCTTTAAAATAAGGACAATAGATTGATCACATCTCTCTCATATATGCTGTACAACTTCAAGTTGAGAGATGAAGATAATGTACTCTTTAGTAATAAATAGATGATCTGCATATTTATTTCACCAGAACAATAATGAAAGAAAAAACTGTCAGCCTGATTGTCATCTGCAAAGATGTACTGCATGTATCTCAGCACTGAAGATGATGAAAATAGACATATTTATATTAGCACCACCTTCAGTCCAAGCATGAATAATAGGGTGCTTTACTGTTGCGTACAAGATGCTCTGGAGCTAAGCATATCACTTTAAAATTATANTAAAAAAAAAAAAAAAAAGAAGAAACAAACAGCTTGTGCTGACAAACACTGTCAGTTCTGTGTTCTGTCTTCTCCTGCCTTGTGCACTTTGGTAACATGATGTTAAAGCTGCATTCTTGCATGTTCATGTTTTGTTCGAGGACCATCTGCCAGGGACAGGGAAGAGCTGACTGAGTGCCTGCAAATGCAACTTCCAACTGCACAGAAACTTCTCTCGGCTGTGGGAAAGGCAGCTCCATCTACTGACATTTCTGTCTATCTGCTCTTTAAAGGGTGGAGGAATTACTCAGAGGTGGCATCTAGTCTCATTTCCCAGTGCAAATGCTGTTCTCAGATACACTAAGAAGGTATTCCTAAGCTTTAAAGCTTGAGGTCCACATTAGGGTATATTTCCTGTCTAGGATTTCGCAGTCATTCTGTAGATTCACAATTTCTTAAAACATGACTTTCTCATAGTAGGATATCTACCAAAAGCAGTACCTTAGTACATTTAAAACAAGCTATTGGTTTGATTTTAACCATGCTCGGTCCTGAAATAGCGTAAGTCTATGTGTTGACTTTTGATCAAATAATATTTTTCTGTGTTGCAGGTGCTCAAATATTTATCTTTGTAACCTAGAGCATATTGTGTCTTTCAACGGATTTTTCCAGGAACTGCAAAATTTATCGCATTTGTTTCTAATGCAACATCACTGCACTTGGTCCATCAGGGTGTTTTTTTGAGACAATACCTAGTGCATGCTCAACCTGATTGAAGCGTGTAACACTCTACTTGGGTGGATTCAGGATTTGGATACGGATGACTCACAACTTCTGAGCAAAACTTGGTCAATGACCTCATGAGGACTGCTGCTGGCTGCTATAGTGCAAGTCAGAGGAACTGAAAGCACACCTTTCAAGTGGCCAAATGTGGAAAGGATGAGAAAATCTGTTGTGCCGTGAAAAGCCTAGACTGACTGCTGTAACAAGATGTTTGGGTGGGAATGAAAGTTAACTGAGCTTGATCTGAATGCTAATGTAGCCCTAAGTAGGATTGACCTGATTTCTACTGACTGAGTGGATAGGAAATGCACTTATGCAACCTTTATTCTGCGTTTTCTGGGGGAGCATAGGGAAGAGGGATACTGATATCTATATCAAATACACACACATACCTGATTCTTAAAAAAAAAAATTTTTAGAATTTTATATGACACACTTGTTATGCCCCCAGGTTTCACAGGATTTTGAATAGTTTGGCTTAAATCACTCACTTTGAAAAAGTTAACTTCTAAGTCAAAACAAGCTTGCCTTGCTGATTTTTGTTCCTGGTGCACTCCATTTCACTAATTCAGTCTTTTTTCAGAGTCTCATTCACACTTACAAAGGTGAAAATTAGTTTATCCAGCATTAGTGATAAAGTCTACACTGGTCAGTCCCATAAAATGTCCAGTAGATGGCTATTTAGCTGAAAGAGGCAATTAGTAGTGCCATATTGATCACAGCTTGCAAGAGGTAGAACCTTGCTTGCTACAATGCAGAACTGTAAAGACAGAAACAAGACAGTATCCTAGTGCCAAATATGGTGGTGTAAGTATTAGCTGGAAAAACAATAGTGTCTGACAGACCATGAAAAATAATCGGGACCTGTGAGTGTGTTTTCCACTAGGATGATGCCCAGTTCCATGCAGAAACAAAGCTCTCAAACAGAATCTATATATAAAGATCAAAATTGCAAACTGTCCTATAGATTGAGGGCAGGTGCCTGAGAGCTTCCCTAGCAGTGGGAGATCTTACTACAGGAGATCTCAATATCTGAGAAATTATACTTCTCTAGCTGGGGGTATCTGAAGTTTGCAGTTACTGAAAGTTGCAGAATTTTCAGAGGGAGAATGAAAATGGTGCTGCCAGTCGGAGGTGAGGAGAGTTTGGGGAAAAAGAAGGGATAAATTAATGGGAGGCTAGATTTAGGGAACTAATCTAGACTTTGCAGATTTAGAGCAACTGTGAGTGAGTGCAGGTTAAAGGTAATAACTCAATAAACAGAAATAAAACTGTTTAAGAGACTAGGTTACAAAAGACAAGCAGTAATCCAGTGGTGACTCTACGCTGAGTAAAAAACCCACTGGAGGGAGGAAGGGGCTTTTGGTTCATTTTCACTGAAAATGCTGCTGGTGAGCTGGTGAACGGCTGAGCAGAGGGAACGCCACCTGACAGAGCTGGCACAAGACTGGCACCACCACCAGCACAAGTGAATTTTGTCATTCCAGGGATGGGACTACAAGGCCCTGGCTGCTCCTACTGTGTGGGAGGGAGAGAGTAGGAGAATGGCAACAATGGAAGAATGAGGCTAATGCTGGGTGAACAGGCAGGATCTGGGAGGCTGTTTCTGGCTTTCTCACCCTCCTGGTAACAGGGTCATAGGGACGCGACCCTGCCAGGGTAGCACTGCAGGATGACTAGCTATGCACAGCTCTCACACAGTGAGCCAGGCCACTGCCACTGCCTGTTTTGGCTACTTTTAGTGTTTCAGTGGCAGTTGAAGAAGTGCTAATTTTGACACTGAAGAGGTAAACATGCCAGCACTTTTACCACAGAGGTATCACAACCGTTGTCAGGTTACCATGCAAATGGTCCAACTATGCCGCTGTTGAAAGCAAAGTTTGGAAGAGACCTCCTGTTTCTGTGCCTCAGAGACAGAGGTCTCCCATTCACCAAGGCTGATGTTTGTTTGCTGAGTAGCTTTAAGTGCATTAGTTCATCATCGTGCTGGAATACAACTTACTGAGTGCTCGGCACAAGAGGAGCTCATTATGGTCCAAGGTCTGAAGTGTTATGACAATATAAAATTCACGCTAATTCCATCTCTTTTCTAGGACATAGATGATACGTGCTGTAAGTGTAAAGCTTTGAGACACACATGGCAGCTCCCAAGGGCAAAACAATTTTGCCCACTGGTTGTCAGGTGTTTAAACACAACCATGTCGAAACTCCTCTGTAATGAAGTTGTGTCACTGTGCAATAAATACATTCAATTGATTAACTGAGTTAAAGCCTTCATTTTCAGAAGGATAAGGCAGCATTAACTTTTTGCCATTTTTTTAAAGTAGTTTCACAGAAGTAAAGCTGATTTACAGAATAATTTTAGAATGGATCGAAGTCAAGAAACAAGGGATTAAATGTGGGTGCTAGAGAGGAAAACAGAACTTGATGATAGACTGGCAGATTATGCAAAATGATATGAAAACATGGAGCTAGAGGTAAAAAAAAGTAATTTACTCCTCCCCAGAGGAGTGATCTGTGCAAAGTCTGCTAACACCACTGCTCAACAAAATAGGATTTTTGTATGTTTTATTAATATTTTTCACCAAGGCTTCCTGAATTGTGTCACTAGTTTTTGATCGAAACACAAAATTCTCCCACAGATCTCTAAAAATTTCCTGTTATGTGAATAAAGCATATTAATATTAGCAAATGCTTTCTGAGACACACTAATTTTAGAAAAATCAAATGTAATGAATGCCCTTATATTTCTTTCTCATTTAGTTTCTGCCTCTCATATGTCTTCCAGTTCTTCATCTCTTTCCTCTCTTATGCAATGGTACTATTTCCTCTTCCGTCTTAGTAAGAGAGTTAAGAACTTGAATTTTGCTGTTGGCTTATCTTCTGTTAGTATTAAGTCACAGTGTGAGATAGCTTAAGTTACTGTAGGTTCACCAAGCTGCACAAGATACTGCTCCAGAAAAAATTGTGGACCCATTTCTAAGGACTGTAATGAAAATGAGGACAGTAGTCTGCTGTCCACAGCAGTCTGATTTAATAATTTCAGAAAGGCTCAGGAAAGTACACTGTTACATCATTAGCTCTTGAACAATTCCTGAAGTTGGTGGGAATTTGGTGTAGAAAAATAATGAAGACTAAAACTCTTAAATTTATCTTCTAGGGATTACTTAATGACATGTCAAGAAAATGAGGGTGTAAAAATTATTTCTGCATATGTTTGTAAAAATGCATTGCTTTCCGTTCTCTCCTCCCCTTACTCCCCAAAAAGACATAAGATTTTATGGTTTTATTTTATACTCCTGCTTTGCTAGGCCTCAGTTTCTTGAGAGTCTTTACACTACCAACAACATGAAAACTGTTTAATCTGAAATCGTATTTGAAATAGGTGACATAGAATCACACTCTAAAGTGTGTACACACTCTAAAGTGTGCACTTTATCATTGTTTAAATTCTTATTTGATTTTCTGTTTTGTTTCCCTGTTTTATTTTTTTTTCATTTTTGCACATAAGATTGTTGGTTGTTGCCATGGTAATTCTAATTGATTCCTTTTTACTGTTTTTGCAGCCTTTCAGAAGAGAAGCCCTTCTTTATACCTATTTTAATTACTGTAGAACAAATGATAATACCAACTGCTATTCAGGTCTATAACGTGGCACCATCTTCAACATAGTCTTTTGTCTAGACCCCCAAATTCTTGTTACGACTAACTTTTGCATAAACTTCCTGAATAATATCTGAGGCAAGGCTTTTCTTATCTATCCACACAGGTAGGAAATGTCTTTCGGGTTTCAGAGCCATCCCCATTTCAACTGTAATTATGTCAACACTCTTTTCTTTCTGAGCAAAGCAGATGTTGTTTCCACTAATATCTCTTCAGCATGCTAATGCAAACACACTTTTACTAACTTGCAGTTTTAATCACCTACCTGTGCCCTGACACACTCTGGAAATGTCTCTCTCTTTCACTAACCATAAAATATTGATTTTCATTTTTATGGCTCCTTCCAGTTTTACCACCCATGTTTTACTTCTTCACCCTCAGGAATCCAGCTCCTTCCTTTAATCTGCCCATAGTAGTAGCCTTTGTTTTCTGTTACGTATACATACAAATAAACATTTTCACATGAATCACAGAATCACGGAATTTTCAGAGTTGGAAGGGAC
>RSEF01000031.1:27781102-27828744 GCA_003993805.1 Himantopus leucocephalus | reverse complement strand
TTTTTTTTTTTTTTTTTTTTTTCAAAAAAGAGAGGTCTTTGTTTCTGAGAAGAAATTACTAACAGTTTTGCTATGTGCTCTCTTTCTCAGCTGAATTTAGGAACACATAATCACATCAGTCCAGACTTCAGTGTACTTTCACTGTGGAAATGAGCCCATTTTATCCCCACTTCATCTTACTTTTTAAGACTGCTAAGCAATAAAATTCTCACTTCATTCACTTTTAGGTCACCTTACGCTGCCATGTGTTCCTGTGGCAGGTTTTCTTTTGGAAAGCAAAGAATGTGACATTAGTGACAAATTTCTATGTATCTGCTTGCAGATAGTTCGAAGTTTCTTTATACCCTATCTTGTTATCCATAACATCATAGAGAAGATTCTCAGAGCAAAGTATAACTGCTACCAGCCATCTTAAAGACAAAAATTCATCTAAATATTTTTACAGTAGAGTGTTCATTTGAGTCCTTAGAGTCACCGCTCCAAGTCTGCACATACTGCCCAGCACAGTCACCTTCTGAGGCTGAATGCGTGATTCTGACTCTGCTAATACTGATTTCTGTCAATCTAGTTCCAGGGGCTTCAGAGAAACTTCTGTGGGATGATAACTGACCTCATTAAGCAAGTACATACATGATCAGTACCAGCTTAACATGGAAAGGAAAAAAAATCCTGTGAGCTCATTTTAAGGTATCTCCTTAAGTTCTGCTGTACTTTTCCTTCTACTGCTCCAATCTATTTTAATTTCTAGGCAAAAATAAAACTGATCTTTCAGTCTATCAGTACACATAGGTATCATATAAATTTTCCAAATCTTTTTATCAGTGCAACCTTTGAAACATCAATAAAGCACACGGCATGTTTCTGCTAAACACAAGCAGTCTGTATCTTCCCAGTGTAAGCACAGAATTAATTCCATGGAAACAGATAGAGTGACACCACTTCAAAATTAAGGTAATGTATATCAAAACCAGGACCATCAAACATAAAGAGAGGAAGTCAGCAAACAAAATTAGCATTGTCGAGCAGTACTCAGGACTGAGAGGGTCAGCAAATTTAGAAAGATCACATACCGATTAGATGAGGCACATCAACAGTTTCAGGAGTGATGGCACAGTTTCTTGGAATCCTATGACTCAGCAAGGTTATTTGGGTTGGCATGAGATTGATTTTTTTAAAGAATTCGTGTATTTTTGCATGTCTTGTGCAACGGCCACATGTGTTACCAGGGCTGTTGCTCTGATACAGATAGGGGCCTTACCCTCTGTTTTGTTGATGTGTACATCTTTTTCCTTCCTTTTGTATAAAGTAATAGAATCCCTTGAGTGGTAGAACAAACAAATGCTTTCAGTTGATCTGCTTCTGGAAACATGCCTGTTCCTAATTTCACTTTTTGTTTTCCGCACCTTATTGAAGTAACTCAGTGACCAATATCAGCTCAGAGGGGGCTTTTGTTCTCTTTGTTGTGGCTGCTTTTTAAGTTGTTTTACAGAACAAAGAGTAAGAGTCCCTGGAGTTCAAAAAGGCATGAGGAGACTTTTCCTGACATTCCCAAGAATATTGTAGAAACCCATGACCCTGAGGCAACAGGCAGGTATGGGGCCTGGATTCCTCCTCAGCAAGTGCAAAGCCTAGGCAGAACCTGCTGTTACTTTTTTCAGTGGTCTCCTCTTGCTGCAGCCAGATGGAGGGGATAAAGCCTCAAGGTTGTTTCACTCAGCTCCTGCATTTTAGACAGGATGTCTTACTATTTCAATATGTTATTCCGTAACAGAACTTACTTACCTTCCCTGAAGAGCAGTTGATATGCTTACCAACACCCCTGAGTTTTCCTCAGCTTCTAACCTTGTAGTAACATGAGGAACTCATAAAAGATGGCTTTGTTATTTTTAGACCTGCCTGATGGTGATGACCTTGTACAAAGACATTGAGTCCAGAAGATAATCTGGGCAATCACTGTTGCCAATGTATCCTCAGTTAGTAAATGCAGCCTCACAAACGGGAGTCATCTTTGCTCTGAATCAGGTCTGGAGATTTTCAATTTTTTTTCAAGCTATGGCATGCATATATTTTTGGGGGCCATCACCTTTATGCTATGCAAACAATTCATTGAGAATATGACCTCTTGGAGAAGTGTGGTCTGGCATCTGTTTTCACCCTGTTGTTTCTGGAGTCCCCTTGCACCCCATTACATTTTGTCACTGTGCAAAGATGCATGTTTGAAATTCCCAGGTACAATTTCCAGGATTAATTACTGGAGGCTGTAAGGAGACTCAGCAAAGCAAAGAACCTCCTGATTCTTGCTTGTAAAATACAACCCTGCAGCAACAGGACTTTACACACTTATGCAGGTTAAATCGTGTACAAACAGGTGACACACTTCTAACACACTATCTGCCATTTTTCATCAAGTGCTTCATCTCCTTTGCTGAGATATAACAGCCTATTTCAGGAGCTCATGAAATGTTGTTGCACAGAAAGCTTATGTTATCCTAGACCTCTGGGTGAATTATTAACATGGCATCATGTCAGGTGCTCCTTGTCCCCTTTTCTCCCACTCACTTCTGATAATTAGTTGAAACTCAGAGTTCAAGAATACTGCCTTTGTTAAATGCCTGCAGGATGAGGTAAGGCTATAGGATTAATTCCAACATTTTACAGATCCACACATAGTCTAGCAGGGAGCAGCCTTGAGAGGCAAAAAAGTAGATTACTCACTTTTTCTCTCCTTTCCACCCAAACCGAAGTACATGAAATTTAGATGAGCTTTTACTGTGGCACTTACTAGGCCTGATTTGGTACTCATGCTCATGACGTGCGCTGTCTCTGTATAGATTTTAGCAGAATCACTACTCGTTCACTTCAGTGCAAATGGGGCCTGAATTAAAGTTAACATTTCTGTGTCACTCTTTTCTAGACTTTTCCAGACTTTTCTATTATCCCCCACTCCAGCAAAAAACTGGAAGAGAGGATGACAGACATGCTTCCTGACTTTGGGGTGAGATTTTCCCCACTTCCTGTGTAGAGCAAGCTTGACAGTGAATCTCAGGGTACTCAGTAACTGCCACGGCAATACCAAGGAAGACTGCACACCTGCTGTCAGTTCTCTCTAAAAAAACATGAGACGGAGAACAGAGAGGAATAAAACAACGGGAACCAGTGAATACAAAATTCTCCTTTGTGGTATAGTTTGTGCAGTCAGTTATGTCAGGGAAGAGTGGATGTACAAGTCTGCCATGCCAAAGTGGTAGTCCTTCGTGACCATGGCAACTTGCTACTAACGGGTACATATGGTACAGCGCCACTGAGAATCTGCTCAAGGGTTTACATGGAATTGGAACAAGGCTCTCAAGTGCTGTGAGCATAAAATCAAGGTGAGTGAGACAAATATAGAAGCAACAAACCACCACTGGAAGGTCTTCCAGATTATAAGCAACCTACATCTTCCAATAAGTAGTAGTTTCTGGTTTTGATCATGTTTGCAACGGCTTGACCTGGACTGAAACTATATAACTGATAGTCTTATAAATGTTACTGGCAACTACAACTCCAAATTAAGGTTAATGATGTATTGTCCTCGTGTTTTAGGAAAGAGCTTCCAGAGTTTTGAAACGAAAAAGCTTTTGTCAATTTCTGCATGTCCTTCCTGTGTCTCTGTACATATATAGTTTATAGGTATATTGATATATAGCTTATAGCTATATTGCACTGATTGTTTTTATTCTTTCCTTCACCATTTTTTCCTTAAAAATTAATGCTCATGAGCCTCTTGAATCAACATTTAAAATTAGTTTTAATTGTCTGTGATCAGTTCCCTGCTACCAGTAGCTTGCTGTAATAATTCTGTTTGCAACTGAAACCAAGCTATTAGGACCCTTTCATTGCAGGCTAAATGTTTATTACCATTTTAAAGTGGAGAACTAGGTTGTATATCTATCATCTCCTTTGACCTTTGATCCTTTAAAGACCTATGTGTTTACAACCCACTTCATCTTCACCAGAGCAATGATGCCTCCTATGATACAGCAGGTCACACTTCACATACTAAGCAAGCAAGAAGATGTAGTTTTTCCATTCACAGGACCACTGTTTCTCAGTGAATCTGGGAAGAGCAGCATAACACTACCCATCGTGTTTGGGGTTTTCTAACAGCACTCTGAGCTTGATTTCACAATTAGCTCAAACTGTATAAAATAATTGGATAAAAATTCCATGTCTGCCTTCAGGGGATTTAGTTATGGTACGTTTTAGCAAATTGGCAAAAAGTACCTGAACATGTCAGAGGCTTATTTTTGCTTTTAGGTTAAACCCAAACTTCAATTCAAATTTAGGCTTGAGTATGATTCTTAAGCAGGAATACAACTTAGGGCAACATCAGTTATCCTACTTTTTCTGCAAGCAGAGAGGGGCAAATTACCATCACTCACATTTGTGTAGCCCCAAAATGAGTAAAATGTTTAGTGTGCTTTGTCAGGAAGATTTTCTGAACAACAGAAGAGAAAAGATGCAAAAGGAAAAGCCTTTTTTCCTCCCCTTTCTTAGTATTGATTTTAGCATAAAAGAGTATCCTAAAGCCATTAAACAGAAAGAAACAGCGGTAGTAATAATAAATATTAGACTGTCCAGTGGGAATTAATTTGATGCAACCTGTTGCATTCATTGGGCAAAAACCAGGTACTAGGCTTTTCCTTCAGTTTTTCCTTAGTACAGGTGGTCAGAATTAAATCCAGCAGCTTTGGCTTTGGTCAATAGCCATGATCCTCCCAAGCCCAGTGTAAAAGCCAGCTGGTCAGCTTCCTGATGATCCTTTCATTGGTGGGATTCTCAGGTGGCACAGAGTCGCCAAAGCTACTGATCAGTGCAGAGAGCATGTTTGGGAGAGGTGCAGGCTGTGATCAGGTCTGGGCCACACTGGTCTCTAGTTGCTCCAGCAAACCTTTTGCCATGAGTGTTCCAGTTTGCATGACCAGCAGGCCCAGCACTGTTGATCCCTTAGTCCAAAGGAGCATGAAGATCACTTTTAGTCATTTCCCCTAAGGCCCTTGTTTCTGTGCTAACAGCTTTCATCATGTGTGATGACTTGAACAATAGCCTTCCATACGGCCATAATTCATACAGTGAAAGTAACAACTCCATCAGTAAGGCATGAAAACCTGATCAGACCAAGCAGTTTGGCTGCAGCTTGTTCCTGTATGTTAAATGTCCTGTTGGAGATCACACAGTGATGTGAAAGTCAAATGAGGAACAATGGGATTGGCAAACTCAATTCTTTTTGTCCTTGAAGCCATTGAGCATAGCCTTATTGACTGTCATGTTGGGGTTAGGGATCAAAGAAGAAAGTATAAAGTAAATGCAATGAAGCCACTGTTACGTAAGTCCTTTTTACCTAAAAACAAACAACCCCCCCCCGCCTTTATTCAAAGTGGGTTTGCTCAGCAAAGTATATAGCATGCTGTTTCCATGAAGAAGGCTCACCAAGCTGAAAAGCCCAACTGCCAGCACCAATTCTGCATCTACCAGTCCCTACAGTGAAACAGGGCTCTTGAGTAACTGAGACACACAACTTCAAGTAGTAGAAAAAGTGTAGCAACGAGTACCGCAGTGGATTTGAGTGCCACTGTTTTCTTTCTCGTTTGACCTTTAAGCAGCATTTCCATTAGTTAGGTGCAATCTCACCTTATCGTAAATGTTGGTTCAGCTTTGCTTTGAGTAATTGTGATTGATAGAAATTACTGGTATTGTCCAGATTCTATTTCAGCAGGTTTCCTAAAATCAGTTTAATACGGTTTCCATTAAATACCTATCTAGATCACAAAATTGCTACCATATTTAATGCTTTTGTGAACTGTCTTGACGATGTCACAAAACAGAAAATTGGCATTGAAACTAGACAACATTTACCCAGCTTTCTTTGGCTTCTAAAAAAGGACTGAAAAAACCTGTGTACAATAGAATGCAGCTACCACAGATTTTAAGCTTCCAGGGTAAAAAATCTCTGTTTTGCAGAAATGTTTTCACTCCTCATTGGGTAAAAGACAAATTGATCACGAATAAAGGTTTTGTGCAATAATGGAGCCATCTAACACTATTCCCACTTCCTTGATGGATAAGCTGGTCCAGTATTACTGCTTTAACTTTTGCCTAGGATCATCACTCAGGCTCTACTAATTTAACACCCATTACAGCAAAGTACCCTTCCTCTTCCTCCAATCAAAGATAGATACAGCATAACTACAACTGTGTGCGATCCAAAGTGGTGAGTTAACAAGTGAAAGCATAATGCTGTCAGTCTTGGTTTTGTGACTGTAAACTTGTCAGCCACAGTTCTAGCAGCAACTTTGTTTTGCGTTTTTCCGATAGATTTATGCCATAATTTTCAGAGAATTTTCAGGGAATGAGGAGGCCAGGTCACCGTGGCTTTCATGAGCTTAATCAGCCTCCCTGTGTCCATTCCTGGGATAGCTGAAGTCGGATGATTTACATGTGTGACCAAGCCTGCAGCGTGTCTACTGATTGTCAGGTTCAAGTACATTTTTGGTTAAAATGGAAAAATGTGTGATATGGAGGAAATGGTTACGTTTTCTTCTCTCTGCCTAGATGTGCTTGTCATGCTTTATCCTGTGTACCTAGTTGCAACCATGCATGAGGTTTGCATTTTCTAGTTATAACAAAGGTATGTTGGAACTTTTAACTAGACACACAGAAAGGCGTTCTTTGTTACAGTTCACTGAACTAGCCCATCTCATTTGTGAATCATTAATGATACTGACTGCTGGGTAAATTTACTTTGGTTGTAAATCTATAAATGGCATGGGAAGATGTGGTAGAACGATTTTTCATACTTAGCTTCTAAATAAGAACATTATAGTTTCAAGGAAGGTAGAGGAAAAATATAAATTAACATTTTGGAAGGAAGCACAGCAATCTTATAAAGCTAACATTTTTCGTTCTGTAATATTAATTTTACCATTCTGTTTCCTGTAGCTATATAGTGCAGTGAGTGAGTATACATAGTCATGCAGAAGTTGCCCACTTTTAAGACTGTCCATTATGGGAGAAGCTTTTTAAAGCTGCTTCTTGAGGAGGCTTATTTACAGTGGTTTACAGACAGGGTTTAAAAAGCAGGTAATTCAAAATGCCTTTCATGTTATTTGGGGTGATAAAGTGATCCAAAGTAGGAAACAGCAAGTCTGAACACGAAGCAGCATCTTCCTGAGGATCATGGCCTAGAAAAATGGACAAATGTGTTTTCATACAGACATAACTTCAAATACAAGGTATCTTGTAATTAGGTGCAGTAAATATGAATAGATTAATATTCAGAATGGAAGAATGCGGTTTATTTTTTTCCCCTCTTATTGAAGGAGACAGCTGTATAGCAAACAAAGCTTTTTTGAACTATTTTCCACTAGGGCAGAGGTGGTATAAATTCAGGAATACACTGTGGCTTTGGCTCAGGTGCATGGCAGAACTCCTATTACTACATACAAGCAATGCAGTAATAACCACCCCACCCCGAATTTCCACCTTGTGAGAAATTCTGATGTTTCAAAATGGGGTTTTGTTCTGAAATAGGAAAAAACAAACACCAACACTTTATAGAATAAGAACTTCAGGCAACATTCATTCAGAAATTATGTTCTCTGGAGTAATATAGCTGTCACCTAATTTCTTTACTACACTTCACTATTTTGCTATAGGAGGGTTTGCAGGACATAATGAAAAACGGATCTAGCCCAGGCACCCAGAGGAAAGCACTTGGCTTTGAGGTACTTTAAGTCATGTTACTCCCCATTGCATATGGAACTTGTATACTTCTCATTTTAAGGGCTCTGCCTACATCAAAAAGAAAAATTGAATTCCGAAACACTTGAATTCAGCAGCTCTCAGTTCTTCCTGGTAGCTTGCAGGGTTCACTAACAATATTTGCTAAACCACGGGGCAAGTTTCCTACATTAAATTAAGATGCAGTGTAAATAAGAATGCACTGGGCAAAGTTCATTTTTGGTAAAGCTCACATGTATATCAGTCAGTAAATCTGGGCTTACTAGTTTTTGTTCTGCTCATGGTTGACTCAGAGCCAACTTTGCTAATAATTTCATAGCAAAATCAGGTTGGACCGTTATTTTCAAAGGTGTCTTTGCAAACATGTAATAGGATTTCCCCCACCACCACCCTTAATTAATGTATCAGTCTGTATTTTGTCCTAAGATTTCTAGTCTAACTTAGGGGTGTGGTAAATGGTAACCTCTTATTTTCTAAGCACACTAGTTTCTTAGGATGTGTTTTGGACAACATGGACATTAGCGTGCATCAACTTCTGTCTCTGTCCTTTGTTAGCATTTTGCCTAATGCACAGTAAAAACAGAACCTTTTCCTTACATTAAATGCTCTGAAATAACATCTTAACTGCTTGAGTACGTTAGAAACAATAACCAGACAGGAAAGCAAAATCCCTTTATGTGTTGTATTGTAGAACCACATCAACAAAGAAACCAATAAAAATTATCACAGCACAAAAATGTAATTAAATGTTCTTCTTTTATTTGTGTCTCCACCCAGGGTGTAAACACACACTGAGGCATTCATTTATCTCTACAAATCTCTAGCCTCACTATAACAATAATTAAATCCAGACTTAAAACTCTGACCCAAGTGTTTTTTAGAAGAAATCTCTGAGATTTTTTTTTTTTCTACTTCTGTTTCTAATTATACTAATCCATACAAAAACTAGCAGTTCTATGGCGAAGGACAATGGCTGGACCAGTCTTCTTTAAAGACACCTCACAATAAGATGTTCTACTGGTCATGTCATTGAGTTATAATTTTCCAGTTTTATTTTGTACCATGCACATACACCTTTCAATTTTACCTTTTACATAAAAAAGAATTTTATGAGACAGGACAAAAATAACTTATGATTATATGAATAATAACTGTAACAAATCACAAAATTATATATACTAGTAGTGAAAAAAGTGTAACTAATGCTTTCGAAAATTTATTTTTCATGGTATGCAACAGATATGTTTTTAAAGCAAATATCAGCCAGATATACAGTATGGCAAATGGAGTTCATATGTGTATATGTAAGCATGTATAAATACGTAGAATACTCTGTAAGGTTTAGGAAAGACATACTCCCACTTTCTCTCCTCACCAAAGTGCTTTGTGTAAAAAATATTACACAACACGCGGCTTTCTGTACAGAATAAAGGGACTTTCTGCTTAAATAAAACCCCACTCAGCTAATTTTAAATTGTGGTCTTTTTCTCTACCTTCATGTGTTCCTAGGTTATATTAAAAAAAAAACCCCAAATAACAAACCACAACAAAATTTCACACAAATAACAAAAAAGTGCTGTTTAAAAAATCTGCTATAAAATTACACAGGGAAAACAGGGAATAAACAGTTAAAATGTAATTTTTATACTCATTCACACATCTTCAAAGAAAGTTGAAAACAAAATGCAATGTGACAGATGGCCTTAGCACTGCAATACTTCAGCATCCGATATTAGCAAACGATAATGCTTATAAGTATGTATGTATATATACACGTGTATATACATATACATAGAAAGGGAGTTCCAAATACACACATGCACTCACATACACTCACACATGTACACATGTGCTTTGAAACTATATTTTAAACTCCAGTGTAGACCCATTTTTAATGCAGATATAAATAGACCATTTGAGTCTGAAAACAAGAGAATTGTATAAAAGAATGATTGTAAATAATTTCATTAGAATATTGTTTAATGTCCATAGTGTAAAATAACTTCGTCTCTTAGATATGAATCCCTTTAGAAAGTTAACAATCCAGCAAGTAGAATAACAACACAAAAATCACTGAGGCACAAGCATTTGCATATAAGTCAGTAACTGGCATTACACTACATATTTTCACAAGCACCATTTTTCATTGTAATGTGATAACCATGATTCCCTATTTAAATATCCAAAATACATAAGATAAAATGGTTCTTTTTTATACAGTTTTCCTCAGTGATATAAGCTGATCCCCCAAAGTCAGTCTGATGCCAAAGAAAATAACGAAATAAGCATGAAGAATCCTCTTTGTCTTCGACACAGAAGTAAACAAAGGCGTACCTTTTTACAGACTGGTAGCCCACTCTCATGTGCTTGATTTGACTGTACTCTAGCTCCTTCTTTTTAAGATTAAGGCTCATAGAAAGTTGTAAATATATATATTATATTTTATATATATCTATATGAAAGAATGAATGAGTGACTTGCAGAAGTTTCCTTTTTTAAATGCAACTGATGAACCCCCAAATTACGCATAACCTTTTTGAATTCTGTCATCCCACTTTCCCTTTGGTCAGGATCTTTCATGATGTATAAGGTGCCTCTCTACTGGACAGCTTGAACATTCAGATACTAGAAAAATATATTTCAAAAGATTTAAAAGTCAAGGTGGTACAGATCTGAAGTCAGCAGCAATATTTCAGTTTTGTTCACAGCAACTGACAAATTCTGGACAACCAATTGGTTAAAAGAACCTTGAAGGATTTATATACAAAAGTAAGTATGTACATATACGTGCATATGTACACACTGGGCCTGATCCTGCTCTGACTGATTTCGGTGGAACAAAACATAGTCCTACATATTTTAAACTGAAGAGTTCAACATACCTAATTACTCCTGGTAAATCAAGCTATGCATGTCCAGTGACCCCAGAATGGGCTTTAAGACAGCACAATTAAAGCTTTATTGAAAAGCAATACTCGCTGTCAATGCACTGGGCCACATCATACATTAATGCAACAGGACTGTCTTTTTGCCTGCATCTGTATAGCTGTGTAGGGAAGCCTGATGTCATTCATCCCATTCCAATGCAAACCACATATAGTAACAACTAGATCTGCTATTGCAAGCTGAAGCAGAGGGACACATTCACTTGCGATGGGAGAATCAGAATAAAAAGGGGAAGAATTTAGTACAGAATTATCTGTATTTAAGCCACATTACTTTTTACTTTACATCATTTATGTGCATGGTTTATCCATGTATTCTTCATATTTATTGGATGAAAATCTCTCCATCAAATAAGTAAGCACATTGCCTGTATGTAAGTATATACTTCATGAATATAAACGTCAAAAGATTGCCAGTATTTATAAACATCTGGACATAAATTCATCTATGCAACATAATGGCAAATTAAATTATGAATTTGACCCAAACTGCACTCAAAAACTCTCAAAAGCATCTCAGGATAAGAAAATGTTGGTATAAACATTTTGTTTAATTCATCTTTCTAGAGGAGTGATTTCAGAAGCATAGTTGTGGTCTAGCCTGTAAGAATGAACTTTGGATTTTTGTCCTTCTTATTAAATCAGATCATGAGAATATTAAGATGCACACTACACACTAAGAAGTCTGCAAAATGGATGAACAGGGATTAATAACCTAAAACCTCAGTCCTACATAATGTAAGAGTTGCTCCCAAGGTATATAGGATCACAGTAATGACACATCTCCACTGCAAAATACTGTTTTTAACTCATACCCTTGTAGCTTTCATGAAGGGCAACTTCATTTGCTTGCATCCAGGACTAAATCCGAGGCCCAGAGCCTGACATTAGTAGAAAAATCAAAACCACCAAAACAGTTCAGTTTTATATCTCAAAATAACCAGAAGGAACATAACAAATTTAAGAGTAGCTCTTCTTCCTGAAAATGTGTTATGGAAATATAAAATGTTAGGGCAACAAAAAATTAATTGAATCAGTACGGATCGCTTTTAAAGAAATCTGTGGAATTTAAGGAAGAATCTTTTCTACAGGCTATTTTAAACCTTCCTACAGAGTACTATAGCATGTACAGCAATAAAGCTCTACAATATAATTAAAAATCAACAGAAAGTTAAAATATACTTATTCTTACCTAGCAGCTGTGCTAAATATAGACAAAGTCCATGTACCTTCTCATGTAGTGCATTTAACCCTTCTTATTCATTGCATAAAGCACTGGGTCAGAAGGAATATTGGAAAAATAGCAATGGCCATATTGTATGGCTTAAGATACAGAGAGACAGGAAAGACGCCTAAACCAAGGCCTGTAAGAAATACAGTACCAATGATCTCTGGCTCCAAAAAGAAGCCACACCAATGCCTCCAGTGGGTAGTGCCAGGGTGTATGTCAAATTTCTCTCCCTTTTTGATGCTGGTGTGTGTTTAACTTTGGAAGCAACACATGCGAACAGGTTGTGCAAAAAGCTGTGTGCCTTTGAAATGTTTGTAGTATGCTGTGGTTTTTCTTCTTTTCCTTTTTTTTTAAAAAAAAAGGAATTTTATAAAGCTGTGCTCTTCAATAAGTCCACCCATTCAGCTTGAAAGGATTACAGCCAACATACAGTTTTCTTATTCAGTCTGTGAATTCCCTTTGAGAAATTAAAACGAAGAAAGAACAAAAAAAGTAGAGTTGCTGTGCCACAGATGAAAAGAAAAGAAACAATTGCTAAAGTTTTGGCAAAGCTTGCTTTCTCCAAACATTCTCCTTCTCAGTTGACTGCTTGATGAATGCTTGGTGATTGCTTTTTTCCTCTCCGTTATGTATGTATATCAACCCATATCCCCATACATACGTGGCAGTTTCACGGAGAGAAAAATTTTGTAGAGAAGTATCAGAAGGGCATGATGAAATGGAATTGAGTTCTTGTAACTAGATTTATATTACTTTAGCTTTCAGTGTAGACAGAAGAAAGCTGGCTAGAACAACGATCCACTGCATTTACTTGTAGGAACCTGCTATCCTCTGGCATGCTGTGAGCTGAATCACCAAAGATACCTGTGGACCCTACTGGAAAGTCATAAACTGGAAAAAAATACAAAAACAATTAATTAACTAGGATAACTATATAATGAAGAATGTCCTAATACTTATGCAGAGAACTGGAAATGGCTCTAAACCAAAGAGACAAACAAAACAAACAAGACAGCATACTTACAAAATTAGTAATAACATAACTTACTGCTTACCAAGGGAGCAATTTCAGTTCTGTCAGAATCAAGTCTGAAGAACAGCAGATTTCATCACAACTAGCACTTGCCCATTTAATGGGTGCTAAAATTGTGATAATTTTGAAAATAAACTTCATGATTTCTTATCGAATTTCATCATACCCAACATATGATAAGAGGCAATAAAATATCGTAGAACTCATTTGCTGTAGAGCAGACCCTGGGACAGAAATGACTAACCTCTACAAGCAATAGCAGTAAGCACAAGAGGAGCTGTTTGCAGAACAACTCCCATCTTTTGGATTACATTTTTACATACTGTGAGATGGCTCTTCGAAATTACAGGTGCATTGGCTTTTTAATGCACTACAGAAGGACCAAGACGTAAAAGAGATTTCAAAGCACAATAACTGTTAAGTGAAATCATCCTATGTGGAAGGACAATAAAAGACTTGGGCATCAATTGTGCTTAGGACCGAAGATTAGGCCCACTGTCTTGTGCTGATCCTCTGCACAGATGCATCTTTCACCCTTCCAGAGCAGCCTGCAAGCTCCTTATGTACTTTTCAGCTAGGCAGCGACTAAGTCACGTGTGCACAGAAAAGTCTGCATCCAGGCAGTTCTTGTCACGGAAATGTAAATAAATGAAATTAGACTGAGAAAAATCAAACATGCATAAAGCAAAGTCAGTGGTTTGAATCATCTCAGGTCCCTGCTACAATACTTAGAGCAGAGAGGAGCCGCTGCGCAAGTATCACACAGGGCTCAACGGACTGTATTTCAAAGCAAATACATGAGCTAGTGACTGACTCCCAGAGGTTAGAACCTTGAGAAGCCCTCTGCAGTGTGCAGTCTGCACGCAGGCCAGATGTTAGTGTGACCCATGGTGACTGCATCCCAATGCCAGACACTCCACAGAGGTCTGAAAACCATCTTCTCTTTGTCAAGAGTCAAGTCTGTCATGACAGGTCCCAGTCACATCCACAGCTCGAGCAGATCTGTCAAAGCCCTCAAACTGTACACAACCTTCCACAAAGTCCCCAGCCGTCATTTACCTGTAATACCAGAATGAGCTGAAAAAGTTCGATGGAAAATGCCAAGCCCTGCCTGGCCTGCTGATGTGGGAACTAAGCAGTCTTCAAAAGGAGGAACCATATTGCAAGAAACACTGTGTTGTACATTCTTCTGAGTGTCAGCATAATGTGGAGGGCAGAAAGTCTGAAGCTGCCCATAAAAACCTACAACAAGGAGAAGGAAGTGGTCAGTAAAACACCTGGACAGAGATACAAGGGATAGCATGTGGAACCATGTCTGTGAGAACGATAAAAACCTAGACTGCAGCAGCACCAGGACTTCAATTACTTTCCACCAATAAAGCAGTTTTGATATGAAGCTCCCTAAGACTTCCTCCAGTTGCTCCTAATTCCGAACACAACCCACTTCATGGACATCCTGATTCCAGCATGGCTTGAGAGAGGCACTGACTGCCTAGAAACTGAAATTTCCAGGAAATATCTCCCTTTACTCTTCAGTCCTGCTGTCTGAACTGTTGGTCTCTAGATTTCACACTGGGCTGCTGCCTGAAAAAATCTAAGAAAACAATTCAGAATAAAGGAAGATTCCCCAAGTAAGACCTGAATAAAATCTGAGGGTCTGTCACTGATGCTAAGACAGATGACTGATAGTGGGGACATACATATGAGACTCAGAAGGGCTGCCAGCTGATGATCCATGGGGCCTGCTGTTCCTAAGCACAGCGTGAGAGTCTAACCCACTCATCAGTAGCAATGAGTCCACACGGAACAGTACTGAGACTGTCGTATCACATAAGATAAAAGATCCCCACCAGGGTTTTTGTTCTTTAAGTTGTTTTTTGTTCCTTAAGCGTTATTTGAGAGAGGCATATAAGCACTGAGTAAATTCACATTGAAGTCCACGCTAAAATATATATTTATATAATCAAAACCACACTTCTTGGTAAAATAGGGATGTGTACACAATCTACGAAATACAGACAGATGTTCTGTGGTAGGTTGGCCTGAAGATTTTTCTCATGGAAGCAAGGTCTTTTCTCCTCCTTAAAAAATTGCTGCTAAGTCTAAGTTTTGGAGATTCTGCTCAGAGTCTGAAAGATGGCTTTTATACGTAAAAGACTGTGGTATGCATTTATTTCTGTTTTCTGTAACATGTTCTTAGGAGTATACGTCAGAAACGAAACCATTATAAATTCTGTATTACAATATATACATATTTTTCTTTTAAGAAAAACTGTGAATCAAGCTCCTCTCTGCCAGTGCTGTGGCTCCTTGTTCTCACTGCTCTCTTTCCATAAATAAAGGAAAAAGGAAAAAGACAGTGCATTACCTCCAAGGTGTTACGTAGAAATAGTAGGCCTCGACTGTCCAAAAATAGGCCCAGTCTCTGAAGATTTTATTAGCAAACAGTTTATTGCCTAAGGGCTGGTGTGTTATTCTCTTGATGAAGAGATGTTGTGGTAAGTCATACCAAAAAGCCACTGTCAGAAAAATAACCCCCTACCTCTGAAAGCATCTTGAGGAATTTCCTGTGTCTCAAGTTTATTCCAGAGACACTACTGTCAATAGAAAAAGCTCACATACAGGGCTGTCTCCTCGAGCCAGTCTAGTTAATCAACATCCATATGTTGGTTCCAGCTGAAATTCCTTTATACTGTGGAAAGACCAACCAAAAGAAACAACAACAAAACCTTCCCTAAACCCTTAAAACATCAACATCAGAAAAAAAGGAAAAAAGGGGAAAAGAGGGACTGAAAAACATCTTTTAATGCATCTTCTGTATATAAACTCTGTGCTGCAGATACTGCTTTACAATTCAAGAATGACTTCCCTCTCCTTAGGCATCTGTTTATTGTCTTTTGGATATTATAAAAAAGGAGGAAACCTTGTTACTTTCGGTGATAGTAAATGTTCACAGATTTGACTTCAAAGAGCATTTAGTACTAGGAGAGAATAAGGAATCCTAATCTAGGTAGTTGCAGGGACAGCCAGCTCAAGTTCATCCTTCCACGTGTGCAGGAATTAGCCTCAGTACATCCATGCTGTGTAGTCAGGAAAGCATATTTATACTAGACATTCACCTTTCATGCCTGGGATCTACTAATGTCCATAAGCAGTAACAAACCATGAGTAGTATGCAAATCAGTTGACAGGATTAAAAACTCAACTCCCTCCCTAAAAGTAATGGGATGTTTGGGTGAGCAGCATATGACAAAAGGCCTTTGGGTACCATTTAACAGTTCAGAAAGAATCAAGGAGATATCCCAGAGGACAGGAGATTATAAGCAGAGAAGACCCTTTTATGGGAAGCATGAAATGTGGAATCACAGCCTATTGATATTTGAGAGGGACATGTCTAAATACCTTGGGTATTATATGACACCTGAACATAACTATTGGCCTGTTCATTCATTACTAGTAATTAGAAATACCTTGCATGGGGCATCTAGTTTTGACATATGAATCAACAGTAGTTTAAAAATAAAAAATTTATATTGGTGCAGTTCCACACCCCAACCCAAACAAACCTTCCAACCTCAAATCCCTTTACAGGGATAGTCTACGCTTAGAAAAATGTTATGAACATAAGGCACTTGGGAAACTTGTTCTGGATTGTGGCTAGGAGCTAGATGCATTTCCATTAACTTTCCTATGGAAGTGTGCACATGGGACTGCTGTTTGCTAAAGCTGCATTCATTGTTTATGTTCAGATACTGCATTTCATAAATAATAGGGATGGAGACAGGAGAAGGACACAGTGGAAAACATGCTGTATCACTTTATGTGATATAACTGATTTTCTGCCAACCGGGAGAAAGGATGCATGATTTAGGAGTTTTATGACTCCAATTATTTTTCCTTTGAGACTGAGGAAACATACAAATGTTGGCATGCATAAGATGTGCTTGAACTGAAATAGAAATCTCAATATCTAGAAGTATTACAATAGGCCAGGACTATGGACAGGAAAAGACAGTCTGAACCTGCACCCAGAAACTCAGAAGACACCTTGACATAGGTCTAGGTAACAATGATGAGTGAAACATAGTCTTTGCATTTTATTTAGTAGCCTTGCAAGACACTTCTGTGTACACATAATGAGATAAATGCCTAATTTACACAGAAATAACAAGAGTTTAGATCAGGCTAATAGTTACACGAAAGAACATTGAAACAATTGTCAGTGTTGCGTCTGAAAACCTGCATGAAAAGAAGAGTATTTTGACTTGATACAAAACAAGTGGGGGGTGGGCAGGGTGGGAAGAAAGAAAAATAAAAAGTAGAACCACAGTTCCTTTTCCACAGCCGGCACAATTTGCAGACTCCCTGCTCACTCTGGAGAGGCTGAACACTCATAGATTTCATCGTCTTTTGCAGGGTCTGCAGGCACTTTGCAGACCTAGCTGTAAGATGACTGTTTCAATCTTTTTTTTCTTTTAAAGTTTAACTGCAGCAAAACTGAGTCAAACTGCAAAGCATGTTAGGAATTTACAACCCGTCAATCCTTAAATGTTCAGCCCTGACCGATTTAAAGATCAACTGTAGTAAAACAAAATGAAAGAAAAAACAATAGCCATCCAAAACTTGACTTAGAAGCTACATAGCTATTGACAGGTTTTGCCTCCTTTAAAAGCGTTTTTAAAATCTACTTCTCTCTCAACCAGCAACAGGACACACTGGGAAAGTTTACTGTTGGTCAGCCTAGTTACCAGAAACAACCTTCAATCTATAGTTGTCTGAGCCAGCTGGAAAGACCCTTCAAGACACATGCTGAAATGTCCTTTCACATTGCTCTGTGCTCATTCTCTATTTGCGCCTTTCTCACAGAATTCTGTTCCTGATGCAGAACAATCTGGCAGTAACTTTGACTATTGCTAGCTGAAGTCTGGCAAAAAATCTACTTACCTTGGGGTTGAGCTATTGTGAGTCACATCCTCTGTGTTTGCTCATCCCCTACTTAAGCAAAAGAATATTGTCTAGCAAAGACTTACAAGCTGTGACCCATTGGTACATTAACATACTGCAGAAAGAACCAGGGAAGTGCACAAAGCACTTTTGTTAACTGACAAACCCCCAAATAATTTTTTTAAGATGGAAATGAGTACAGAAAGATAATTCAACTTTCCTAGTTACATGCTTTTTTCATGATTCAATGTCATAAATATCCATCTGATAAAATGGAGAGCCATAAACAGGAAAGAGCAGAACAGAGCATACATCGTTCTCTTCCTCTCAGTTATTTAGCACTATTCTAAATGTCTTTGTCCACATCTGCAGCGAGTCAGGTCACAGTGTAGAGGTCTTCGAACTGGAGCCCAAACATGATACAGCAAAATCTCCTCACTCGTTATCAGGAGCTCTTCCCTTTATTCACATGGTGCCATGCCCAAGATAGTCTACACTACTGCTGAATGTAGGACAACATGAAACCATATGCAATTCAGGCCCTAGACCCTGACCATAGTTGGCCCCTTGTTTGGGATTATCTGTTAGAGAGCCACCTGTAGCATCAATTTTCTGTGTTTTCATGCAGCACTGGAAAAAGAAATAAGGCAAACAGGTTGGCTAATGAAGTCCCAGCAAATGAACATTTCTTCTCAGGACTGTGACTCTGGATTGTATCCATTGCTCTCTTAGTAAACTATTTAAACACACACACGCACAAGGTTATGTCAGTTGTGTTTCTTTGAATCAGAACACTATAGGCAATATCCATGATGTCAAGATACAGAAAAAACAGTTATTTTTCTGGCATGATAGCATTATTTCCTGAGGAAAGTAAAATATTTTTACATATGATAAAATAGCTGAATACTGCAAGAATCTCTCCTAAAAGCAAGAAGCTCTTGTTCGTTATCACACACAGAGCCTCATCCTAAGAGATGCTGAGCATCTGAAAATTCCAGGTACGCAGCCCATCTCAAATTCACAGCTGGAATCATGGTCCACATAACTTTGTGATAGAGTCCTGATCCCACTGAACTGATGCAGACAGAGATTTCATTACAGGTACATAATTAATGACTGCCACAGTTATCACTTCCATAAGCTAGGAAGTTTCTGATGGACATTTATTTCCTCTTCAGTCAGGTGTCTGCCTGACACCACAGAGAGAGAGTATTTTCTCAAGAAAATCATTATAACTGCCATTAAGAAATATACGTCATGGGTGAGTAGTCTTTACTGCTACGTTATGTAAAAATTCCAGCTGTCTTTGGCCTGAACTACTTAAAAATAGTGTTCCTTGGCAGTATGTTTCTACAGTCTCCACTAGGTGAATTACACGAAAATCAAGTAATCATTTGGTACCATCTGAGTATGAAGAACAAAAGGAAAAGAAAGAGTAAGACAGAGATATGTCACATATTGTACTGCCAGATGGACTTGCAAATGTGAAAAACTAGAAATGTTTATATTTATCTAAATCTGATTACTTGCAATTAAAAGGTAACTGTTACTAGTAGAGCTACCTGTATAGATACATTAATATAGCTAACTCATATCATTTAACAATTTTTTTAAAAAATGGCAATTTAATTTTTTTTTTCTGAATATTTTGCATGGCTTTTGTATTTCTTCCATTACTCAGCCAACATTGGTCATCAGCTTAACTCACAAACACATATGACATGAGTTACAGCCATAATTTTAAAGGACAGTCAGATTTCTAGTGGAAAAATGTTCACAGTATCAGAAGCATCCAAAATCAAGTCAGCTATGTCCATGCCCAAAGGAGCTTTACCTCACTCTATACTATAAGCACAAGAAGCTTGCTCACTGTGAAGGAGGAGTTCCTGTTGCTGTCCTTTTCTTTCCTACCCCGTGCATCTCTTCTGACTTATCTCAGAGCAATACCTTATTCTTGCAGCTGCCTGTGTGCTGCAGATGCCTGTGTCTTTAGGTACCTCTGCTGAGATCCCTGCAGTTGTTCTTGGCTGAAAAGACTCACTAGTACAATACAGGTCCTGGGCCAATCATTGCAGATTTTCAGGACCTGTACTGTCTTCTATTCTGTCTACAAACACATAGGACAACAGCATACAATGGTGTCAAGCTAGGAAATTGTCGCTCCAGCCTCCAGTCCAGAATAGTTTCAGATTTTCTGTCTATGGTAATCCAATAAAAGATACTACAGTCTAATGAAAGGAAAATAAGAGCTTCACTTCTGCAGCTCAGTGAGTTGTCTAACGTCATCACTTCCAAACATCGCATGCAGCAAAGGAAATTGTGAATTTAACAAGAGGAAGGAAAGGGAATATTTAGTCTATTATGTAATATTAACCAAGGCAATAAAAAGCCCTCTGTGACATTACTGTGTATCTGATGCTGAAAAGCAGTCAGAACAAATAATGAAATCTGAACTGTAGACAATGTTCTTCCAAGAAAAAGCAGTGTCGCAATGCAAGTAGCTATTAGATATAAGAGGCTTGTCCGTATTGGATCTCTTACATCATTCCTTTCTAAAGGATAGTACTTTGAGATCTCCATGAGCTTTTAAGATGCTCAGGCTTTCAGTAGGGAAGTCTGTTTAGAACTTGTTTTCTTCAAAAAGCTTTCAGGCAATGAAACTCCTTCTTTCTCAGTACAGCCAATTTAAATGGAGTTGACAAGTTTAAGACAACACAATGAGACAAAAATGTCATCACTGTTTGGTAGTGGACTGAGCTGAAGTGGCTACAGCTACGGCACTTTAAATCATGAAAAGGCAGGTTATGAACTACAGGAGACAGAAACTAACAGAGCTTCTCACAGAACCTTCTTATATACCAAACAGTCCAGGTTGGTGAGATAACTCCATGGTGGTTTTCTACATTATAATGATGTGGCCAAACAATCTTTGTATTGCTGCTGGGAAAACATGACCATGAATGCTTAAAACATTTGCTTTTGAGAAGGAGAGTTTAGGCAAGCCCTTCAGGCACACAGGACAAACAAAGCTTGCAGTGTAGCACATAGGAGTGAGACAGCTGTGCTTAAGCTGGAGGGACTACATTCTGAAAAAATACCTCATATAGTGACAATACATTACTTAATCTTTGAAACAACATGTGGCTATTGTATTGAAATATGTTGTATCTTTCAATACTAAAAAAATAAAAATTAGAGTTCAGCCCGCATTGTCTTCCTACCAGTTTTAAGTGCAGAGATCCTTATTATTGCAACTTTGAGTTGCTATCTATGCGTATATAATTTCTGCCAGCAATGTCTATTTTCAACATAGGTTTTCCTAGGACAGGGAGACAAACACAGTAATGCTAACATGGGACTAAGTAAGGTATGGATTTAAGCTCCCAAGCCCTTGAGGTCCATTTTTTGATCCACTCAGAAGACGGTATTAATCTCTATCTTAAATTTGGATGTGGAATGGGGCTTCAATCCATATGTGATATCTGCCCAGAAGAGGGTGTCTACTGGGCCTTCTTCTTATAATGTTTTTAATGATCCATATCTTTTGTCATTTTAAATCCCCTTTGGACTGTAGGAGAGGGAGATGGGAACACAGTAGCATTGCTCTGGCCTGTCCTAAAGAGAAGATGCTCAAGCAGATATGGAGCTAGCCAGACCAGCCAGTCCAATTCCTGTGTGGAGCAGCAACTAATTTGAGATGATCTGTGAGCCTCTGAGAGGCAGAATTCTTTGGAAACTGTTCAACTTTGGAGCAACTGGTAATGATCCCAGCTTCTACAATTACTGAAGCTCCCATGACCATTACTGGAAGAGGGTGGTAAAGCCATCCATGCACTCAAAGACAATTTTTGTTCCAGGCAGGAAGACAGACCTGACTGTTTGGACACCTTTCTGGAAGATGAGTTCTTGCCAAGTATTCAGCAAAAAGGGAGTTGAGTAAAATGTATTGCACTGTGGAAAGAGGAAGGCTAATCTGATCTCTTCATGCCCCATACACTAGGAATTTATTGGACCTGCTCTGGCATGTCTTCGCATGTCTCATACAACATTGAACAGTATATTAATAAATTTCATCCTGTACTACATTGGACCTAGATTATTAGTGAAACTTTAATCAGAGAATAGAAAAAGCCAAAAAAAACTGTTTATACCAATTGGTAAATTTCATGTTCTTCTAGTACTAATCAGTGCTGTACAGGAATTACCAGTGCCTGAAAGAAAAGCACCTGGCTCAGATCCTGCTTATGTGTGGTCTAGTGCAATAAGAAGAACAAAACAGGACTGGCACCTTCCTTTCTCCCCGTCACACTCTGGGAGATGTCTCACTGTCCTGTCTCATCCCTTTGCCTAGAAAGACTGCTTCTATCAGTGGAAGAAAATAAAAGAAGCCTTGGTTTTCTCAAGATGTTTCGTATGAGACCTACTGTGATAACTCTAAGGAAACCTGATCAAAAAGCAGAATCCCAAGGCCTGTAGAAGTCCACTGTGCTATGTACCTTGTGTATGTAAATATGGCAAACCATACATTTAAACTGTTGAGAGGAAACAGCATTACTGCTGTCAACACATTTCTGAGATGTTAAAGTAACTACCATTCAGACTCCATACCAGCTAGAAAAAAAAATCCCAAACAACCCAACATTGTTTTCAGCTGCTGTTAATTTTGTTCTTGGCTACAGAAGTTCATACTCGATTGAACAAAGAGGGAGAAAGAAGCCTTGTAGAAGCTGTTTACACAGCACAAATGGGAACACAGCTGTAAGAGACATATATGCTAATAAAAGAAGAGGTCTCCATCTCTCCACAAGTGCAAGGGAGAAAAATATTTCACCTCTTGAAAACCTGGTAAGACTTTATATGTAAAGTCAGGAGGGACAAGAAGGATAACGTTAGAAAATCACAAGCAGAGGCCACCACAGAATTATTTGCAGTTCTATTTCAACAACAGCTCTGAAAATCAGTCTGAAGAGAAACCCGTAACTCCATAGTAAGATGAACAGCAATTAGCTAAGCTACGAAATTTAAGGAATTCTGAAGGGAGGGTCCTGAAGGCTACTTCCCAGAGTCTTCCAAAAGGAACGGTGCCTTAAAAATACCAGCGCCAGCCTTGAAGCACTTAATTTGAAGCCAAGCAGTAGTGACAAACAACTAATATTATTCCTTCTTACCTTGGATGTGGAGGCTATTTGGTTGAAAAGAAGGGTTTGCTGCTGGCTGGTATGTCTTTAGAGGCATTCCTGCAGGCTGCTGAAGGTGGGGAGGTTGTGGAGTCTGTCTCTGCATCATGTGATGTGGAACTGCAATTCTCTGGGGGCTGATGTGGTGAGGAGAAGGAGCCGGAGCAACAAACCTAGGAGTTTAGAAACACAAAACTGTACAATCCACACGAGAAAAGAGCTAGAGATTGTGTCTACTTTACTTAGATCACTGTAATGTTTAGCAGTTTGCATAGATACAGACTTCCAAAAGAACAGTGTGCACCCCAGATAGACAGAAGATATATTTTCAAATGGTGACATATCATTAGATTTGACTGGGGAAGTAAACGGCTGAATTGCCGTTACTTATCATGGAAAACTCCTTTTAACTTCTGCAGGTGGGTTTAAGTCTTCATGGTAGGAGATACTTCACGGGGGACCCGATTTCTGAGGCATTGCCAGCTGTCTCATTGTAAGGCTCTTATCAGCTGTATCTGTCAATAAATAGCTGTCCTTCTTCACTGGAAGTGAGTGGTCAGTTCTGGTCATTGGACACTGAGGAGTTAGATATTAGGTCCAGGTCCAGGTCCAGGTTTCAAGCTCTAGAAATCTTTGTGTGTTACATAAAGCTATTTGAAAATAAACAATCTGATATCAATATAATGTATATGAAGGCAAATGCTTCCAGCTGGGCAGATTCTGACCACATCAAAATGTTGATCTGGACCCAAAGTATAAACTTACAAGCCTGGCAGAGGAGGAGAACCATTCAGACCGAACCTGGTGGTGCAGCTGCCACAGAGGTTCATCACTTCAGTGGTGTGTTTTGCACAGCACTGTCACTACTGGCACTACAAGGATACGCACTACTTTGAGGATTTTACACAAGGGCTTTACAGACTTCGTAAGTTTAACTTTTTTCTACATTTCCTTAAAATTGCATACCTCAAAGTATATTACAAGTAGATGCTACAGTCATTTTTGCAGATGGAAAGCTAAGGTTATAAGAGCTCTGGTCCGTGCCTCCGATGACCAAACTACCCACTAGACCTATGGGGTCTGATTAGTAAATGAAAGCTCAACCTGAGCTCAGGAATGGCTCAGGGCCACTTTCTCATCCGTGAGAGGAGCGCCAGGATGGCAAACCAAAAAGCCAGAATATTTCTGCAAAAGGGTGAGTGAAAACTGATGTGGTATTCCTGTCACAGATCAGCCTCTCCCTCCACTCATAAAAGGAAGCTGCAAGTCTGTGCCACGCATGAGCACCCACCTCCCTGGTGGGTGCGCTCAGTAGCTGCGGCTAGGAGGGATTAGTGCTTGCAGTTAACACAGTCTGCCAGGATCCTAAAGTGTGGATGTGGTCACTGTTCTCCTGAGACTGGACCTCAGTACACTAGAGGACGTTTTTTTAGCCTACCAATAATGTTTTTCCTGCAGAAGGAATCTGCAATCTCACCCTGCGTACAACAAAAAGTGCAACTGCGGTAGCAGCACTACAGAACACCTCTGAACAGCGTCATCATGCAGGTTATAACTACATTCAAATGCAAGACACCTGAGATCTTTTATGTTGCAGCTCAGAATCAGTATCTGCCACACATTATCTGTGTGATCTTGACTTAATTTGAAATCTATTCACTACATTTCTGGTACATCCATAATTTGTATTTGGAGTATAGCAAGCGTCAAGATGAACTTTGAATGATTTGCTGCCTATTCAGTTTTCTTTGAGAATCACATTTTAGGTATACTAGATAGGGTTTGGATGGTCTTTGTGCTGACGTGATATTAACTTCATAAACACATGTATTACTTCAAGCTATGCTATATAGATGGAGGAAATAAAGATGTCACTACTGAGTCACTGAGTCTTTAACGTGTCAAATATTTCATTGTTCCAGGTAACTGATGCAGTGCAGACTCAAAGACATACTAGGAAGAAAATAAATCATGCATTTTGCAATAATACCAGAGAATACTTTTTTTAAAAAAGAGAAATCAGTAGCAATATTGTGATAAAAATATCAGAGGTTTTTAAAAAGTGCTACAACTACCTGGTTATATGTTTCCTGAGTAAGGACTGGAGTTAGTTTTTTGTATGGCACTCTCACAGAAAGACTGTTACTTGCTGCAGCAATGTACAGACAATCTTTTATGAGAATCATAGAATCATGGAATGGTTTAGTTTGGAAGGAACCTTAAAGATCATCTAGTTCCAAGCCCCCTGCCATGGGCAGGGACACCTCCCACAATTACTACTATTATTTAAAAAATCATGGGATATCATCCTCTGTGTTTTCAAAATTCATTTGTGGAAATTAATCTCTGAAAAATTGTTTTAACCAGCAGCCAACATCAGGTGAAAAATCCTTTTCAAAACTCAAAGTGAAAAGCACAGTTTTACAGATTTCACATTTGATTTAACATCCAAAAAACCCTCCCAGTAATAATGCACTACTTTGTGTAGCCAGACAGGACTCCTTTTTAGTAGACTTTACTGGTCTTCAAAATGATTTATGAATCACTTCATGAATTCCTGGCTTACTCATATGGGTGACTATAGTTATCTACTTTTACTTCCCTTCTGCCTAACAAAAGAGAAACTTGGACTTGTCTTAGTCCAGATTTGTCCCCAAGCAAATCACAGTGTGTTACTGGGGGAACTGCAAATTTAATTCTGTTCCTGAAACAATCAGGACCAGCTTGTAACCACTCGGAAGCTGCCATCAAGAATTGTGGCCAAGCCCTAGAGCCGATGTAAGCAGGAACCAGCCAGATTTGCAGAAAGATGCCCTTCCCTATGCCTGCTGGATGCAAAATCAGAGCAGCAACATTTCTGGAGCTGTCGAGTAGCCTCTCCCTTTCCAATAGTAGCTAGGAAAAAGTGTCCTGCTGGGCAATGACTAGATTTGGTAGTAAGCAAGATAGATGACAAAGTTACCAAAGCTTACCAGTTTTGATAAGATTAGTTAAAATGGCACATATATAGGAGTTTTGTTAATGACCAGTACTGGTAACAGCTACATGGAAAGAAGATTTTACTCTGACATTTGTTGACTGGAGCTGGCCCAAATGTAAACTACATGCATAGTCTAAGCAATGTGTGGAAAATGAAGGGAAGAGGAAAGCTAATACTGTAATTAGCTAATACAGCTAATACTATATTCTTGTAGTATAAGTAGTGTATTTATAACTGTTCGTATAGTTTATTTTAGCATGGTTGGTCACCTGTAGATGAGTCTTTAGTGTGCTGAGAAAAAAACCTTTTATGTCTCTGTAGAAGGGATATATGCAAGGTGTTTCTTCACCTAGAATCTCAAATGCTTTGAGAGTCCTTGATTAAAGAACCAGCTCTGCTGAATTGTCTGGGCATCAAAGGGATGAAGCGTTTTTTTTTTTGTAGGTGGAGAAAATACTGAGAACTGAGTGGTAGAGAAACCCTTTTTTTGTTAAACTTCCCACCAAGCAGAACTGCCATTGCAATCCAAGACAGTGGAGACAGATATAACTGTGATATGAAGTTGTCATTGTTCAAGCCGGTTGGAAACAAAGAAGGCACGAAGACAATTACCATTCAAAGCTCTGCCTGACCTATGGCTTTTTGATGGTTTTCCCCTTTTTCCATGGGAATTTGAAAGACTCATGAAATCAGAATTATCTTGGCTGCTGTTCTTTCAGGCTGGCAGTCTTTCATTTGATTTTACGCTCCCAGTCTCAGGAAGCCTATGGAAGTACATGACTGGCCCAGCAATATTGCACATTGTGCTTATACAGGAATCTCTCAATGAGCTTCTCCCACCTTCATGGTTTGATGTCCCCGAGAGTTGTCACCTGTATCCACTTCACAGAGCTCTCTGTAGCTAACTGGCAAGCTCCCCTTCCTAAGGGAAGATGGGAGAGCAGGAAATTTGGTCCAAGACTAGCGACAGTGTGCTGATGACAAGAAAAAATCCAGGTCTCTCATTGATTTCAGTCCCATCTTAAAAGGAAACCCCTTTGACTCACTGCCTGCTTCACTTCCCCACCTTCTGAAAGAGAACAGCAACTCCAAGCTGCAACAAGAGGCTGAGTTTTTCTTGCCTTTTTTTTTCAGGAGATTAGCAAAAGGGCAACAGAAAGAACACAAGGCCACATATCAGATCTTTGTGCTCTTCTGTCCTCCTCCCTCAATGCTTGAAACCTCATGCTGCAGAAGCAAAGAGTGCAGGAAGGATGGGAGACTGGCATTTTGGGGACAGAACTGGGGAATGATTAATTGCAAGATAGACTTAGAAGTGAGAACCACTACAGCAAAGGAAAGCTGCAGTTATACATCTTCTTTGTGAGGAAATCTGGAAGAAGTGGCTAATCTAATTACTATATATGCACACACATGTACATGTACATACATATGGTGGGAAGAAGTAACAAGAGTTCAAATTTCAAAATGCAGACAAAAATTGTGTACAGTCACTAAAAAAATCTATAATTTGGCAGCAAATCACATTGATTTGGCATCTGAGATACAATTTCTGAACTATTGTTTTTGGCACTAATGGTACCATGAATTCCCCCTCATGCTTCTGGCTTTCCTCTCTCTCTCAAATTCTCCTTCCTGTGAGGCCATATTCATAGGATATCAGAAAGCACGTTTCAAATGTGGGTATAAAGATTACCTTGAATCACCAGAAAAAAAGTGTAAGGGCAAACTTACATTAGAAAAAAAAGTGGGAAGGTTAACTTATGCTGACCCTTTTTTGTAGTCAAAGAGAATTGAATTTGTGAAATCTTTGACAGCTGCTAATCTATTCCAGGAAACAGGATTTAAGATTTTTTACTGCCTTTTGGTAAATAAGCCAGATCACACCATCAGGCACAACCGATTTTTCTTTTTTAATAGAAAAAACATGTTAAGAACCCAAATACCAAATAACCATTTGGGCTGCAGGACACCAGCTCTGTCAACTTAATATTCCAGGGGGTGAATATATTTCTGCTTTTCCTGTTTGTAGTGTTTCAGAGCTGTAGAAAAAAAAAAGCTGATTTTTGCTAAATCTAGCAAATAATCATTATTTCATATTACGACAAATTTTGTGTTTCACTTTTCCCGACTAGTAGTTTGCTGGGAAAAAAGGTTAATTCCAATTATTTTCCAGTTTCAAATAAATTCTGCAGGGGACTGGGAGCATGACGAAAATAACGGTAATAGCACATTCCACTATAGTAGTAATAATAGCAAGTGAAGGGAATATTTTCTTTACTTGGGAACAGCAAAGAAAATATTTTCATTGCAACCATATTTTTGTTAAAAATATATTGAAAAGAAAGGGAACTGCATCTGCATATAAATGAGGAAAGACGAGAAGTTATAATTTACCTGCCATTAATCCATGCTAGACTATGGCACAAAATGCTACTAGCAGGAATTATCTGAGATAGGAACCTTGTAACTATGTTAGATGTAGCTATGTCTTCACTCTCTGCTTTTTCTCAATTTGTGCTGAAAAGTAACCATGGGCCATCGTTTAGACAACGCCAGTCCTTATGGTTGCTTTCAATATGCTACCAAAATAGAAATGGAACATTAAAGCTGAAAACTTTGGTCTTTTCTTTTTCTTCAGAGGTCATAGTTTTCTTTGAACAACTTGTAAACACAATTTATTAGGTTGCTGCTCTGTTAACTGCCTGAGTTCTAATCCTTTTTATTGGGCTGCAACAGTTTGGGAACATAGCCAGATGTTATACAGTTGACACAGCCAGGAGATCAGGCTTTCATCTTGTTACAGTTGAAGTTTTGGCTAGACAGACGACAAAACCACAAGGTCCCTGTAGCAGGTTGCTGTCACCAACAGTGTCCTGTACAGTGCTGCACTTTCAGACAATGTTAAGTGAGGAACAATCTATGCTTGCTCCCTCTTGATTGCCTTTGTATTTCTAGGCAAATCCAGAAAATCTGGGGTGATGTCTCCATTCTCTGCTTTAAATATCCTTGTCATTCTGCTTTGACCTCACATTTTGGTTTGGCTCCACACTTTATGCTGTGTGCTAGTGACTTTGCAGTTCCTCGGTCCACTGTCAGTGGGGAAAACATTCTGTTGTAATAAAGTATTCTGTAACCCAACATATTGCACTGTTAGTTAGTCCAGCTAGCTATCAATGACAATCAAATAAACACTTGTAAGAAAGGAAAGCTTTTGCCAAGCACAATTTTGAAATATCAAACATTTTCCTTGAAAAGTCATGAATGCATTCATTTGACCAAAATAACAGAACCCCAAATTTTTTACCTACCTATGATACAACATGTTTCTCTCCAATGATTTTGCTGTTGCAAATTATTTCTTTTAAAGGAAGGGAATATTCTCCCATAACATAAATGTCTTGGCCAACCCACAATAAAATTTTTGTCCATAGTTTTGTTCAACCACCAAATTTGTGCTCGTCAAGCTCTGCCTCACATCCTACACAGCAATGATCCCACAGCAGGTTTCTATCCCCATGGTGTCTTGGGGGAGTAGGCTGCATGTGCCAATGGACTTTAATTTTATATCTTTCTTTTCAGTCATTAATAAGTGGCTAAAAATCATTTTTATGCTCAAGCTTTAGGAACACAGGAACTGATATTTCAGATCAAACCAGTGCTCTATCTAGCCCAAAGAAGGGATGGCAGGAAGAAAAAAGAGCCCCTCTGACCACCACCACTCATCTCTTTGGTGAGAAGAAGAAATTGGAATTTAAGTGGAATTGAAAGTGGAATTTAAGGAAGGAAGCTGTAAGTGGCCACAATATACAGATTCCCTGGAATCAGAGATCTAGAACTTTAAAATCCCTCTCAGCATTTTCTGTGGCTGTATTGTACTAGAGAACTGAGTTTCTTGCAAATGCAAAGAAAAGGAAAAAAGCACCTTTGTAAAAAGAGGAAGTGTGGAAACAGGCTGGAGAAAAATCCCAAGCTTTGCTAGGTTGGCTCTGAAAGGAGGTTGTAGAGAGGCGGGGGTTGGTCTCTCCTCCCAAGTAACAAGTGACAGGACAAGAGGAAACGGCCTCAGGTTGCTCCAGGGGAGGTTTAGATTGGATATTAGGAAAAATTTTTTCACTGAAAGGGTTGTCAAACACTGGAACAGGCTGCCCAGTGAAGCGGTTGAGTCCCCATCCCTGGCGGTATTTAAAAGACGTGTAGGTGTGGTGCTGTGGGACATGGCTTAGTGGTGGACTTGGCAGTGTTAGGTTAACAGTTGGATTTGATAACCTTAAAGGTCCCTTCCAACCTAAACAATTCTATGATTCTATGGTTCACATTCACAGTTAGACTTGCTGCCACCTCCACTCTTTATTGTCTGTCATTTATATGGGTCATTTGATCACTAACAAAAAAAGTGATAATGTCTTAGCAGACAATCTTCTGAAGTGCCCCATGCCTGGAAAGAAATTACTGATTTCAAAACAACACTGTTAAGGTCTTTAACTAAAGACTTTCTTCGAGGCAGCCCTTTGTATGCCACATATAAAGGGCTTTGTAATATGTGAAGATTGAAAGTCTCGACCTCGTGATTAGAACTACTCAGATGCCTTTGCTTCTGGAAGTCTGGCTTGGAGCTACTTATTTTATGGCAAAAGCATAAACAGAATATAACCCCTAGCTCTGGTTCACAGGAAGGTGAAAAATCACCTGGAACACCAAGTGAAAATGAAAAATTATGTTCTGACGGTTAACAGGCTACTTCTTGCACAAAAGCAAGCTTTAAAAAGCAAAAGGTTTATGTTGGGTAATCCAATAAATAATAAAAATGTAATAAAAAAAATTCAAGCATTTGGCACCATCAGTTTTGGGGCACTGAGCTGCACATGCTAACTATGCCATATAAAACCAGAATTTTTTATCTGGGTTTTAATTAGATTGTTTTTTCAGCTTCCTTGAATGCCCATGTCTTCTTTTATTCCAAAAATTAGTGAAAAGGAAGCCAAGTATACATTCGCTTTTACACATACGCTTTTGTTTACCATTGCCACTTGGTACCTTCATTGAACAGTTGCCATATTTCATATTAGGGGAGCACTGAAAATTAGTATCAAAGAGCTGGAACAAACAAAATGTAAATCCACATTTTTATTATGCATGTTCTCTCCTTTGATAAATGAAGTTGCTCCTTGGATCCAATCTCTCTATCTGACTTGCACTCTGTGTACATTGAGTTTTCTACACAGAATGAAAGAGGTGTGAGATGCGTCCCACGTCTGGCTCAGTTTCTCACATTAGTAAGGCGTAATCAAGTCCACACTGTTCCTCCCATCATCAAGGTGGAGAAAGACGCAAAAGAAGCCCTCCAGTTATTTCTCTACACCGTGGTACCTGGAGATGTAGGGAAGGTGCTCTCCTTCTGCTTCTGCCACTCACAAAGCTGAGTCTGCCGTCCAAAATGCAGGAGGCATACGACTGGCCCCAGAGTTGCCAAAGCAGCCAGGCCAGCTTGGATCCGCTTCAGTCCAATAAATGCGGGCTACCACAGGGGCAAGTGCTGGTCAGCCAGTCCGAGCTGCGGAATGACCTCAGGCACACACAGTGTGTCAGGAACCGCACTGCATGCGGGGAACAAATCCCCTGCTTGCACCCCTAAATCCCGCAGTCCTCTCAATGACCAGATTGGGATAAACAGGGTGATAGGGTGATTCACATCTTTCGATGACACTGTCTCTGGCACTTTGTATACTGAAGTGTTGGTTTGTTCAGTTCATATTTTCACAAGTATCATTACACCCATGAAGTGGTGTAATTGACAGCCTATTCGCAGGGCGCCTAGGTGAGTGGACTGTATTAAATTCATGATGCAGCTTCTGCATTAGTTTTTCTTTCAAAAATTTCCCTTAATTTGTACTACATGTTCTGCAATCAAACCTACACTGCTGTAAACTTTTTTTGTTTTCTGAATTTAAATTGCTGTTTGTCACACTACCTAAATGAAGATACTGGCACCTGTTTTTTTTAATCCAATCCAAACTAGTTCCACATGTAGGAATTAGCACTTCAAGCCTTTTTAGAGAGACTCTATACAGTTAACATATGAGAAAGAAGTGTATCACACTAGCTTTTTATTATTGCTATTCTGTAGAGTACTGTAGTATCCTGAGGTCTCTAACACATTCAAGGACTTAGTGAGTTAAGCCATACTCTAACTCTATCTGCTATGGTCCCACACCAGTGACTGCCTCAAAGATGGGCTAATGAGAAGATAGATGTCTTTTGTCATGAAATTTATACCTGTAATAACTATTGATCTGTCCCTGCCTGTCACCTTGTGCTCTAGCAATCGTTGGATATGGGTGTGAGACGGTTCACACACTGGAGAGAAAACTATACTGGGAAGGAAAGAAAAGCCTCTGGGTGAGGCAAGAGAGCGTGGGCAGCCGCAGAGTTTGCACTGAGGGCCAGAGCCAGGAGTGGGAAGGAGGGACTGAACCACTAGATGATCATGAAAGAGTAAGTTTCCTTTCAGACTGGTATACAAAAAGCTAAAAAAACTTGCAGTGGCTCCAGAACTGGCTGAATTCACACGTGCAGTCTCAAATCAAAAATACTTTCACCTGTTGTCAATTCCCTGAGCCATCATGTTCTTCCATCTTCCTGATACAGGGCAGAGTGAGTACTGCTTTCCTCCAAAGAAATTATGCTCATTTATCAGTAACTGAAATCTCATGAATGTTCTTTTCAGGTTTATAATTGGATGCTTTGTGCTCTCCAAATTACTGGCATTTTTGTCACTCAAGGAAATGAAACACTTTGAAATACATTAATGAAATACAGCAATTTATCATTCAGAGCACTGAAAAATAGGGAGATTAACAAAATAATATTTAAGTATCCATATACACAATGTAAGAATTCAGTATTTTGTGTGATGGTGTATCTTCTTGACTTTCCACTGAAAACCTATTTGCTTAGGGCTCTTCAGTCTTGTGATCCGGTAGGCTTCTGGTTCAATGAACTAAGTGGAAATCTATAATACCACTATATAATTAATTGGAAAGATTGCTGAAAATAATTTAGGGAATATCTAAACATGAAAATTAAACCACTTGCAAGCAATCTGCTTTCACATCACTGAAATATCTAAAATCATTGAAACAGCAAAAGTCAAGGGGTTTGTACCTAGCCAGCATAAAATAAATCCTGACTATAAATCAAGTTCTCAGACCAGTGAATTAAAAATTCTTTCATTATCTATTGGTCTTAATAAAATGACAAGGAAAAACAAATGCCAAGTTCCTGTAGAAATACTTACTACTGAGAGAATATTGACAGAATATGACTGTCCCACCACAAGTAAAACAGAAACATGAATTTCAGGGCCCCCATTCTGTAAGGTATGGCTGGGCTCCTCCGAAGTTTAGTGTCCCAGCCAATATGACTCAGGTCTTTGGTGGAGATCAAGAGGTGGCTGGAGGAAGTCCCCGAAATGGAGATGAATGGAAAGCCTCCCTGCCTAGGCTGAGGTAACAGAGTCCCTTTCACCTCTCCTTCCCTTGGCAAACCCATACCCAGAGCAATTGTTACCAGGGGGCTGTCACTGGTGACTTTCTGCACACCGACAATTCAGTTTCCACCCATCCTGGCAGTTCTGAAGGCAGCCCTGCTCCAGGCTCAGTGTGGGAAAAGCAGGGGTTGGTCTTACCTCTCTGAGTCCGCAGCTGAGAGAAGAGGTAACTGGGGGGAAGGATGGAGAGGACTACCCTGTACGTTACGTCCCGGGGAGAGGCGGCTGCTGGGGTGGGACAAGGACACTGCCACTGCTGCTGTTCCACTTCGACTTGTCTGTGTGCTGGGGAACACGGCCGCTGAAAGTGAAAGGAGAGAAATAACCCTCAGTAGGCAGGCAACAGCATTGATAACTGACCAAATACTAACGGGTAACACTTCCCCCAAAGCTGTAGTGCCAATTCTTAGCAACTAACTGTTTTTTTTTCTCAAGTGTTGTTTTCTGTCTGAAGGGAAGAAAAAAAAACACATAAAAAATAACTAAATAACCTTTGCTGCTCCCAAATGACACTTTCATAAAACCAGACATGACATAGCTGTGATCCTTGTCTTGGGAATTTTGTCTGAATAAGGCTGCACATCTTCTATAGCTTCCTGTTGTAGAAGAGGTGGCAAATACTGCCTAAGATATATATTTTTAGAGATAGTGAACAGAAAGCCCAGTTTCATAAATAGTGAAATACTTTCTACATTTTCCCCTCAGCTGTAAAAATTCCAAATTTCTTGAAAAGGTCAACCCGAACTCAAATATTGCTATTATTGTCCCCAGACTCCCCAGTAATTTTAAACTAGCATTAACAGTTTCATAATTTTATATGAGGTTGCTCTTGTATACGTTCCAAACAAAGAAAGGTTCTGGATGATTAAATAAAAAGCAATACAGGAATCCCTCTGAATGTCCTAATTGGTTTATCCCAAATCCTGTAACATGTAACCGCATTTTCAGAAGTTCTTTAAATCAGGCAGTCAGAAGCTAAGACACTGATTGCCAAATCCCTCTGAAAATCCAGTAGCTCAATTATTTTTACTGACATCTGCGTCAGGTAGCTTATGTCGATGTTGAATAGCAGCCAAACACATGTTCTTAAATATTTTATGAATCCTGAGAATGAATTAGATAGATCATAGAGAAAATGATCTCTTACTGTTTGGTTGTCATATCTTCCAGTCTCTTTATAAAAAAGTATTGTTTAGGCCTGGTTTACAGAATAAAATTCTACCTATAAAACTTATGTTGTGTGAGGCAATATGTTGAAGTTAATGATTCAAATTTGTTGATAAAATCCTAGAATTTAAATCAGTTCCCCAAAGGCCATTGTCACTGGTAAAAGACCCTTCTAGGCTAAAATACCTGCATGGATGCTGCAGTCCTAGCAAAACAAACACTACTTTAGGAGTAACCCCACCATAGATGAGTCTTCAAGAAAATGCCACAGGTCACAATTTTGGATGTTGCTACCCAAGATCAAAAGGGTGAAAAGTCCACCTCATCTCCCAAGTCCTCAGTCTATTTCTGGAAAGCCTCTATTCATCCTCATAAGTCAGCCTTTGTGACACACTAGATATTCACCAGACTAAGGCAGAGTTAAGGAAAGACTCATGAGTTTAATTATGCTGTAGCCTTATTAAAGAGCAGTCCTGGAATCTTTCAGCTGGTGGAGATGACAGAGAGCGCAAGATGACAGACAGGAAACCACTGTGTGAATAAAAACGTCTAATATAGAAGCTGCAAAGGTAATGACAAAGTTTAGGGAAAGTTGGCATGAGCCAGACTGGTGGGCAAAGCTGGAGGAGTGGAGGCTGCCCTATGGCATGGCCAGAAGGACCAACAAAAATGCCTGTGGCTGCCCTGGGCACTAGCCTTTACTGTCTGCTAATTCTTATATGGACCAGAGCCTCCTAATCACAAACCCAGTGACAACAGGCATCTGATAGTAGAAGGCATCCCAAACCTTCAGAGAGATACGGAGGATGCAGATCCCACAGGCAGATAAGACATCACTTAAGCCAGCAGAGTGACTCACTAAGAAAGGCCTGAGGAAGAACCCCCACTATGACAGAGTAGGGCAGCTTTTGTCGTTTTTTCACTTTGCTCGTTCACCCCAAAAATCAATCTCTCCACACCTGTCTCTCAGAGTAGCATCAAAACAAACACAGCGGGGAAAACAAAGGAATGACCTTTTGAATTTATTATTTTATGCTTACATGCAGCATGGAAGAAAATACTGGAAAACAACCAAATGCACATTCTGGCAGAATAAGCAGAGAGAATATTTAACAAATTAGTACATTGAAAAGGAAAACCCTGATTATCTAAATAAAAACAGAGAATATTTAAATTATTCCTTGCAAAAATAGGGTAACTTGCATTTTTCCATGCGAAAAACATTAAAATATGTAAGAAAATACAATGACTTAGTTTCCCAGTACTGTGATCTTTGAGTTTAAAACAAATTTCTTCAAGGCTGTGTTTGGTGAGGAGTAAAAAGGCTGGACTATGACTGGGTTTCTAGCATAAGGTAGCAAGAGTTGTTTTTCCCTGTCATAGCTGTTCTCTGCCACAATGATGATAAGGATTTCAGGCAAGTATTTTCTAAGTTGTGCTTTTACATTTCTAGCGTGTCCAGGCTGCAGTGGTAGCACAGGTTCCCACAGCACTGCCCAAGACCTGATGATGCTGTCCCTAGGAAAAGGTTATCTGCAGCTGGGCATGGGCAACCACCTGTCCTTTCTCTGAACTAGAGCAACTGAAATCCCACTGCAATATTCACCATCGTAGCAGTATCTGCTACTGTAGTACCTTTTGGATAGCTTTCCCAGGAATTTCTCTGTACTTTTTTTCTGTTTCTGAGGAAGAGACAGCACACAGTGTAAAGTAAGAGATAGCTATGGCAAGGACTAGAAGGGCAAACAGGACATTTAAGGAAGAAAAAGCACACATATTAGCTGGAAAAATATATTTCTATACACAGAATAGGTTAAATGATTACAGCATGACAGAAGAGCGTGCCCAGGCTCCCACAGTGCCTTGTAATGGAGCCTCGAAGAGCAACACCACAAATGATGGCGTGGGAGATCATATAACACCCACAGGCAGCACAACACACCTTTTGTCAGTGCAGCTTCTTGCTGCGTAGAGGTACTGTGCTGACAAAAGCACCTCCATGGGCACATAATGAAGTGAAATCGCAATGCTGGTAGCTGCTTCCCAGTGGAAATGCTACTATTAAAACCTCCTAGTGTAGACATAGCATTGATCCAAGCCACTACCTCAATCTTGTAAATACTAGTTGGAAGGGAAACACAGTCTTCCACTGGCAGTCTACAGACTTAATGGCAGTCAACAAATATTGTCAGTGACAGGTCGTTTCCCTAGTAGAGCCAGTCTTAAGAGACTGACAGAAAACTTTGGACACTACTTAAGAAACTGCTAGGTAACTTGACCACTTTTTTTTGGGCGCTGTGTGTCTGGCAAGCTTTTCTAGTGGTTTAGCTGTTAAATGTGAGTTGCTTGCACAAAGCACTGGCAGGAAATACCTACACAAGGGAACGTCTTTTCAGTGCCCGATCCCATTAAACACCTGATTTGAATGGTATGAAACTGAACAAATGTTCATGCGTGCATGCAACCATCCTGCTTACTGACTCCAATATAGCACCACCAGGTAGGGCCACACAAAAAGATGCAGAAGTATTACTTAACAAAAAGCCTTCCTCCAACAAGGCTTTTCTCTCTACCAATACAAGATAAACTAACACACTTAAAGTAATTTTTAAAAGATGCAGATATTCTGAACAAAAAAAAACACACCAAAAAAAATGAAACAAAGAATTGTTGATGCTATTCCTCTGTGTCCCTTAAAAAGCCCAACCTACACCACAATTTACAAGATGGATATAACCTGTTAGTTCTGAATGTGAACCTTGGATTGGGTTACACCCATACAGAGGGAGGAGCCATATTTTCATTTCTGGAGTCTCATCACAAATCAATTTATCAACACATAAGAATTTTCCATGAGAATACCGCTGCAAAGGCTTCTCTATGAGAAGCTAAACTCACATGCATTCTCATAATGCATAGGAACAAATTAGGTGGTTGGATGAGAAAAAACTGATTCTGAATAAGATTCCTTTAAAAAAAAAGACAGAAAAGGAGCATTAAGAAAGTTATAGAATCTAAAGCCTAAAAAAAAATATATTTTTCTTTTAATGGAGCCAGAAACCTGTCATTTCATGGAACATTTTTTAAATGCAGGACAATCACCCTCCCCTTTGCAAATTATCAACAATGGTATCATTTACTATCTTGGATTTATTACTGCCAAATCAGCACTCTGTTTCTTATCTATTTCTGCCCCCTAAATACCTCTCCTTTTACCACTACCAGCATGAATTTGGAGTAGGGCTGAGAATTCCTTCCACATAGAATATGAAAGTGTGAATGTTTCATTTTGTAGCTCAATTAAAATTACATACATACATTTGCAAGAGTGGGGGTTTTTTAATTCCTATATTTAACCTTCCAATTCTATAAGGAATATCTATGCGGTCCTTGTGAACAAGTGATTTACTAGTGCACAGAAGGAAAAATCTGAAATGCTTTTTGCACTTGGGAGCATCACCTCCATATATTCTCCCCTCTCACCTCCCTTGGGGAGCCCACACTTTCCTACAGGATTTTGTGGCCAGGAATATGTGGGCATGTGCTGTGTTGAGCTGTAAGTGGTAAGCCCAGCAAACATAAAACACGCTGCCTATGTTGCCTTGATCCTGCCCAGCTCATCTGTGAATCTGAAGACTCCAGTGTGCGTGGAACTTACAAAGCCATCATGCATTAAGAAGTACGGCAGAAGTCAAAATCACGTTATGAAGATAATAAGCCTGTCTCCAAAGTGGGTCTGTCACATGGACCATCTTCATTGATGGTCTCTGTGTCTTTCTTCAGATGTTCTGCAGGCAGATCAGAGATACTTGAGACATCCAAGTACTGGAGGTACCTAGAAAGCTGGAGAGTTTACGAAGTCCACCCACTCAAGATATTGGGACTGAAGAAGAAAACATGCCTAGGAAAGCACTTTGTACAGTAATCCAGCCTTGTTATTTGGAGACCTGTTCAATCAATCTCTGTCTTTTGAGATCCCCTACCTCAAATATTTAGAAATCTAAATGTTTAGAATATAAAGTGGTTTTGTGGTAAAGATCTTGCATATGTAAAATTTGTCCTAAGACACCACCCCATCAACCAAGAATCTTTTCCCCTATTCCACTGCTCAGAAAATAGGAGAGGAAAATTAAAAAGCCATTAAGAATTGCCAGCTGTGTCAGAATAAAAATATCAGAGTTAGTTTATACATAATTATAGGCATCTGATAAAAATGGTAAAATGGTGCTTGTGAAAAGCCTCCCAATTGCCACACAAGATTTTCCCAAAGCAACCTATAATATAAATAAGAAAAGGTGTGTGGTTCTAATTTTTTAACATTCTTTGATCTCTTCTCTGAGCTGGACACCAATTTTTGGAGAACCATAAAGCTGTCTCAAAATAGAAATTATGAACTCAGAAGTAAAACTGGTGAATAAAAGGGCAAGTCTGAAAGGAAATAAACTATCCTTCTCAAAATAGATAAGATGATAATATTAACACTTTTCAGCCCCCTGTAATGTGTGTATGGTCCTACCTGGTAATACAGCACATTTAGTAGGAGTTCTGCATATGTATGCCATACTTAAATTCAGCCAAAAAGGTGACAACAGAGATCCTCTTAATTGTTGGTCACCCCACATCACCTCCTCTTTTGCATCCACTCCCTATGCATCAAATGCAACTCTGTTTTTCACCGCAATGGCCATTCATATTTCAGTTCTTCCTTCTCATTCTTTTTTTCTTCCAGTAATGAGCCGTAACTACATCCCAAGGCTGCTAGCTTTGACAAACAGACTGCTTTTTCCTCAGACATCTCCCACACTGCCCATGGTGCCTAAAGGTTAGGGAGCTCTCTCACTGGGACAACTGCTTTAATAAAATTCTTTCATTTTTCCTGTACATCCTCTATTCTCTACCTGCCTGTTTTATCTACCTACTACCTGAACGTTATCTTAGCTATAGATTCCTTTGATAATGAATTCTTTCTTATTATGTGTGTAGAGCACCTAGCTCAGTACTATTTCACTGGGGAAAAAAAAAACCACACACAAGGAAAAGTATTACTTAAGTAAGGCACACCTTAGCTCATAGGCTTAAAAGTAGTTTGGTCAGAGTTTCACAATACTGGAGCATAAGACATTATTTAAAATACACTTAGAATTGCAAAACCTTCTGTAACTTTCCTGATGCAATTTTTATTTTCCAACTTACAAGGAAAATCATGCACTTGACAAGCTTTAGTAATATCACTTGCTTACTCTGGAGCAGAGCAGGGTGTGACATTCAGTAACTATTTATAAATAAATGACACATTCTTACAGTTTATTCTTAAATATGAAATAGTCAAGTTTTAACCAAACAGCACAGTAAAAATAACATTTTTTTGTATTGCATTATTTAGGATTCTTTCAGCTTTAGGGATTCTAGATTGCACTATACAAAGTAAGTTGATCTGATTTCATAGTAGAAAATACATCATTCAGATGTTTTTACTATGAATTAATTGCTCACATCTTCATTCTATGAACTGAATAAATGCAAAAGCTTATGTATTTTTAAAAATTAAAACCTAGATGCTACCAGAAATTTCACACTTCAGTAGGAACAGACTTTCAATTTCTGTTTTACAGATCATCGCTATGCTTAGCCCTAGAAGAGTATGTATGCTTGCTTAACTTTAGACCTGTAAATGTAATTTTGTGTTAGTTTTAAGCAAAGGATCTGTCATGTTACCTCACTGTATTGATAAGATTATACTCCATTCAGATTTCTTCTATAAAGTCACAAAGGCCACAAGATAAGAAAAAACATTTATGCAGTCTTAACTTTAAGTAATAGATATGTAATCAAAAAGATTATTGTTGTATTTCACTTAAATATATCTGTGTTTGCAGATTCTGTACTTTAACAGTACAGAGAAATGGTGATCATTACAGGCATTGTTGTACTTTGGCAAGTAGAAATGGACTAGCGTCTAAATGTCTACTATTGTCATCTCTTACATATTTCTAATAGTTTGCTTTCAAACATTTATTCTGTAGATCTCTTAGGAAACGATAAAACCTACCTTTGCTTTAAATGTGCATATACGGTAAGAAATGTAACCTTCAAGTGAGAAAAGTTTGATCTAATGGCATTGGAAAAATGGAAATCTGTTCCTGTTGCTACTGGAAAAGCAGCACAGACACATTTCAGCTAATATGCTGTCTCTAACAGTTCCTATTAAAAGTTATATATTTTATTTTTCAGAAAAGTCTCAAAGTTTTTCTTTATGTTTAGAAAAAATGTTTTCAGAGAAGTTTGAAGGGTAGCTTCTCTGAGGCAGGACACAAGCTTTTGTATGTTTTGCTTTTCTCTCCTTGGGGCATGAATAATTTTCATGTTGCCATTTCAACAAAATAATTCCCTCCCTGTTGGAGTTATCTCACTTATTCACACAGTATATTATTATGTAGCTGTCTTGATGAGTAGTTAATGAAACAACCAATTTCAACAGGATTGCATGGTTGTCAAAATGAAGTGACTTGGATTCACCTATACCTAACATAATACCCTCAGTTAACTGATGTGAAACTACACAAGTGGATAAAACTATGAGAAATTTGCCAAGGTATAGATAGCTGGGAATACATGTAAGGGAAAGCAGTTTATTACTTATGGATAAATTAGTGCTGATAAAAGTATGTTGCGTAATACTATAAAAATTACTGCACAATAGGAAGCAGTGCCAAGTAAGAAAAAACCAAAATAAATTATTTCATCAAAGAATGTCCATAGTTACTAGTGCTTTAAATCCCAAATATTGAAAGACAAGGCATGAATGAGATTACAATAAGTAATGCCACAGTCTCAGAAGCTGTCTATGTGACATGATGTCTGCAGACAGTCACCAGCTAAGGGTTGGCTGGAGGCAATGGCTTTAGTCAGCTTAGGATCCTGCCAAGTCATGGGGCAGCAGTTTGTTCAAGTGGCTGACATCCTAGGTTTAGATTCACCCAGCAGCTGGAGTCTGACACTTAATCATAGTCTGGAAGCTAGACTGGTAAAAGAGCTGAGTGCGCAACAGATTCCAGTGGAGATCTCTGTGAGAAAGTCCTCAGTTTCTGAAAACCTTGTCCCAGCTCATCTGACACACTGTCCCCACCTAGCTTCCATCCTATCTAGAGACTTGAAAGGGAAAGGAAAAGCTGAGACTTTTATTCTCTCTCCGTTTTGCGCATTACGCTGGGTAATGCCAGTAAATCATTTTTTAAATCTCAACATTCCTCACTATCCAACTCCCTCTCAAAGTACAATATAAAAGAAGCAACTGCAACCAATACTGTGTTGCTAGAGGTTCCCTTGCCAAAACCAGATCTTTAAAATCTGAAATTTCCTTTAGCTTTCAAATAACAGATGCCACACTCAGCCTATACTCAGGCAGTTAAAAATTAACAGCATACAAGTAATACCAACTACTTTATAAATTAGGATACAGTCAATCACAACTTTAAATTTCCTGATTTTTGTCATATAAACCTACATGATCACCAACTAGTGGGCAGATCACAACAGCCTTGGCAAAAACCTATCATAGAATTGATAAGTTTACAAGCCTCTCAGTAAAATAAAACCATTGAAGTGGCCACCATATGTCATTTTCAGCACTGCACATAACATCTAGGCAATTCTTTCACTTCCTACATCTGGTTCTCAATGAAATCTGGAACTGCTAGAAGATGTAATGCATTCTGCCTGAAAGTTAAAAACAGATGTCTTTACAACTACCAAAATACTGCATTAAAATATGTTAACATCATGCCCATCGTTGTCTTGAGCCTTGAGATGTATTATCACTCATAACTTACCACATGCTTCAAACTTAGCTTAAATGTGAACAATTGTACATTTAGCCAGGTATGACAGAGTTAGGTATTTTAATATGAAAATCTCAGATACTTAACTGAAACAGTAAAATAGGATTATTACATTTATAGCATAATTGTGTTTATTGGTGTATTTATAGTCATAATATGAGAGCTCAGAATGCAGCATTTAAGTTCATTAATGTAGATCTATTGGAAAACTAATATGTGATCCATGAATAAGGAAGAGGAAAAATACTCCTTTGATTTTAAATGAAGCTTAATGGATTCAAGCTGTCTACAAGGAATAGTAGAAGTGAATTGCTAGCAGAAGTCAAATGCCATAGAGCAAAAATAGTGCTCTCTGTTGCAGTAGGTCTTTTCATGGATAAAATACAATTTGTCCTGCCTCCCTTCAAAAAATGTGTAAAAATATGTTCAAAATCTTTTTATATAATATTATATATATATAAAAAAACCTTTTTATATTACCCTCCTTCTCATGAGATAGATACGGATTTTAGAGTACATCTTCCTCTGCAAAATCATCTCTAATCTGAAGTGAGCAATAATAAAGCAGGCTGTTTATCTGTCTTTTTCTATACCTGGGTAAATATCATGAGCAGGCCCTGGGGAGTGTTCCATAGTATTATCCGCAGCATCATGCGGTGATGGGGCTGACTGGAGGGGCTGGATTGCGAGGCATTCATTCAGGATGTCCTGGCCAAGCTCTGAGCTCGAGCGCAACTGAAACACAAAAGATAAACCAGAAGAAATTATTATAACATGGACAAAAAAAAAGGGAATAAATCACAAAAATCCTTAAGACACTGAAAAAATATAACGAAGAAATGTTGAGGGGTTAGAGAAAGAAATGGAGCACAAGCAGAATTCTTCTCTTTTAAATCCTGGTAATTATCTTTCCATTATGGCAGGTATTTTTCAAATCTGACGAAGGAACTCTTTCAGATGCTTAACAAGACTGTACTGAGGACAAGGGCTACTTGTACAGAGAAGACCTTGGACAGATGGACTTAAATGTGTTCTCTTGTCATACACTGCAAAAGAGAGAAGAGTGTCCTGATTCATGGATAATGGAGATTTATCAAATGTCTGATATCTCTTACATCAGCAGAGGAATACTATAAAAAACAGAAATATTTTCCTCCTGGTTCATTGCCCTGTGCTGGCTCACTGAAGGACCATGAAAGAAAAGGTGCCTGTGGCAGTGGAAACGAGGGACTGGGACCGAGCAGCCAGGAGTGGTATAATTCAGGAAGGTCAGCATGGAAGTGGTACCACTTCATATGGACCAAAGTTGTCTTGAGACCACATTGTTTAAGTGACTAGGACTGCATTTGTTTCACGTTATGGCTGAACTGATTTGAAAGCGAGCGCTCCGTCACTGCAACTAATCCCAGCTGGTACCACTTGCCTGGTACCTGATCCATCATGAGCATGTCTGTTTATCTGGCTGATTCAGCAGAAAATTCACCATGCAAATAATTAATAAATAAATTCATGAGAGTTTTCCTTTGGATGGAATTGGATGAACAGTCTCACCCTGAGGCTACAATACAATACAATAAAAAAATACAACTAAAAAAAAAATCCCCAAACCAAAATAAGGTAAAAGGAGAGTGCCTGCTGCAGCGCCCTGACACAAGGCTGTTCTAGCTGTAATGCAAAACTGCACCCTGAGGCTTCTGGCAGAGGGATGCTGCTGCAGGCTGCTGGGACTAATGCTTGTCCTGCTCCCCTGCCTGATGTTACTACTATATATAAGAAAAATTTGCCTGTTCCTTATGGCCATCTTGGCTCAGAGGTATATTCATTCAAAGGCATGAAAAAGGAAGGTCTGTGCTTACACACATGGGGGCCACTTCAGTGGCTGAGACGCAGATAAATATCCTGTCCTGTCACCCATGCTGATGAAGAGACAGTTCGTGCAGCATGATGGACAGAAACCTGACCTCGCGCAGTAGGATTTGCGGCACTCATGCATCAGAGTCCCATGAAGCAAATCTCGCAGATGCAACTGAGCCGCCTTCTCTCTGGTTGATGCCATGAAAGGTGAGCAGGCAACAGTAACTAGAACATAACCCAGCTCCTCTAACAAACTCTTGAGGGGAGGAAGAGCAACAACAAGAGAAATTTCTGTCCCCTATACTCAGACATGAAGAAAGAAGAGGGAATGATTCTCAATGCAACTGTAGAAAGACCCATTGCTCTGTATTTTTGTATTTTGAACTCAAATGTTTGTAGTAACACTTTGAGAGGAGCAAAAGTAACTGTTTCTTGTATAGAACCTAACATCCCTGTTGTGCAGATAGGCTAGTTCAACTTGGTTTTTATTGTGTTTTCCTGGCTGAACATTTAATTGAAACAGAATGTAAGAGCAGGTGAAAATACCATGCACGCATATTTGAAAGCTGTGATAGACAATTAGCGGAATAATGAATGCTATGGCTCTCTAGAAAACCTGCCCAGATGACTCACTGGAAATAAAGCTTATTGAGGAATCACTCTTCGCCCCAAGATGTCTGTAGCCTCCAGAGGCAGGAATTAGGACACTTAGTAAGCGTAAAGTTTTAGCAAGCGTAAACTTCCATTGTCTCTTGTCAAGAAGGTGTAGTGCTGTGCAAGAAAGCACTGGATCTTGAAGCTGATCTGCAGGAGTAAAGGGATGATCTAGCAAGCAAAGCTGTAATAAATACACTGTCACATAGCATGGCTTCATAATTGAACTTGTAATTTTCTAGTGGTCGCATCTGTGTACTGTCAATGTCGTGATGCTAACAGGACATAATTTTACTCTAACTGTACAAGCAAATATTAAATTCTGGCTACTCCTTCAGAAAAACTAGTACAATATGTAGCTCTGTGTAGACAGGTCATGCTTCCTTCTCTCAGCGCCAACTTAAGTTACGGACAATAAAAATGAATGGAAGATTACTGGCTTATTCTCTACTTGACAAATAGCACGTAGTAAGCTTGATACACAGACTATGTGAATAACAGAAATTCCTCCTTAGCTTTATAATGAAAAGAAAAGCACATCTATAAAGCTATTACAGTTTGTGTAAAACAATTCATTTCAATGAAACATAGCAGTATTTAGGGGCTTTTTGCTGTTTTTAGGTATGGCAGACACAGATCTAATCTTCATCAAAATAAACAGACTCTAACCAATGTCTCTCTTACATATGGAAATACTCTACTATGTGCACAGCATACATACAGTCCATTAAGCCTGCTTTCACAAAAGCATGATTTAAAATGCTGTGATTTGATGACATAATTCTCACGCTTGAATGACTGAAGGAGTCCGGACTTTGCTGATTAACTAGAGTTGATCTGAGTGCACAAAGTCAGGTTTTGAAGTTACTGAGATCCTATTTTATGTGGTTTGGAAACAAACTAATAATGTTTGAGAAATACTAAACTACTTCTGCTCTGACTAAGTATATTCATAAACACATTTCTTATGTTTTCCTTGATTGTGTCCAATTTCAATTGAACAGGAATAACGATGAAGAAACCAGCCAGGTTGTACAAAAACATGCAGATCTCAGATAAAACATGCATTGGTTACAGAAATATAAAGCAAATTATCTTTTCTTTTAAGGACACATTTTCCCTGGAATTATGTCATGCATCAAATCAACAGCATGTCTCTGCTCTTGGACTCAAATATAATGAAACTGAAAATTGAAGAATGTAGAATATTACTCCCTTCTAATTACTTCTGCTTGTGTCATTTAATCTTGGGCAATTATTTAATCGTATCTAAACTGTACAGGAGTAGAATTTCCATCCATTGTTCTGAAAGCTGATAAATATTACTTGATTGTCGCAGAAGTAATACAATTGTAAATCATGACTGACAGTCATTTGTTTTGTGTGTTAGAAAAAACTGCTACATTGTGATAATGGGAATGTCTCAGATTTCCAAATACAAAACTTCACAAGTCTGCCATATAACCGAGCTGTTAAAATTGAAAATCTATTATTTAGAACAAATATTTCGTACAGGGAAGTTATGAGTGAGCTGAGCCGTTGATTGTTAACTTGCACCTTGATCAGCCATAAAATTAGGCTACATTACAGCACACAGAAAACTTCTGTGCTCAGCATGGCAAAGCTGTCAGTTACTGATTTCGTCATTTGTCAGGGTAACTTTCTAACCTTGTAGTTCTCAAAATCAGATCGGCAAGTTTTCAGTCCCAACACGTTTGTACTGGCACTCAGCTGAGTGATCATGAGGGAAGCAAGACGATCATGGAGGAACCAAGATACTGCAGCCAGGATGCTGGGAGATTGGTGCTGGGATACGATTTATGCAGAAGGCAAAGAGAGTGTCAACTGACTTTTACGGCTGATTGATAAATCTATAGTCTAGGCTGGAAAAGAAATGCATTGTCTTTAGAGCAAAGCAAGAAAGAGACTGCAGCGGTTAGGTCTGGTCAATTATTATTTCTCCTTTATAGCTTTTTTAACTGAAAATTTTAATGGATGCAATGAATGGTTGGTTTATTTACTTGTTTTTAAGATCATCTGTCTTTTCATTGTCTGTTATGTGTTTCTTCACATACTAAAGAAAAATCCTAACTCAGAATTTGCTGCTCCTAACAAAATGCAAAACACTGGTTTCTGTTAAAACTTTTAATAAAGTTTTCTGTAAAATAGGCAAAAATATTTGACTGAGATAGAGCATTTTTTTACCCTGAATGTCTTTACAGGGAAAAACAATGCCTTGATCAGCCATATTTGAACCAGAGTCTGTTTTTTGCAGTCTGTTTTGTTCCATAAAGGCCACGGCTTATGCCAGCCCTGTTAATGGTACAGATGAAAAATCTGGGAAAAAAAATGGCACAGAGGATGAGTTTTAGATGGCAGAGGAAGGAGGACCCAGCAACCAAAGCATGAAATCAGGAAAACATACCAAAAATGTTTTTTATAGAATCATAGGATTGTCTAGGTTGGAAGGGACCTTGAAGATCAT
>RSEF01000031.1:27755358-27781002 GCA_003993805.1 Himantopus leucocephalus | reverse complement strand
ACCTGCCTTTCATAAACCCATGCTGACTGGGCCTGATTGCCTGCTTGGCCTGTATATGTCACGTAATGGCACTCAAGATGATCGATCTGTTCCATAACCTTCCCCGGCAGCAAGGTCAGACTGAGAGGCCTGTAGTTCCCCGCATCCTCCTTCCAGCCCTTCTTGTATGTGGGTGTCACATTTGCTACCCTCCAGTCAACTGTGACCTACTTGGTTAGCCAGGACTGCTGATAAATGATAGAAAGTGGCTTGATGAGCACTTCTGCCAGCTCCCTCAGTACCCTTGGATGGATCCCATCCAGCCCATAGACTTGTAAGCCAGTGGTGAAGCTAGCCACTAACCATTTCCCCTTGGATTATGGGAGCTTAATTCTGCTCCTCGTCCCTGTCTTCCAGCTCACTTGGGCTGCATACCCAGAGAACAACTGGTCTTACTACTAAAGACTGAGACAGAGGCATTAAGTACCTCTGCCTTTTCCTCATCCTTTGTCACTATGTCTCCCCCCACATCCTTAGCCCTCCTTTTGTTTCTAATGTATTTATAGAAATATTTTTATTGCCTTTTACTGCATTAATCCAGTTAAGTTCTAGTTGGGCTTTGGCCCTTCTAATTTTCTCCCTGCATAACCTCATGGCATCTTTGTAGTCTTCTTGAGTTGCCTGACCCTTCTTCCAAATGTCCTAAACTCTCTTTTTTTTCCCCGAGTTCCAGACACAGCTCTCTGCTGAGCCAGGTCGGTCGTCTTCCCCGCTGGCTCATCTTTCAGCACATGGGGACAGCCTGCTCCTGCGCCCTTAAGATTTTATTGTTGAAGAATGTGCAGCCTTCACAGACTCCTTTGCCCTTCAGGACGGCCTCCCAAGGGACTCTGTCAACCAGACCCCTAAAGAAAGAAGGGTTCATGCTCTCTCAAGCCTACCTGTGTGCATATGCTGTGGCAGGGAAGTGAAGACAAACAAATACAGAAACAGGTATTGTTTGCTACTAAAAATAAACCTGAAGAATACAAAATGCTGTGGACATGCACTGACAGCTGTTTACAGAGTTTTGAGATGATCTGGATTTATTTTTGGCATTTTTGTAAAAGTAACGAGAGTGACAGCACTTATTCCTTCCGACGCACTTTTCAACACATCACAGCGCCAAAGCCCACAGGAGTACATGCTCAGGGCAGAAACCAAGTGCAGGGAGGAATCATGATCTGAAATAGCAAATGTTAACATCAGAGCGAACCAACAATGCCCTGGTCATAACAACTGCCACAGCTGCCACAGCACGATGAAAACCATAGAGGGGTTTTGATGTTTCCTCCTCCCTGGAGAGAAGAGCTCTACGTGCACTGCTGGCATATCCCCCACAACGGAGTTTCCTTGCGAGGCATGCGTCGTGCATCCCACCACAGCGCACATCGCTGCCGCTGCAGCAGCTGGGGCTGGGGGGGTCAGCCACAGCCAGTCCTCCATCGCTTTCTGGGTCTGTTTCCCTGTTTCTCACTGACCACACTCAAAAGAACTGGTCATTCGTAGTCTCAAAAGTTTTCCAACAAATTGTATGACTAAATTCCTTAAACACTGCTGCCCGTTCCTAATCCCTTTTTGCCAACATCCCTTTCAGGAAAAATTGCTGCACGCCATGGTGCCTGATTTATATTTCATTTTGAAAACAGGAAGTAAAGGGATTAAAGTTGGGGATTAAAACACTTACTCTTCACTGCATTTTTTCTGCAGAATAGTTTCTTTGTTGCCATGGGCACTGCTTACTGACCCTTAGCCCCTGAATGCACTTCTTTTTGCATGAGTGACATCTTTTAAATGGACTCCATAGAGAACAAATGAGGGAAAATATCCTTATGTTCAACTGCTCTCAAAGCAAGAAAATAGATTTGCTTCCCTTTCAATACATTCTCTCCCTTTGCAGTTTTAACTGTGAAATCTGAACTAAGAGTTTGAGCAAGGGCAAGTGAAACCTGAAAGACGCAGAAGCAAACCGGGCTCATACTGTAGGATCTGGCTGTTTGCTCCCCATGAGGCAGGTGTTCACAAACAGAGCAGTTTCTCCAGATTAATATAGTCACATAATGGACAATGTCACTGGTAACTAGCTTAGTGCCTGAGTAACCTGCTGAAATACCAATGATGTAATGCTCTAATACTCCTTGGCTCCCTCCTTCCTCATCAATTAAACATTCTGAGTTAGAAAAAAATTTTAAAAAATGAACTTATTTCTTCTAAGAAACACATGAAGCATTGTGTTTCTCGATTCACAGAAAAAGCCTAGTTCAAATACTGAGAAATGAAAGAAAATGAAAGGAAAAGCTGGAAATAAGTGTTGCAAAATTAAATAAACTAAAGATACTAGCAAAAGAAAATCACCAGACGTTGTTTTCTATTCATGTTCTTCACTAAATCTAAATGCTGGTGTAAAATTTTGTTTATTGAAAATCTTTTAACAAACTGGTAGCTTCATTGATAAACAATGAACAATTAAGTAGTATGCAGTCCTGTAAGAAGCCAGAGCTCTGTATGATTTTGCTGAGGGAGTAATGTATTTGCTGACATGACCCACAAAATACAAAGGTAGACAATCTCAAATCTTTACAGAAAACTCCACGTTAACCTGGAATGAAAACTGGAATGTCTTATTTTCAGAGAAATACTGTTCAATAGGGGGATATCACATCTTTAAACACTTCATTTTTTTCCCATTTCTCTTAATATATTCCTTGTAAGATGGACAGGTTCATATACATTATACATAACAGGACTCTAAGAGAGAAGGGGTGAACTCTTAGAGAAGGGATATAAAATGACTAGGCTTCGGAAGAATTCAGTTATTGAGATCTGCCTCTAAAGATGGAGATTTTATATCCCTTTTTGCTAATATGGGGGTTTCACAGTGGCAGAACAGCAATATCTGCAGGATCATTATTATCTGTGCAAGGTGGCTTCTGTAAAGCCCCCTCAGCTCAGACGGGAACCCTGGTCAAGGTCAGCACAGGCCACTCCGCAAGGCAATTTCAGGAATTGATTTGGTCAGGCGATCATTATTCTTATTCTATTACTTCCAATACGGTCTACACCTAGTGTGGACTGCTCTGCTCTACTATCCTCTACTACAGTCTGAAGTAGGAGTGGATATGGCTGAGGTGTTATACAGCCTGCTTCATCTCAGCAGTGCAGTACAGCACCTTTCTTCTTTACTGTAATCAGGAAAAGCATTCTGAAAACTTCCAGCCATTGCTAGCTGATTGGTTTTTGAAAGGGCAATAAATGCAACATGGAAGAAGTCATGCACAAATAGCAGCAGGATTCATTAGAGAGACCCCGACTGCCTGTCCTTTATTTCTCCTCAGCACAGTAACACCTGAAAAGATCTCCTTCCAACCAAATATCACAGGAACAAATCTTGGAAGAGTCTATCTCCATTGGGAGAAATGTTTTGACAGCTCCCCAAAAGCCACTGTTTGGCCATCATTTTAGAATTGACCAACCTGTGTCAAAAAGGAAGATGAAATGAACCAAGCTGGAAGTGTGTCCACATATCCCTTACCTCCTGAGGTCTCGCCACCCCCTTCATTCCTTAGTGATTTGGTAGATGTACCATATACACTACAATTCCAAAAAACCTCCACCAAATGTAGACAACTTTCAGAAACGTCCTTTGGACCACCTTTCCCAAAGCTATACCTCCATGATATTTGCTTCCTGTCAGACATAGCACAAAAATTCTGTCCTGGAAAAAGCCAGGAAAATAGACACAAGTACAATTGCTATATTAGACTAAGATTAAGTACCAATCAAATAAATAAATAAGGAGCAAAATACAGTTAAGCTTAAACACTGCACGCTTTAGTTGATCTATGCTCCTCTTCACAGCATTGAAAAATCCAGTAGAGATCACCTACTATGTTATGCATCTGCTGAGGCGTTATGCTGTCAGGTCAGCTGGATCCATGCATGGTTTCCTCAAGACCCATTTGAATGAGCTAAGATGACGCAGGTTTCCAGGAGACAGACAGCTTTTGGAGGCAATTGTCAGGTAAACATTCGATACCTGAAAGCTTATCTGTATAACCAGTCTGTATCTGATCCATAACTAATTTACACAACAAGATCAAAGACATGGTCTGGGCACTGTTAATACTGCCAAAGAATCAAAGACTGATCAGCTGAAAGATTATATTATTTGGTATAAGTTGTCTTTCAGTTCAACACCCAGACTAAGACTTTTATACTCCCTTTAGCTGGTCTTGGTTATCTGAACTGCTTATCTTGTATTTTTTTCCCACAAGGATGGAGCTAACCAGTTGTATCCTCATCTATTACACTTTCCTTTAATTAAATGGAAACAATAATTTAAATATTTTTTTTTTTTTTGGCAGGACACAGTGGCTTGAAGAACTATTATACATGACAACAGTTGTTCACTGCTATAATTATGGATAAAATTAAAACTGTATCTAAAAGCATAGCCACTGCATTGTTCAGATGATAAGGCAAATGTCACCGAACTGATCTTGTCCTTGCCAAACAGCTGTATGAAATCTTTTGTCCTTTTTTTAATTATGTCTTATTTGTTTGAAAATGAACTTTTTTAAAAGAGAAAACCTTTAAAAAATGCATTAGACATTGCAGATGTTCATGACAAGATCTACACAAAGCCAGTGAAGGGTACATTCCATTCACAGTGGGACTTGTACTGTAATACTTACAATTGAATTAAATATTTTCTTTAGATTTACAAATACAGATTTCTTCAGCAAGACTCCTGCAGAAATAGCAAACGGTTTTTCATGGTAAACTTGCATGAAAAAGATAATGTTCTTATACTTGTACAAGGCTAAGTGCTAGCTCGCACAACAAACAGATCTTCATGAAGAGCATAATGGTAGTATTCACCTTCTTTCAAATCACTGGGTATAAAATAGTGCAGCCTCTGTATTTTGTTAATGATATGTTGCGTAATTTCATTTTCATTAACTGCAATAAAAAGACTTACAAACTAAAAGAGCTATAGATTCACATTTTCAAATACAGTATCATCAGTTCACAGACGAAAGAAACTTGCTGGTTACTGAAAACAAAAAGTGTAACCAACTGAATATAAGCTTACTTGAGTCAAGTAGTGCCCTATTTTGACTAGTCAGAAACTCCACAGGGTGACTCAAGGAACAAAATTACTCAGCCCTGTTGAAGACACCAAACCAAAGCTCTCAACTATAGCCTTCCTTATTATAGCCGTTCTACAAATAAGAACTATAGGATCTATAGGCATAATGATTCACCCTGACTTCACGTAGACAGTACTTCTACCATTAACAGCTGCACCTAATATTATAGGCTGGCGATTTTCAGGGGCAGTCTATATTCAGAACAAAAAGTATCAAAGCACAAATGGTTTTGAGATACTGTGAAGTCAGAAAATAGTGTTAGTGTTTTGTAAGAAAAATAAATAATATGAAGATTTGCTGAAGCAAATACCTGCCTCACTCATCCTTCTGTTTTCCTAACCTCTTCTTCTGATTCTCTGCACTTCCACAAAGCAAGCCAAGTAACTATCTTATTTTTACTGGGTGTTTGAAGGAAGAAATTAAATAGTGATTTCAGCCTACAAATTTTACCTCCTTGTCCCTTCCTTTCAAAAATCCTGTGTGTTTACCACTGATTCTGGGAACCAATCAGTTTAGGCAGTTACAGCCTCTCTTCAGATAAAAGCTGCTAGTTTACAAAGTGACTCAGCTAAGAACTGGATTTCTCTCCTTTTTAGAGTTTCCCAAAAGGAAAAAAAAATTGCACTCGTTTCTCTTTCTGGTCCTGGTCCACCCTGAAAATGCATGGAAGATCGAAAAAGCTGAACAGCTTTTAGGTAACTATTGATGTGAGGTGAAAAGAAAAGGTAAATGGTTCATGAGATCCTAAATCAATATGAGGTCCAAGCTAGATAAAGATTAGCAAACACACAGCGTGTCAAATGTTTAAGGGGCATTTGCCTGTATGTACCAACATGCTTTCTAAATTGACAATTTAGTTGAACTCTGCGTATGGAAAAAAAATGAAGGAAAGAAACAGGGTGAAAGATGAAAGAATATAGGAGTATCTGGGGGGGAAGAAAGACCTGGGGCTGGTCTTACCGTAGCATACGCACCTCAGCTGCCTATAGATGTTCAGTTTTGGTTGCATAGCCTAACGACCCAAAGCTACAAAGGTGGAAGATAGAATAAAAAAGGAAATTGAAAGAGAAAAGTATTATAAAAATGGAATGAGAGAAGGAAAAAAGCAGGAGAATACATAAATTAAGGCTGGGCAGCCTAAACGTTATTTTAAAGTATCAATTTAGAAGCAGATCCTTCTTCCAGATCAGGCTCAAGATCCATCCAAGACTGCTTTAAGTTACGTACACTGTGTCCACTGGCAGCTGGCATTTGAGGAGAAAGAGTGAGAAACTGCAAATAAGCAGTACAGAATAAACATGCTTTTCCCTAATATATTTAGCTCAATGCTGACTTCTACCTTGAAGCATGATCTTGAAGCACCAGTATCCCTTGCAAATCTCATGTTTATTTTTTAACCCTGTTTCATTATCTACAGAAATATCCAGTTCCCTTTGAATCCCGCATGGCTCTTAGCTTCCATTATATCTTGTGGTAATAAGCACCTCATGGGAACTGTTCAACGTACAAAAAAATCTTTCAAGTTTGTTGTCCTTTCAAAGTTGAAAGGAAGACATGACTAAGAAGAGGACAGGTTTTAAAAGTAATTGTGGTCCAGGGGCATGTTGTGCATTAGCATTCCCCTCAGCATCACTTCATGCTCCCATTTTGGTTGCTGTCTGGTTTTCTCTCACTGACTTCCCTGCTTAAAAGAAGCTCCATCCATCTTCCCCAAGGGAAGATTAAATCCAGGCACAGTGAGCAATTTTTACTTTTTAAAATAAGATAGGAAGCACTGCTTTTTATCCTACCAAAATATTTTTGAAGTACAGACTGAATACTATGATGCATATTGATAACACCTAAACTGTTCTGACACTTTCAGCATCTGTTCCCAGGTGTTTGCATGGTATTTGTGTACATGTTTGCCCTCATGTTTATGGAGATTTTTACAAATTACACAAAGATGATTAAAGCAGGCATGGCTCTCTTTACTCTTCTGCTTTCCTTTGAAAAGTAAATGAAAGTTCACTGTACTATCCACTAAATTGCTTGCATTAAATGTATTCATGCTGAGATCTTCTTGGTTTATACGATTTCATCCCATTACCTGGAGAGATTCCCAATTAAATGTATCTGGTGGATGGCAGGAGGTTGGAGTTTGGGAGGAGAAGCGGAACAGTGGCTGCCTTACAAGATTTGCAGAAAAGGTATTTTTGCCTTACATGGTAAGCCATAAACATATATCAACAAAAGTTGCTTAAAATAATTCATAGATGGAAATTTATCTATATCACGTTGCATAATCTGGCCCCATCTTAGAGGGCCAAGGAAAGGGTCAAAGCTTTGAAGACAGATCTAGAAAATCTGGGCTGAAGACTTAATGTAATGTTTAGCACAGCAAGTAGCTGATTCCTCTGTTATGAATATACTTCATCCTGCTCTTTTAAGTCTATGCAACATCAAAGACACATTTGCAGGTACAGTCTTGGAGAGCCAGCAACTTAAGACACCACAATAATGTCACTTGGTGTGTAGGGGGAGGTTAAAAGGAGGATTAAAAGCAGTCAGGCACAATACATTAAATGAATCCATGACTAACGGGGTGTGACAGCAAAGGGTTTCATTCTTTTCAACAGAATAGATCCCTAGGGCTGGAAGTATTACTCCACTGTGCCTTTATCACCTTGGAATTTTTATGGTTATTTTTGATGAATTCACATTTTTGTAAAGACTTTTTTGACATTAGGCCAATTTTCACTTTTAATTAAAGCCATAAATAACCTTAATTCTGCATTAAAAGGTTTATTGTTTCTTACTTTTTATTATTATTACTGCCAGGAAATATTTCAAATACCAAAGCATGATGTTAGTTAGCAATTATAAGTTCTCAAAGGTCCAGTAACTATGCTGTACCTTGTAAACATTACACATTGCAAACTTTATCCATGCTTGAAGTATCTGGCTTGATAGATGCCACACGTTTTCTTTTCTTTTTGTGGAGGTTTGGCTTACTTCCCTTCCCATATATCAACATATCTTAGGTGACCAAGAGCATAAATAAATCCTTATCAAACAGGGATGAAAAAAGAAACAACTTTGCACCTAGAATGTGCCCATAGAGAATGAAGCAAGGAGTAAAAAGGGCCAGGTTTCAACTGTTTGGAAGAAAGAAGGAATGAAAAATGAGCAAAATCAAATAGTGAATGAAACGCAAGAAAGAAAATCCCACGTAGTTTTGCAAGCTGACAAAATGAGAGAGAGGAGATAACACATTATTTCACTTCCAATGACAGTAATGCTACAGTGCAGTTTAATACCCGTGTTCAGGTCCATTATGCAAGTTTTAGTTGAGACACCACACATAAATTTCTCAGAATGCAACGTCTTGGTCAGAATTTACTTTACATGCTTGTAAAAGACAGTGTCTGGGTGGCTGAGTTGCCCTCCTGGGACAGGCAGGACAGGGCTCACAGACCTCTTTCGGCACTCCTGCCTGTGGGCAGTGTGCACAGGAGCAAGGGAGCCAAAGTGCTGCTTATTAAGGTGAAAATGAATGCTCAGTGACTTCATCTCTGAAACAGGTGTGAGCACTCATGAGTTTAAAGGAAATTCCTCAAGAATACAACAGGCCAGTTCCTCAGAGGCTGATGACATGCAGGTCTCTGCTGACATGTCCTGCTTCAACAAACCATTGAATCAAAACTTACTCTTCGAATTTGTGTTCTGCAGCTTTAAAGACTGACACTTAGTGCTTCCAATGCTGTATGAAGCAATTTTTTTGCTGCTTTCTATGAATGGCTGTGCATTTAATTTTAAAACTTGTAAACTATGACTTGTTTTACATGGAGCTGACATCTCGAAGGTTTATCTAGCCCAACACCGGTTCACGCATGTTCCCCTTTTCAGTTCAACTGGTTCAGTACCAGTTTCCTTTAAAATGAAAGCTTAGATTTTTATCCTCAATGATCTAAACAATCTAATGAAATAACGCCAGTGATTAATAGGAGGTATGATGAAAAATGCTTAGCAAAAAAAAAAATCATTCCCCTAGGTCGCAACTCAGCTCTTCAAAGATGTGCTTATACATATAAACAACTGCTGATTCTTGGACTTGATATCCACAGGGAACTGGCCTTGTGAAATTTCTTGGTATTTGGAAATGTCTGGCATATGGAAATATAACTTAGAGCTTAATCTCACATACTGTCCATTTGCCCTCAAAATCTATCCTTTCATCTGAGACTGGCACATAAACTGGATTTTTTATTACTATGTATTTACTAAGAGGCAGAACTTGAAAAACAAAAATTTCTGTTTTCAAAAATTATTTTTGATTTGCCTCATTATGTATGTACATTTAATGATTAATCATCACTTCAAAAAAAAAAACATTAAAGCAGGCAGCCTCATTAAGTCAAAGATTAAATTATCATCTATATAAAAATCACATCTATTATTTCTCATTAATGGCTTTTCTAATCAACAGTCTGAAATCAGCACAAGTACTTGAAGATGCATTGAAACACCTAATATTAGAACACTGACTTCTCCACATAGGCTTTACACCAGTCAACAAGGTAGAAAATTTACCTTTTTCCTGACTTGCTGGTCTTTGGAAGAATGGGCTTTCACATGCTTTCTCAGGGAACTCGGATCTGTGTATCGTTTAGTACATCCTGGAATCTGACATGCATAAGGTTTCTAAGTCAAAAAGAAAAAGGATAAAGTAGCTGTTATATCACACATTATTTTAACTCAAGAGAATCCCTTTTGAGCCTTGGGATGCTGCAAACCACAGTACCACAGAACATGAGTTGTACGTTATTACAAGCAGGATGCTCGGTAATTTATTAGAAAGGGAAAGGAGGAAAGTATAGTTTATAAGGAAGACAAACCAAAGGAAAGCTTTCATTATGGCACCTTTCATTGTTACCTTTTTTTTTTTAATCAGTACAACGAATATTGCTAGTTATACTCACAATTCTTCCACCCTCAGAGCAATCTTTCACTTAATCAGAAATTATATTCTTTAGTGAATCAGGTAAAGAAACTGCAGTAAAGGCCCAGATAGACTGTTAGGATTATAGAAGAATCTGCTTCAGAAAAAGAGAACAAGAAAAAGTGTTAGTTTACTACATTACAAAGAGAGCAAGCAAAACCAAAAGCAAGCATTGAATACTGAAGTTTTACAAATATTACACACAAAATTACACATTTTAATGTGAAGTACAAGACAAAGTCCTTTAGCTCACATTTTCTAGTAACACATCATACTAAAAAGATACCAGTCATGTAATACCTTTATAGTTTTCTTAAAAGGAAGCCCAACAAATCTAAGTCACCAAATAAATAAAAATTGCTATGAATATCTCCTTCTGCCTGTTCTAATCTGTCTGTCTTCCCTGAAGACTTGTAGGTCCACAATACAGAGTATTAAATGAACATTAGGTCCAACTGTTTGCTGAAATTAGCAATTTTGCAATTTAGCCGTTTACGTTTCACAAAGCACTTCTGAAAACACCTCGTACAAATGATTAACTTACCAGCCATACTATCGACTATTCCCAATGGATAATTTAAGTTTTGTGACAGCCATTTAATCCAAATCATATTGTTCTTGTTTTCTTTCTGGACTTCTGCCCTTTGGAAACTGCTTGTCTCTGACGAAACAAGATCTTTAGTTATGAAACAAAAGTTTTGAAACAAATCTCAGCTGTGACTCAAATTCACAGGCAACAATTTGTTGGCATGAAAAATTTTCAATTTACAGAATTATTCTTTGTCTTTAACTTTCTGGTACATGCCCCAACCTCAAGTTTAACTGAGTATTTGTCAGAGAATAGCAGTTATTACCGCAGATGGCTTCTGTGTCTGTGCATAATGACTTCAGGTTCCCTAAAGATCATCTAAGTGGGAGAAAGTTAACTGCCTCTACCTGCAGCAAAGCCCATGGGGCTGTGGCCTTTTTATGAACTAGTCTGGCACATCTTCATCCACGCTTACATTACTGGGTCACTTCTGAACAGCTTACACAGCCTCATCAGACACTTTTCCCTCCTATCTCTAAGGTTATGGGCTACCTGCTGCCACTGGAGGAAAGGAGCACACAGTCTAATGTACAGGGGACTGCAATGGGACTTCTGCTTCCTTACAGTGTCCAAGTGTGTCCTCTGGTGCTTGGCGCGGTCGCTGGAGTTGCTGAATGCTTTCTGGCAGCCAGGGTGCTGACAAAGGTACGGCTTTTCACCCGTATGGCTCCTTAAGTGAATCTTGAGATTTTCTAGTCTGGAAAAGGCTTTCTTGCAACCCTCAAACTAGAAAAGAGAAAGAAATGATTTGAAAGGAAAGCACACACAGCAAACTGCAACAGCAAACACCAAGCAGGAGGGTGAAAGGGCTTGCAGAGACCTCCAGCCTACTATGGCTGGATGCCCCTCCGGAGTGGAGGAAAGCCTGGCTTCTCGGTGTGGGTGCTGCTGCAAGGTTTGAACCATTTAGGCCGTAAGAATGTATTTTTCCTTCCTGCACGCAGCTGAATTAGGAAACTATGTCCGACTCCCATTTTACAGGTGGGACACTGAGACCCAAAGAGATCAGTCAGCTCAGAGCGCAGCACCACTCAGCCTGTCTGGGAAAGCCAGCCCCAGCTGATTCTCCCAACAGCACACAGAAAGCCAAATGGTCACTGTGGGGTTCCCACGTTCTGCGCTAGCTGCCCTTATCTCAGCTCTGGGCTTATTAGCAACCGAGCCGAACACAGGCATCTCTCAGTAGCAACCCAACCTACAGAGCAACAACAAAATCATTCAGCGAAATGACAGTCTGCTCTGCCTTGCAAAGTGTGATGTAAAAAGTAAAATGATTTTTGAAATACTGCTTTACCTTTCTGCCATGAGTAAATGTATGAGGTACTAAAAATAATGGGAGCCCATCAAGATAGGATTTAATCCCTACAGGCAACCAATAATCATGCAGCACAGTATTTCTTCACCTAATCAAGTACTGCATCTGCAGAGGAATCTGTTTATATAAGCAGGAAACCAGTTCTTCATCTATCATGTTCCCATAGCATACTTTATCATAAGGGAAACTAAAAACCATCAGTTCTATTTGACACTAGTATTTTTATGTACACTTGATCTCAGTTAGACTTGAATATTTATTAGTTATAAGTATAGGGGGTTTTTTAACTCTATCAGTCAAGATCAATTTATCTCATTAGATTCAGCTGCTGCATATTCCACTGTACAACATCAAAAGCTTCTGCTGCATAACGTGCTAGTTTGCAGTTCTTGTATACTTGCAGAAACAGTAATGCATTAACAGATGTCAAACACCTCTGATGCTAACATAAAATTTTCCACCATTTCTCCTCCTATTCATCTTACTCACTCGAAAAGAAATGGGCCATTTTTCACCGATGTTAGAATAACACAAATAAATTCTATAATATATTACTTAGCATGCCTTTTTTTACAAATCTGTAAGACCCTCAAAAAGACAAAACCCAGGATATAAAATTTTCATCACTGAATTTTAAGCACTTCAGTTTTTTTTATTAATGCAAGAGAGAGCTACAATTTCAAAGAATAAAGTGCAGGGAGAAAATACAGCAAAAAAAAAGTTTCAGCCTCCCCAAACAAACTGGGAAGGCTGAATTTCGGTGCAGCACTCCCTAACAACTTTTGTTTAGTTTTAGCAACAGAGGGAAATATAGACTGAAAATTGCACAGGAAAACACAGTATCTAGAAGAAAATACACAATAGCTATGAAATAGCAATATTAAAACTAAGCCTAAGAATTAAAGCTTGAGAAAAGGGATTAACTACCCCTCCATATCATAACCGCAATTTTATCTTTCACACATATCAATCTCAGAAAATTTCTCAAGCCATGAAGCTTTTTATTTATATCCCATCCCTTCACCCAAAGCAAGCCTACAGTGCTTTTCAGATTATCCAAATTTGATCACTAAACATTAACTTATGCTTGTACATATAGTGTTGCCTTTATGTTTATGAAAGTTTAGTATGCAAGTGACACATTGCTGCAAGTGTGAAATTTTTTTTACTTTTAGGGAACTATTCTTAGAAAATATTCCAGGATAAATAAAAAAAAAAAAAAGACATATATTTTACAATTGCCTGGATAAAAATACCACATTTTTTTAGGAAAAAGTAAAGAGCGGAGAAAACATAAAAAAAACACGAGAGCTAAAAGACTGATATAATAAATGGCTTTAGAAAAGCAAAATAATTCAAGAACCACTATGTTAAAATAACAAAGAAACCTGCTGATTAGCTCATGTTATGCAGACAACTTATTATTTCTTATTACATTTATAAAAGAACAACCATCCATTCTAATGGCAGTAACTAAGCTGTACATAAGTATGAAATAAATTATAGTATCTCAAGCAACCTTCAATTTCATAGGGTAAATCTCAGCCCAGTGAAAAAGTTCTAAAAGCAGGCCCTCGTTTTGTTTATTTCACAAGTTATTAAACTTTGAATGTTCAAGCATGCAAACAAAATTGAACATGTGCAAATAATTGCTTATATGATTGTAAAATTAGCAGTGAATTTAACTGCGCAAAAATGTTTAACTGAGCAGAACTGGGGAATGTTATCTTATAAATTTAAAAATTGTGATTTCTGAAGGTTCCTGCATTGCTGTTCATAACTTGGAAGCAGAGAAGATAGTCTGAAGTTCTCTCTCCCCTCCACAGCCCTAAATTACTGTGTGTCATATTCACAAGGCTTGTGTATTGTGGAAAAGGTCATTCTGGCAAAACACAGAAATTACAAGCCTGTATTATTAGAAAGAACACCTTTACACAACAATTAATGAATGTTTACTCTAAAAAACAGACTTTTTTGAAGCCTTGGGAATCTCTGATGCTTAAGACAAAAGGAATGAAAAGAAATTCTTTGCAACGACACAGAACACACATTCTTTCCTGATAACCAGATTTCAATGAAAGAATTCCAGAGAAGACACAATTACCTATGGGGGGAAAAAGTCAGGTAGATGGTAGTTTTATTTTGAAATGGAACTCTTTGTAGTTTCTAAGTTATTAACTGTTGTAGAAGAGGAGGATGTAACACCTTCATTACAATAAGTCACTTAAGTACATGGAATGCCTTTGGCATTCTGAAGCTGTTTAACACTCCTAAACATACTCCTGATTAAACCAGACTTTTTGCAAGTATTATGTGGAATTCATGGTGTAATGTTTTCCTAAACTACAACGCAGAAATCATAGTTACTGAGCTTTTACTTTTACTGTTGCATGCAAATTGAAACCGTTAAGTGGCTCATAAAGAAAATTTCCTCTCTGTACTTCCTAACCTTGGAAGTTCTTTTTAAAACATATTAACTGGAGTGTCCATATCCATGTTTACTTTATCCTTTTATAAGGATAATTGTCAAAAGCAAGAAACAATAGATGTTGAAGTGAAAGGTAAAACATGTCAATAAAAAGCAAAAGCAGTGCTATGGCTTTAAAACACTCATGTCCTCATGAGTGTGCTGTTCGTGGTTGTATACACAGAAACAGTGTTCAGGGTACCGCAACCATCCTATAAAATTACACTACAACTACATAGATGTCTATAAAATAATCTGTGCAGCATGTAAAGCCCTGCTGGATGCACCATGCACTTCTGAGCCCTGTCCAGAATTAGACAGCAACCTTCATTACAAAATACATTTAGACACTTACACTGTAGGAACAGCATGGTAATACCTGTGTGAATACTTTAATGTTAGTAGCAGACATTCAGTGTCCAGGTGTTTAAGAAATTAGACAGTTTTCACTGCAAAAGGAACTGCTCTGTATATCTCAGCTGGTCACCAGTGTAACAAAGACTGAAGACCTTGTTCTGGCAAACAACATCTGTCTGAGATCTGATCTATTCACAGAAAACTACCTAGTCTTGATTTTAAAAGTCAATGACAGACAGCCCAGCTTCCTCTTAATCCAACTATACCCTAATATTATCTGGTATTAAAAATTTCCACTTTTTCCTGTCTGAATTTGCTTTGCTTCAGCATCCAAACAGCATATTTTCTTTTGTCTTTTTCTGCTGTATTAATGTGGTAAGTAATATCAAAGATAACTTCTGATTCTAGATATTTTCTGTTATCAAGTCACTTAAGTTTCTCCCAAATAATTTATATATATAAATATTACTTGCTTTCTCACTATAAATAATGCTTTCTTGGACCCACTTTGAAATTGATTCTAAACCCAAAAGAAATAAAATTAAATACTCGTAGAAATATTGACACCTGAGCAGTATTTGATTTTACAGTAATGTTTCCTCCAATATACAACATAGTTTTACTGTCTGGTTCTGATACTCTCACATTTAGGTTTTTATTATCTTTTTTTATTTGAATCAGTTACACACAGTGATCCTCAAATCTTTTTCAGCATCACTCTATTTGGGGGAGGATCATCTTTTATTTTTGAAGTGTGAAGGAAAAGCATTTCCCTAGTCTGTTGCCATGTGTGGGGAAATATTTATTGGATATTATAATGAATATATTTCGTTACATTTCATTACTCAATCTGGTCTCCCTCTAATGTTTGGGGTGGTCCTCCTTTTTAAATTTGACTTTGCTAAACATCAACTTTCCTATAACCATTAAATTGCAACAGCTGTCTTTCTGTGCATCAAGAGCTAGCCAGTGTCTACACAAAGTCTCACTAACAAACTTAAGATACTCCAGTAACAGAACACATTTTGTTCTTCAGTAAAACAAAATACCTGCCTCGGGCAAGAAGCAGAAGAGATTATGAGGCCCCCAAAAGGCTCTGATATAGGGAAATGAGTGGATATTATTTAGATTGGACATCTAAATAACCTCAGAAAGTTAGCTGTGACCTCTGCTTGGTAGAAAGGTAAAGCACTGTCCAAAATCTCTGCCAAACTGACTTGGAGGAAATCAACCCAACCCTACATACACACCCAGGATGTACTAGCCAGATGTTTCAGATACGTTCCTATACAGGTGGAGAACACCAATTTGTTTGGCTTAGTAACCTGTTCAGCCATGATGAACCTTTGATGATGCAGAAAGAGAAGAAAAAAGCACATCCAGAAACTAAGATAGGTATCAGAGGGGAGAAATTCCTCCCTGACCTTAGAAGGTCAACAAGATAAGAAGTTTCACCCTAGCAAACACGCTTTCCATAAAAAATTATCAAAATAATCAACATCTCTACCTTCCATGCCTCTTCTTCATTAAGCACAATGGATGCTACTTCTGATCCAAGGACACATGGCATCATAACAGTATGGGACTGGGCCCTCCCCACTACATCCACACAAGCAGGAAAACCAGCAGTTTCGCAGATGTATGGTTCAGATCAGACCTAGCTCTTCCTTTGCCAGCTAACCCACGGTACAACCCACATTAATGGATTATTGATTGCACGTGACCACATAGATGCATACTCTAAAAACTCTTCACACTATGTGGTTTGGTTTTCCATTGATAATTTCTGTGGTCCCCTTCTGACTACTTCTTCATTCACCTGGGATATGAAATACAGGATCAAGATTTCAGTAGTAGTCTTACCAGTGCCAGGCATTCAGGTAACATGACTTTTCTGAAGCAAACCATCTTTTTCACTCATTCAAGGTTTGTGTCAGTCTTGCTTAAGTGACAGCATTTTACAGAGGGTTTTCACCACAGTTGGTAATACTAAATTCCCACACCGACTCACTTTTTGCTAGGCAGAATTTCACATCTTGTAAATGTAAGCTATATGTCTTCCTTCCTGCTTGTATGGCTTTGCATTTGACTGATTTACAGTGCACCTTTTTATAACACGGTGATTCAGCAAAGTCAAACAGATCATCTGTAACAGTGTGATATACTCAGAATTTGTGGTTCTACCAGTCCCTGTCAAATGTACAAAGTTTATCCGCTTAGCACCACTATTTTGAGAACAAGTGAAGCACTCTTTAACTCGTATGTGCCCTACTAATGGAATTTAATACAAAAAACTCAAAATCATAGAAACATAGAATCATTTAAGTTGGAAAAGGCCCTTAAGATCATTAGGTCTGACCGAAAACCTAACACTGCCAAGTCCACCACTAAACCATGTCCCCAAGCGCCACATCGTCTTTTAAATACCTCCAGGGATGGTGACCCAACCACTTTCCTGGGCAGCCTGTTCCAGTGCTTGACAACCCTTTCAGTGAAGACATTTTCCCGAATGTCCAATCTAAACCTCCCCTGGTGCAACTTGAGGCTGTTTCCTCTTGTCCTATCCCTTGTTACTTGGGAGAAGAGACCGACCCCCACCTCACTACAACTTCCTTTGAGGTAGTTGTAGAGATCTCCCTCCACATATGGTTCAAAAATGTCATGTGGTTGAAACACGAAAAGCCTCAGAGAAACCCAATTATAGTGTATACTGCCTTTTGTAAAAAGAGATCTGCAGGCATTTCACCAGCAGTATTTTATATTCCATTCCACACTGACGTCCATCAGCACTGGGACAAAATTCAGTGCAAGACCTCCTTTGGAAACTGCATTATCTGCCTACGATTCCACATTTGAACTCCATTTAAGATCTACTCATTAGTAAATTATTCATGAATAATATTGGACTATTTTAAAATATTCTGTGCTTATAATCTACAATTTTATTTTTTTTTCAGCAAAATATCAATACAGAAACTTAGTACTAATTTTCTACTTCTTCCTTCTTCCATTCCAGACTGTAGAAGCAATAGCTTGATAACACATGCTCCCTCGAAGAGCTGATGGATATAGGAGAAGAAAATGAAACAATTGCGACTCTATGAAGATGAAGAAGGACTCCAAGATGTTTCACGTAGCCTTCTGAGTCTTTGGAGACAGAGTGAAATGACTTGATATAACACGTGCTGAAAGATCCAAACTGGTGTGACTCTGCCTGCTTCAAGACAGTATAACATGTTGCCTCTGCCTCACGCAGGTGTACTGTCTGGACATTGACCTGATGCCACTCAAAACACCAAATTACTGTCTGAGATTGCTTTGACAAGCTGCTTAACTTGCTTACTTTTGTAATATTCATAAGCTGAACATCAGCATGACAAATAAAAGCTTTAAATCCTAGACTTTGGAGAAAGTTATCTGAATGAAAATATAAGCCATTTCTGAATTTTAGGGAATGCTTTCATATGTGAATGCGCGTATGCAAACAGAAGGAATGGTATCCCTAAAAACTATAGAGGACAAAATAAATCCAGTGGACATATACATAAGGCCCCAAACCAAATCTTTGAATTGTTTGGTAGTCATGTAGCATTTTAAAAAGATTTGTTCACAGATAAAGGGCAAATTAATTATTTATCAATGTTTTATGTCTATCTGCCAATTAATTTTGAATACTCTGATATGCTGACCAGTAGGTTCTTCTATGTCAGCACCAAGGCAGGTGGTATGGCAAGGACAAAGTATCTTTTCCCAGCTTTGCATTTATCACACAAACAGATGTTAAAGCTGTTCTTCATATGGCTTTCAAACAAGAACGATGCATTTCAAGCATTAATTAATAGTCTTTTAAAAAGCATTTCCTTTCCTCAACAGCATTAGCAGGGTGCTGCTCTGCAAGAGATGTAAGGGCTTTCAAAAAATTGAGGCTAAGACCTCATATGAAAACCTTTTAAATAGCTTTTTATTCCCCCAGACTCTCCTGCCTGGCAATCTTGTGAACAACACATAATTAGTGTCAGACATCATTCAAACTGCTGACATCAGGTGTTCACCAACAAGAAGGCTGCATGCCACAGCTGAGATTTAAAAGCCCAGGTTCATTTCACATAAAATAAGTGCTCTGCTTTTAACCCTTAAAGTGTGTAAATGGGGAAAAATGTAGCATTCAGAGTAGCATTTCATTATACTGCAACCATTTCTATCTGAACAGAATACATTTTGTGACATGGTGACTGAATGCATAGTGCTTGTATAAGGCTAAATTTTCCTCAATGCTATGCAAAGGCTGGGATTTATTTTCTGCTTTTATAGCTAAGCTTATGAAATGATACAAAGTCTTGGAATTCTTTGCTCCAGTAAATAATGACAGACTATGTTTGTATGTGTTGCATATGATTATAGTAGATACTTGTTTACCCAACCATTCAATGACAATTTGGTCCAAAGCTTGTTGAAGTCAGTAGGTAATTATTCTCTATTTTTCCTCTTAGAAGGTTCTCTCCACTGCAATATCCCCACTTCAGGTATTTCTTGTAGATTGCATTAAAATATTACAAGCCAGTATCGCATAAATATAAATGCAAAAAAAAGATAATTACAGATCATGACAAAGCCTAAAGTAAAAATTGTTATTTATCTTCTTTGTACTCCTACTTTAAGCTAAAAGGCTTATTATACTCAGTAGATGTACAAGAGAGTTCGTGTTACAAGTCAGATGAAAGACTTAAAGAGACTAGTCAGTGCTTATTGCTATTAGGCTCGTATTTTAAGAGCTTTTTACTAAGGAGCACATAATACTTTTTGAGTGTGTATGTGAATATAACAAGATTAATAAACTATATCCTAATCTGATTGCAGTTTTCCAATACGTCCATCTTTTTGGGTATATTTTAAGTAAGAAGAGCTACATACTGCTGCTATAACTGAAAAATGCAGTGAAATCAATGGAAAAAACAGAGATATTAATGCAGAGCAAAAATTTACACATTGGTTAATATATGGGAAATGGAATTGGGCTACTTTTTCAGACAGACACACAAGAGAGGCTAGTCTCTTGCATTCTCTTTGAACAAAATCTATCAGCCATACTGTACGCACTTGGCTGAGTATTTCCATATGTAGACAGATTGCTTACCAATAAAATTTAATTTGAATCTCCTTTCCAAGGAGATCAGTATTCACAGAGAAGACTCTGGTCTCAGTTCTGACAGGACAAAAAGTGGATTAAGGATGCCACCAAATCGCAGTTAAGGTGGTAGAGGAAAACAGGTAAGGAACTGTCCCCACCAACAATACTTTTTCATTATGAGAGGTCTCTTCACAGATGGTTCTTTCTATTTATGTGTTCTTGATAAATGTAGCATGCTCATGTCTCCTTTTCATTTCAATACTCTGGAGAACTTCACACTTCTCACATTCTAGAGATCTGCACCACACCATTTGCTCTTACTTTCTAGGTAACACCACACCTAAAGACACAAATACCGCAGCTGAAATGAAACACAGCACATTGAATGTTATTTATCCCCTGAAATAATGGTGTCAGGAGATTCATTCACCATGGAAATGTCTCTTGTTTTCATTAGTTTTAGTAAGCGTGGCCATTTTGGCCTTGGAAGCTATTTCTGTTGCTGTAGAGAAGGTAAATATTATGACAAGTCCCTTCAAAAGAAACTATTACTGAACACATCAGCTGCTACTGATTCAAAAAACATATGGTACAGAAACCATTAGAGGAGGAATGAACAATTTGGGAATTCTTTCATTGCTTCCTTTTGGAAGACAGTGCTCCTGACTTTTTCTCATTTTTCTCCTTTCTTTCTCTTCCTACTTGGCTCTTCTAAAAGGTTGTCTTTTAGACAACTGAGGTCACTATCTGTATTCATGCAGCTTTCCCTACTAAAAGTCGACACAGTTTTAAAATTGTTCACTGTTGAAGCAGCTACCGTTATTGCTAAACCCCAGCGAAGTCATCTAGATTTAAACACCTTTTCCTTCTAGTAAATTTGCAAGAACTAAATAACCTTTCATCACATAAAAAACCAGTTATTTCTTTGCAGGTATTTTAAAAAATATATGCAGGAACACCATCTTCCCCTCCAAGAGAAATTCAAACATGTAGCTACATCTCATTTCTGTACTTCTGATCTCTATAGGATCTCATGCCAGAGATATGCTACACATTGAGACCATAGGCTTTCAAGCATGGACATGAGGGTGATCACTGGGAAGATTATGCTCGTTTAGAGCATTTTGTTCTTTGTGAATTTCACAAAGGACTAAATTTTGATCTCTATTACACTAGGGGAAAAAAAGAAGTAAAAGATCAGGGAACCTCTGAAACCGTAGCCCAAATGGGAAACATGAGTCTAGAGGGTTCTTCCTTACCAAACTCTGTGTCCAAATTCAGATTATTCATTATTCATCTCTATAAACAGAAATAGAACATAAATATCTATACACAGAAATAGGAATATTCCATTCTGTTATAATCCTATCCTATCCTATCCCACCCCACCTCACCGCATCCTGTCCCATCCTACCCTACCCTATCCTATCCCATCTATAAACACGCAAACTGGGACTGAAAAAGTCAAACAAACATGCAAGCTGTTCTATAAATACTATTGAAGTATTTCTTCTTACAGTTATTTGAAAACATATCATTTGATTGCCATTTTTCACAGATACAATGATATTAGAGACAGGAAAGCATTAAGATGATCCTGTAGACTAGAGTATTGATAAACTCTCACACTCATGGTACATAGCTCACAGCTGACACCGTAAAACTTTTAGCACAGCTTTTTACAGACCTGAGTATGAGGTTCTTTCTACCCCCAGCATATGTACACAAAGCCAGCTGCTCTCTGGCATAGACCTACTTAGTAAACTCCACGTATTATTTACAGAGCTGAAGTTCATTTTTCTTACAGATTTTTCTTTTAATTGAAAAAAACCATACAGATCACTGCCAAGAGCAAAATAGGCAGTGAGAGACATTTGAGCTTTCATGAGTGCAGCATTTGCCTACAGGAAATATGCTAGAATACAGTAGAACATGTCCATGAACACTAACTTTGTGTCCAAAGAAATTATGTACTTAAGGTCTCCTGGAAAAAAAAAGTTTGAATGGCTCCAATTTTGACAACCGACACTGATGTTGATTAAAGGGCCTGGTTAAAGAGGTTTTATTAAAGCAAAAGCATAAAGCATAATTTAATTGGTTGCTTGTTTATGTAAAGTGCAAGTGCTGTTCAACTTAAAGTGCCTGAAACAGAAAAGCACAATGCATTCAGGAAGAGGCATCATTAGACGAAAAAAATATGCTTGGCCAGACCTTGACTTGCATTTATAAGTTCAAGGTTCACTGGAAAAATGCACCAGACAATATACTGAAAAACGCAACTACCTTAATTTGAATACAATATTTACATACCTGTTACACTTTTTTTTTTCCTGCCAAACTGGCTCAATCATATGTAACTTCTTGCATAAACACAATTTTAATTCAATTACATCAACAGAATATTTTACTGTTAAAATAACAGAGGATTAATTTGTGTTGCTTTTCCAATTTGTAATGGTGTGAGGAATACCTTTTTCCAAGTAAGCTGTCTCATAGGGATACACAGAAGCACACTGTTTGATTTAAAGAACCAAAACGTCTTAGATTCTCCATTATGAAACAACAATCTCATCAGGAGATAGAATTTTTTGCAAATTTCATGTAATGGAATTTGTTTGACATTTTTCCATCCAGAAGGAAATATTCCTTGAATGTGTCTTGTTGAATTAATGGGAAGTTCAAGCTACTCAATCCATGGTGTACCCATGGTCCGCTCAGTTCATAATGTAGAAAGGACTGTTTCTGCAGAACAGTTCTCTGGCAGAACCAAGAAATATTCAAAAACATAGAAAAAGCTCTTGGATAATAGTTCTTTATTTTTTTCTCTATATTATTAACATTTTATAAAAGCATGCCTGTGAACTAATCAATCTCACTGAACTGGTGAAGAAACAATATGAAAGTCAGAATCATGCCACAAGTCTATGAAAAAATTAAGGCTAAAACCAGGATTTTCTTCAATTTTAATTCTGTATTTTGACAAAAAGAATGTATTTTCTTCTGTATTTGAAGGAAATATATCCTCATAGCATTAAGTCCAAAGAACAACCTTCTTCAGCTAGTTTCTTCAGAAAGATATGGGAAACTGGAAAACATGCATCTTTTTCATTGGATGCAACTCCTGTGCTTGTGTTAGAGGATTTAGTTCTTTTTATTCATTGAGTAATTCAGGTGTTCCACTATGAAACAGAAAAAGGAATTTAGCTGCCATGTCAGAGCCACTATGCTGTTTTAAGGAAAATTCTATCATTATGTAGTTGTAACATTTCATTTCATAGAAGACAGTACTTTTGGACAGTTAAAAGGAGGGGGCTGGAGGAAAGAGCTTTCTGTTAAAATGATCTATTCATACACACTTTTTTTTCCCCCAAAAAAGATTGCCGAATAATAAAACAAGGAATTACACCTGTATTGTCAAAAGTACTCTTTTTAAATTGAGAATAGCACATAACCAACTCGAGCATAGTAACTTCACATGTCTAATTAAATGAAATGTATAGTTACTTTTTTCAATGTACTTCGCATTTGCCCTTTAAATAACATTTTGAATGTTATTTTATCAATTAATCCCTCCAACATCTATGTGAGAAAAGAGGGAAAACATTACTTTTGTCCTGCACAAAGGACCCGAGGCCAAACACACAGCGCAATGGATACAGTCATACAGTGGGAGTGAATACATATAATCAAGCTGAGTAGTCTTACCTTTGCCAGTAATAATATTTTATAATAAATGTGCAGTGGTGACCAAAACATTATGGGGGTTGTGGTCCCAAGATAAATCTCCTTTTAAATGAATTATTCCAAAGTTTTATTCCTTGCACTGCCTTTTAGAATTTTTTTGAAACATTATCTGTGCATCTTTATAGCTATGGCTATCCATTATACTTGGATACTTGACTATATAAGCATTACTTGGCTATATAAGCATTACTTGGCTATCCTTCAAATGTACTATTAACTTCAAATTTCCATCTGTTTGGGGAATAGGCATGACACAGTAGTTTTTTTTCTACCTCCATTTCGTAATACTGACTCTCTACCATGATAATGCCATGTCAGTGATTTTTCATGGGAAATTTTAATCCTGACAATTGTACACAAAAAGTAAACAATAGTATGTTACCTTATAGTATTTCTAACTCTTTGGAGGCATGTAAAGCATACAGAAGTTACACTCATGAATATTCATGAGTAAATATTCAGCACTGTCTAACACTTCAAGTGGTTGATTTGGGTTTACAGTTGTATCACATTCACTTGAATGGTCTGAGGCATCCGGAATACACTCTGTAGTATTCAAAACCCACCCCACATACCCCAAAACTACGTAACTAGAAATTAAAAAAAGAAAAGATCATATTATAATGTTCATTTTAACAATTTCAGAACTTTTAAAAACTACTCAATTACAATCTAGCAATTTTCAAAAGAAATATGCTATTGCAAAATAAAAATTGACGTTTTACATTGAAAGTGTGAAAATCATGTTTAGACCTTTCCCATTGCTTTTTTCCTAATTCAGCTGAGGCTATTTGCTGATTTTGACATGAATCTGTTTATTGCTTTTGCTAGCCTTTAGATGCATTTCTCAATAAATAAAATATTAATCAAAAACACTAGCTCAGAAACAGCAGCAACAATTCTTACTGACACCAAAGTGGGACATCGTTTGCTAAATAGTTTTCCTCCAAAGAAAAAAAGAGAAATAAACACACTTGTTTTAAATCAGATTAACTGATGCTTTACTAAAAAGTGTTCAGACTAGTATCTGTATGGCCACTGGAAAAATATGGAACAGAAAACTCCCCAAAAGTTAATATTCAGCAAAAATGTAAGCAAATGAAAATAGAGCAAATGTGAATTCTTAAACAACCTTAACATGGCTGTATTACAGCCAGCCCATACTGTAACAGTTCTGTCATAACAACCAGGTCACAATTCTGCATTCCTTGAATATGCACCACTTCCACTGAAGTCAGTGGGAATTTTGGATATGCAAGGAATGTAGAATTAGTTTCTTAATCCTCAGGCCACAATCCATGATCATTATAGTGCCTCAACTCATAATATTGCTGGCTGAACAGCTTTGCAGCACCTTTCAGGGCATTAACAGTAGGATTCTGCTGATTTAGTCTAAAAATCATACCAGGACCTTGCCTCTGCACTCTCACCTGTAATAATTAAACTAAGTAAGCAAAAGTTTAGAGTGAAACGCATTTTGAGCTGTTTAGCAATGTAGGCTTACCTCTTCTTCCCCATTTATTCCCTGTTAAATGGGAAACCAATAATACAACTGAGCATTTAAAATCCTAGCTTTCCCCTGTTTTGAGCAGGGCTACTTAGCTCCCCTTTCTTGGCAAAGCACAGGAGAATATTCAGCTCACAGTTTGAGGGAGATGGATTGCAGAAAAGAACAGTTGTGGAAAACAAGGCAAAAGTGCTCCCATTGTAATCAGTGGGAGTCCATCACAATAGCAAACAGCCAGGGGATGTTCCCTTCTTACCCCACAAGTAAACCATATGCAAATTTCCAGCAACATTCAAAACCCACTTCCCAGCTTAGTACATGTTTTCTATTCTTGGCTGCTTAGCACCCTCAGCTTTTTTCAATTAGGCCTTGTTTGTTTAGCTTA
>RSEF01000031.1:27744978-27755258 GCA_003993805.1 Himantopus leucocephalus | reverse complement strand
AAAAAAAAAAAAAAAAAAAGCAAGCTCTAAAGAAAGGATTAAGCCCTGTATCTTATGGAGAAAGAACATAAATTAGAAATTCTTTTCGAATCTGGAGTATGCATTCTTTAATCTTCCGCCCTGCTGGGAAGTGTAATAAGAATAAAGGCAGAAAGAAGCTTTCTTGCTTCATTTGATTTGTTCAGCTGAAAACATGCTTTTGACTATCTGCAACTAAATCTCACAATTCATGACAAGTCAGACAACACTCCCACATGTTATAAGCCTGTGAGTTAAAGAGAGAGCTGGGAAAGCTTACAGAAACCCACCTGGTGAGCAAGCTCTCCACATTCAAAAGGGCAAGACAGAAGGCCATATGGATATAAAGCAAGCAAACCGTGACTGTGAGAAGACGGTGACAAGAGTTTAGGCACTAGCAATGCAGTTGTCCAGTGTGGTACGGCCTCAGAAGGAAAATAATTTTCAAAATGACCAACAGATTTGACTGATGGGTATGAGTTAGGTAGGGATGAGAAAGGCAATGGAAGAGGCCAGAGGTTGGAAAACATAAAGTGTTGGTTACCATTTACTATTTCTTTGATGTAGAATTAACGGAAATCTAATGATTATGCTTTGAATTTACAATGAAAATGAAGGCAATCTAATATAAAAAACAGAAGTCAAAAGAGAATGCTAAAAGTAGAAATTGGCACCTTCTCCTATTTAGGACAGAAAATCACCTTGCCTGTATGTGCCATGTCAAATTGTGAAAGATTTTTGCAGTGATCCCATGCCAGTAAAAACAGCAGCAAGATAAAACTCTGGAAGTTATTTTCCTCCTTTTGGTGCAATGTGCCCAAGTGCAAAGAACCAATATGTACAAACACATACAAAAGGAAAGAAAACAAGGCTGCTGTTCCTCCCCTTCCTCCTCCCTCTTAACATCAGAAAAGACAGTAAGGAAGCAGCCTGATCTTCAGATAATGGCTAGGCTTTACAGCTTTCTGGCATCCCATTTAATGTCACCAAAGCTCACCCCTCAGTTCCAACAGAGTTCATACTGCATCACCTGCAACTCAATTTATGTGCCCAATAAAGCCTAGCCTCTTGCAGACACTCCTCACAGCGGACAGGAGAAAACGTTTGGTGTCAGCAGAAATCACCTTGTGAGGGCAGTCGGGGCGATATTTCAGGCAAGCCCTGGTCAGAGTAGGACTGTGCGCCTGGGTGCAGTCAGGACAAACAGAAGTCACTGCACTCAGGCTGCCACCAGTGGGTTAAGGCTAATGCCCGAGATAACAATCCAGTGCAGGATATGGGAGTACCATCATTAGGGCTGGACCTTGGTTTGGAAGCAGGCAGGACCACAGCTCAATCAACAAATGTGTCTGGGTGCCAGGAGAAGGTACTAGGGGTCCACAGCAAAGGCTGAGCACACAGGATGCCATCTGACCAGGCACGGCATGGAGCTGGACTGCACCCAGCAGAGCTGCTGGCACATACTCATTGGTTGTAAAACTGTGGTTAGGGCACAATATTTTTTTCTAAAGATAAATATTTTTTTCAGCAGTCAACAGCTTCTGCCTAAGGGCAATGGCCACCACTGGTCTTTTCTAACGCACTACAGCGTTGTTATTCCCCCTGCCACATGGACTGGGCAAAAAGGTTCAGGTTCCCAAAACCAGAAGATAAGGTAATGCAAAACCGATGTGGATCCCCTTGAAAAGCTGCACTCATTTAAGTCACACATATAGGTACCATGAGGGATTAATGCAAAAGAGTTCCCTTGGGGTGAGCCAAAAAAAGCTGCTCATCTCTGAAAAAATTAATACAGGATAAGTTGAGGAATATGCTAATAAAGATACCGTGGTGTTGATTATTTTTTATTCTCCATCTTTCTAATAAAGTTGAATCATTCATACAACATTTACATCCCACAACAAGCCTTTAAAATACCAAAGACATCTACATAGCTTAATAAAGCAAGTGCCTACATATTCCATGTCAAGCAAAGCTTAGAGGTGTACTGAACCCTTTTCTTCCCCTGGGGCTCCTGAGAAAAGTGGCATGGCAGTGATGCAGAAAAAGAATTACTACGGAATTTAGGAATAAACCAGTTTGTCTGCTCTACAGCACAGATCCTCCAACGCATCTAGCAATGCATTTCTTTCGCCTGAATGCGTAAGTAGATGAGTCTCATACATCTTAGACATAAGTGGTTCTCACCATGCAACTGGGGCTTAAGCTTTGATAAACCTTAAGTGATCATTATAAAGCAAGGGCAAGAAAGAGGAGTTCAGTAACAAATGTAGAGTGTTAATGGAATAATCACAAGCCTTGATGAACCCAGTAATTTTGTTCCTATCATGCAACAGCTGTCATTTTCAAGGGAAGTCATGAAGGGTTTACATACTTTACAGAAGCAGAACACTTTGGGAATAAATCCAAGGCTAGGATGACAGAAGCCAGTCCACAGCACGCAAGGCCAGACAGAAGAATAAGATACGTAAAATAGAGACAGGAAGAAAAAGAAGATTGGTAAGCATGGCATATTACAAAAGATAAGTACATACGCCCATTCCTCAAGTGAAGTGTCTGTTCAATGAGCAAGTTGCAAGATCTTTATTTATTTATGTGGTATGTCCAGCACCACGACTGCTTGTGGAATACCTAGATGACATTTTAGATAATAACGGATTAATGACTGTATCTAATTTTACTGCTCATGGGTATGGCACCCAAAATACCTGCAGATTCAGAAGCACACGTAGGGGATGACCTGTGCAATTTTCTGAGGGCAAGGATAAGAAGCTTGAATTTCACTGAAGAAAAATAAAAGGATGACTCAGTAAATAACTATCCTTAGAACATACCACCAGTGCATGAAGTTAAGGGGTTTTTTTCTCCTCTCCTTGGTGCACATTGCATTCTTATTAGCATGTATTTCCCCTTGGCAACTTAACATTTACCTCATTCACTGTGAATCATTACAGCATTGAATAGTCCTTGAAATGAATCTTTTCTCACTTTGAAAGGATGTCTTAGAGAAGCTACAACAGATACTAGAGCTATTTTTGTGTGTTTGGCCAAAATCATGGTGCTTGGGTTTTTTTAACTGACAATAAAAACTTTATTTTCTGTTTTAACGATCTGTACCATTACGACAAAGCCAGATGATAAAAATACAGATAAGCGCACAACACAAAGACTAAATGAAAATGAACAGCAGATGAAGCTTACATGCGCTAATGGAAACAGAAGACTAACTCTGAGCCTGGATTTATGTCCACCTCCTAATCAAGTCCGATGCTAAAAGTGCATGTTGGTGCGTGCCACAAAACCAGTGGAAAACACAGCGGAAAGGTGCCCTCTTGCACTTCATCTACCTGGAGTTTCTGTTTCAAAATATCTTTATGCTGCTATTGAAAAGGTCAACATCTGGCTGGAGAGATGTCCAAATGCAGGGTAAGTAAATCTGGTATTTGTACTGTATTGTATTTTAAGGCAGATTGATAAATCTGATAGACATTTGTTATTGATAGCTTCATACAGAGCCCTGATTATCTTCAGACAACTACTTCTTTGTTGCAGTGTGTGGCAAGGAGGGAACGATGAGTGACGGGAAAACTGGAAGACCTGGAAGATGGGAGATCTGGAAGAATCAAGAAACTAAAGTGAATGGGTGATCTCAGGAGGGATCCTGCCAGACTAAGCACTTACTGATTCCAGTCACATCAGCAGCACTGTGAAAAACATCTGTGACATCTGTGTTCTGTTCCTCCCTTTGCACCCAATGTACCAATTCGATGTACCATTAAAACCAGCACAGTTTGTCTTTGAAGATCACCTGAGTTTCAGACCTCAGAGATGACTCAAGGAGGGCTCAGTGAAAGTCAGGTGTACTGCACTGACAACTTTTCCTTCCTCTAGAAAACTGACGACTTGCAGAAAAAAAATGAGGGTTTCCTTTTTTTATTTTTATTGTCATAGTTAGTCAGAGCCCAGCAATGAAGAAGGATGACGGCAATTGTGATATTCCTGGGAAGAAAATGGTGCTACAGGGTATTTTTTTCCCCTCTGTTAGTATTTGCTCATAAGAAGGCCCCACATCTAATCACCTTTGCTAGCCCTCCTAGCAGTGACCTTTTAATGCCTGTTAACAGCATATGCTGTAATTCCAAAACCAACATACATTATGAGATCCTGATGTTAAGCCTATGCCCCCATAGCGATTATATTCTCTTTACGAAGACTATGTATAGATCAAATATTAATCACTCTCCATTAAGTGTATGCCAGCTGTTACTCTGTTACTTACATTACTTTGTTACTTGACTTTGGTTGCTTTGTCCTACAGTCTGAAAACCTGGGGAAAACTTGAGCAAGTCTTTTGCATTTTAGCTAATTCAGCGTACATATATATACACACACTTACCTGAAACACTGCAAGCCACTATTGCCAATAAAGGTCCAAAGGGGTCTTATGAAGATTTTCCTTTGATTTCTGCTTCAATTTATGGTGTGAACACTGCTTGAAAGACTCAATTGTTTCCTTCAGTGTCCTGATGTCCCACCAAACAAAACTGAATTGATTGAAATACAGCCCGTTGACGCTTTTGTATCACTATAGAAGCTGATGGCAACCTTCCACCTCTTCTGATGAATGGCGTAATTGGCCTGCCAGAGAGGATTTGGGATTTTAACACGTTCCCTGTTTGGCTGAGCTAACCAATTATTCTGCAGTTGCTATCAAGGCTGCAGACTTTTCTTCATTGGGGTCATTAAGCTTGTCAAAACTAATTTGTCACCACAACTGCTGACCCTCATTGCCTCTGACAGCAGCACAAGTGTCAAACTAAACAGGCCTTTGCATTACAAGAAAGTAAATGACTGATCAGAGCCCACCAAGCATCCTGACCGTATGCTACAGTCTGGCCTTCTGACCCCATGAGAGGTAGAAACAGTACCAGCTAAATGACATGGGGTCACCAAACAACATTACTAATCATTTTGTAGAATAAGTAAACAAAGCCTCAAACCACTGAAGTGAAAGAACACTCGGAGGCGGTATGTAACCTGCAATGATGATGATGATTAAGTTTTGGGTTATTTTCTTTTTAATTAAAAAGAGATGATGGAAGTCACTTACTCTGAAACAAAATTCTATGAAAGAAGTTACCAGCTGACTCAGACTACATTTTTGGAAAGCTGCTCAGACACAGCAGCTGGCAGTGGAGCACTCTGAGCCCAATCCAGCAGATCATTACTGCGTAATCCTCTGTGTACTCTTGACCACCCGAGTGACATCTGAATCAGGCCAGCAGCAGGTTCTTCATCTGACGTAATACTAGCCACAAAGTACTCAGTATCAGTCCACACTTACTACAGTGGGGTAAAATTTTTCCCAGAAACATCTGCATGTACCTAGAATTTGCTTCACTGAAGGTACAGCATGTAAGAGTCTTATAATGGAGTTAATCCCTTCTATTTAACCGTATCACCAAATTATTCTGGTAGCAAATAATTCATAACCTGACTTTAATCTCTCCTTCACTGTTGTAATTACATTCAGTTTAATGGGGTAACTTGGAATTAGCACCATGTCCTCAGTTGCTATAGGGTATCTGAGAGGAGAATAAACTTGCAAAAATAAGGGAAAAGTTTCAGAGGAACACTTTCTCTGAGCACACTCCTAACAATTCAAGGCACCAATTCCACAAGGACCTTTACCCTCAATGTTCTGAGGGGTCCTAGTTGGTTCAATTAGATGACTTGTACTGCCACAGGCTCATCCCATGAATAAATCTTTGCAGTGCGAGGACCTTCACTTGTCTGCTACCCTGCAGTACAAGAAAAGTTCTGTATATACAGTGACAGCGAGAGGTGTTCGGTTTTCTCCCTAGAAGCCTTCAAATGCCATCATGTTTTCTCGGTACTTTTTGTAAAGCCGTATTTTTCTAAGCCTTTGGAAAGATAGCTCTTCAACGAAAACAGGCAGATGCAATATACCTCAGCAAACAGGATCGAGTCTGAAGAGAAAATGACTGTCGTTGGGTTTTTTGGCTATGGGAATTACATTTATTTAAACAAGGCTGAGTGACTTACGGTTCTTCAGCAATGTAATGACTTCGAACACCACTGTTCCCATTTAAGAAAGAAAAACTAAAGAAGGAAGAGGGGAAGAGACAAAGAAGAAAGAAATGGAGAGTAGTGTGGCACAGGATCCCAGGATTTTGTTAAGTCCTAATGATGTCATTCAGTATTAAATCTCTGGTGACAAGAAGGTTTTTTTCCCTCCTTTCAGCAAGAAAGCAAATTCAACATTAACAAAGCCCTGTATTTGAAGCCAAGATTGGATGTGAATCTTAAGTTGTTCCTACCCCGCTCTGTCCCTTCCCCCTGGACATAGAGAGTAGCCACAACTAAAAAAATATGCTTTAAAAGCCACATAATTATTTTGACCTTGTTTCTAATTTACATTTGGGATAAGGTCTTACAAAAAGGCTAACACATAATTATTTTGATCTTGTTTCTAATTTATATTTGGGATAGAATCTTACAAAAAAGGCTAAAAAGGCTATTACGTTCATTGGCAGAAAAATAAATAATGCCAATGGTCATTGTGGTATGAATAACTGGGGAACTGCCAAATATTGCAACTTGCCAAGCATCACAAACAAAAGCTTTTAAAAATATGCACACTCTTTGACTAGCATCTTTTGTTGTTGAAATCAGGCATGGGTGAACCAATCAGAATAGGGGATAGGGAAGTAAGATTAGCGAAAGAAATGGGTATGACAGCCTTTATATTCCCTAACTACTAATCACTTCTAGAGGGAGACACTCCTAATTTAAAACAAACTGCATTATTTCTTGATGCTTTTATTTCATGAAACAACATTGACATTAAGAGTTGGTATATGCAGAGAAAGGGGAAAGATTCTTTTTCCTTTTGTTTTACCAAATGGTTAGCATCCACAGGCATCCAGATAAACTGTTGCTCTCATGTGATGTACATCAAAATTTTAGAGCCAATGTGTTTGGATGGGTCCAGTAAATACCCAAAACCAATATTCCTACTTTACATCAGTGAAGTTTAATTCTGAATTTTTTATGATTGTCCATGTCCATCGTGCCTACCAGCTGTAAATTTTGAGCACTTGACAAGAGCTTTATCACCGATTTTGCAAGTAGAAAAATGAGCTATGGCATAGCATATTTATCAGACATCACTTACCATTTTGAATACACAACTTGAAAAATTTTCCAGACAGTTTTTTAGAGATACTTATGACCTGTTACCCCTCAGACACAAGCATCCCGGAGCTTTGAAAAGCAGGTCTTCAGCATTTAAAGTTGAGCACAAACAAGAGTGATGTACTCCAATTTAGGAGTTCTTTGAATATTTCTGTTTACTAGTTCCTTACTAGTTTTGGCATACTAGTTTCACAACATCATCTCTCCACACAGCAGTGGAAGAAGCGACAGGTCTGATATACAGGTCACAACAAAGGAGCACTGCCTGTGACTTCTGTATGGTCAGGATTCAACCCCAGTCTCCGTGTTGAGCTCTATAACCACAGTGCCCGCTGATCTCTGCTGTTCCAGTACTCCTCCCTTCCTAAAGATAACAGTTCACAGGGTAGACTAATACACTTCTAACCGGTATAAACAGAAATTAATTCACTTATATTATTTTTATTGGTTTTCCAATTGTGTCTTACAGCATCCACCTCTCATAATTATTTTCCACTTTAATTGTACAAATTTCCACTTTAATTTTAATTTTTTTTGATAGTGATTAACATGATCAAGATTTATCAGAATGCCACCACCTATTGAAATTCTATACTTTTACCACAGGTTTTGTGTTTGATAATCAGCCCTCCCCTCTTGCTTTCTTTAGCAGCCATCAAGTCAACTTTAATTTTGGTTTTCTTCTACTTTAAATGCAAGGAGAACGCTGTTAAGGTAACTTGAAAACATTTATAATTTTGGCTTCCAGTAAGAGGTTAAACACAACCATTGCTCAGGCACTAAAGCTCAGAGCAGACATAAACAAGTAAACAAGATCCCAAAGGAGGTTCCTCGGAAGAAGGGGAGAAAGAGAAACAAATGTGCTACTGCAATTTGAATCAGAGTTAGGATTGCCTGGCATCTATTTTATCCACCTGTGATGGGAGACAAAACCATGATATCTCATGAAAAACATGCAGGACATGTATCAGAACAATGTGATTTTGTATTCGTACTCTATTTCATAAAATTGAAAGTATTCCATAATGTTTTTAAAGTGGGGCATTAATCATTAACTGATTATCACAGCTGAGTTAAATATCATGCTTGTGAACCAAATTGAAATGCAATGTAAACACACTTATATTCAAGAAAATGAATCATCCATAGCCTGAGACTTGGATGATAGACTAAATTATGTGATTTGATAAAATGTTTGTAAGGCACATGCCTTTCTAAATCCTCCATTTTTATGACACTATGTCTGTATTAAGTGCAATATACTGCAAGTTTATAAGGAAAATTTGTAATTTCATATTTCTGCTATCTTCAAATTATTCTTCTCCATCAAGCAACTTGGACTTGATAATCATTATTCTAATCAGCTTGGTATATGTGTTGTCTATAAAGACATTAGTAGGTTGACATAACCTAAGGTCACCGTCAGTTGTATATTGAATACTGTAGCAATGTGTCAATTATATTTCCATGAATGTGTGATTACAACATAGCTAAGCATGCTTCCTTAATAAATAATTTTTTTGTTATTGTTGTTTAACACTACTTGCAGGAAAAAAGAAAAAAAAATACCTCAGCTCTGTAATTAAGACCTGTCCACAACTGAAATCATTCATGCCTGCTGAATTTACAAACACCAAATTGCAATGCTGAAGTCAAACATAATATGCAAAATTCTGAGGTAAGCACAACCAAATGAGAGGTCTTGAGCTCTCTGACTGTCATCTTTTAAAGCTTTGGCAGGTTGGTACATTTAGGCACACAGAAGGCAGTAATAAGACCTTCTTCCAACAGCTTACTCTTTGGAAATGAAGACCACGCACAACTACAAGTGTTCCAATAACAAAACAGTAAGGGAAAGAGACAAGATGCAAGTATTGCTGACTTCTCAGGAACTTTGCAATTTCAGAAGTAGTTCTTGTTTCTATTCCAAAACTAGAAAGAAAATCATTAACATTTTCCACTTTCAGGCCTCAAATATATATTAGTAATAAAAGACTATGCTTGCTGTAAAGATTACATTTAAACTTAATGAAACTGAAAGCCTCGTATTATAATTGTGATTGTCTCTAATTAGAATTGCATGTCTTTTGAAAATGTATGTCCTAATCTTCTCTGCAGTTTGTTTGAAAGCACAAAATTTTATGAGTTTGATTACAAGTCAGGAACAGATTTGGAAAAACTGATTACTAGTGCTTATGTAGTCTACAATAATACTAGTGATTTTTTGTTAATCTTTATTATTTAGGAATTCAGTCCTCCTCATCATGTAAATAACAAAAAGTGTTGCTGTTATACTCAACAGAAATTGCTAGGTTGTCTTTGATTCACCTTTACCATTAACGAGGGCTGCCTTTGACACGCAGTGAATTTAATAGCTACTGTTGATGCAGTTGATGCATTTAGTGAAAAATGGTATTTCTTTTATTACTAGCAGACAGATTTGGCTTGTGCTCAATCAGCATTGTTCACATCACTGTGAAAAACATTTTTTTTCATCAGTGGGGAGGTCAGAAAGTTCACAGAGAATTTAGAACAAGATTGTTATAAGGCTTAAAAGAACAACTCAGAATTTTTCTCATATATGGAAAGCTAGACTGCAGACTGCAGGTGAATGAGTTCTTGGAATCTCAGTTTACAGGACTTTAATATGTCTGACGTAAAAACCTTCGAGAACATAATAGCAAAAGAATCTAATTTACTGAAACAATTTCACCTTCCCTAGGGTAAATTAATTGCAGTCTCTTTACTTGCTAAATAAAGTGTGTGTTTTCCCAGTCTTTTCAATGTCAAAAGACAGCTGGAAAATCAAGACTAAAATAAGCAATATTGACTTTTCAAAAACAGGGTTATAATAACTTACAAATATTTTGTTTTCCTCCATTTACATTGTGTAAGAAATAAGAGAATAAAGACTTAGAAGAATTTTCTCATTATGGCTATTTAGACCATAGAGCTGGATTGCAAATCACTGTTTTCTCTCCCTAATGAGAAGGCAATGGAGTAGAATCACAGAATCATAGAATCATAGAATTGTTAAGGTTGGA
>RSEF01000031.1:27707919-27744878 GCA_003993805.1 Himantopus leucocephalus | reverse complement strand
CCTTCCAACCTTAACAATTCTATGATTCTATGATTCTATGTTTTAGAATCCGACTCATTCCTATGGGTTTAGTATATATACCCTGTGGTACTATGTATTCCATGAGTTTTCATTTTTATTGAAAGGCTTTTTTTTTTTAAAAGGAACTACTTTTTCAGTCCCTTTTTATGGTAAGAGTAAGCTGAATTAAATAGCTTGAACTCTTCCAATTTTTGAATGGTTCTTGGGGTTTTTTTTGCATTAACTCATTCAGTGTTTTGGCTTGCTTGATCAGTAGACTTTCCAGAAACTGCATGTTTTTCCTTCTGAAGTTAAAAGTTTAGACAAAATGAAATTTCTTTGAAGGAACCATGGACCTAATTTATTAACAGATAAGCTTTTCTTTTTAAGTTGATTAAATCTTTACGAAGACAAATGTTTTGACTTGAGTCCCAGAAAAATAATTGTCCATTCTATAAATTCGCAGTAATTTAATTTTTTTAAGGTCATGATCTGATAAAACGTTGTGTCATTGCCATAACACTCTCCTCTCTAAACAGTCACCACTTCAAAAAACAAATGCAGATGAAGAAAATAATTTAAATGTGTTACTTAAAGTTACACAGGAAGTTGTGAAGTATTTGACCTGTGTAGAAAAGGCACATATGTTTTGGGAAAGCTAAACCAGTAAATGAAACACATCTGTCCCTGGTAAGGAGCAGGCATGGTGTGTTTTATTTATGTATTTATTTATTTATTTATTTAATTTATTTTCTTTGAGTATTTTCATTTATATTGGCCTGCGGGGTGAGATAAAATGCTCTTGTTCTGAGGTTCTGTCTTCTCGTTCTGGTCATACCAGAGTTCCTAGTAATGTTTGGTCATCTAAGCTTCTTCAAATTGTTGCTATGAAGAGCTGATGAACAAGTTCTCAAGTTAGGAAAAGATGCTATGGTTTTCTTTATTTGCTGATATAACTGTATACAAGCTTTTGTAGTGTCACAAGATGAGCTAATCTACAGATAAGGGCATTCAATTTCAAATGATAGTGTTACCAGAACTTTGTGTGTTACTGGCCACATGCAAAGCCATTGGTAAATCGTAATTTCTGAACACTACAGCTCCTGAGGTCAGACATGCATTTTATTTTGCATTTGGAATAGACTGGTTATATAAATATGGTATACTACAGCTCAACTAATAGTAACTTGCAAAGTGTTAGTATCTTGATGGCTTGCAAGTGTACCTGTGGACTGTGTATGAGAAGGAACTGTCAGAATTGTAAAACATCCCGTGTCTCGTTTTCCATATATATGTTTTTATATATATATATATAAACATCCTGTTTTCAATAACCCTTAATATTAAAATGGCAATTTTTGTAGGTTAGCCCTATTTTTTGACAGGAAGAATCTGGAGCATATTGTAATTGCTAGAAAAAAAGAAAAAAAACTTAAAAATTTGAAGTATTTTTTCCTAGTTAATCATGACCTTGTAAAACACACTTGAATATATTAAATTTATGTATTGGTTCCCATGGTGCAAAAACTGAACCTCGCTATAAATCAACCATTGATTATGGGTAAGAGCTTTGTGGCTGAGGTGAAAAATGAGATGGAAGGGTGGGGAAGCACCAGGGAGCTTGCTCGCTGTCCTTATAACAAAGATACCCAGGGTGTTTCTGCTGCATTTTCTGTAGGGCGTTGAGCACTTCACAGTGAAATACCTGACAGTCCTTGAACATGGCCTCCTGGGGAAAATGTCGTTAGCACTTAGAACAACTTGTTAGTGGTATTCAGGAAGTCAGGTGGGTTTTATCATGCCATTGTTGCATTATTCAAGAAAAGTTAATGAGATGCATCCTGACAAGCATGCAGGTGTGTAGTACATGGCCTATACACCTATCTCATGGGGGATCCATCCCAGGAAATATGAAGTTTGGCCTTGTTGGCTTTCCACTCAAGTTGCATGTGTTGGAATCTGGATCCAGTTATGAACACACTTTCAGTTAAAGAAGCTGTTTAAAACCTGTTTTGCTTAGTTTTGCTTCATAAGGTGTATGTAAGCAGACATTTTGATTTTTGAGAACTGTGATTTCAGAAAGCTCAATTTTTGTTTGTTATAAATATCTCTTCATAAAATACCTGGTGTGTAAAACACTCTGGCTCCCTTTGCTGCTTGTTAGAGAACAGCAAACAAAATATCTCAATCTTGGCTAGTTGACAAGGATATGGTCTTCATGGTTTGTGGTAATAAAAATATGTTAGCCTTAGTGTGGATGCCCTTTGGTTTAAGTAGTGGTGTTCCAGAATACCCACATGTTGGGGAGGATCACAAGGTTTTCTGTCATCTGAGGAATTATACCATCTGGCATATGGATGTCAGAACATTAATTAGATTGCTAGTAGTGTATTGAAAAGTGACACAGGTTTAGCCCACTACAAATAACTGAGTTGCAAGACACTAATTATGTCACAGAAATAACAGATTTCTTTTGAGAAACTTGGATGATTCAGAAATATTTGAACAGAAATCAAGTCCCAAGTCTCACCATACCCTCTAAGAATAAATAAAGCCGACTGTGCTACAGCTGTAAACAAGACTTTCATCTTGCTAAACTTGCATTGCAATTCCAATTGCCAACTGGATTTGTACATTTTAAATAAGGCCAAAATAACAGAACAGCATATTCTGTCCTGTCATTTGACTTTTTCTAATAAAAATGGCTGTTATTGCTTAACAATGTCATTACGGTTTTTATACTAATCTCAGAGTATCTGCTTAACAACTCTTTGTTCTATTAAGATATTAAACATAGATTTTTTTAATATAAAAGCTGCCATCAGTGATATAAAAGCATTCTTAAATGTGGAAGCTTTTTCAGTGCTGTACAAGCCCATCAAATGGTAACCTTCTTTTAAAATGCATTTTTCAGTTAGTTGTAAGTAGCAGAAAATACCTCTGTGTTTCTCAAGGGCTGAGAACCTCTCAAATAGAGAACAAAACTGACTTCTCACTTTGGGCAGGAGACCATCAATGGGAATGACAGCACAGTGGATAAGTGGCTTTTCCTCACCTGCCAGCGTAGAACGGTAACTACAAAACTCAGCTGACTCTGGAGTAGTATTGATTGCTGACTGTTTTAAAAGGCATGTCTGCATTGTGTTCTGTCTTTTGAAAGAAATGCTGTAAAGGCCATAGTCAATTAATCTCCTGGAGTAATTTGTTTGCCCGATTCTGTTGCCAGATGTACTGTCCAGGTACAAGCTGCTTCTTGTGGCAGATAAAGAGACTTAGCTGATAAAAAAGTTTATTATGTTTATCTGCTGTAAAATACATTGATCTTGCTCACCGAAAATGTTAGTACTTTCTCCTTTGTTTGAACAGTACCTCTATTTTTCCAGTAATTGTTGTCTGTGACTTAGATCTCATTAGGATTATGCCAAGGTCACTGAATGGCATGTCAGCTTAATTACAGCAGCTTTCAAGCTGAACAGTTCTGACTCACAAATAGGAATTCACAGTTAGGTAAATGAACAATCTGAAGTCTCTGAGCTGCATACCGTGCGATGCTTAGTTCTTTGCAGTAAGATGCTGAGCGAAGACAGTGTTCCTTGGCTCCAGTGAACTGCAGCTGAAGTTCAAAAGCCCTTGACTTCAACAGGACTAAGCCACCTGAGAGGCTGGCCATAAGTTGCAGTTTTTAGCTGTCTAATTTTAAGCAGTTTAGAAATGAACAGGCCTCTGTTATCCCAGTTGAAAAGTTGTGTAACGGTGGTGGGAAGTGTGAGACGTCTGATACCCTAAAGGAAAGGCATCTGAGTGACTTGTCCATTGCAAGCAGCAAAATATTAAATAGTTCTAAGCACTCCACAAGGGGGAAAAAAAAAAAAGATAATGCCCAGCCATCAGGTTAAAAGTCCAATTCTTAAGGAAAGGCATAAGGAGCCTGTGCTCTTTTGCCCCAGAATTTTCCTTGTGTTGAAAACAACCTTATTATAATTATGTCAGGGCATGTGTCATTGCATGTGTTGTTGCTCCAAAAGCTTAGATCTTTCTGCAGCTGGATGATGTGACCCACAAGAGTTCTGTTTGCAGTGAGAGGCAGCTCCCATTTTTAGTGGTCTCTGTTTCTTTTTAAACTCTGTGTTTTATGAAACTGACATCCACATATCTTATAGATCAGACTGCCATGTGCTTCTATAATATAATTGGCTTTATTTTGCACTTCAAAGGTCTTCTGCAGCGGTGCTTATCTACACAAACATCAGGTGGATCTAATAAAAAATGTCAGAATACAGAGGGAAGCAGAATACAGCAAGAAACAGTATCTTTTTTCATGCATTCCCAAGTAGATACATCAACAACATTTATCATTTATGCTTATAATCTTAGTGTTTATTCAGATTTGAGCAGAATTAACTCAGGTGTTTTTGAGTACAGGGGAGACAAGAGAAAAGTGCATTTTTCCAGTCCAAAAAAAAAAAAAAAAAAAAANAAAGAAACTACATGACTCTCATATTGTCCCTAAAGTTAAAATAACTGAAGTGTCTGGGAAATCTCTATTGGCAATAGACATAGTCAGGTCTAGTGGTCAGATCTAGGCAATGGTCAAGGGTAGAGCTGGGTATCACGATCAGGTTAAATTATGGTCCAGATCAAAGAAGTCAAGAAATGCACTATTTCAAAAACCTTGTCAAGAGCATCCGGCATCCAGTGGCTGAAAGCAGCAGTCTGAGGAGCCTTTGCTGCAAATTTGGGGTTGAGCTGGAATGGAAACCTAAGCAGACTATGGGCAAATAGTTAAAAAGCAATAACTAGAACAGAGCAGTAAGGACCAGTGATTTCTATCCAATAGAGGATGAAGACTGGTGCAGGGCAAGCAGGGATTACGACTGAGCAGTGAATGAGGTAGGGGCTGTCTCCTATGAACTGTCTCCTGGTTGTTCCAGGCTACTCTTTCAGCTTCACAGCTTTGCTCTTCATCTCCTGGAATATTGATTTATGGGAGCACGTTGTGGCCAGCTGTATCTTGGTTATTTTATTTAGGTTGGACTGTTCCTAATAAAAAAAGAGACATTGCCATGTGGCATTGTGTAATTGATTGCTTGGCTGGGACAGATAAAGCGCTGACAGAGAAAAGAACTTGAGAGGCTCTTAAGTTTTCTGACAAAGCGTAGCTCTCACCTTCACCTCAATTTTTCAGGATGTCTGAGAATCGTACTTTGCAGCACTGGTTTGCAATCTCTTAAGTGCCTACCTAGTCCAGTGAGAGAAAAGGAACTCTACAGGAGATGTGCCTTACCCATTTCTCAGGACTGTTTGCACAGGTTTGTGTGTTCTTAATGTGATGTACACAGTAACATGTTGTGTGTACAAGACCTAATATAATAAAAATACCGGACCTTTTTAATGGAGGGAGAAGAAGAAGATGGGTAGGTTCAGGTTTTTTAATATTTCATCTGTTTAATGTTTAATTCTCAGTAATTAAACTCACAAGCTGACTATGGAATGGAAAAGAAAGATCGCAAAACAGAAGTATTGTGTCCTTTAATTTAAAATGCACATGGCTGTCGACTCAGATTTTTACAATAGAAAAATTTTTCCAGCTAGTTTCAGATATCAGTTCTGAGCTTCTATTATGAAACCAGCAACAAAATGAACCACTAACATGCAAGTCATTACAGTCTCTTTCATCAGGTACTATGGCTTGATTTCATTTTCTGTGGAATTAGATTGATAGATGAAAAGTCTCACAATTGCTTCAATATGAATTAAGTAGCTAAAATCCTAGTTAGCACATCAGATACAAATGGTTATTACTGAGTATATTTTGCTATGGTTGACTTGGCAATGGACAACAGCAGTGCTTACACATAGACTGATGATGGTCGACCCCAATCAGCTTGTACAGTTCATTGTGACCTGATGCTTCCTGGGACACTGATCAAAGTCCTGTGAATCTTTCTAATGCAAAGAGTTATTCATTATACTTCTCAGCACATTCTTCGAGAGGATTGTCAGAAGATTTGGGCTTTCTGTAGTAAATCAGATGCACGTAGAATAACCCCCAGTCAGAGGTGGTAACCTGATATTTTTGCATGATGGTTTTCAGGAGACTAGTGGCTGGTGTTGCACAGAGATATGGAACATCTTCGTTACTGTATATAGCAGTCTGGATTTAAAAACATTATTTTTAAAACTTAGTCTCTCAGGAGTATCTTTTTGAGGAGTCCACTATGGGAAGGTGCTTAAAAGGCAAGGAGAAGTAGCCAACTGTACTTGCAGGATATTCATTAATGTTTTCCTCTTCAGTGTTTCTGACTCAGGGTTATGAAATATTAAAACAGGAACAAACATTACTTAAGAAAAAAATCTGAGTTCTCTGAAATACTTTCATTACACTGTCTGGTTGAATGCATTTAGGTCTTTAGTTTTCCATCTCCATAAAGAGAATAATTTAGGACTCATTATGCAAGTGATGCAAAGAACAGGGTATGTAATTATCAGAATCTCATGCAAATTTTTGAAGTACATCGATTTCCTGTATACTGAATGGCAGCACCAGGTTATGTCACTTTAAGGGAAGGTTTGCTGTACACCTCACATCACTGCAAAAGTTGGGTAAAATTAGATGAGTTTCTAGCGTATACCTTCTTCTGCACTGTTAGAATTTTATATTCAGAGTGAAAAGAATAACTCTCCTAGGAGATGGGGGAAGGAAAGTCTGTGTGTACTTAATTTGAGGTTTTATTCATATGGACAAAAGCAATGACACTACAGCTGCGTTGGTATACACGGTAGTTCCGCCCTGCTGTCACAGCTGCTTCTTGACAATAGACCATGCCTCTGGAGGCAGTGGTCTTCCCTATGGAAGGACTCAGAAGAGAGGTCTGCGGTCCTCAGTAAGCTCAGGGAAGCCTTGCAAGCGCAACTCCCTTGCATGAGCTGTAAACAGCATAAGATTTGCAGCCAGGAGTCATAGTCTGTCTCTTTCCTACTGCTTAATTCTCTGGGACTTTGTCCCTCAGGCTCTAACGAGAGTCTGCTGCCTGCAATTACTTCTTCCCTGTACCTCACAACCAAAACAACAACAACAAAGAAATAGCTATGTTTTCTTTAAGGCTAAAAACTTGCTCATAGGCTTAAAAGAACTTGAAGACTATGTTAATAGTGCCATCTGGTGACATTTCATGTAACCCTACCCTATTTCTGAGGCAATGCTATATTTTAACATTTTTTTACCTATGCATATGAGAGTGTTTTTTGTCATGTTAATAAAATTGCTAATGGACTAGATCCTCAAGCATCTTTTGCTGTTTAGTCTCATGAAGTGCTTTTGAGGCTATTTTCTCAGCTTGAAGGCAGTTCTTTAGACATGATGATAGGACGAAAGGTCTGCAATTTTGCCTTGGCTGGGGATTCCCCACTGTAGGAGGGGTCTTGGCCAGTATCAAATTGACAGTTGTTATTAAAAATAAGGCGGGGGGGAAGCAGCTTCTTGTAACTATTGGCTATGGTGTTCTTCACTTCTACCAATACCTCGTTAAGTGCCATATCAGTTATGTGAGGAGGAAGCCAAGATAGGCTGTACCCTAATGGGATACGTAAGTAGAAATGCATATGTAATTATGCACTCCCAAGAAGACCATAGACAGAACTGGAAAATTTTCAATGCAAATTAAGCTGCAACATCAAATTAGAAACACATAAGCTAAGAACTCTGGTGCTTTTAGCACATTTTTGCTAATGTGGCTAGTTTATGTACCTGCCTGCTTCTAAAGGTCTCACTTAAAGCACCAGCAGCATTAAAATTAATGTCTGCAATTGTACCTCAAAGTACAGAGAAACCAGAAATGCCTGAACTCAGCAAAACAAAAGATGACTGTTGAATTGCATTCCTTAATGCCTAACATGTCTTTTTTTTTTAAAGGGGAACACACTGAGTTACATTTCCAGAATGCTTAGTGTGTAGTGTACTCCAATGGTCTTAAAAAAAAAAAACCAAAACACCAAAAACTTTTAACATCTGAAGGCATAAGAGCATAACAATCTGAAAGATTGGAGGGTGGCGGAAATTAAGCCCTATGTTTATATGTCCCAAATATTTAAAATTCTTACTCTCCTTAAGTATATAAGGAAGAGTATAAATTTTTACCATGTCGTGAACTGACCCGTTGCTGTTAACAGTCAGTGAAATGTGGAAACGGTCCACCAACAAGGTTTGTTAGTGAGATTAGGAGTTCAGCTGATGTGCACCTGATGTGTTGAGTAATTGCTGTCTCTATGATACAGTCACAATTCACAGGTGTGAAACAATACAGCAGGTTCTCAAATGAATGAGTAAACAGTTCAAGACCACATAACAAAAGGGACGTATCTCTCTTTTTGGTGAGAGGGACTTTATTTTAAGCGATAATGTTAGTGGGACCAGGGTGAAGTAAAAACGGTCTGTTACATTATCTGGCCCAACCAGCTACTGGGGACTTTCATTTTTTATATAGTTAAACTTCAACCAATAATTTATGGATAATTGAAATAGCCCTTCCAGAAAGACATTTAATCTTGAAAACCTGAGGAAGCAGGAATCGGTAGTTATGCTGGTAACTCATTTGCATGGTTAATTAAATTTACTGTTTAAAATGTGCCCTTTTCCTAATTTTTATTTGTATAGCTTCAGCTTTTATACATTAGATTAATGCTTTTCTACTAAGTCAATCAAATGAAGTACTAAATTAAGTGTACTTTAAATAGCAAGTAAATACTTCCAAGAACTTAAGACCAAACTGTAAGCATTGTATTGTTACTAGTCCTGTGTGATGTAGCTGAAGAAAAATATTTTTCGGTCTTCCTCAAATAGAGATATAAAAATTTCCTGGAGAAATTAAAATTTTAATCAGTTAAAAAGCTTTAATCAAATAAAATATGTGGGCTACAGTCTGTTATTAAAAAGATCATTTCAGTCATTCAGGAGGGATGACAGTTTTCTGTAATCTGTCCCTGCAGATATTCATGTCTGATTCTCTTTACTTACCATAGTATTTTTCTGAAAATATTCTAACATCTGTGTAAATAGCTTCTTTTTAAGCATGGTTTAATGATATTTTATCTTTACTTAAAAGGTGAAGTTGCAATCTGACAATTTTAAAATGCTTTGACCTCTGAAACAATGTTTAAAATAAACTTTAAATGTTCAAGAAGAAGCTAAATGATCCTGAGGTATACATGTAAACTGTGTCAAAGATACCACAGACTCTGTTACTAGGGCTATTGGAGCTTTTTTCCTTCAGTCATATAATTGACTGTTTAGCTTTTTGAAACCAAACTCTAAATGCTCCTGATAAACCCATTGACTTCAATTACGGTGACACAGGTTTGTATGATATATGGCTCTGATGTGACATTCTTAGTTTGAGTGGTTAAATTTACATTAAAAATACTGTACTATTTAAATCGGTTAAGGTAAATGGTGGTGAAGCAGCATATCCAAGGCAAGAATTTGGCCGTATGTTTACCATGCAAACAAATTAAAATCATGTGCTGTTACATCAAGCATTTTTTGTAGTGTTTTCTTCTTTGCATGGTAATAGATTACATTCAGTTGCTTTAATCACATGGTTTCTGTTTAGGATGCATGCCAACAATGTAGAGAGGTATGTAAATCTTCAGCTGATGTATACTCTGTTGTCATTTGGTAGAACTTTATATAGGTACAGTGGCCCTCCTTATTTACTGATATACTGGACAGAAGGTTTGCATATCAAGACCTTTTTTCTGGTGTGATCACTAGGTATATCTCTAACTGAAACTATAATACATCATCATGTATTATTATTCTGTGCAATTTAACTGCTTGTGTTGTTGCAAAGTCCAGACATACTGAGTAAATATAATTCACTTATTGTCGCTTATTTGTTCTGCTTCTTGGCAGTAAATAGAAAATCTTGCATCGTTTTTGTATTCACTGGAAAAAGTTTTCTCGTGAGAGGGTTATATTGTGTATGTAGCTTAGTGAGATTTGTCACTAATTTAGGAATGAATGATTACAAAATCCTGACTTGGAAGGCTGGATATGTTGATTCTCATAGTCAAAACTCTAATATGGTGTTCATTGTTCTTGTAGAAGGTTGGTGCTGTACCATGAGAGGAGATGGGATTTATCTGACAGGGGAGAGTCCTATTCTGCTTTCCCTTAGCACCCTGTAAGTGGTATTAGTTCAGTTTCTGTAGAGGTCTTGCCAGGGCAGGCTGCCTATAGGATGGCTGGGTCAGCACGGGCCCTAATTGTCCATACTTAGCTTTATGGTTTCTTGATAATGTTCTCTTGTATCAATTGAGCATCTTCCTTGAAACGTGTTGGAGTGTTCCAGTTGTATTCTTCTTCACTGCCATTTTGCTTGCCAACTAATTTATCCACAGCTTCCGTGATGTTTGTATCCGTAAGCACCACAAATGTGACTGATATTTACTCACTTCAAACTCCTTCTGTACAACTGGTATCGTGAAGCAGAGTGTAGGTGCATAGCTCGGTTCCTTTTTATGTCCTCTTGGATTGCGAGAGCAGAACTCAAAGCCACCTTCTTTGTGTACCATCTCCGACATTTTTCGGTGCCTGCCTGCAATGATGGCAAATGTAACATCAACAAACCCTGCTGTGGGAAAGTGAGCCCTGACACTTTCACATCTTTGCTGGGGCACATATCCAACACTGTAAGTCAATATGGAGTGGCAAATAAATAACAAAAAATATGCCATGAGGAATTCTACCTTTTTTAAAATAAAATCTATGCTTTTACTTCTAAAGTGAAAGAATCTGGAAATTGAAAGGGAAAATTATATATTTATATGATTATTTAGATTCATTTCCCCTTTGATTTCCAACATCAACGGTGACATTGGATGTCTTTTTAAAACATATTTTCTATTTAAATCATAAGTTAAAAGTTTACTTAAAAAGTGAGCATGAATAACTTCCTATACTCAAGATATTACTGGTTGTGTATTGTGTTATTCAGGATGCCAGTCTAGGTGCAGGTGATGGTCCCATCATGCTTTAAATCTAGGAATTGCTAAACTGGTATTCAGGTGGTGCTGTAAAATTTTTAAAAGTCAATCTTTGCTTATGTCTGTTCACACCTGCATAAAAGAAGTTGGCTGGGTCAGAAAATTAACATTCAGAATACTAATATTTGAAAGTTTGTGCCCATGTGTATTAAGAAAACATACATATAAAATATATAAACCTCAGCCCTATTTTAGATACTCTAAAATGTTCACACAACACCCAAGTGTTTTGTAACTCTACATCTTCAGTTTGTTTCCTCATATGTGATGGAAAGTACTGGCAGCACAAGGAAAGGAGATTAACATTACTGCATATTAAGATACTCAGTAAGAATAAATAAGACGACCACTGCCTGACAACATACTAACAAACTGAGAAGCAAAATTACAAATGAATGGACAGTCAATTTTGCAGAGCAGCTCAAGCTCCCAAATCAGTTATTTAGCCATTGACTCCACAGAGCTGAGATTTCAGCTTGGACCACTGCTTGGTGTTTCTACCCTGTGCAATGAGGAGCAGTAAACTGCCACATCCCCAGCCAGCTTTGCCACATCAGTTCAGAAATAAGATCATGGTAATAAACCCTGGTTTTCAGATTTGAGGGTCTGTGCTGTGTTGCACTCACAACGCTATCCCAGTGTTGCTGTTGAACTTGCTTTGCTGTCTTTGGGCTCTGCGCTGGTCTCTGCACCAGCTGTGATGTCCACTTTGGACTGCTGCAGAAGGGCGTGCTCCTCATGACTGCAGACTTCTTATTGCTGCAGATTACTTCTGCTCCTCAGAAGACAGATGTAAATTCCCAAAGAAGGCCAAACAGTTACTCTGGTTGTGTGTAGTGCCACACAACACCCACAGTGACCTGAGCTCCCAGGCACACTCCCAAAATGCAGACAGGGAAATAGACTCCCTAAGAGCTGACCTGTTTAAGCATACTCCAATCTCGGGTTCTTTTCCCAGCCAGCAAAGACCATACTTACTATATTCCATCCATGCTCGGTGGTTTTTTAACCTTCTCTGTTCACCTGAGTTAAGTTGTGCAACACTGTTAAGTAGCTATTTCTACTTGATGGGCAAAGTGAGGTGATCTTTTAACTTCTAAAAAAGTATACGTTCATCTTGTTTTGCAAGTGTAATCAGCTGTCAATGACTGTTTAGAAAAGGATAAGGAAGCAGCTGGGTTTCTTTCCCCCATGCCTCTTTTCTGTGTTCCACTGTATCAGGTGTGTGTGTTTGTGCGTGCATGCTGCTGGCCCCCCAGATCTCTAATTTTCCAACTGGCTCCTGCTGTCTCCCACAAAGCTGAAGACACATTACTGTTACTCAGGTGTGCTTCCTTTGCAGGAGCTTTAACCACGTCTGTGTATTGGAAATGCTACCGTTGTTCTTTTCTTCCACATCAGTTATAAAATTTTTGCCTTTGACAGATTTGTCTGTGAAATTTCATGTTTTTACTGCTGTTGTTACAGGTAAACTGGGAGATGTTCTAGCTGTTTCCCATTTAGAAAACTTTCCAGACTCTCTGCAACTGAAATTACTATTTTGTGTAAAAGTACCTTGCTCCTAACAGTGTTACCTCATTGAATGGGAAAGTAATGTTAATAGAACTAATCAATATATGTCAGAGACCTGCTGATATTGCATGTTGAACAAATATTAAAAAAAAAAAAATTAAACATTATTTATACTGTCATTCCGAAAAAGGCTAACAAGTTCCCAAGCCAGTGTGTCCCTGACCCCTGTGTGGTGTGTGCTTTTGTATGGGGAGAGGGTGAATACCCTGCTCTTCTTTTGTGTGCCCTGTTTAAAGGGCCAGCACTGCAGTAATCCCGGAGCAACACAGGCCCAGTGAAGGCAGAAAGAACATTTAAAAGGATGGAACAACAGTTTTATTCTCTTTCTGCCTAAAAACACGGTGAGACAACAGGATGCTCTGTGACACAGTTCTCCCTTCAGAGTTTTCCAGACCACTTCTGTCTGTTCTTCCTATCCAGAGCTGATTCCTGTGTGCATAACATTTCCCAGCTGGGAATTTCTGGCTGATCCAGGTGAGCTAATCCAGATACTGTAGGAGAGCAGGATTCAACTGGTAATTAGGTGGGTTTTATTTAAGTTTGAGGACATTTTGACTTAATTGTGCAGTTTCTGAACTGTAAATGGATATTTGAACATATATCCTGTCATTATTATCTCAGAAGATATAGCTCTGCTAGAACAAGGAAGCCATAATGGCTGGTGCTTAAAAATTACTTTTCATTTAGAAAAGTCTTAGAGTAGTTTACCAGTATTACGTATAGGAATGGTTTGCTACAGACCATACAAGTCACATCTTCACTATGCACAATCATAGATAAAAACTATTTCTGGGTTGGTTATTTTCCAGACTTCCCTGATAACACATTATGCAATAATTATAAACATACTTTTACTTCTGTTGTGGGACTGTTGTGTTATTTTTAGCAGTCTGGTGAATTGTGTCTGTATTACTCTTTTTCAGTTTTCTATATAATTAAACATACCACTATAGACATATGCACCCTAAATGTTCTCTTCTATTCAGATACTGTGTTTCTCTGATATATTTTGCTTATGTATCTTAGGGAGTGTCTTCTTTTTTATCAGTAACAGGGAGACAAAGTATAACCGTTGTGTATGGGGAGAGGCAGTAGAGGACTGAAGGAATTTCCATGGCACTGTTGGCTTTGTGTGGCCTTCTGCAGTGAGTCAGAAAGGTAGAAACAGAAATAATTATGTGCTCGCTCATGTGCAAATAGGTAAGTATTTTTCCATGGTTCAGATTCAGGGAAGCAGCCCTGTTCAGGAAGGATGCTGAGGCATGTGAGTAAAGCACATGCTTAAGTGTTTGTTGTGTCAGTATCAATAAGCTGTGACAGAAAAGTACTTGTTTTCAAGCTATTTGTACGTCTGCAGCTCTATGGAATTAAAGAAATTGTTCAGGTTCAAGAAGAGCAGGCTGTTGTAGCCTAATGTCGCCATCTCTATTTAGTGGTTTGAGTTGTTTTTTCTATTTAGTTTTCCATTCTACTTTGGAGGTGGGATGAGATTAGCCCTATTCTGCTGAAAACCAGAAGTACAGCTGTCTCCTTGCAGCCCTGTATGTCCATAACACACAGTACAAATGCAATCGTCTTCTAAAAAATATCCCTGGTAAGTATTTAGCCATTCAACCACACCTTCTCTCACCTTTCTGGTGCAGCATTGCTGCTCCTGCTTGGCACTCACCATAAATACTCAGACTAGTTTGAAAACTACGGTAGGAGCTGCTGACTCACATCTCCCTATCTTCAGCTTAGCCTATCTGTGCAAAAGTACGAACACATTGTGGTGTCTGTCTTTGTTACATTGATTTCTTCAGTCATTCCAGTGCCTGTTGTGCTAGCAGCTATGGAAATAGACAGTAATTCTAGCAGAGTTACTATGCTGTTTTCAAATTGTTTTTACCCAGTGCTCACTTCAGAGAAATTTGCTTTCAGTCTTCAGGACGTAAGAGCGCTTTAGGAGGGACTGGCCTCCCGTTGTCCATTCAGGGGAGCAGGCCTGGACTTTTTTATGAAAAACATACAGAAAACCATTATAGTATCAAAGAGGCTTCCAGGCTGCCCTCTTACAAAGTCAAATATCCTGGTGTTGCAGCTGCCGGTCAAAAGTGGGAGGGAAGGAAGATACTTCAGTGAGGAACAGAAACTTTCAGCAAAAGCTTAGGTTAAAGTCCTGTTGTCATTACCAAAGGTCATCATAATCCTGGAATGCCTTTGTGTGAAAAAATGAGAAATATACATGGTGGGATCAGAAAGGGAAGTCACCTAGGTTACAAGCAGTGAATTAAGTCACACCTCCTAGGGAATGACCACAAGTTAGGCTGGGTTGGAGCAGGCAGCAGGTACTCCTCGTTTTCCAGAAAGAAGGTACGTGCGCTCCTCAGCACCTGCATGGGTGATGAAGTCGATACTGATAGAAATGTTTTTGGCGAGGCACATTTTTTAAGAAGTTTCTGACTAGAAAAAAAAATATCAACCAGGTCTGTGAGGTTTTCTTTTGCTAGCTAAATAATAACAACTAGAGTAGAAGTTTCAAAATGTAGTTAAAGCCAAACAAATGTGTTAAAGATCCTTATCAAAATTGTTATACAGCTGTGTGGGGTACAACAAATCAATCGAACAAAAAAATAGGACTTGCATAGTAGAAAATAACAGGCTTTGAAATAGCAGGCTTTGATTAACTATTTTTATTATAAGCTTTAGAGGTATTCAGGAAGGGCGTTCTCAAAAAATAGAAAATATTAATGATTCAGAAAACTGTTTAGTGGCATGAATATAATAAACTCTTGGGTAGCAACATTTCTGGCTGAAAAGCTTTCGAGAATAAATTAATCACCGTATAGTAGCATGAGGATTTATGAGTCTGACATGCTGATGGCACTCTCATACCCAGAAACAGTAGTTTGAGTTTGATGTAGCGTTCCATCTGCATTAGCCCGTCCTGCCCCAACTCTCCAGCACTTGATTTCCTGGGATTTCAGTCTAGGAAGAATGTGGGGCACATTCTGGTTCCTAACCTAGGGACCTAGGTCTCTGTCGTGGTTGAGAGACCAGGATGCCTCAGTGTGCGCTTGGGCGCAGCCTGTTCTGCTGTTTTACTCTTCTGTCAGCAGTGTAGGAAGGACAAGTAGTGCCTAATGGCTCGGGATTCCTTGGCTTTTCAGTACCTAACTAGAGCCTCTTTTAAGAAGCTTTTTTATCATATGGTTGTTCTCTTGCCTCCTGGAAGTGGCAATAATTTGAGATTACTCAAGATGGGCACCAGGAATCAACAGGGACTTTGGGCAATATTGCATGATTTTCTGCGCAGAAGTGCCTTTATTCTAGTAGTACTAAGAGCAATCACTGTGTTAATGTGGCATCTAGCACATTGTGTAGCCTGTCTGAACTTCGGTTTTATATGCCCTTATCTTACAGTAGAGCATATCTCAACTGATGTCAGTTCTGTTTTCCTACTTCCCACGTCAGTCTTTCCTAGCTGAGGCTAGGTATGACCTCCTGGGTAGCACATTGCTCCGGCTCCCCAGCAGCACAGAAAACCAGCTGCAGGTCAGACCTGTCTGTCTTGCACAGCTGGCAATAATACATACGAGCGACATTCAGCCCTTTAATATGTTTTTTTTTTAATTTTATTACTCTCTACTGTATCCAGAAGAAATTTACTCCTTTTGCTTGCATGAAAATAGAAGCAGGAGGAATGAACGTGATTTAATCAATAGTAAGGCAAGGTTTTCTGAAGGTAACTGAACCTTCCTAACTTAAAGCCCTCTAGGAAACCAGTGTAGTCTTTTGGTTGTTCACATGGAACAGTTTTGCAATTAGGGCTGATAGAAATGAATATGCCAGAGAAGAGGTCACCTTCTTGACCTTTCCTCCTAAAGGAAGCTAGTTCAAGCATGAGGAGACAGTAAAATAATCACGATAAAAATCATCAGTGATCAGAATATACCCAATCTTGTGAAAAATACAGTCTTTTAGAGTCTCGGTTTCTGATTTTCCATAATGGGATTTCTGTTTTCTGTAAGGATTTTTTTAGGATAAAATAAATTATTTTTTGTTCCTTGAGTGAGGAAAAAGATCCTGGTACTTCACAACGTAACACCAAATAGTTGTCAGGAAATATTTCTTGAGTTATTTCAGCCATTAACATAAACCTTTGTTGTTGAAGCTAAATGCTATAGCTGGTCCTCAAGGCCAAGACTAAAGATGTAAAAAAATAGCGGTTCAGCATAACAGTAAAAGCAACAGCTCACTGAGTAGCAAAATACAGATTTCTGCATGCAAAAGGGGGCTTGCTTTCTGATCAGAATATGCCATTCATTTTGTAAGAAAAGTCAAGGGATGCCTTTTTTTTTTTAAAAAAACCTCCTTTTTTTTAAAGAGTGTTCAGTACAGTGCTATTACATTGATGGATGTACCCAAACAATTCTTTCTAATAGGATCTCCTCACTTTTACATTCCATCATTATTTCCTTTGTAAATAGATGCTTCATGTAAATGGCTGGGCATCACGCTTTTCATCAGACATTATCTCTTCTGTAACAATTTTTTCCAGTTTTTTTTAACTGTTTATTCAGTTATAAACCTCCACTGACTCATGTAATAAGAGGTTTCCATGAGTGTCAACAAAAGTAGTCTTTATTGCTTGGTAACGAGCTGTGTAACTCTCTTTTGAACTTCAAGAGAAACAATCGTTGAAGGAATAATATTTGGAATGTCAAAACTGGGAGATGACTGCATGTTAATCACCTCAAAAGAAAATACTCTTGCTCATAATTACATTATGAGAGATGTCTTTATCTACATGATTTATTAAGTCTCACTTTCAGATTTGGAAATCCTAGAGCACTTCTCAGGGCTCCTTTTGAGTCCCGCAGTTCCATAGCTACTGTGATGCTCCAGCCGCCCTTGCTTTCAGCCAGGGATGTGAACACCAGCAATTAAGGCTTCCACTTCCCCAGGCTCCATAAAACATGGTTAGTTTAGCATTGCTGGGAAGCAGACTGGATTTAAGCAGGAAACCTGTTAGCTGTCTGGCTCAATTGTGTGGTAACCAGTCTGAGCGCTGTGCCTGCCCAGGCTCCTGGTGAGTTAACGTTGTGTCTTTCCCTTTAAAGTGAAGCAGAACTTGTTCTGTTCTCAAGTGCGCGCAGAAATGTACCAGCCTGTCAGCAGTAACTGAAACAATAAAGTTTGTAAAATCAACTACCTGTATGGGTAGGGATCTAAAAGCCTGAAAGCTGATTTCTCTTTCATTTTCTCAGGAGTGAGGGATATCTACACTAAATTCGGTTTCTCAGCAGAGCCACTCAGCTGTTATAAAGGAAAGTTTGTCTGTATACCTTCTTGCCTAACGTATATTTGAAGCAATGAATAATAAAGAAAACAGGGTCACTTTTTAAAATTTTCACTCAAGTCTAGATTACCAAAATTATATTACATTTTAAAGAATGAAGGGTGGGTTCAGAAGGTACTGAACATTAGTGGACTGTAGCATTTGTTTCTCGGTGTGATTTGAAATTAATACACAGGTTCTTCTACAATATTAGACTTTTCGTATTATTTTATTTAAGCTTTAAACAGTTTCAAATTTGCATATATTTGTAATGTATCAGGGGGACTTCAAATAAACTTAAAATAATACCTCTCAAAATACATTCTGAATAGCATCATCTTGTGCAAATAGAAACAATACTGATATTCTTCCAAAGTCACAGAAATATGTGCACTTTGGCCTTTCTCCAAAGCAAGTGAAAAAGTATGGTTGAGTGATTTTTGAAAGCCCTTTTGGATCTCTGTTAGTGGATGAATCTGTCCTGGAAACAGCCCCAGTAGGTTAGTATGCTTTAAAACCTGTTTATCATTTTTATTTGCCTGTGTAACTCAAAATCTGCAGTTGTCAGCAGCCAGAGCTCTTGTATGACACAGATGCTGAAGAAAGCCGCTGTGAGGATGTGGACTGTGTCATACAGCTCTGTGCATTTGTTCTTGCCATCTTGTAATTTCTGTACTCCAGTGGTGGGATTCGTTTCTCCTCAGCAAGTTGTCTAGGCTCTCCAAATTTGGTGGAGGGAGACATACAGGCAGACACAGACATTTCCAAAGGGGCGATTCGTCTGATCCCAAAGCAGTCATTGGTTGGGACATCTTGAGCTTTCTGCAATGTCTCTGCTAACTTTTTGCAGCAAATAGGTGGGTAGAGGAGGTGTTGGCCGCCGTAAACTTTTTGAGGTCACCTGTTGCTATAGTTTTGCGCGAGCACGATACAAAAATAACTACCCACAGGACACTGCTCCTGCACTGCCCACAGGACTATCTAGACTCTTGTGACTACTTAATCTTGCAACTGATGCTTCAGTGTTTGAGGAGAGAAACTGAACAACTAAGGGGAAAAGAGTCCTTAACATGCTTTTTTTTGTTCTAGACTCTTCTTCTTCTAACAAAGTTCCCATCCAAGCTGGGGTAAAAATACTCAGGCACAGGTTTTCTCTGCATCGTTTCTTGTTCCTTGTTTACTGCTGGTTTGATGCAGCCATTATTAATTTGCTGCTGCCAACTTGTAAAACTTGTTTCATACTAATTAGAACAACAGATTTAAAGGGCTGGAAGGCTCAGGCTGGCATTTATGCTTTTGTGAGGGCTGCCATCACTTGCAACAAGGGCGGATCTGGGGAACTGCTGCAGCATAATGTGAGTCTTTACAGCTCGTCACAAAGCTCAGTTCTTTAATTCCGAAACACTCTGTCGAGGGGGGCACAAAGGGAACATGCAACCAATACTGACCAGTTGGTTTTGTACTTCTTAGTGGTAACTGAATGGGGGCTTGCCTCATTAAAAGGCATGAGCTCCTACAGAACTGGGTAAACATCCATCTCCTCAAAGTACGGGCTCGACGGTCCCATGTCCTTTCTAGTGCAGAAAAGGGATCAATAACTGCAATGAGTCACAAAACACTCGCTTTGGCTTGTTTTACAAGAATGTTTCCGACTTAAATTGTATTTCCTGTCTCAGAAATGTGGAAAAAAAAATATCTATAAGTAGTCATTAAGTTAAAATGTGAAATAGGAAGTGAAATTAGATGAAATATTCATTTGAAAAGGGAAATTAGCCTACAGTAATGAAGCTAAAAGTTAAAAGATTGAGATAAAAAATTTGAAATAAAGAAAGTTGTTTTTTACACTTGAGACAGATTAATGTAATTAAATAATAATTAAATTTAAATAATTGCTGAAACCAAATTTTTTTTTATATTAAATCATTTAGAAAAAAACCTTTTTTAATAGTTTGCAATTGTCCAATCAGTATTTTATAAGTAATTTTCCCCTCTTGAAAAATTTCTGATAGGTTGTTGTAAGTTGCCATTTTTCATGTTATCTTGTTTAATGTATGTGCCTTTTGCAAGTGTCTATGTGTGTTTGGGAGGGGTTATGGGTTCCCAAAGGTTTTATTCAGGTTCTTTCAGGGGCATTTGTGATAAGTTAATTGTAACAGAGTTTTTAACCACTGGACTCAGTTCAGAAGTAAAAGTTTTCTCTACATGAAAACATCAAAACGTTTGTTAAAAATTATGTGTAAGCTATTTCGTGCAATTGCTGCTTCCCTTGTAACTTGAGGGAGGTGATTATTATTTTGAACAGCTTCTGTAGTCTCCCATCGTCATGTACTTTTTGGTATTCACCTGCTTTTTTGATAGCTCAGGTGGAAGGACAGATTGGCACGGAAGGGTAGATTTGGAAGAGAATTTGTTGTAGACGTTGGAATTTTTACTTCAGGTAGAAATAGCTGAGAGTTCTGTTGCTTTTAAGCGGGGAAACGGTGCAGTTATGCTATTCTTGGTATCACTTTACGTAAACATAATTTAGTCTTTTACCATTTGTCCATGTAAAGTAGCCAACATATGAAAGTTTTGGGGGTTTTATATGCTTCTCACCCTTTCTTTCTTTGTGTGGAGAAAGTTTGCAGTTTTCTTTATATTATGACTTCTTCAATTCTAACGCAATGATAATACGTCGTTCACAGGACTGGGTTTGTCTTCTGCCTGTCACAAAGTTGTTAAATAATTGGAGAGTTAAGTCCTAAGCCTGACTCCTGAAAAGTCAACTTTAAGCACCGGAATGGAGGAACAGGCAGGAAGGAAGCTGCTTTGCTTTACAGGTTGGAAATTCTGTGTCAGCCATCAGTGCAGCTGTGAAGCATTTACTCAGTGGCACAGAGCATTATTGGAGGGCAAGTCTTTGTCTGTTACAGAGGGAGGGTCAGACACAAGTAACCCAGACCCAGAAGAAGAAACCCTGTCTCCCTGTTGGCATCAGAGTCCTGAAAACCCTTGGTAAACTACTGCGTGGCTTTGGGCAGGTCCATAGGCATACAAATTCTTGACCTTGAAGTCCCATGGGCACCTGCATTTCTGGTTTAGGATGTGTGCAAGTATTTGGCGTTGACAGAGCGGCGTGACTCAGCCCTGTTTTCATTCTTGACTCCCAGTAGTAAAGTCCAGAAAATAGACGTTCTTCTGTCTGTTACTTGAGGGCTCAACCAAGCTGGCATTTTTGGGGAATACCAATCATACGTGTGTATGAGTCGGACAAAAAATGTGATAGTAGCTGCTGCTTTGGCTTCCTTCTTTTCCCTGTGCATCGCATGCAACATTGGAAGTCCAAAACTTAGCACTGAAAATGGTAAAGTATTTATGCCCCCGATTGGGGGGGTACCAAGTACTTAGTACTGAGTACCAAGTGACTTGGTCAGTGTCCAATAACATTTTATTTGCAAGGCTAGGATTGGCAAGGTTTTTACTTTTGACGTGTGCTGTCAATATCTGATCATGTTGTCTCTGTCTAACTGTTCAGATTCAGCTAATGAATATTTCTGCTAAGGAAAAAGATGGTACAGAAGATCTGAGATCTGATTAGTTTTAATGGATTAAATGTGCTAGTGTACCTTATTTACAGTCTTTATGGCAAACAGACATATTGTTGCAAGTAGAAGATATGAAAAATAGGAATCATTCAAAGATAGCATGATTTTTTGTTACCTAGGCTAATGTATTTCTCTCAGGCACATGTAGTCCTAGTAAGAGGGTATGTGACTTTGAAACGCTCAGAGAAACACTGTTTGAATGGCACAGTATTTCCTGAAGAGAGATAAAAAGCTGTGGTCTGTATCCCTCTCGGCACTCAAGACTAGATAACGTGACCGTAAGAGCACGCTCGTGTATGCTGTTCCTTCAACAACATAAGTGTTGCTTGTTGAGAATTGTAGCTGCAGATGATGTATCACAAAATTTCCTGAGCTACATTGTCCACCACGGAGACCTCAATCAATCCTTCCAGTGTTTAAGTGTTTCTGGGTGGTGGTGGTATTATGTGACCATCTGCCATCTGGTGATGGGATTGTAAGGGCTTTGAACAACGGCGTAGTCATCAAAAACCTCAGGAAGCATGACAAATAATGAGTGGCAGTGTTCTTCAATGTTTCATTTAGTAAGGAGAGAGTGATTTAGCACAGCCTTGTGTGGGAGTTTTAAAGTATGTGCAGAACCACATAACTCTCAGGAAGGACAGTCTGTGCTTAAATTGGGGGCTGCAGTATAATGCTGCAAGCCCACATTGTAATCTTTTACAGCCTGGATTTTGCTGTCTCTTTGCAGAATACGTAAGCACTGATTTCTTTAGGAAGGCTTAATTTGGTCATCCAGCTCCCCTGGGTTTAATCCTTTGAGCACAGGAAAAAAAAGCGGTAACAAGAGATCTTTATTTCATTTATTTTGTACCAAAAGGTAAAATGACAAGCTAATTAGCTGATTGTTTCCCTGAGTCTCAGGGTGGACAGTTACCCACAGATCTGCTAAGAGAGTACCTGCTGTGTGAGGATTTAACCTATAAACCTGCATCTTGGTCATATTCTGGCCTTACTGACTAGGCCAGTGTGAGAGGAGGGAGGCTGACCTGGACCAGCAGGTAACAGTGAGCCAAGTGACAGCAACAGAGGAGGAGGAGGAAGGCAGTCCTTACCAGCAAGACACAAGGAAGAAGATGCTGGAGAGATCAGCTCCCGCAGCCTCCTGATGCGCACGGGGATGCCACAGGGTGGGCTGAGGCCAGCGCGTATAATCGCAGCAGTCACATGTAGCTTAAATGGGAAATTATGCTTGTTCCCTGTGAAGAATTGAGTGTGATCCCATTTCTCCCAACTGCACCTTGGATTTCCCCACAAGGAAGGAAGGGGTGGCTGAAAGCAAGACCTAGACAGCACATAACTCTTGAGCTGAGGCCTGTGTTCAGCTCGTTTTGGGATGGAGTTTTATTTCTGCGTTTCATTTAGCTTTACAAACATATATTGTTTGATTTAATTTCTTATCTTGTATATGCTGAACTGTAAGGCTTGGCAACAAGTACAGATCAGTAATTTACTACATACATGCATGGAGTTGAACGTTAGATATTTAATAATAGAGATGTTCATTAAAATCAAGATAAATTGGTGGAGACTGGTTAAAAAGTCTGACTTACAGGATGCTGTTGAAATTTAAATCTAACCCAAAACTTGGCTTCTTCTGCACATGTATAAATTGTGAGTACAGTGCAGTAATTTTATCTCTTGCCCCCTATCTAGGATTCTGGAAAATCACCCTTTGTGTTAGAACTATAGGTTCTAGAGGTTGAGTATTTCCTTATGTCTATCAGGAATCTAACAAGTCTTTGTGTGTTGTGAACCTGGTAAGTACATCTCTGGCCCACAGAGTAAATAAAGTAATGAAATTTGCAGGTTCAGACTTACTTGCCAGAATGTAAGAGAACTCTGGTGTAACACTAACATGCAGCAGTGCATTCCTTTTTTATGTCGAATTTGTTTCCTCATTGGGATAGCACTTTCCTAAGATTTTTCTAAGAGTTTTTTGGCAGTGTTCTTTTCATGTAGGATGAAGCAGCATTGTGCAAACTTAGTGCGTGCTTACTTTTTCAGTCCGTGCTTGCAATTTGCATAGCACCTATTATTTAATCTATTTTTGCAATCCAGTAAGTCATCGCAGTGCTGCCAAGCTAGGGGAGGCTGGCATTTGCTTTTCCTTAGCAAAGTTTGCACAGGTGGAAAAAATGTTGTGAGTCTGGGCACAGCGGAGCAGCCCATCCTCTTCAGATGCACTCCTCCTGGAAACTAGATTTGAGCAGAGAGATCTGGCTCGGGCTGTGGTTCTTACGTCCACATCTTTGCCAAATATAGTCAGTGGTTAAGCTCGTGTTTTGGTCCACACCTATGTCAGGGTAAGGGCCTGTACTTAAGTCAGGGATGGGGGCTGTCTGTCTGCTGTTTGATCCCTCCTGTTGACTTTCCGGGCCAGAACTGGCTTCTTAGTCATGTTCTCTGCCAGACATAACCTACAGCAGCACAGTCGCTATGATTAGCCTACTCACAATTTGTGGCTGAGATGACAGAGCTTACACAGTTTAGCCAGTATTATGTATGACCCGGAAATGTAGCTTAGAAGCCAAAAGTACATATTCTTTACGCAAACAATTCAGTACAAAACCCATTATGGTCTATATCGCACCATGGTGGATTATATGGTTTTGCTGTACAGCTGCCTCTAGAGCTTAGGTGGAACACTTAAAATTCAGTAAATTGAAACGTTCTTAAACTTTTAAACATTTCTTCTGGTATTCCCATTTACACATATATTAATTTAATAGTAAATAATTCCAAACTGAAAATGGAAAAATGCTGTATTAGGATATGGAAACAGTGTATATACAACTGGAGAAAAGGGTTTTCCGCGTAAACATTTAGTCAGACCTGCTTATTCTCGTGAAAAGTTTCTGTTTTGGCTAGTTGGCATTGTCTGACTGGTTTTTTTTTTTTCCTGTAATGTTCCTGACCAGCCCGGTTGAAGAATGAGATACGGCAGCAATGTTCAAAACTTGCAGCCCAGCATGCAAGGCTGAAACACAGAAGAGAGAACACCCTTACTGAAATAGCCGTTTCTACTGTCCCATCAGTGATTGTTTTAAACCAAAATGTAACTGACTAGAGTGAGTCCATATTTTAGAGTCCGTTAGCTGAAGAGGTCATTTATCCACCCACCCACATAGCAGAAATTTTGCCCACCCTAGCCGTGAAGGCTATATTCAGGTTCCTGCTGGGAGGGTTGGTTCAGAGAGGAGGCTGAGAGAGGCAGCCGTCCCACTGCCTCCCCGCCGCAGCTGGGGCAAGCTGTGCTGCTTCACGAAGTTCCTACAGGGCTTTTCATCCTTCCAGAAGACCCAGGTATGCCTTTGTCCTTCACAGTCTCATNGAAGTTGGGTATTTTGAACGTCTGATTCACTTCAGGGAAACCATCGCTCCTCTGCGTTGCTGGCAGGGCTGCCGCAGAGGGCCGGCAAGCCTGTAATCACAGGGTAAGGCATCGCCCCAGGGACCGCAGAGCCCGGGGCCCCTCCCGCAGCCACCACATCCCCACGCCTGGGTGGTAGCCCTGGGGACGGCTGGTGTGTCCTTCGGGCTTCCCAGACACTGCAGAGGGCCAGTCGCTGTGTCATATGGCATATGGCACCTGCTTGAAAACCCCCACCTCTTTGTGTACCTCTGTTGCATCTGTGGTTTATGGTATAACCTGCGGGTGCTTAGGGCAAAATTTTGCAGGGTTGAGTATGAGGTAACAGGTGCATTACCCTTTGCTGGGCTAACCTCACAGCCCGTGTGGTAATGTAAGAAACATGTATGTATGTCAATGTTTCTCAAAATTATCAGGACAAATCCATAGGTGAGACTAAATTACAGAGCAGGTTTTAGTCAAGTAACTAGAAAGTGGCAAACTTTTTTGAGCAGCATGGAGAGCTCGCGGAGTTCAGGTAACGCAGTCAGGAAAACCCTGAAGATTGCAAAAGCACGTTTGAAGAGCCTGCAGATGTGTAGTACTGTTTGCGGGATTTCCGTCCTTTCCTTGAACTGCTTTTTCCATGCTCAGAGTTTATAGACAATTGTTAGGCTGAGCAGTCTATGTGTTACGCTGTATCTGATACCTTTGCTAGACCTTATTGCTCATTCAAGATTTTCAGTTATGTTTTTTCCCTTTGGGTGTTCATGTTAATAGTGTTCAGTGTCTCTTCCCCTAGTAAAGAATTACAGAATTACAGCTCAATGACTGCTTCAGTCATTCTTAAATATTATTTTATTTTTTTATTAACTTCCTTCTAGCTCTGTCAGCTTTCTAAACTAACTTTATTAGCATTTGCTATAAGCTCTTTTTCATGTATGCCTTCAGGCCTGGACTAGTCTGATAAGATCATCTTGAAGATCTGTGATTCTCTGCAATTGCTATTCCTCATTCCATGGTCTACTATGATTCTGATTTCCACTGGCATTTTTCTTTAACCTTTGAAAAATCTTGAAGAAAGCTTGGACTCTCTTCTTAAATTAACATTGGAGCAAATAATGATTTAATTCTCTAGAAATCTAAGGCCAAACTTCTTGGTCATTGAATTACCCTTGTAATATATTTGGGGTTCTGCTGTTTAATATACGAGCCTCTTTATCTTTGAATACGTAAAAATAACAGTTTATTTGAACCTCACAGGCAGATATGGATTTCCAGCTCTTATACAGGGTCTCCTGAGCTGTGTGTGTGCATGGTTTGCAGAAGGTCATGTTTGGGTCTGTTGAGTGTATGGACCCTTACTTCACTGAATCATGATGTACTGATTTCAGCTGTAAGCTGTCTGCCATAAATTATTGGTGCTGCTCAGCAGTAGTCAACTGCAGGTTCAGTATCTCTCTTTACTTCTTACGGTGTGATTCACAATACATCGTAACATGTGAAAAGTGCCTGCATCAAGCCTCTAATACCACAGTTTTAGCCACACTCATAAAGTAGTCAGGAACAAGAGATTACTTCATACGAGGACTGCAGTGTACAAAATGGGGCTTTAAACCTTGCAGTCATTTCTGAACAGTGTCGGTGCTGGCCTTCAGCTGCAGTCAGTCTTCGTATGAGGCAGGGCTTGTTGGTGGCACCTGTGTTTGACCAGGGAGCACCAAAACTAAGGAAGGTGAAAAATAGTTCTGTTTTTACACTTTCAGTCCATCTGCTTTTGAAGCTTTAGGTAAAATAAAAAAAAAAAACAAAACAAAACAAAACAAACAAGCGAACACCCACAAACCAAACCAAAAAAACCTGTCCATAAATGAATGCAGGTTTAAAACTGTACATCATCACATTCACTTTTCTGAAACATGACTAGGGACATCCATTCCAGTTTCAAATACCATTGTAAGGTCCCATCAGAGGCAGTAGACACGGACGTACTTCCCATAGCAATCTTAGTTGGCCTATCAAATGACATTTTGCTGTCCACAGAATTGACTAAGTGTCCTCAGTACATAGTGTTTGGTATTTCCAGTGGATGTTAAGCATCTGAGTTTTTAATTTTAAAAATTCTTGCTTAAAAACAAAAAGAAATTTGCTGAAAATGTATGGGGTCCAAAAATAGGCTAGTAATTTGACACTGGATAGGTATGCTTTGACACCAAGCCAAAATAGATGTAGAGATCTTGACTCATTTACTTGGTCACTCTATATTTACTCAGGCATTAGGTGTTGAGGTAGGAAAAAATCCTCATGGCGTGAATAATGTGGTAGCAGACTAGACAGACAAGGGGGCAGTAGAGGTTATCACTACAGACATGTAAATACAGTTGCACTGAGACGTCAGGAAAATACAGTGAGTAGCTCTATGGATGATGCCGAGTCAGGCTGCATGATTCAAGTGATTCCTTCCTCCACAAATTCCTTTATCTGTGAGTCACTGTGTGCAAATAAGGACTGCAGTCAGACAACTGAAGAAATAATTTGGATTCTCTCAACTGAGCAAAGACTTGTCCATGACATCATCCTTGTTCTCAAATATCTGCTCTATTATTAAAGGCACAGCTTCATTCTAAAGAGCAGTTGTTTGTTGTGCTTGTTTGGTTTTTTTCCTAAGCCCAGTACCACTTGTGAGAGGACACTTATGAGTTCATAGATGCTGTGACTGTTCTGTGAGAAAGCTTCTGATGCTTCCATGTGATACATACTGTAAGCATTGGAGAAATGTAATCACAGAACTGTTGAAGGGTGAATGCCAAGCAGGCTGAGTAATCCTGCCAGAGGTACCCTGTCAGCAGACCCCAGTGATTTGTGTCAGAGAGATGTATCTTGAGTGGGGTTTCACAGTGATCTGTCATGTCTAGTCGGTAGTTTGCTTAGCAGTCTGACATGCTTATCGAGTTTGCAGATAAAGCTGGAAGACTGTGTGTATCTTGAAGGACTAGGATCCAAATACAAAGCTGTCTTGAGTGGGTTTTTTTTTTTTCCAATTGGTATTCCATAAGAATAAACATAGGGGATTTTAATTAGGCAGCAATAATGAACCTTATAGGGGCCATGTAACAGATTTTCAGGGGGAAAAAAGAAGAATACAATAATGGTCCTCAAGCTGAGTATCATTAAATAATGCTGTTCTGCTGCAAATGAGACTCTTAGGACACAAGGACTTGTAGGTAGAAGTACTGTCTGTAAGAAGTGGGACACCGTCCTTAGCTTATTCTTGGTCCAGTGATAATTTGTCCAGTTTCACACTGCAATACAAGTAGACATGAACCAGTTGAAAAGTGTCACCCCTGGAGTCCAGGAAGACCAGTGTGAATGATCAGAGATTTAGAAAACACAACCTAGACAACAACATGCAAGGACTGTGTTATCTTTAGCTAAGGAATGGAGGACTGAAGAAGAGTGGAAAGCAGGTATAAATTCTTTAAGTGCATAAAATGTTATTGAAAAGGATCAATCCATTCTTCTGGCCCTCATGGATATAGAGACTTCTTTTCAGGAAGGGAGATTGTTAGGCAAACCTAGTATCCTATACAGTTCTTACTACGAACAGTATTGCAGTAAATTTCTGGACTAGATTGCCCGCAGAAGCTGTGCAATAGCTGGAAGCCTTTGAGAAAAATAGCTGAACGCCAGTCAGCAATACTTTTCAGTGGAAGCTGCAAGTTCATGTTCTCTGGCAGGGACATGAACTAAATGCTCTCTGTAGGCACCTTCCATATTTGTTCTGTCATCCCTTGAGAATGGTACACTCCTTGAAGTAGCTTTTCCAGGCCAATCCTGGCTGAAGAAATTTAATGTGCCACTCGTTATAATGATGCAGAGCTTGAACATGGCATGAAAGAAAATGCTTGTGAAATGCTGTACACGTTTCTGAAAATGCACCTTGCAGTGGAGAGAATGAGGCAGAAGAGCGTGTGACTTCTTCACACTGAAAAAGGAGACTGAAAGAACACAGCTGGAAAGAATATTAAAATGTTGGAAAATCACATCCTGCAGTTATCCGTATGAATAAATATTTGGCATTACTCAGCAAGCAAAATTTAGCTGACGAAGTAGAAACCTCATTTAGGTAAGCTGAACCTATGGAAGCCAGCCTTAGATGAGTCATTAATGTGACTATGAGGATAAAGATGTGATGAAATATTTTACCAATGAGCGCTGTAGCTTGCAAGAAATACAGAGATTTAAAACCACAATTCCGTAGCTCCATAAAAGAAATGCCTGTTTCAGTTCATAATTGTCTGGGCTTGATACACAGGATAAAGATCTATAGCCTACAGGTAACCAAAATGGTTTTAAGATGTATGCAGCCTAAACAGAGGAGGATGGATAGATCTGATACATATACAAAGTGAAATTTCTGATACATATACAAAGTGAATTTTCATGAATGTGAAAGTAGACTGAACTTCTGATCCACACTCTCTTTCTCCTCTTCAGTAGAAGAAAAGCTTCTCTGTTGCAATTTCTGTCCATCCAGAGAAGGACCAAGGAGGACACGGTCTGTCCTGAAGCACATCTGAAGTTCCTGTAGCTTGTGTGAAAATTGGTGACTGGATACATTAGGAGCCCAAATTATTATTTCTGTCAAGGGAAAGGCAGTTAGAAGGCATTCGTTCAGACTGGTGGTGATGCCCTGTCCAGTCAGTGCACTTTATTCTAACCTTGCTGTGCCACGTGTTGCCATTCATCCCACCGGGGCAAGGGGCAGGTCATGGGAGGGAGCTGGAGTTGTAGGAAGGGCAGAAGAGCTGAGGTAGGGTAGGTAGGAGGGGAAGGCATGGTGATCACAGGCACATGAAGTAATACGCAACGTGCTGACAGGAGATGAGGAAAAGAAAAAACAAAATCTGGGTGGAACGTCTTGGTGAATGAGGCCACTTATTTACAAAAGCACACTACTGGTCCTTCTGTATGGCAATTTTTGTGCAGTGCTGTTCACTTGTCTTTAGCACTATAGCTATTCTACTATCTCCTGCTTAAATTATTACAAGACCATGAAGAATTACTCCCTTTTCCCATGAAATAATTTTCCTCAGATTTATTAGCTAAATCCAAGCTATAGAAAGTAAAATGGAATGAAGATAAAATTGTATAAAATGATAATTCTAGGCCGAGATATGACAGTCGATATTTAGCACTAAGCTAGACTATAGAAATTTGTGGCATTATTCATTTTAGATTACAAATTATGCTCCTAACTGAAATACTTTTAAGCATAGAGTTAGGTATTTGTCAGTCTTGCAGTTGCAAACCAATTTAATTTTTTAACCAGAGACTAGACCTCATAACGTCATTTTAGAAATGTTTTCTTTAGTTTTTGTCTTTTATTTTTTATGATTAATAAAATGTTGATTTGTGTATTTGTAGCATAAGTGAAACTAAGCTGAAGAATGCAGTTCTTATTTTTTAATTTTATAGACATTAAAAATATGAAACACAAGGGCACCTTCAGCATAGGAGTAAGAAGGAAAAGCCATGCATTTCAGCTGATGGCACTAAAGCACATTAGTGTTTGGACTAAAGCATTTGTAGTTATGCCTTGGGTAGTGACTGGAGAGATTCTTGGGATGCTAATGATATGTGAATCCAAACCTGATGCCTACAGTACTTCAAACTTATGCATATAATGTACCATCAACAAAGTCTGTCCAGAAAAGAAATTCCTCAGCTGCTTGGAGCTTTTGTATGATTTATGTTTTTATTATTTCCTGAATCAGTTTTGTAACGTGAGTAGAAGGAGAGGCCCACAGAGACTTAAGAAAAGGTTGTCTTTATTTGTAAAGGGACACTGAAAAAGAAGAATGCAATAAACCTATTAGAGTTAAAGAGCATGTCAGCTTGCAAAGGTTTAAACATTTCACTGCAAGAACAAGTGGCAAATTGAGATGTTTCTGGAAGGGGGCTGTAATTCATACGCTAGCCTTTTTTTCTTTTTTTTATCCATCCAGATACTATAGTAAACATTCTTATTTTGTTATTTATGCAGTTGTATTAAAATTCAGAGTAGTCTTACCACATGCTGTTAGAGGCAGAACAAATAATGGGAAAGAATGCATTTTGGAATGTCATGTTCTTTTCTGTCTCTGCATTAGCAAGTAAATACAGCAGTTCTGCAACAAAACAAAGGAATTAAAGTGCGCTATTCTGTAAAGTAGTAATGAACTCACAGAGGACAATTCAGAATAACTTTAAAAAATCCCCAAACTAGTTGCATTGCAGTTGAAATGAAGATTCAGGCTTTTGCTTGAGCCCAGTATCAATGGTTTAGAACAGCAGGGTACTGGAACAAAACTCCTGAAATGTTTAAAAGCTGATCCTTGGTGGGTACCAAATGGAAAGCTGTTCTCACACATGGTATTTTGAGAATGACTAAATGTGGAGTCTGTTCTTGTAATCATTCCAGGGCTGATTCTGCTAAATCACAGTGTCCAAATGTAGGATGTTTGTACCAAAGTTAGACCTGTATCACTGACTTTTTCCATCCATGAAGACACTGCTCCATTCATGTGGACTGTTTGCACCCTAAGTTGGGTTTATATTGACCCTCTTTTTCCACGAGCGTTTCATAAATATGCCAAAAATAAAACCACAATGTTTCTCTTTCACTCTGTCTCAGTTATACTCTGAATTCTGTTAAAATGAAGAAGCATCCATGAGGGATGAAATCCTTATTGTATCATACTAATGACATAGGAGGTACATCGCAAGTCCGTGAAGTTTTTTTTTACTAAGCATGACCGCACAAGCTACATGTATTTAGCCTCTCAAGGAGTCTGTATATCCTGACCAAAGAATAGCAAAACTGTTTTACTGTTTCACTCAGAGAACTCAGTACTGACATACGATACTGACATATAACAACAACACTTATGTTTATATCAAGTTTATCCAAAACATCCTAAAAAACGATTTTGGAGTATTTACAGTGAAAACATTGCTGTGAATTGTTAAGGTCTGCATGATGAATTGTTTTTGCTAGCAGTTGTATACTTTGGACAGCCTAGTGTTAATAAACCTGTTGCTTTTGTGTGCGATGTGTTGGAAGAAAGAAAAACTGCAGCTTAGCAAGTTGGTTTCAAAATTATGAGAATCACAATAAGGAACATGAGTGAGTGTTTCAGGGCACAAATACTGTTAAGAGTACTAATTTTGTCTGTTCAGGAGCATGGGAGTTCTTTTTAAAAGTAATGGCAAGGGTGACATAGAATCTGCATAACAAAATGCTTGTGAGCCGACCATGTAGAAAAATTCATCCTGTAACTCCTCAGGTATTTACTTAGAGAAGCTGTTCAAAGTTGTATTTCCATTCCAAGGAACAAATCACAGGGACATTGTTTAGTTGTATTGCAAAGAAGAAGAAAGAAATTAAGGATTAAGGTCTCATTTGTTCAGCTCCAAAATGACTTGTATCTAGAGCTTAGTCAGAAGTGTTAAAATTGGAGCCCTGGAAAGGGCAATGTGTACTTTCTGACCGAGAGGATTCTTGTTTGTGAATTTTAAAGCTGTGTTTGTTCTGTACTCATATATATGCCTCTGCTAATAGCGTACAGACTATCTAAGTATTATGCTTTGGTAGTATAACGTGCATGGGACTTAGCATTGATTCTTTGGAAGAACATATATCAATTTATTAGAAACTTGAGGATAATTTATCCTAAACTGTAGAGGATTTTCTGTTTTGTTTTGTTTTGGTTTTTTTAAATCTTCATAAATATGCCCATGAATCTGACCAAGAAATTGAGAGTGGGATGTTTTTCTTGTCTTGATTATCCTATCTCCTTAATTTCCTGTTTTCCTCCTCATTTAAACATTTACAGAGGTGCTCTCAAACAGTACTGTTGAACACCAAGTCTCACCTAAAAACCGTAGGCAGCATGTATGGTTGGGTGTATCTGTGATGATACTTAATGAAAAGCCTTGGATGTTAACACCTCCCAGGGTTTGGAACTTAGAAATCTGATAACGGAGGCCTGCGGGGGTCCAGGTGAATCTTCTCTAGGTCTTCCCTCTCAGTGTTGACCATTGGGAATAAACCATGGCTCAGACAGGGTTGTCTTTGCTTCAGTTTTGTCATCTAAACGCAACTCCTGCAGTGGACGTACATCACCACTTTGGGGACACAAAGCTGGGTAACAGCTTTTCTTCAAATCCAGTTTAGAAAACAATGTAAACAAATGTAGTTCAGGAAAAAGTTGCATTCAAATACTTAACCGAATAGAAGCACCTGCTGAAACAGCTAAAACAGAGAATCTTTTCACAGAGAATTTTCCCTGAGTTTTCTCTGCCCTGCATAAATCAAAAGTTTCCTCCAGTCTTCCCTTTTTTACCTCCATTGTTGTTCCTTTACATTCTTCACCTCCTCCCTTCACTTTTCTTTCTCTTCAGCTGATCCCCTCACTGAAGCATTTCCTTAAAATGAAAATCGTGACATTGACGTCCTTGCAACAGTGGTATTTTTCATTCCATATGCCATACCTTTTCCTTTATTGCTTCTTTTCTTTATTGCAAGTACTTGCAGGGACAATTAGCTACCCTGTTCGTACAGCATGTAGTATAACGCCGACCCATCTTTGACTGGGTCAATAGGCAGTATATGCAGGAACACGATGAACTTGCTTCATCTGAACAGCACAGAACTTGTCTGTTGCCTGAGCTAGGAGGCTGGCCAGAGTCCATGGAGTAATCACGTAGTACTCATTGAAATTCACTGTCACCACTGTGGTATTTAATTAGCTGATTTGCTGGAAGCCGGTTACAGGGAAGCAAGAATAAAATTCTGAAAGAAAGCAAGCAAGAAACAGAAGAACAACAGAGCCAGACAGTCTGTACCGATTCAGACAGAAGATAGGGTCAGTAGTACTTTTTCCATGAGCCCATTTTCAATAGACTTATTACAGAACTTGAATTAAGAAGTATTTCTTCTTGAACCGACGCACACACCCCCCGGTCTTTTACAGAACCCTTCTATTTTCTGATATCAGGTACAAATCATGTTATGATCACAAGTCTAAATAGCACAGATATTCTATCCTGTTAAAACAATTGATTCTCATTTTTCACTGATGGCTGAGGTGAGAGTTAAACTGCTGTTGAATAAGATGTCCCTACTCATTTCTCTAGGCTCATGTGCATAATATATGCTAGAAGTCAAAAATGTATTGTGCTGGAAGCATCTTGTATAAACTTAAGGCATTTAGCTTGCAAGAGCACATGAGGGCCAAGGTTATTTTCCTTTATCTGACTGGTAACTTGAAGAAACTTTACATAGTGATGTTCTTGAGGAGTAGGCTAGACCGACTTCAGTTTAGCTCCATGCCTTTAAAGATCACAGAGATTTATCTCACAGATTCCGATATCTATGAAACTCCTAGAAGATCCTAGAAAATGAGGGAGTGTCTCTTACCTTTCATTGTTATTCCCCAGAGAAGTCTGTGACATCTTACGTGTTTCCTAAATATGTCTTTTTCACTTGGATGGGAGAGTGTGCCTCTCAGCACATTTGTATGTTTTATTAAGTTCTGAGGTGTTTAGTTTTGTGAGCTTATGTTCAGTAAATTTTGCTGTTATTTGTATCTGATTCAAGTTATTTTGCCGGTTGTGACCTTAACTCTGAATTTTCTAGGTCTTTAGTCTATGTTTTGTGAATAACACTGTGTATCATTTTGAACCTTCACTTATTCACATGTATCGTTCACATTTGACTGATGATAACTATCTAGGAATTTGCATCTTCAGGTCTGTGATTTAGTAAGTGTAATTATTCAGTTATTGTGCCCAAGTGTCAAATTCTTCATTGTGAGAGTAATTTTGATAATTTCAAAAATAGCAACTGTTAGCATGAGTTTATCAAGATTTCTATGTCCTTGGGTTTTCATGGGTTTGAATGAAACAAACAAGTAGGCCATAATTTTTGAGAGAGGACGGGAAATTTCTCGCAGTAGTGAAACAGTAAAATAACTGAATATAGTACTCTCAGCAAAGAGCAGGGGTGTTAGCACCTCCATTCTGTTTGTGTTAGACTCTCCGAAGGTTGAGCTGTTTACAAAAGCATCCTTTACTGCCAGTGCATAGGTAGCAGCATCACAACGTGAAGCCAACAGATACAGGTTAGTCATGAGCATCCTGATGTTGTGCACCATTTTTCCCTGCCAAAGATGTGGTGGTGGTGGGGTGGCTATTTCAGCTCCTCATCCCCATAGCTGCCAAAAAAGGGGGCTTAAAACCTACAGAAAGTTGTTGTCTTGTTTGTTTCATAGGGTTACTAAGCTTCCACCGATGCTGTAAACTGTCTAGAGATGTATGCTCAACGTATCAAGTTTTCAACAATGCTAAGCTTGTACTCACTCATGTGGAAAATAAAAAGCATCCAGATCATGAAGCTTTTTATTCCTAAAAAATATTGTTAATGTGGCTCTAAGCACCCTGTCTACCCTGGGAGGAGGTTTCCTGCCTCATGGTGGGCTTTTTCTGCAACAGGTAGGAAAATGGTGATGTTATCAGCCTCCTTCCATTCTGGTTTATGATCATGGTCTTCCTCTTTATCAGCTGATGAGTTGTGGTCCCTCCTCGTTCTGGGGCATCTGCTCATTGTACTTTGAAGGCTCAGAGGGTTCACCTCAATTATTTCTGACATGAGAAATGAGATGTCACAGTAATTGAAAAACCCCAAGAAATAAGTATAAAATTAAAAGGTTTTAAACTTTTGTAAGAAGTACGTTAAAACAATTTAAAATAGGGTTTAGTAACATAAATAGACTTTTGGATTGTTGCTTTCATCATATTCAAGCTTAAGAATAACATATGTTGTGTTTTAGCAAAATACGAAACACATGTTCATACTTCTATTCCCATCAGCCAAGCGACTTTTTAAAATCAAGACTAAAATTATGGGGTTTGATCCAGTCTGAACCAGTGGCTGACGTGGCCCTGGAATTAAGCATATCATGTTCTTTGATGGTGTCTTTGTTTTGGCTTTAATTGCAGGATAAGTTTCTTTAGTGTTTGCTCTACCTTTCCCAAAAATACACCAACACTCTTTGCAATTAGGAATTGTAGTACAAATCCATCTCTGCTTGGAAAAAAATGGCAACCAGGTTTAAGAAGCCAAGTGAAATCTTACCACAGGCTACGCCAGCATGGAAAAAAATTGGGGTTTTTTTTTGAGAGAAATTGTTGCCTCCAAAGTAGTTTAGAAAGGTGAATAAATTCTGTGTTGATATGAACTATATTGATCCACGTTACTGTCCATGTTTCAGTGGACTTCCATGAGGAAACTGGAGAGGAGACCTTTTTCTGTGCTGTATGTTGCACTTAGTACCGCTGCATTAAGTCCGAAAGGGTGACAGGGCATTGTAACATCAATCCTACTCTCTGACTGGTTATACCTGTCAGTCTAAGTATTGACTATAAATTATTGTTCCCATTTTTTATTTCTAAATACCTTTCTTCACACAGGATATTTTGCAGCAACTAACAGGAATGATGTTTGTTGTTCCCCCCAGCAATGCCACATAAATGTAATTAGATATTTCTCAGTTCACTTTTAAAGGGAAGTCGGCTTTTCTAGAGAGACTGTCCAGCCAAATAAGGCTGTAACCTGAGGCAGATTTTACAAAACTCAGCCATTTGTTAATGACCTGATTATCCACAACCATAGACCTTGGAAGAAGCTTTATTCAGGAACAAACTCTGCAAGTGTATCTATGGAGGATCACTAAGGTAGTGGTGAACAAGGAAAACTGAGTATATTACTCAGTGAGACGATACTACGTCTTCCATCAGCAGCACTAGCTTGTTGAGTTATAGCCCAGTTTTGTCTGCAAAGTGCTGTATTTTTTTCTGTATAGATTCATCCTTAAGGTAGTGCTTTTATTAGCTGAAATATACTTGATCAACAGCGCATAACCCTTTCCTGTTAGTGGTTGCCCCGCTTCAAGTGAGTACTGTTTCATGGAACAGATCATCCTCAGTGCCATTACACGGCACATGC
>RSEF01000031.1:27691543-27703134 GCA_003993805.1 Himantopus leucocephalus | reverse complement strand
GGGGGGGGGGGGGGGGGGGGGGGGGCTGCAGGGGTGACCTATGTGAGAAGAGGTAAGGGACTTCCCTGTGCCAGACACAGCCAGTTCGAGCCAGCTTGGCAACGGACCCACCACAGGCCAAAGCTGAGCCAATCAGCAAAGTTTTGGTTGCCTCTGGGAACACATATTTAAGAAAGGGAAGAAAACACCAGACAGGCACAGGAGGAGGGAATAAAAGAGAGTGAGAAACAGCAGAGGGAACACCAAGGTCAGAGCAGTAGGAGATGCTCCATGGTGGAGCAGATATTCCCTGCAGCCTGTGGAGAACCTCCAGAGCAGAGGGATATTCCCAAAGGAACTGCAGACTGTGGAGAACCCACACCGGACCAGAGGAAAAGTGTGAGAAGGAAGGAGCGGCAGAGAAAAACCGCTATGTACTGACCACAAGCCCCCCTGCACCACCCATTGCCTCACTGAAAGTATTGAGTGTAACGTGCGACAATAACACAGGGGGAAGAGAGGTGCTTGGAGTGAAGTTGAGCCTGGGAAAGCGGGAAGAAAGATGTTTTCCTTACGTGTTTAACCATTTTGTTCTTTTTTTGCTTTTGCTTCCCACTACTCAAATAAGTAATTAAATATTTATTTTAATTGGCAAGAAATTAAGTTAAATTCCCCAAGTCAAGTCTGTTTTGCCCATGACAGTAATTGGTAAGTGATCTCCCTGTCTATCTTCATCCATGAGTTTTCTCACTCCAGTTCTTCCTATTTTCTCCCCCATCCCTCTGGATGGGGGGTGGGGAAGGAAGCGAACAGCTGGATGAGTGCTTGGCTGTTAACCAGGGCCAACCAACAACATGCATGGAATGAAAGTAGCACAGAAGTACTTGTAGGATTGGGGCATGGCATATTTTCATGCCTATATTTCAATGTATTTTGTTTAAAATAAACAGAGCAAAAGTCTCAATTCAGAACCACTGTGTCTTATATGAGTCCATGGTATTTGCAAACTGAAGTTTACCTCAGACCTTTTTTTCAGTAGCTCACCTAACCGTTAATTTTGTGTAAGTTGCTTAAGAATTCACATTATCTTAGGAGTTATCATCAAGGAATTGTACTTTTAAAGTGCTAGAAAATGGATAGATGTGGACATACTATAGATGGTTCACCAGACTGAAGCTTAATGTTTTTATACTTGATCGTTATATCATGTTTTATCTTACTGATAAGTTGTAAGTCACCTTGCATGACTTGATATATCATTCTTCCCTCAGGATATATTAAATAGTATCACTAAATATTATAAAAATATGTACTTTTTCATAGAGATGGGGAGTCTTGGCTCAATTTGTAGTTTGATTGATAGGACATTTAAAAAAAAAAAAGAGTGTTTCTGTTTAGATATTTGATTAAACTCTGCCATTACATTTATAGCAAAGTATTGCAAAAGTGTAGTATTGCTATGTTCTTGTTTTCTTGACAGACATTGTATATGTTAAATGTAATGGTTTTGGTGTACTGTGGGACTTCCTATAATGTTTTGGTAAACCTTAGATGGATATGGTCTTAGAGAGAAAATATCTAATCTAAAGCTTTTAGAGGTGAGAGGGGAACAGGGAAGATGTAAATATTCATTAAATGCATAGCTTCTTGTGTTTCTCTGCATTTACTGACTGTGGTTGAAATAAAATGGGAAAGACTAAGGCTAGTTTGACAAACACTTGAAGCCAGTATAAACTGGCTTTGCAGCTGAGAAAAACACTGTCTCCTCCTCTCCCATCCCCTTAGCTTTGGACATTGATGCTGGCACAAGTACTCAGGAAGTCCTGTGGTTAACTGGATCAGAGAATTCATCCTGTGCAAAATAACCCCATTAAAATTGTGGGTTTTTTTCTTGGGTCAGTTCTGTCATGTGGTTCTTTGCATGGCCATGTGAAGGCTTAAGGTGAAAGGATGGGTATGGGGAGGTGAGGAGGGAGTATGTCTGAGGGAACCTGGAAGGATATGGCTGCTGCTTATGCTGGTTTAGTGTTCACGGAAGTTTTATCTTCCTGTATTTCTGAAAAGGACTGAATCAGGTATGGTTAGAAATATATTTATCTAAATATTGTACTCCTTTCATTTGAGATTCACTCATCAAATTATGCTCTGCTGTTTCTCATTTAAGAGAAGGGTAGATGACTCAGACAAGGAAAGGGAGGAAGGAAGATTGCATCTTTTACTTGTGAGCAACTTTTGTAAAACTAGTTAGCATAATACACTGTAATAACCATAAACCCTATTTTCAGTGATGCCATTTATTTACCTTACATATAGTTTTGCTACAGTATAACTGTCTTTAGTGACCCATCTTCTCAGGGGAACTTTTAAAAGAGCTTTTGGTTAAAATATTTCAGTTTAAAAATGGACACCAGTCATATTTTCCAGCATTCTACATCAGAAATATCTCACTCAAAGCAACAAAGGCCTTGACATGTCACCCTAAAAAAAGTAAAAACATACGCTTAAGTTTATATTCCATTTTTATAATTGCTGAGGATTTTTTATTTTAATGTTAATTTTCTTAATATGAACATGAATATGATGGAATAGAAAATGAACTGGTATACTAGGGACATGACTGCGGTCACATGCATGCACTTTCATACTAGCCACAAGCCATTGGAACATAGTACTGGCTTCAGCATAGATAATCTAAGGTCATGTTTGTGTAGGACTGTGTCCACACTTTTTATTGTTTGTTTTGCAGTTTGGTGATTTAAATGCTATATCCCCTGGAAATATGGATAAAGGTAAGCAGTCAAATCTCAAATGTATAATTTTATATAGAACTAATGTGTCTCATGGAGCAAAACAAGTCCTTATTTTTTGAAAATATAGGAAAGTGGAATCTAAAGCTGTATCAAAATTTAAATTATGTGTATCTTACTATTATATGGGTACAATATGCTGTACATGTTATATAGTAAATAATAATTACTAGAATACTCTAGGTTCTTAATAGGAAAATATTTTTTGAAATGTTTATTATTTACACAAGAAATTTTCAAAATTTCATCCAGAATTTAGCTGTATATCCTGGTGAGAGAGTTGAAGGGGATGGACAGTTAGAAAAAGGAAGATATGATGAGCATGTACATCTATCTACATTTGTAGTGAATGATAGGTTTGATAAGTGAAGATGGCAAAATTGGGTCCAAGCACTTGCCAAGTAACTTGCTAATTGTTACTGAAGGATATAGTAAGAAATGAGTTTATGTCTCTTTGTAGATTGAAGGCTTAGTTTGTTCTCCATTCTTACACTGGTTGTATGATTTGGAGCAAGTCAACCTGTCTTCAGTTCAATTTCCTTATCAGTAAAATGAGATAACATTAGAGAGAGTTCATTACCCTATTTATCTGTAGTATTTATTGACTTTTCCCAATAAAATGTTGAGCTTTCACTTTCTACTTTGTCAGGTTGCTACACTTCCCTGTGTTTTCATATTTCATGTTATTTGCAAAATAAAGGCCCTTGTATTTAGATTTTTTCTCTTTGTGCTATTTTTTCTTGGTTGTTTTTTTGTGCAGATGAGGGCAGTGAAGTTGAAAGTGAAATAGAAGAGCTGGATGAAAATGGAGAACCACAAGCCAAGAGGGAGAAAACAGAACTAAACCAGGCATTTCAGGTGGGCTGCATGCAGCAGCCAGTGCTTGAGAGCGGAGTAGAGCAGAACCTCCTGAACCCACTTCATAATGAGCACATTGTTACAAATACTCAGACTATCAGACAATGCAGTGCTACTGGAAATACATATACTGCAGTCTAATATTGAAGCACCCCCCCAACTACATTAGCCCTGTTGATGCTGGACTTAACGTGTGGGGGGGGAGAGAATAGGTCTGAAAGTTGACTTATCAAATTTTAACTGTGCTGAACATTACCTTCTATTGGAGTTGTGAAATGAAATGGATGTATGAATTTTGACAGATGTTTAAAAAAAATTTGTAAGCAAAATCATTTTACATTGGTTACTCGATATTATGAGTTTTCCTAGTTGCAAGTGTCAAGGAAGATTTTTGCTAAGTTTTTAATGTTAATGCTTTTGTCCTCTTAAAATTAAAATAACTTATTTTTTTCATAGTTTAAAAATATTTTAATGTTAATTATTTGTCATAATGATTTCATATATGTAGGTTTTTAATTAGATGCACTTCTGTGAAATATCAAGAGAAATACTTTCTTTGACTTATACTGGAGGCATACTCATTTGACAGCAGATGCATCAAATTTGTTATAAAAGGTGCTTTTCATTGAACAGAACTAGAAGACACTATTTTGATGAAATTGTGAGCATTCAGGGGGTATTTTTATTATAATATTGGAGGGTTGGGAAGATCTACTGTTTTCTTTCTGTAAGGAAGAAGTGGTTTTGCTGCATTTACAAATGCAGAATGAGTGATAGAATTGTAACAATGTGGTAATGTGTACACTGTAGTCATACCTAATTATCTGATCACCGTGTAAACAATATAAGCTTCCTTTAAAATCAACAGCGCCAGATTTTGTTTGCATGCCAGTTCCTCTGGTTTTGGAGACTACTGATTCTATATTTGAGACCACTGCACAGATGCTTTTGGTTGTTGAGTGGTACTGTAGTTGATAGAAAATGAACCAGAAAAGTCTTGGATTTTAAGTGTCCATGCTACTTATGCTGAACTGGACATACAGGAAAACATTCCTTTTGGATGACTTTTCTTCTTTGGATGACTTTGGATGACTTTTCTTCTATTCCAGGTCTTTTCCTACTACTAGTTCAATCTGCTGCTTTCATAAATTATAATTTATAGAATGTAAGGAATGTAGCAACCTGCATCATTTTCTTTTCAAAATATATTTCATTACTATTAAAGTGAATTTAATTTTTTACAAAAATCTAATAAGGTAGTGTAACTGGCACACCTCACTTGTACTTATTCCCAATTGCATTGAATTTGAATAGGTGGCTAGATGGACCATTGCCATTTAAGAATGTACATCAGGGATCATTGTACCTCGGCTATTACATGGTGCCTTAAACAGAACTGAAGCTAAGATTTAGTATTTTTTGTTATTCTTAATAACTCTTAAAATTAATTCAACAAGCTGTGCCTGTCACTTTCAAATTTCCTAAGTATTAAGGGCAGGTTACATAGTCTTCAAAGAAATAAAAGGGGGGTTTATTATTAAGTGATTTTAATATCCCTCTTAAGATTGATAATAAAACTATTTTTTCCTGTTTCTAGCTGAATTTCACTTTATTACAAATAAAATTTGCTTGGGAACTTGTAAAGCAAAACTAGCTTTAATACCAACTTCAAATGCTGTTAACAAAGTAAACGGACCCTAGTCATAAGCATGGTTATATATTTTTAAACCCTTGTCAGATTTTAATTTTAAAAAGTCAGACTAAATAAATGAGCAGGTACATAATGCAGCACATATTTTCAATTTGTATATGTGGTAGGGTGTCAGCCTGATGCTATGCTTTAATGATTACATCCAAGAGTGATAGTTTATACAGTCCATATTAATTGACATTAAACATCTCTGATTTTTTCTGATTATTTTAAACATTTTCATTATTTTTAAAGCAGACACATGGATTTGCTAAGCTAAAATAGTGAAAGTAAATAAATAAAAGCAAAAAAGTGAAGGAGAGAATAAAAAAATCAATTTTGTTGAAAGGACTGTATACAAAATTCAGTCTCTTGTTTTATCTAGCGTGACCGTGGATTGATTTTTTTTTTAATGTCCTATATACCAAATGGGTGAGCAGCATGTGACATGAACACTGTATTTTTAGCAAAGAAATTTGTTGCTAGAGCTTTCATATGCTCCAAGAATGGTTACAGATTAACTAAGATGTCCTAACATTTTTTGGGGTACAAAATTATTTGTAAATTGCTTAGCAGAATTTGGAGGCCAACCCATCCTGCTCCATTCCATGTAGGCACAATTCCTACTGATGTCAGTAGATGCTTTTTGTCTCGGCAAAAAGTGTAAATAAGGTTTATGTTCATTTATCTTAAAATTCACCTGTGCACTGAATCCTCATAGATTTTGTTCTCCCAAATATCACTGCATCCTGGCTTTTTCCCTTAGAAATCAGCACCCTTCACCAAAAATCCTAAAAACTAACCTATGATAAATATTTACTCCCCTTTATTTAGTATTATAAGATTTTAACAGGTAAAATAAAATGAAATATTCAGCATTTTTATTTTTAACATAGGGTGTTATATGTCTGTATTGCTTGGTTTCAAATTTTGTGTTGACAAACCTTAAATGTTTGCTTATCATTGTCCTTTATTGGTAGAACGTTGGATTTGTTGTTGCCAAGAGAAAAGTATGGTTGTAACACATAAATCTAGATTGCGAAGAAGAGGTGGGACCTGAATATCTTTTGATTGATATTTTGAACAGTTGATCACTGTTCATGTAGCACAAAAAGAAAACAAAATATACACATACAAAGATAGAATGTATATCATGGATTCTAATAGCAGTTATCAAAACAAATTGGAACTATCCCTGATTCAGATAACTAAATGAAGTTTGTATTTTTATGCTTATCAAGTGATTATTCTCTCAATTTTTTAAGTAATATTTTCCCCACTTTAACAAATATTTAAAAGAATTAAGTTGCTGTAAGCTGCTGTGTATAGTTACAAGTTTGAGATTTTTGTGCTTTGTTTTTAAATTTGCTGCAATTTTGATCAAATGTACACATATGAAACAATTTACACACTTTTGATATTTGTTAATAGATGGGTATTGTTAATAATTTAAGAACAGAAATATGGATACCTCAGTCCAAATTATGTAGTGTGTAGCATGTGGCGGAACTGCCACTCTGAAGCCTCCTTAACTCTAAAGAGCTGTAGCAAGCATCCACTGGCTAGACATTATAAGATAAGGGCTCATATGATTTGTGGATTTTACCCTATCTTGATGTGAAATTAAAAATAATTATTTTTGAGACACTTCCCCTATTAACACAAATAACTTAGCGAACATTGTGGCGGAATGGGTATTCTTGAACTACTTTTTCAAAACACAGGGCCCAATTTTCATAAGTTTTATATTTATGAAAAGTTGTTAATACATTTTCATATTTCTCATTGTAAATCAGTTTAAAAAAACCCCTCTTTCCAGTTATCTATTTCTGTGTTTTATTATAGTACTACAGCATGCTTTATGTACCTTTTTTTCTTACTGTTCCATTAAAAAAATTGGAGAATATTCTTTAAATTGTTTACTTACAAAATGATGATGTACAGCATTTCTGCCTTTAGTTCACAAATGTGTAAAATAATGTGCTGGTGTATGCTCACTGAGGAATGTATAGAACTATAAAACATTTTAATTTAAACTGAAGCATTTTTAAATGTCTGAAACACTGTTTCTGTTCAAAATGTTTTCCACGGGGGAAGACCTGACCTGATATACTTGTGGTTCTCATCAAATGATAACAACATTGTTTAGAAAAACATTTGTATTAGTTAGAGCTACATTGCAATCTAACTTAATTTATAGAGTGGTTTTACAAAACAAAATAACCTTTATAGTCATGAAAAAAATTGGTGAAAAAATAACTTTTTAATAATGTAAGTATTTTTGGTACTTCATGTGACAGTGATTTCAGAATTTAAAACATTCATTCAAGAGATCAGTATAAATTTCTGAAAATTGCATTCTTGTCTCTGTAGAACAGGAAAACTATCATGTCTGTGGTTTAGAAACAGGTCAGTGAAGGGTATTCTAGTATCTTTGCTACTTTGGTGATAAAAAGAAAAAAAACAGGAATAGAAGCATAAATACGAAGTGCTTATTTTTAGCCTTAGAAAATTAATTTAATGTAATGCCTTGCATTAACCCTTTGAGCATTGTAAGGATACGCTTTTTAGGTAATTTAATTAGACCACTGAAAATATTCTATACATTTAAGTAAATTATTGTCTTGTAGAAATTTTGGTTTTTAACTTTTAAATTAAATACTTGCATACTAGACAGAAATTATTTTGTTACAGAAGGCTCAATAGATTTAGGCTAAATTATTCACTGCCTTCATCATGTGCTGTCTGGTGCAAAACTACTTCTGCTATTTTGTTTTCATAATTGCATAAATATCTGGAGAAATCAAATATTTGACTCTACAGACATAAGTCGTTTACTTTAAGATGCCTTTAAGAGATGGAGGTTTAGAGAAAAAAAATATTTGTATAATTTTGAAAATCTCTTTAGGGTAATATTAAAATACTCTAATACTGTAAATGAAAATCTTAAAAAATAAAACCAAAACTGCTTAGTTAACAAGATAATTAATTTTACAGGATCATTGGTATGTTTGCAGTCAAATTTTCTGCAGTCTGTCTGATAAATAGACAAAAAGGACACTGTTGTATTCATATTACTTTTAACATTCAGTCACTATAATATGAACTAATGGAAAGACATGGGTACTAGATTCAGCTTCCTCTACAGAGATGCTGTTCGGACGACTTGGGGAATGTCAGAATTTAGAAAGAGGGGAAAAAAAACCCCCACCTAGAAATTGAACCTGCTTTCTGCTGTGCTGAAAAAGTCCTTTGTTCTTACAAGTAGTACTCACCAGAACAAGGGAACAAGTTCAGAAGCAAGTAGAGAGTTGTTGAAAATTATAGATAGAAATACCACCTTACTGAGCTTTTCTACTGGTCCCCTGCAGTTGCAATCAGCAACACTAGGTGCAGATGTATTTATTCAAATCTAGCTGAGTGAAAAAAAAAGTCTCTTTACATTTTTAGTGGAATTACATCAATAGTATAGTGCAAATAAGCTGTAAAGTTTTTTAGTCAGTTAATGAAAATTCATGCATAATTAAAATGCAATACTCAAAGGGTTTTAATTTAACAATATTTTATTCATAATTTATTGTAAATGCTTCCCAGTTTGCATGCCTTGAACATTGCTGCTAGTGATTTTATATGCCAGCAGACCTGAGTTTAATGTACCGATTATACTTAAGAAATAGTAAAAGCCACTTACAAAGTGACTGCCTAGTTTTTCTTTGAGGAAAATATGCCTTAGTTTGATCATTTCAACTCTCTTGGTTTATTCTGATTTTTTTTCTTTTAAAAAAGACACCCAGCAATTAAAATGTTGGGATTGGAAGCCCTGAGTAATTAAACATTTGGTAAAAATTGTTCTTGTAAATTGATCATTAAAGCTGAAATTCATTGTAGAGAAGGAAGTCCATCTATGACCATCAAAATGACCCTCACTTAAATCTGAATTGGGGAAATGCTCTTATGTTCTTAAGTTCTTCCTTCATTGTGGTGCAAATGTCTTACAAGAATTGTCATCACTGGGTGAACTTTACTCTAAAATAATAAATATTTTAAAAGAATTAAGACTGTGGAGAGACAACCTCACCTTGATTGATGTTTACCAGGGGCCTAATCCAGTATCTTTTGACTCACTGATATCAACAAGAGGGGTTTTTTTCTTTTGGTTTGTTTTTTTTTGCACAAAGAATACTAAAGGGTTCACAAATACATTGCTAAAGCAATTGTTTTGTATTTAAACATTAAATATCTTATTAAAGTAACCCAATAAAGCAATTTAAAATGTCAGAAAAATATAATTTTGTACCAAAGCAAGTTTCTCATCTTCACTGGAAATTTGGATTTACAGTAATAACCAATGAGGCTATTGAATAAACTGTGAGTGCCTTTCAAACACTTGGGAAATTTTGCCTCAGGTGGTAAACTGTAATTAGGTTAATTGTAGAGCTTGCCAACCAATAATTCTGTCATCACTCAGGGCTTTCTTACCTTCTAGGAAACTTACTTGGTTCCATTTATTTCCTACTGTATTTTTTTAAAGTGCCATCATTTAAATTTCACTTAGTAAGTGGCAGATTACATTATTCAGACCCACAGGCACAGAAATGTAATAACACTAGGAGAAATTGAACTTTAGTTTTCCTATTTCCTGCATACATTATGTAAATTAAGAAAGCAACTTTTGTGTAGACTGTACATGTGACATAATGTAATGTTGTTTTGCAGTTTTTGAATTAGTTGAACATGCTTTTTAATTATTTAAGGAAAACATCTTTACAGAATAATTTGATAGGGTTTTTTGTATAATGTGTTTGATTTTGTAAATATGTATTTCCTGATGTGATTTTTTTTTGTGAGAAATGCTAAATCTTTTAGTATCTCATGTCCTCTCAAAATTGGAAAGAGCTAAATAATAGTTTGTGGGCAATTTGTATTGTGTACTTTACAATAACTAGGAAACTTTTATAATTATAAAAATATCTATTAACTTTTAGTGTGTTGTTTAAAAATAATGACTGGAACATACTAAAGACAGTAGGATTTTTCTGAATATTTCAGACATGAACTCAGGCTAGTTTTCTTGTGTTTTTCAAAACAAAATTGTGTATTGTCTTCTGAAATAAATAAATTCGTTTTCCTGTTACAAACATTTGACATTTGAATTGGTTTGGGGTTTATATAATTAAATATTTTAAATTATAATACTATCGATTTAAAAAGAAAAATGATTTCAACTTCTGCCTTTTAAATAAGACATTTAATATTTATGTAGCAGTATTAGTAGTAAAAAATAAACACTGTTTCTCAGACTGCAAAAGACATTATTATTTGAGGTGTCAACTTGATTAAATAGCTGTTCATGCTTCCAATAACTGCAGAATATAATATGTTGATTTAAAAATCAGGAATAGCTTTCTATTCTGAATTTAGCTAGCTAAATAGGGTGGTTAGGAGCAAGAAGACGTTGGCATCTGGACTTCATTGCTGTTAATGTATGACCACCAAAGCCTACTACTGCAAGTTGTGCTTTAGTAAAATTGTGAAAATATTTGCAGAATTAACTTATTTCAGCGTACATAACCTGAAAACAAAGAATAAAGTCTCTATCGTATCAAGCCATGTTTCTCATGGATCTCTAATGTGTGTTCCAGAGAGTGTGTTTTGCATCTAAAAATGAAGAATGCATTTTGGGTCACCTGTCCTGTCCGCTCCTCCCTGCAGGTGGGACCCCTCTACGCTTTTCAACATCCGACCCTCCAACGGGGCACATAACAAAGTTAGCTGGCCTAGGTTGTTATAGCAATAACTATAAGCTGGAGCCTTTCTGCATACTGTGCCTTGGCATCAAATATAAACATAGGTCTTATCACTCTGAGAGAGTAAACATTGTTTGCAAAATATGCTGTTAATTTCAGGAGTTAGAAGAGGCCTAGCTAAGAAGCAAAGTTACTGAACAAAATTGGTCCTGTTTTACCTTAAACCAGGACATTCCACCCCTTATTCCATGCCATTTCCATCTTGCTGAGATCACTATTATTTTTATCTATCAAATCTATACACACACATATAGATACACACAGGCCACTCATCTATGATTTACCTTTATACACAAAAGTTCATTAAGTCCATTTAGTTCATGATTGCAGGATTTCATCTATCATGGCAGGAAAGATGGTACGAAATTCACTGTGGTTTGTGCCCACGGGTTGCATGTCCATCTTGAAGAGTCTGCTGGACGCCACTTGATGAAGCTAGCTCAGGTTTCA
>RSEF01000031.1:27657762-27691443 GCA_003993805.1 Himantopus leucocephalus | reverse complement strand
TGGGGCTTTGAGCAACCTGGTCTAGTGGGAGGTGTCCGTGCCCCTGGCAGGGGGGGTGGAACTAGAGGATCTTTAAGGTCCCTTCCAACTTCAACTGTTCTATGATTCTATATAGGGCAAATGCCAGACCAAGAGTTGCAGAAGTCCAGTGGATAAGCAGGAAAGTGTCAGGCAGATAGACTCTGTCTCTCCTAGATGTGCAAGCCTGATGGCACAGCAGTAATAAAACGGAGCAATGGGCAGGATGTTGCTGTTTTTCACAATGCTCTGAAAATGAAGGTGCCAAGTGTAGAGGGGTACATTTTTTTCACATGTATAAGGTGACAGAAAAGTATCTTTTTCACACCAGTATCTTTACTGGATGACTACCTCACCTCAGTAGAGGTGTGCCACTGACCACCTAGTCCTCAGAAGCATTACTACATCTCACAGCCATAGGGGGTAAACAGTGTCCCACAAAAGGGGCCTGTCCACTTCAGGCAATAGTTATTGCTGCTTTTACCACCTCGGTTTCAACTTATAGCCATGCTTCCTTTTTAGCCTCAGGCACCAGCACTGAACCATTGAACAGGTACATCGTGGTGGCTCCAGTACGGTAGTTTTTGGCTGCAACAGTGAGTGTGATGTAGCAAGGTTGCTTCCTGAACCAAATATAGGTGCTTTTTTTTTCGGGGGGGGGGAAGAGGTCTGAGATAATTTCTGCTTTACAGCCCTTTGCCAAACATACACAGAGCAAATATATTTTCTGAAAGAAACTTTAATCATCAAGCCGAACAAGAGGACAATGTCTCTGAAAAAAACAACCTGTATTCCTAAAAGTTTGAGTGATAACAGCTGATGTGAGCTGGGACTACAGAAGACAGGGAATTTTGACTATTCCTTTTAGCCTTTAATGCACATCTTGAATTGTTACATGACTCAGTAAAGAAAAATCTTTCAACTGAGTATCTATGTTATGTTCTGCTTTTGTACTTTCTGATCATTTTCCTATCCAGATTTCCATCAGTCCCTTTAAACTATGGTATTATTCAAGAATCTGAGGAAATAACTTCAAGGGTTGTTGCTCAAACCATGTACTACTATATCCCTCATGTGGTGAATTCCACCAACATTTGACTGGAAACACTATTCAAGATGTTGCTCACCTGAAACTGCTACCTCACTGTGAATGCTTTATTGAATAGAATGCACCATTTTTGTTTAAAAATTGATCCGTGGAAGTAATAGGAAAGCAATTTCTAATCCAGTTTTGTCTTTCATTGACTATCAACAAAGGCAGCCATATCAGTAGGTATTGTTAGGTATTTTGGCAATGTTGTCAGCAGAAACATCTTACAAGTCATTTTCTTGTCTACCTGTAATGCATTTGGTGTAGTAGAAGCATGAATTTGATTTGGATTTGCCAAAATAAGTGGACGGAGGTAAAGTGTACAGACAGAAGGACCATGCTTTCCAAAGACACACAAAATGGAGCCTCTACCAGAAGTCCACAGGAAGGGAATGGTATCTTTTATGTGATGATGATTAGACATACTTATGGATAAAACATTTTTGTATCTCACACATACAGCTGAAGTAATTTCAGAACAATTCAGCGTTTCCTTCCTGTGGAAAAAAAATGCACCTTTGAAAGCTTTGAGGATAAGTATGGTTACAAAAGCTATTGTGCGTCACATCTGCGACCATAATACTCAAACACTCTCAAAGTCCTTTCAGAGAAGTCTGCCTTGACCTCACAGCAAGGAGACAGCTGTGCCTAACAAATGTGAGCAAAAGCATCAGGCAGCTCTGTCTGAGCTCGAAAACAAGCAGTATTTGGGGACGTCCCTTTCATGCAGAGATGAGATCCACAAGTTAGGTGGTAGTGTTATTCCAACAGTTGAGCAACAACAAAGTGACCGCTTTCCTACTTGCTATGCCATGCTATCAATCTGAAATGGCTTTGGTATCATGCTGGTCACTGATGGATCCCAGGTAGAAGTCTTTCTTCTGTGACCCTGGAGCCAGCGAAAAGATCCATCAACAGTCTGGGAAGTATGCCGTGCTACTTTACCTCCAAGCCTCCCTTTGTTGGTGAAAGTGGGCTTTCCAGGCTAGGGCTGTCCCATTTCCTTGCTCTGTTACTGCACCTTTTGATTTTGGCTTTTGGCTTTCTTGGGTGAAACTGGAGGAGGAAGAGGAGTCTAAACTTAGGCGTGACAAACTGTTGAAACCCAGGGAAATAAAAGGATAAAGTGATTGCTACCATTGTGAGCAAAAGTTACCTTGTCACTCACGTGGGCCAGTAAATTCAATGCCTGTGTTACAACTACTAACAAAAGCTACTTTATATACATATATTTATATATGCCCTAACTTCAATCAATGTGTAATCAATAGCAGCTTTTTCAGCTGTTTCTGCAGTCTTTCAATATTGGTGGAAGACAATACAACCTCAAATTACAGCTTCTGCAAAGGACCAGTTCACGAACCATGCGTCTAAAGTTTATACTAAAGGGTATTCAGATATTCCTGTTCACAATAATACTATCAATAGCTCTCTTAAACTGTGCTTTAACAACTCAAGGATTGTAAGTGTGCTTCTGCCAGTAATACTTCACTGAAAGAACATAAATAATCTGAGCACTCATGTGCTTTCAGCAAGTTGTCAGAACTTTCTAACCAACAAATGTCTCCAGCAGCAGAGATTAGTACAGTTAGTACTGTTAGATCAGCGGTTAGTACAGACCACTTTTAGCAGCAGTTTGAGCAAAAGTGGCTAAACCAGAACTGTGCCAGGACACCATCTATCAGTGTGGCTCCATTGTGGGGAAAGCTGCAGAGAGAGAACAACTTGGGGAACCAATATACCACTTCCAGCTACATCTCCTGTGTCTGATTACATCTCCTATGTCTGATTTATTACCTGCTAGTTACTAAATAAGTACTGACCTACTAGGTCTGTCCTAAACTCTGACAATGAAAGCAGCAGCAGATTTTGTGTGCGCTGTGCCAGTGGAAAATGTCTATATGGAGAGTAATTCTTAGTAGAACAGTTCTGCTTATAAAATTGCTTAGAATAATTTGTCATCAGCAGCACATTGTGATCAAGGAGGGGTTGTTTTGTCTTTTGAACAGGCAAGTCCTATTGGTTAGGTTAATTCAGGCATTGGGGAAGAACATATACAATGGGATTTAGCAAAATTTGGAATGAGATCAGCAGCGTCAAGTCAGAATAAAAGCTGTCTCTAGCATACCGTTAACAGTGCCAAAAATGGATCAAGGTTTCTTCCTTGCCGTGGTCAGACACCTTTGTGGAAAAATAACTGTCTTATATTTCAGGTGGCTTTTGGCATAGACCTTGATATGGAAATGAACAACTGATGCACATTGGATTGCTGCAGGCTGTATGACATTTTACATAATTGAAGTGAACGCTTTAGATAAGTCAAATACAGTTAAAATATCTTGATATAGAATGTATCTTACTTATTTGATATCATTAACATTGTGCAGAAAATGACCTTACAGAAGTAATAAAAAACCCTTCACTTATAACCCTTATACTTTTGTTTTCTTACAGTACCCAGTATTTCCAAATTTCTCCTACATTTCAGCTGTTTCATGCTTTGAGGTCTGGATCATAATACTTTGGGATGCTGAAATAAACTTCCATTGGTTAACTAATTAAACCACTTTAATTAATATCAACAGCAGCAGAGACTGAATTTTGCAGGGTCTTCCAGTAACACTGTCAGTGGAAAAGCACTGAGTACCACAGCCTGTTGGCTATACAAACTGTTAGTTGGTCTGAGATCCCTCTAGAGGGAGATGTCCCTCCACAGATTTCTTTCTAGGCACAAGACCTATTTAGTTTTAGCAAGACACCAGCTAGTAAATGAAGTCTTTGTCTTGATTAGCAAACCAATTAGGTGTATTCTGTAAACACAGGTGTGGTCACTGGTGTATCAAATTTATAGTCCTGATTGGTAGGATGCATTGCAGGAACCGGTATTTTACTCTACTAAGCTTTTGGTCTTTATTTGAAATTACAGAATAGGCAATGACTGGACCATAAGTTACAGCTGAACTTCCGGAGAAAAAACAAGGTTTAGGATGCTGCTTTTCTATCTTTACCACAGTTTTGTGTGAAATACCTGTTTTAATCTTGGAATCCAATGGCCATTTTGATATTCTAGCATCTAATCCTCAGTGGGTCCTCCCCAGTTAAAATAATATTCTGCATTTTTTTATATGAAACAGTGCCTGCAATGTGTACTAGAGACCCATAAGATATATGACCCAATAAGATTAGGCCTTTGTCTATGTTTTGTGAAACTGCCAAAATATCCAATGCATTAGCATACTGCAGAATATTTAGAGTAAAACTTGCAGAAGTAGATTCTGCTGGTAATGAATTGACACCAGTAATTCCTAGGGGCCAAAGTTTGCATGCCCCATCACTGACAGCTGCTAAAGAGCTAAATCTGTAATGGGAAATTATTGTTAATATTGAAATTAACAAGGATATTACTATCTATTTACTGGGACCATGAGAGCTACTTAGTTGAATTGACACTTCAAAATACGAGTTTCTTTTGCAGCCAGAGACACACTCCTTACTTAGTCCTGTTGCTGCTAAATAAAAAATTGTGGTCTTATTTAAAAGGCATAAGTTGAAATAATTTTTCTCTCAGAATCAATAGTACCACAATCCAAAATACCTAGCTATATAAAAACTGAAGCAATTCAGATATGTTTGTAACAAGAAAACAAATTTATTGATTTTAAAAGACAAGACACAATTTTGTTTTGAAAAACACGAGAAAGCTAGCCTGAGTTCAAGTCTGAAATATTCAGAAAAATCCTACTGTCTTTAGTATGTTCCAGTCATTTTTTTTAAACAACACACTAAAAGTTAATATATATTTTTATAATTATAAAAGTTCCCCAGTTATTGTACAGTACACAATACAAATTGCCCACAAACTATTATTTAGCTCCTGCCAGTTTTGAGAGGACATGATATACTAAAAGATTTAGCATTTCTCACAAAAATCACATCAGGAAATACGTATTTACAAAATCAAATACATTATACAAAAAAACCATCACGTTATTCTGTAAAGATGTTTTTTTTTTAAATAATTAAAAAGTATATTCAACTGTAGTCCAAAAACTGGAAAAGAACATTACATTATCTCACACATACAATCTACAAAAAGTTGCTTACCTCATTTACATAATATATTCAGCCAACTGGAAAAAAAAGTTTGAATATGTCCTAGTGTTATGATGTTTCTGTGCTGTGGGACTGAATAATGTGATCTGCCACTTACTAAGTGAAATTTAAATGATGGCACTTAAAAAAAAACCAGTATAAAATAAACGCAACAGAGGAAGTTTCCTAGAAGGTAAGAAAGCCCTGAGTGATGATAAAATTACTGATTGATAGCTCTAGAATTAACCTAATTAAAGTTTACCACCTCAGGCACAATTTTCCAAGTTTTTGAAAGGCACTCAAAGTTTCTTTAACAGCCTCATTGGTTTTAACTGTAAATCCAAATTTTCAGTGAAGATGAGTGGAGATGGGCAACCTGCTTTGGTACAAAGTGGTATTTTCCTAGCATATTTTAAATTGCTTAATTGGTTTACTCTAAGATGGATATTTAATGTTTAAATACAAGGCAATCACTTTAATATTGTACTGAAGGGAACTTTGCTTGGGGAACCCTTTAAGTATTCTGTGTGTAAAAAGCTCTTGCTGGTATCAGTGAGTCCAAAAGAATTGAACTGAGTTCCTGGTAAATACCAATCCATGTGGGGTTGTTCCTCCGAAGTCTAAATTCCTCTAACAGAGACATTTATTATTTCAGAATAAAATTCATCCAGAACTGAAAACTCCTGCAAGATGTTTGCACCGTGACCAAGAAAGTGCTTAAGAACATACAAAGAACATTTTACCGATTCAGATTTAAGTGAGGCTTATTTGATGCTCATAGACTTGTTCTGGGCCTTCTTTTCTGCAGTGAATTTCAGCCTTAATGAGCAATCTACAAGAACAATTCTTACCAAATATTTAATTACTCAGGGCTTCCAATCCCAAAATGCTAATTTATTTTTTTCAACAGGAAAGGGAAAAAAAAATCAGAATAAAACAAGAGTTAAAATGATCATTTTCAAACTAAGGCATATTTTACTTCAAACAAACACTAGGCAGTCACTTTGTAAGTGGCTTTTACTATTTCTTAGTTAAACTGGTAAATTAAACTCAGGTCTACTGGCACATAAAATCACTAGCAGCAATGATCAAGGCATGCAAACTCAGAAGCATTTACAGTAAATTATGAATTCAAAAAGTTGTTAAATTAAAACCCTTTGAGTATTGCGTTTATGTTAATTAATTATCCATGAATTTGCATTAACTGACTAAAAATGTTTACAACCTACTTGCACTATACTACTGACATAATTCCATTAAATAACTTAAAATGAGACCCTTTCTTTTTTTTTGCCCTCAGCTGGACTTAAATAAGTACAGCTGCACATAGTGTTTGCTGACTGATTGATATTGCAAGAAACCACTAGAAAATGTATTGTACTCTCACTTAGTAAGGTGGCATTTCTATCTGTAAGTTCAAAGAATCTCTACTTGCTACCACACCTGTTCCCTTGTTCTTGTAAGCAGCATCTGTAAGAACAAAGGGGCTTTTTAAAATGGCAAAAGGCTTGTGCAATATTTAGGTTGCTTTTAAAATGGTGACATTCAATAAGGGCCATCCAAACTTTACCCCGGTAGACGACGATGAATAAAATACCTTCATCTTTTAGCTAGTCGTTATTGCAGTGACTGAGTATTAAAAGGAATATCAACATAATCATGCACTTCTTGTTCTTGTTTATCAAAAACTGCCAAAAATTTCAACGCAAACATACCAAATACTCTGCAAAATTTATTCTTCCTCACTAAGCCTTCTTTTAATCCTAGAGATTCTCTTTTACAGTACTAGAGTATTCCAATACTAACCTACCTCAGGAGATTTTCAGAATAGTCTGAATATATTTTCTAAACCTTTATCTTCTAAAGGTATCTTAAAGTAGACAACTTCCTATCTGTAGAAACATACTTTTGATTTTCTTTATATATTTATGCAATTATGAAAACAAGGGAGCTGACGTACTGTTTTCTATTAGACAGTACACATCAATGGCAGTGACGATTTTGCCTACATCTACTGAGCCTCCTATACAAAACCATTCCCATGTAGTATGCAAGTATTTACCTTAGAAATAATTAAAAAAAAATTCTACAACACTATCAGATATTTCAAAATATATGCTCAATGGGCTAATTAAATTATCTAAAACGCTTTGTTCCGATCATGTCACTTACAATGCTCAAAGGGTTAATGCAAGGCATTATAACAAATTAATTTTCTAATACTAGAACTAAGCACTGTGTGTTTATGCTTCTATTCCAGTTTTTATTGTTTTTTTGTCGTAAATGACCAAACAAATTAGCAGAGATACTAGAATTCCATTTATTGATTTGTTTTAAACCATATACAAAGAGGATGTCCTGCTAGAGAGACAAGGGCCCAATTTTCAGAAATTCATACTGCTCTCTCAAATGAATGTTTTAAACTCTGAAATTACTGTTGTATATAAGTACCAAATCATGCTTATATTACTAATAAATCTATTTTTCGTCAGCACTTTTATGGCTATCCATGGTTGTATTTATTTTTTAAAAACATTCTAAATTAAATTGGAATGCAGTGCATCTCTAATATAAAAATTTTTCCACACAGTGCAGATGTCAATTGGTGAGAATGACAAAGACCTCAGATCATTTCTCCTGGGGAAAACAAGGTGAATAAAAGAAGTGTTTTAGATATTTAAAAATACCTCGCTTTAAATTAAATTTGTATATAGACCTATACATTCCTGAATGACAGAACATTTTCTTATTTTTGAACTAAAGGCAGTAATGCTGTAAATCACCATTTTATAGGTAAATAATTTAAAATCTATTTTCCAAATTTTTATGGAATTTTTTTTTAAAAGAAGGTGCTTAGAGCATGCTACAGTACAAGAGCAAACCACAGAAATAATAATTGAAAACAGAAAAAAAAAAGCTTTAAAACTGATTTACCACAAAACAGATGAAATTTTAATAAATATAAAACTTTTGAAAATTGGGCCCTGTGTTTTGAAAAGGTAGTTCAACAATACCCATTCCCCCACACTGTTCACTGTGCTATTTGTGCTAATGGGGGAAATGCCTCTAAAGTAATTATTTTGGATTCCATGGCAAGACTAGATAAAACGCATAAACCATGCCAACTCTCATAATGTCTGCCCTGTGGATACATGCTACACCTCTCCAGAGCACTAAAAATAGACTTCAGAGCTGGTGTGGCAATGCAACCGCGTGCTACACATTGTAGAATATGGACTGAGGTATTTGTATCTCTGTAGTTTAATGATTACTAAAACCCAACTATTAAATAGCAAGAGTGTGCAAAATGTTTTATCTAAGTGTTTGATTAAAATTTCAGTAAATGTAAAAACAAAACAGAAGACCCCCAAACCTGGAAGAATACAATGCAGCTTACAGTAACATAGTTCTAAAAAATCTGGTAAAACCTTTAGAATTTAAGCACAGGAATACAGACTCCATTCAGTTTTCTGAACCTGGGGTAGTTCAAATTTATTTTGATAACTCATTGTTTTTTTTAGAAGCTATGAAATACATTCTATTTTTGTATTCAGATTTTTGTTCAGTTTTGTTTTGCACTTTGTGAACAGTGAACAACTGAGTGGAGTGGGGAGCTAAATAATGAAAGATACTCAGGTCCCACCTTTTTTAGCAATCTAGATTTACCTATTACAATCGTACTCTTTTCTCAGCAACAATAAATCCAACATTAAACCAAGAAAGGACAATAATAAGAAAACATTATAGGTCTGTCAACACAAAAATTGAAACAAGTACTACAGTATTAAAAAAAGCTGAAAATGAAAAAAATGTTGAATTATTTCACTTTATTTTACTTGTAAACATCTTATAATGCACAATGAAGGGGAGTAAGTATTTATCACAGCTTAGTTTTAGCATTTTTGGTGAAGGGTACAGATGTGCTGATTTCCAAGGAAAAATCAGGACACACTGAGTGATATATATGAGAACAAAATATATAATGAGATTCAGTGCATTTATGAGTTTAGAAATAATGAATATAAACCTCACTTTCACTTTTTACTGAGGCAAAAGCGATCTACCGACATTAGTAGGAATTATGCCTACATAGAAAGAGCAGGATGGGTTCACCTCCTAATTCGGCGAAGGAATTAAAATTTAATTTTGTACACCAATAATGTTAGGACATTTTAGTTGATGTGCAGCTGTATTTGGAGCATATGTAAACTCTAGCAACAAACTTGTTTGCTATAAATATGCTGTTCATTTTACATGCTCTTTTCCCATTTGGTATATATGACTTTAAAGTCATTTTCAGACACATTAGATAAACCAAAAGAAAAGAATCCCTAATTTTCTTACACAGTCTTTTCTGTAAAGTTGATCTTTTTGTGCTCTCCTTCACTTTTTGGGTTTTTTTTTTCTTTTTTAATTCCACTATTTTAGTGTAGCAAATTCATGTGTCTGCATAATGAAATGTTTAATAAGAAAAATTTGAGTTGTTTAATATCAATTAATATGGTCTCTATAAACTGTCATTACTTAACCATTAAAATGTAATATCTGGCTGATACCCCACAAAATATAGAAATTGAAAACATGCACTGCATTATGTACCTGCTCATTTATTTCTTTTTAGTTTTTAAAATGAAAAGTAGGCAAGGGTTTAGAAAATATATAATCATGCTTGGGACTATGGTCAATCTATTTTGACATTTGAAGTTGGTATTAAAGCTAGTTTTGCCTTCCAAATCCCCAAGCAAATTTTATTTGTAATAAAGTGAAATCCAGCTAGAAACAAGAAAAAATAGGTTTATTGTCATTCTACGAGGGATATTAAAATCATTTAATAATAAAAAATTCCTTTTATTCTTTTGAAGGCTATGTAACCTGTCCTTACTTCTTAGGGAATTTGAAAATGACAGGCACACCTTGTTCAATTAATTTAAGAGTTAAGAATAACAAAAAGTACTAAGTCTTAGCTTCAGTTCTGTTTAAGGCACCATGTAATAGCCGAGGTACAATGATCCCTGATGTACATTCTTAAATGGCAATGGTCCATCTAGCCACCTATTCAAATTCTACACAATTGGGAATAAGTACAAGTGAGGTGTGCCAGTTACACTGCCTTATCTAATTTTTGTAAAAATTTAAATCCACTTTAGCAACAAGGAAATATTTTTGAAAGGAAAATGATGCAGGTTGCTACATTCCTTGCATTCTATAAATTATCTTTTCTAAGAGCAGCAGATTGAACCACTAGTAGGAAAAGACCTGGAATAGAAGAAAGTCATCCAAATGGAATGTTTTCCTGTATGTCCAGTTCAGCATAAGTAGCACGTACACTTAAAATTAATAATAATAATAATAATAATCAAGTCACTTCTTTTTTAGCTTCAGTTTCTAACAACTACAGTACCACTTAACAGCCAAAATCACCTGTTCAGTGGCCCCACATATAGAATCAGTAGTCTTCAAAACAGAGGAATTGGTATGCAAATAGTATCTGGAACTGTTGATTTCAAACGAAGCTTGCATTGATTACATGATGGTCAGATAATTAGGTACGCTTATGACGTACACATTACCACATTCTGTTACAATTCTGTCATTTAAACTCGCTTCTTGCTCACAGAAAGAAACTAGGAGATCTTCCCAACCCTCCAGCATTATTAGAAAAAATCCCCCTGAATGCTCACAATTTTATCAAAATAGTGTCTTCTTGTTGTCCCATGAAAAGCACCTTTTATAACAAATTTGATACATCTGCTGTCAAATAAGCATGCCTCCAGTGTAAATCAAAGAAAATAGTTCTTTTGATATTTCACAGAAGTGCATCTAATTAAAAACCTATCTATATGAAATCATCATCATGACTAATAATTAACATTAAAATATTTTTAAAAACTATGAAAAAATTTAAATTATTATAAGAGGACAAAAACATTAACATTAAGCTTTGCAAAAATCTTCCTTGCATTTGATACTAAGAAAACTCTTCATATTGAGCGGCCAATGTAAAATGATTCTGTTTACAAAAAAATCTCTTTTTTTTAAACAGATCTGGCAAAATACATACACCCATTCCATTTAACAACTCCGATAAAATAATGTTCAGCACAGCTAAAATTTGACAACAGTCGACCTTCGGACTTACTCTCTTTATTTTTTTTTTTTCATATTAAACCCAAAGGGCTAATGCAATGGGGTGTGTCGAGGGAGAGGTTTCATATTAGACTGCAGTATATGTATTTCCGGTAGCACTGCATTGTCTGATAGTCTGAGTAGTTGCAACTATGTGCTCATTATGAATTGGGTTCAGGAGGTTCTGCTGTACTCCACTCTCAAGCACTGGCTGCATGCATCCCACCTGGAATGCCTGGTTTAGCTCTGTTTTCTCCCTCTTGGCTTGTGGCTCTCCATTTTCATCCAGCTCTTCATCTATTTCACTTTCAACTTCGCTGCCCTCATCTGCACAAACAAACCACCATGAAACTAGCACAAAGAGAAAAAATTCTAATACAAGTGCCTTCATTTTGCAAATAATTGAAATACAAAAAACCAGGGAAGACTAGCAATCTGATAAAGTACAAATTTAAAATTTAAAATTGTAATGGAAAAAGTCAATGATTATCTCAAGTAGGTAAAGAGACTCTCAGCTTTGATCGAGTTACACACTGTTGAAACAGTATGTGGAAAAAAAATTGCAATCTCAAAAATAATCTCTAAGAAACAACGTTAACTTCATGTTGCAAAATGCTTCTCATGTTACAGATAGGGAAACTAAGGTGAAGAGATTTGGCGTGACTTGACCCCAAATTTTGACATACATTCTTATATCACTTGAGTGATCTGGGGTCAAGTCACCCCAAATCACTCAACTAGTCAGTATAAGAATGTATGTCAAAGTATGGCATGAAGAGGTTGTAAGGAACTAATTTCTTTCTATACTGTTTACTGACGAGTTATCTGACAACTACTTGCATGTAATTCTGCCTTCTTCACTTAGCAAAACATTTACTACAGATAAACATATATGAGTATACTCCTGTCTTTCTTCCCACAGCTGTTACCCTTCTCTGCCTGTCAGATACAACTAAATTCTGCGTAAAAATCGGAATATTTCTTGTGTCAATAAAAAAATCTTTAAAATTCATTCTTATGTTAAAACAAAATTTATATTATTATCATTATTATATGCTGCATATTACATAGATAGCTTAGTGTATCCACATAATATATTAACAAATCCATATAACATATACATGCACTTCAAAGCATGATACAGCTCTAAATTCTGGTTTACTGCATTTTTAAAGCGTAAGGACTTTATTTGCTCACAGTAGCTCTATACAGAATTATATACTGGCAAGATTAAAATGCTTACCTTTATCCATATTTCCAGGGGACACAGCATTTAAATCACCAAACTGCAAAATAAACAACAAAAAAAAATGGATATGGTCTTAAGCATATGTGAACTTTTGTTCTGTTTATCTGTGATGGAGCAGATCTGTGCTCCCCTGGTTTGAGGGTAGCATTCAAGCATGTGATGATAGCTGCAGCCACATCCATTTCATTTTCCATTCCATCCTAGCCTTGTGCTTATTAAGACAATTATCACTAAGTAAACCCTCAAAAATTAAAGTGGGCAAGTACAAACTTTTTTAATATTAATTCATCCAGGGCCTTTGTTCCTTGCAGTGAGGTCCTTCTGTGTTGCATAAAGCCATAAATTATGATGGATATTCATTCTGAACTGTCAATATTTTAATGAAAGCCTCTTTTCAAAATTTCCCAGAGACAACTTTAATTGTGCTGGAACAAAAATGAAGGTGTGTCACAGTGTTGCAAATCTACCTGTAAGGTAGATGAAATGCACTGCTGAGAAAAGGTTTGCAATCTGGTAACCGATTTACTGACATCAAAAAAAAAGACCTTTTCAAAAAAGTTGCTCACCAGCTGGATGTACAACCTTCCTCCCTTTCCTTCCCTGAACCCTCTAATTTTCTCTTAAACAAGAATCGGCAGAGCAAAATGCCATCCATGAATCTCAAATGAAAGGAGTACATTACACATTATTTAGATAAATAAATTTCTAACCATAAATGATGATATCAGTCTTTTTCAGAAGAATTTTGCCAATACCTGTGTCCAAAGCTAGGAGAAGATGAAGGGAGAAAAATGAGAATACTTTTCTCAGCTGAAGCACCAATTTTTACTGTCTTAACCGTGTTTGTCAGATCATAGTCTTAGAGTTCCTCATTTTATTTCAGTCACAGTAATTGAATACAAAGAAACATAAAAAGACACGCATATAATGAGTATATACTTCTATTCTGTCCCCTCTCACCTCCAAAAATTTTGGGTTACTTACTTCCTTGTCATATCTCCACTTTCTGCCTACGTGCACTTTTTAAAAGCCCCTACACCACATTTAAGTCTATGTTAAGAAGACAAGAATGTAGCAACTGTATACTTGTGCAGTACCTTACTGCAAATATAAGGCAGAGATTAAGCAAACATACTATGGGTTGGCCACTACGCAGAAACATTGCTATTTAGTTTTTCTGAAACATGTCATGCCACGTGATATAACGTCATTTGACAAATAAAGCTGAGACATTTCCAATTTCTCTTGAAAGCATAGCATCTATTTATAGTATTTAATGAGCCTATCAATATATCTTGAGGGATGAACGATACCTGATGTCGAATCAACTCACAAAATGACTTGCAATTTATTGGTAATACAGAAAGATACAGTGACTCCCAAGTATAAAAATCTAACAGATCTGTCCCATTACCTATCTAGCATACTTTCAAATATATCCATTTTCCAGCACTTTTGAAGTGTAATTCTTGGATGACAATTCATGCATTCCTCACCGTCTCACTCAAAATAAAAGATTAGATGAACTACTGGGAAAAAGACTGATGAGATAAATGTTTCCTTGCAGATGGCATAGATGAGTAGAAAAAAGTGGTTATGAATTGAGACCCTTGTTCCGTTTTTTAAGCCAATAATCTTTGAAACACATGTATGAAAATCAACTGTGTTGCAAACCTCTATGTAAGTCTGCACTGGTTTTATTACATGCATGTGAACAATATCGTATAAGTCAAAAATCTGCATGTAAGCCATCCTTCTCAAGTCAATGGGGGTAATCAGCTCACTTGTGTTAACATTGCTGTGGGAATTCAAAATGTGTGCAAATACATGTAAACAGACCCATGTAAGCAACGCTTTCCTATTACTCTTCTTTTTTTATTTTCACATAAAATATTCAGTTCTCAAAAACTGGGAAAAGGCTGTATGTTGATCAACATTTTTCAAACTGTGCACATCAATCTGTATGCAGACTTGTAAAGGAGCAAGCTCATTTGGAAATAATTTGTTGTTAGAATTCAGTGTAATTTTAGTACTCTGACAATGACTCAATGAAACAAGTCTGAAACTGTTGTATGTATTTGTAACCCAATCCATCATTACATTGCAGAACATCCTACAGCTCCACATACATATTTAAAAAATTTGCAAAGACACATACCCAAATTCATCACTAAATCTATCAATCTAGTCTCTTATATGTTATCTTACCTCTCCCATAACTGCAATAGGTGTCTCTCCTGTTGCCTGCGCAACACGATGTTCTACTAAGTAAAACATGTATTCATCGTAAAGCAAGCGGATCAGATGAAAAGAGCCAAAGCTAGCAGCACTGCGCAAGGTTAAATCTCGAATCACCATTGAGCTATTCAAAAATAGAAAAATATATATATTTATGTATTATCTGACATAGTATAATTTTAACACTTATCCATGTAGACATTTCACCTCAAAACCAATATTCTCAAAAGTAACATTACCCACAAATGTCTGATTTATGGTGTCTTTGGAAAGAGATGTCCAGAAAAGGCAATCATTTGCTTCTCTCCTTTCTCTGAAGGTATTGTTGGACACCAGACTACATAAGAAATAACCAGATTGTTTTGTTTTCAGTTTTTTTTTCTTTTGATATATGCATAACTACCAATACTTGAGCATGTGTAAAACCTACCTTGAAATAAATCTTTGTTGAAAACACAAACAAGTAAAATGTATGAAAACTATTCAATTTTAAACAAACTAATGCTTAAATACTGTCTGTTGTGTCCACCTTCCCAGTACAAAGGTTCTAATTGCCATAATTTTTAAACTTTGAAACTTAAAACTGCAAAAAGATAGTCCTGTGTGTACATACTATATTAACAAATTCTGATATCTTCAGCAAGTAGTTGCTACAGTAGTTTTCAAAGAACAAGGTTTACTCTGATAACTGTTTCAATAAGCAGCTAACATGGAATGCTTGTCTTAATGTTCTTTTTACACATTAAGAACAGGTTTTGTCTTCCTTATCTAATAAACATAGATACCACAGTGTTCTAATAAATAATATTTTAAATAGTGGCTTAATAATTGTGTAGTTATTCAACCCAAAAAAATCATATGGCGTTTCTAACTCAGGAAAAAATTCTACCTGGAATCATTTGCACGTGGCCTCTAAAACAATAAACAAGGACCATTTAATGCCCTGACAATTTGCAAGCAGCCCTGAGTTCAAGGTTAACAACAATAATTGTCTGAAAAAAACCCTACATGTTTTTCATGACTTAGCGAGCCACTGTTTGATATTACACCTGTCAACCTCACTAAAATGAACAATTCAGCAAATAATAAAATAGTTAGAATGCTTTAGAAGTCTATTAAATACTACCTGTAGAAAGACCATTTTAACAGAAATTGCCGTGCTGCTTTAGGAAAGCTGGGTCTTCCTTCATATGGTTTCAACGCCTGCATCATTACATTATCAAGCCAGGCAGCCCACTGCTCCAGAGTGCTCTGCTGTTGAAGAGTCATCTTGAAATCTGTTTCTAGTCTCTGAACCATGTTGTCATCACACTGGCACACCCAGGAAGCCTGCTCCTGTTACAGCACATGGCAACTCTTGAATTAACAATACATAAGCCAAAGCAGAGAATGTAATTCTCTCTCAAAGATTAAGCAATTCAATGGATGAAAAGGACAAAACCCACTTATTAGACAAACTAAGAGGCACTTTTTATTTTTATGTCTATCATAATTTTGTTGAAAGCAAATGGGTAGGAAAAGCGTAACATATGAGAGCAGACATCAAATAAAGAAATGAGAACAAACAATGGAAATGACACAAGTATGTTGTAGTTTTCCACATTCATTTTCAAAAAAAGGCTTCTGCTTTCCTCATTTTGCTCATTTTTCCTCATTCTGCTTTCATCATTTTTCTACTGAACTATTTGGGACGTGTCAATTTTTTCTGGGACTACAGGCAGGGCAAGCAGGAAAAACAGGTAAATGAGGAACTAAAGTAATAAAAGAAGTAGCAAGAAATCAAGTGCAATGTTCCTTTTGTTCTGAAGAAGTTAAGCTTAAAGACAGTTTCTGTTATATAATCTTATAACAGAAAGCTTTGTATGTAAACAAGGATTGTTTTGTTTGATGACTACAGGCAGTAATAGAATAAACATTACTTAAAGTACAACATAAACTGCACCCAAATGGAGAAACACACTCCGCATACAATAATAACCAATTCAGTCAGTGTTACCAAGTTTAAATAAGGCTAGCTGGTCAATTCAGAAACTAAGAGACAAAAATCAAGATTCCCTAACTGGAAACCAAGGCTTTAAACTCTAGCTATCATATGCCAATTAATGCCTCATTCACAGACTCTGTATCCATGTTAACAAATGACAGTCATTAATATACTGTATCTTTGGTCAAGTACTCTTGACTGACTTTTGTTAAGATTATTTATAAGTACGTTAAAACACAATGAAAAGTGACAAACATAGAACTACCAGTAATCTGGAACATTTCACTTTGCTGGGCAAAAGGAAAAAAATACTTTTCCTCAGAGGAGCAGAAACATGTGGAGAAATTAAGCTTAGTGAAAATATAACTTACACTCTACAGCTAAGTGGAAACTAGTTCTGATCTGTACTAATCTAATCAATTACTCAGGAGATCTTGTAAATTGAAGCGCAGTCACTCAGATAAAGTATACTAATGGTATTGTCTGTGAAATAATGAAACAGTCTCTACCAAAACCAATGTTGTGCATTTAATAGCTTTTAGAGACATTCAGAAGCTATGGTACTATCTGAGATCTAATTCTAAGGTAACATTTATGTTATTACTAAGATGTCATTCATGGTACCCATTCTAAGAATGTATTTGCTCTACGTTTGCATAGAACTTGGAAGAATATGTGCACTTCAAGACAGTAAATGGAAACAGATATAATGGTTCTGAGCTCTTTTCTAAAGTGTAAGGTGTCACGTTTCAACTGAATGACTGCATATGTGAATCAGCAAAATGTTCTCACTTCACTTTCTTGATAGAATAATAACAGCTAACAATAAAGTTCAAAATCACAGAGGAAATAACACTTTTTTTTTTTTTTTTAAAAAAAGCCTGTTGTTATTTAAAAGTACATTTTACCTGAACGTTGGCAAAATCAACACGGTTAAGATCATTGAGCATCTGGTTGATTTGAGACGTATTTTGAAGCACAGCACGAGCTGCTTGAGCCAGGTGATTAAGAGATGTGTATCTTCGCAGAGTCTGGGCAAAGGCACTTACAGCGGCAACCTATGAAGAAATTAATTTTTTTAAAAATATTGTACTCTTTATCTATAGATTAATTCTACAGATGGAGTCTTTACCTTCATGTTAATATTCCTTATTAAAGAGTTCTCATATATGAATTATGTCCATGTAGCAGATCAAATAATGTCTTCCTTATAATTTTTTGACAAAACTAAGTTATTTGCTATCCCATTATTTGATGCTTGATGCTAAACATGAAATTTAGAATTAAAGTTAAAAAACTACTGCTTTTAGATGCTACTGCCCACTTGGTTTTCCATTGCAAGAATAACACTGCAACAGTTTTGTCTACCTTGGTTTGTATCATCCTCTGTGGAATATTGTTCATGGCATTTGAAAGCCAACCTTCAAGGCTTTTTGCAAAATTGCGAATGGCTTGGGTCAAGGCACCTGTGCATTAAAGAATAAAAACAGAATGAAAAGAAAGCAATATACCTGTCTTGAAATGTTTTGCATCCTCAGTACTTACATACTCAACGTTCAGGTCTGCTGCTTTTATTTACTAAAAGACAAATCCAGTCTAGGTTCAAAATGCCGCATTCAGATACTGATTATGCAATAATGATTTTAGCTTTGGTTTAATAAGCAGCTCTGACTTCCTCATCTAGCAATCTTTCAAGAAGTTTGTGACCAGCAGTATTGTTTCAGGCACTCCTACAGAAGAACATCAGTAACTGCAGCAGTTCTTGTGACAGAAATTTCCATCAAAAAGTTTCAGCTTTCCATTTCATCTGAGCACCTCTTTTAAAGAGCAAAACTCTGGAAAAAATCACAGTTACTGGCATACTGCAGTTTGCTCAAATAAGCCCAAAGTAATCTTAAGCCATGTTATCGTGCTGCTTACTTCAGTTTTAAAGAACAAAATCCAACACGCAGTGCTTAAGGATATCATCAATAAGCAAGATATAGGAGTGTGTCTCACTGACACAAAATGAAATTATTCAAATGGCTGTGGAATTTGCGTGCATTTTTGTTTCTTTGCTATAGCACTCACAGAACTACTGAATTGCTGACAGAGATTCAGAGGGAAAGTGAAGAAGCTCTTACAGCAATATGCACTACTCAAAATAGAAGTTTTAATTTTTCAAAGAGGGAGGACAGGAAGTGTTTTCCCAAGGAACCGCACCTGGAAAAAAGAAAATCGTATCTCCTGAGTAGCAGAAACTTCGCTTTCCCATACCTACTGCTTGCTCATTGACATAATAGCATCAGCTCAAACGGCTCCAAAAAGGAGGAGACAAAAAGAAAAAACTACAGGTTTCTAAAGACTAGTAGAGAACGAATGCAACTACAAAAGTGAAAAGGAAAAAACTAGAAAGAGAAAATAGTATTTATATTCAAACTATTTTACCTACATGTGAGAAGAAACAGTCCAAGTAAAGATCAACTGGATTCTGCTTATAAGGCTGAATACTCTGGTAGAGTAAGAAATTAACGCTGATAGAACTTGTCTTTGAGAAATGTCTTTACTGTTTGAATTATTGATGATTGCCTTTTAAATAAAGCTTTCTGCTAGCAAAGTAAATTTACTAAAAGAAAAAATGTATTCTTCATGATATCTTTTTCACGTTTTTCAAATTTGTAGTGAGAAGGAGTACAGTCCGTATCAGTAATTTATACAACTGACCATACATTTGGATGCTTAGCTGAACAAAGTTTGATCTTACAAATTATCTGTATTAGCTGAACATTCGATGGTAGAAGGGTTTTTCCCCCCCTTGAGGTTTCCACATGAAGAACAAGCTTTTTTCTTCAGTCCTGCTGATAAACGAGCTCACTTGTGCTGCTTTGTAAATTATTTCTGTATGCTTACTAATTAACTATGTATTCACTCACATTTTCTTACCTATAGAACAAGAAAATGCAAAGTGGAAGAAAAAATGTAAATACTGCATGAATGATATTTAGACATTTAAGGAAAATATTACTGCTTTTTCACTTCTTATTTTCTTATTACTCTTTTTCACCCAACTATGTATTACAAGATTATTTGCATCACTGTAATGCTGATGGCCTTCAAAAATAAATATGGAAAAGCAGCTCAGGCCATAAGAAAGGCATTTAACTAGGAAGAAAGAGGAGCAAATCAAAGGAATTCTAAGTTCTGAAGAAATAAATAGCTAAAGTAGATAACCAGGTGCCAGTATTGTACAGAACGACTATGAATTTCTAATGAGCTTTGGAGATATCATATTAAATACAGAATTTTTCTCACACTCCATCCTTAAGAATACATCCAGCCATTACCAAAACCTCAAGTTCCTACATCCTCAAATCCTTCCTTTAAGGTAATCTGGCTACCATAGAAAAAAAAGAAAACCCTTTCAAAGAATCATATGCTGACTCTGGTGCAAAGTAAATGGCCTGAAATAGTTAAGCGTTACTGGACACACACTAAATGATGTTGCAATGGCAGTTACTGACAGAAAGTCCTTCCAGTACTTTAAATTTTTGTCTGCCTGCAATTGTGTAACATGCTGTGGAAATATGTTTAGCATAAATTCTCCACCTATGATACAAACTAACTCACAGGCAAGTTAGTTGTCCATTCTCTCACTTGTGAAGGTGCAAGAAGTCCATTCTAAAACATAATAGCTCGTCTATTGCCAAAGAGAATTAGAGAATTGTGGTCTTTATTCCTGACTCAAATGGACAGCATTTCACTTTTCTTAGGAAAAGGAATTTTGCTGTTTTATACGCAGCCGTTCTTCATTCATTCTGTGGGTGCTAAAGATTTCAGCTGACAAATCTAACATAGAGGTTAAAAATAAAACAATTTTTTCCTCAGTGGTAATTTTTTTCCTACCACAGTAATATGTATCACACAGCTGAGTAGCACAGTAAGATTTTTCTAAAAGAAAAACACTGAAAATCTAGACACGGAAAAAGACAAACCTTAAAAAATCATACAATTCCTTCAAGAACTTTCCAAATTAATATTTTCCCTATTCTGAACAGCTGCTCTCAATATCTTCCCATTTATTCAGGAAATAAAAAATCATAAACATGTCTTTGATTAAGCATTTTCAGTCCCCTTTTCTTTACAGAGTCCAAACTTTCCTATAGGAAAACTGCTGTTTTCCCACAGAAGATGATGAATTTGTCTGCTTCACCCAGCTCCATTGTTGTCACAGTCAACCATTAAGCACAACATTAATCCTTCCTCTTGGTCGGTTGTGATGCCAGGAGATATTTTAATTCAAAAGCAGGAGTTACAAAACTAATAATATTTTAAATATTTAACAGTGAAGAGAGAAATTGTATGAACCATCTTTACAAGAAAGCTGACTAGAAAAAGCCGTTTAGGTAGCTTGTCCTAAAGATAAAAATAAGAAAATACAGGTAGCTCAGTGGTGGACTTCTGAGCAGAAAACCAGTGGACTGTCCACAAAATAGAGGCAGAAATCTGTTGGGGTGAATTTGTCCTGGGACCAGGTGATGTGTTTGCATCAAGAAGTCTGTTCATCATCCCAAAACCAGGAATGTCAAACACAGTAGGTATCAGTTATTCAAATATGACTGGTAATTCTAGAAAGAAAGAAATAGCATGAAAAGGACCTGATGCCTGTAGTTACTGATAGTAAATGATTGTGTCCCATTTTCTTGAAACCCTGTGCTGGCAATGCCCAACACACCTTATGAAACGCGGCAGGAAAACACCACAAGCTAAGGAGCTATCATATAAAAACTTCTTTAAAGCCTGCCAGGCTGTGCAAGAGAAGCAAGTGAAAAGAAAGGTGAAAAGCACGTTTGATGAAAAAACATGTCTGCACCACATTTTTATTTAGAAAATAATGTGCTTTTGGAAGAGAGAGTTTTAATTAAAACTATTAAATGTTGTAATTAATATTGAGGGTTTTTTTTATCATTGCTTATTCACTTGTGATAGACTATATTACTTCAAAATTAATATCCTACCTACTTGCATTGTCATTAGATAGAAAGGTAAAATATCAAATATAAACCAATGCAAAATAATTTATACAAGTAATGGTTGTCAATAATTGCATGTATTTGAGAGAACATTTTTCCTTTATTCTGCTACATAGATGAAAAGATAAGTTATTTCAATCTCTACCAAGAACCTACTCGTTCCTTAAAAAAAAGGTAAAACTGTCTTTGTAAAAGGCTGATCTTCAGATTTTATACCTTTCCAGTTCCAAATTTTTTTTTGTTTCATACATAATTTACTACAACCTACTTTTATTTCACTGGCAAACAAAAAGTCAATAAAACTTTTCTGCAAGGCAGTACTTGCAAATATTTTTATGGAGTGCATATTACTGCTGGAGTCACTATAGCAGAAGAGCTGTTCACAGCATGACAAAATAGCTTTGTTAGCTGCAAAGCTACTTAAGGCCCTAATTTTAAAAAAAAATTTATCCAACTTTATAAAGTGACTACTGTTTTTTCATGGAAAGGATAAAATATGTAGGAGTTACGATGTTTATAGTGGATTGCTAACACGATTTCTTTATAATTCTAGTCCAGTATATGCGAGACAATAAATGTTTTATAAAGGAGTTCAACCTTCTTCACATAAATTCATTTTCTACCAGAAACAGCCATAAAAATATACTGCTGGAGCAAGGATGAATTCTAGTAAAATTAACTTTGAAAAGAAAGTTGTACTCCTGGTAATGGCTGAATGGCCGGACAGTTACTGACTCGTTCATGCAGGATGTATGAGAGAAAGAATATTAGATTGGAATAATAAATTGGACTAAAAATTTCTGAGTTAATTTCTCATTGTCTTTACAGTCATTAAAATTGATTTCAGCAGCCACTTACAAGGAAGAAAAGACTAACTGTGCAAAAATGGAATCACAAAGATCTTATACTTCTATTTTTCAGATTAATCAAAGATTAGCATGTAATGTTTAAAGTAAAAACTACTGAACTTAGTGAAGGGACTGACTGACATTAGTGCACATTGGCTCAGGGCCACAGGACTTATGTCTAAGTCTATCAGGTAGTCTAGAGCCAGGGTAAAAGGAAAACATTTTTGTCTGAAAATATAACAGAGAGAGAGAAGTACCTTTAATATGAAACTGTCTTGAAAACTAGATCCTCCAACTGCACTAAAATCCTCACATACTTATAAAATACAAAGTGTACATCAACACTCAGCACAACTTCCTACACAACAAAATTAAGGATAAATGATAGACAATACTTTCCTAACTTTCAAACATTCCTAAAGCTGCCCTGTGAGGTACAAGACCACCACCACCATACACAAAAATCCTTATAAAATGTTTCAGGTGTTCAACTTACTAGGAATAGGTCTAAGGACGTCAGGAATGAGAATCTCCACCAAAGCCTGGTACATCACATGGTCACAGTTACACATCCATTTCAGGATAGACTCATTCTTGCACAGAGTAATCAGCTTTGCTTTTGGAAGTCGACTTTCTATTTCACTCAGATTGCTGGTGTGAAAAAATGTAGCAAACGAATAAATTATAATGCATTTACAGTAGGTAAAAACCTGCAATGGGTGTTAAAATGTACTATTTTATAAAGATGTCATAGATGTCTCAACTACACCCAACAGAACTTCTTTACACATTGTGTCACATGAAAATGGATTTAAAAAATGCCTCCATAGCTCTGCTAGAGCTTATAAATTATGCAGAGCTATAAAAGATCCTTTTGGCTTAAAAGAACGGGATAGAATACTGGGAAAACACACCTTTACTGTAGTTGTCAAAGCAAAGAAAAAAATGGACGACGCAATCATTTCAAGACTGCACTTTCGCATACACCCAGCCTATACAAAAATACCACACAACATAAATTTAATTTGAAAAATTAGTATGTGAAAAAATTATTACTCTGCCTGTAAAATCAGTAAGACTTTTTTTTTATTTGACACTTGTATTATCATGAGAAGCAGTAAATAAAAAGAAACATTTACTGACCTTGGTTCAGTAATAGTAGTGCCATCAGGTGGAGCAGAGGGAGAATAGCGCCAGAAAGTTTGCCATAATTTTTCTATCAGGCTGAATTGAAGATTCACAACCACATCCAGTATTGCCTGAGAAAATAAAACACAAGTACAGACTGTCTTCTATCCAACTTCCCCCCACTCTCAACTCCAACTAGATCTATAGCTTTTTTCACATAGTGGAGCAAAGGCAAACTGTACATTTCTTAAGTTATAAATAATATTTGTTTTAATACCTTTGATATCCATAAATTATCCAGCACTATAAGCTGGTGCGAACAGAGACTTGAGTAAGGCCAAGCGCACATGCACGGAAGCCTCCAGAAATAAGCGTGGCCTATGTAAACATATCAGAGGAATTCACCCGAAGAAAATATTTAATGCTACTGCAAACACAAAGGAAACCTGCCATTTTATAAATTTTCATAATTCAGTATAGGTTTGAAAGCACCTTCAAAAATAACTTTTGAAGACATATTGTTCAATATCAAATGTGGCCTAAATGTCTCAATGCTTCTTTAAAATGAGAAAGAAGTTACTGCTGTTAATGTAAAAACAAGAAATTATAATTTAACACGATTTTCATTTTCAACATAATTAAACCAGAGATCTGCATGTACAATCTGAAGTCTAGTTTCTCTAACATTCTGAAAATATACACATAATTACATTTCATTCTCAGTGTCCCAGGGAACCTTCCAGAAAAATCTTTTTACTAATGTTCTTTCCAATGAAAGAAGCAAAATATCCTGGGGGAAAGTCACATACCACTAACATGGCTGAAATGTATTTGGCATTACTGTCTTGTACTGATCTTCCCTAGAAATCATGGACTGTCAAAAATAAATGATTTATAGGAAATACCTCACAGTGCTCTCGATAAAGACTCTGCAGAGATTTGATGTCCTCAAAGGTAGTACCATCTGGTAGAGAAGATATTTCAACTTCTCCAAACTCTGGAAGTACTCGAGATGCATCTGTTTCCATGACAACATAACAAAAAAGGGCTATTGTGAAGAGTGCCAGTTACAGTATGATTAAGAAAAAATTTAAGGATGACACAAAGAAATAAATTGCAAAAGGTCATAACGTTCAAAGAGAGAAGCCTTTCATACCTGTTGTATGTTAAAATTGTAAACAAATTCACCCAGCATTTTTTAATCAAAAGTAAATATAAATTATTCTTTAAGACACTAAAAAGATGTCAGGTGTATACTACATCTATATAGAAAAGCTAACACACACGTTTTCAGAATATTACGTGATGAAGGAAAATATCTAAAGTCAGTGTATCAAAGATTAATCCTTGAACAGTTTTTTTCTTGTTCAACTGAAGAGTTTCTATGTAGCCAGGTATGATGGGGCTTAGTAGACTCCTTATACATGTTTATTTGAAATTTACTAGACTTTCAATTAGAGCTTTTACTATTTGCCACAAACGTTTCCAAGAGATAGCTGATATAACAGAAAAATGCAGGACTGAAAGATACCTGGAAAGGAAGATTCAAAACATGTTAATGCTACCCTTATGTTCACAATGATTTCAATAGCAGCAAAATTAGGCCAAAGAATTTGGTGCTTCCAACCAAATAAGCCTACACCTTCTGCAATAACACAGTCAAAGAGGCTCTCTACATAACCAAATAATTAAATTACCATTTGTTTCCATTACTGAGAATACATGCTTAGCTGGATCAATGAGTCCACAACTTAGAGATTTTTAAACATGAACTTTGGGGTTCCAGTTGAAACTATTTGGCTCTTTCCACAGAATTTGTATATTTTTTCCTTTTATATTTACATGATCCATACTAAATATTACCTAAAGCTCACAACATAGAACATGTAATTTAACTGCCCTTTTGTTCTGTTGTAAAAATACTAAAGAGGGCATGAAATTTTAGAAGCAACTACTGCACTTGTGTGATGATGTTTACAGTGATGATGAAGTTCATCTTACTTAAACAGTAGTATAAAACCTGCTTTCATACCTAAAAACTGTTGATGATGTTGACTTTGGGCAATGACAGTTTGTTCAACAGATGTGCCTGTCTGTTGACCACTTCCTGTGAAGCCATCTGCAACTCCATCCACTTTCTGCATAGGCTTATACCTACAAAAATATCAAGTATCAAATTATCCTTTCTGTTCACTTCTTCATAAATAAGATTATCAATCTATATTCACTCTGAGTTCTCCACCTCAAAATAAAATTTAGAGGAAAAGTAACAGAAGAATTTACAAAATTTTATTTATTTTGTAAATAACAGAAGAAACAATTACTAAGGGAAGCTAGAGCATTAACAATGCATTAGAGAATTCATAAAGGTGATATTACACCACCATTACCAATTTCTTGTGGAATTTACCTTAGGAACAGCATATCATGAGACCGGCTAATTTAAACCAAAAGGAATCAAATCTTTCCCTTTCCAAATAGCTTGAATTCCCAATAATAATATAATTAAAAAATAATGTTTCATTACCTTAAGAAAAAACGACACTACTGACTGAGGATAGTGAAAGCCAACAGATTTCTCTCATAATCACAGCAGGCCTGAGAAAGCTACTTGAAAACCTAAACTCTTCACAAGTCAATTCTCAGAATCTTTTATAAAGGGCAAAAACCACAATGATAAGATGGGAATGCTGGTTTGGATGGTCAAGTGTTGTCTCAACAATCAGTCTGACAGGCTGAAGATCATGCCTGTCACCTCCAACAAGACTGAGAATTTACTCTGTTCCAGGTCTTAACGGTAACATCTTGGAAGCTTTGCACTTTTGAAAAAGAACTGTAGCCACTAGAAAAGAAAATAAGAGATACTCCAAAGCTAATTAAAGTGTGTTTTAATGATCACTCAAATTGGAATTGTTGGGCAGAATGTAAAACTCCATGCTAACTTCAGAAATGTGACAAGAAATTCCACTCTTGATGCATTACTTTGAGAAGCAGTTTAATCAGTTGGGAACATTTCATTTTGTTTCCAGTAAACACAAATCAGCATTGTCCCGTGTTTTACTTTAAAAGGAAGTTCCCATGAAAAACATCCGTTCAATATTCTAGGCATTCCTGACATGAATCGAGATATACAATAACAAAAGACAGACAGAAAGTACACTTTTCAACAGAAAGATTTCTGGCCTGATTAACAAATAGTTTTATAACTTTAGGATTTTCAATGCTTAGGAAAAAAGAAGACAGCTGTGCCTATCCTATCTCTACAACATTTATATCAAGTTTCACTTTCTGTAGTGGTCCAATGTAAAATCCTATGCCTGTTGAAGATGGTAGCGAAACTCTAATCAAATGTAATAAAGAATAAAATTTCATCTCTGGTATCATGGCAGCACTGAACTCTTCTGGATGAGCTTGTTATTACTTGATAAATCTACCTGCAGTAGGCAGTTCATCTGGGAAGAATTCTTACCTTCCCTCTCATTACACATTATAATCACAAATACCAGGCAGAAGATGAACTTCTGGAAATATTTGCAAATCTAAACCTACGCTTTAAGATAGTTCCACTACTTTCTGCAAAATGTTTTTTTTTACTGACCTTCAGCTCCTGAAATAGGATTCAAAATGTTTTGAATATATAAAAACAACACTCCTCTATGAGTTTTTCAGTTATGCAAAAAAACATTTAATTAAAGTATAAAAGCCAACTTAATCCTTGGTGCTAGGAATCAGGATAATCCGCCTACTTACTCCACTGTGCGTTATATAAAATATGCTGGCCAAAATGCTTAATTCTGGCTCTGTGACAAGTAACTCATCACAGGAGTTAACCAGTTTCAACAGCATTAGAAAATCACTTGCAAAATGAAAGCAAATTATGAAAAAAAGAAAAAAAATATTTTTCAGGAGCTTCAGTCAAACATAAGCAGGCAGTGGTTAACAATTTTAGATCTGCTGTCTTTGGAGGTTTAGACATTGAACAGCTCTCCAGAATTATTTAGTTAAATTTGAGCCATTTTCGGTCCATGGAAAGAATAATTACAGTTTCCTAACTGGTGAGAGTTATAGTTTCTAAAATTATCCAGACTTTTACTCTATTTCCCTATTTTACTCACTAATAACCTATACCTTATTTCATCTTTCACCCTCTTCTTTTCTTTTAAATTACTAGGTACTAGGGGACTGGAAGCAGCAAATAATAACTGATTTACATGAATATTACAGCTTTCTAATGATACTTGACCCAGAAAGGACACCATTTGAATTATATATAGGTTAGCATAAACACAGTAAAAGTTTGCAAAGTCTTTAGTTAACAACAGAAATTTTCTCAATTTGTGCAAAGCTATGAAAATAAAAAAAACCAAACCATAAACCACTGAAATCAGAACATAGACTCAGGTAATTTGGAAATGACACTGAATGATATGCTGGTCTCACTTTGCAGTTAATTTAGAATACAACTTCATTGACTGCCGTAGTCTATGACATAACTTCATTGACAGAAACTTCCTCTCTCACTGCAGAACAGATTAGTAACTTCCTGACTAAAACTCATGTGCAGCAAACAATCCATATTCATTAATAAGATAAAGCAGAAAGGGAAAGTATAAAAAAAAGCCTGCTTGGTTTGAAATGCACATATTAAATTGGTAGGGAAAAGAAACCAGCTGAAAACTATCAAAACTATGAGAAGCCAAAATGGATCGACTAAATCACAAGACAGACAAAAAACAGATAGCAGCTTTTTCAGTTAAATTTTCTGCAGATTTTGTTGTTTGCTTGTACTGTTGCCATGCTGCCAGTATTTGGATTTTACTCAATGTCTTAGAATTCAATATTTTTCTGAAAAATCCCACTTCTGCTGTTATGCAATTTATAATATTCTTTTTCTTAAAAACTAAGGTTTCTATCCTTCTGGCTTGCTAAAAACAAACTGTAGGGGTTCTAGAAAGAAACAGAACTAAGCTCTAAGAATTCACTTCTATTTTATTTTTATTTAAACCTATTATTGTGATTTATGACTAGGAGTTCACTGATGTCTGTGAGAAATTAGTTAATGTACCAAACTATGTAACAAAATGGTGACCTTATGCATAACAATGTGTAAAGTATGTTAAAGCATTTTACTACTGTATGCAAACAAAATGTTGCCATTGATACTACTAGGGGAAAAAAACAGCTTTTAAAATTAGCAGAAAGCAAAAGTTAATTCAAACAGCTTGCAAAACCACAGGCAACACATACTAAAGTTGTTAATGATAGGAAAATTGAAGAAACTGAAATGCTTTAAAAAACTATAGAAGATGCAAAACCTGCAAGTAACAAAGAAATACCTGAGAGGCATTTGGATGCTATCAGAGAGTTTTGGTGTGTAGACCAAGTTTGTAATAGCTGCTTGCTAGTGTTTGAATAAAATAAAAATACTTCCAAGTATGCTGTTGCACATACATCATAAAGCCTCAAAAATAATGTGGAGGCTATATTTCAATAAAAGCATAGTTATCTGAAATAAAATACAGTAAAACTGTAAAGAAATTTAAGGAATGCAAATTTCATGTGTGTGCTTTAAAAACATCTCTCCTCAGTGCCATAAGCATTGTTGAGATATGCCTAATCTAGAAGCCTTAGTAGAACTTCCTAGGTTTTTAAGCCACAATCACCTCAGCATCATAACCATATTGTACACAAAATATCTGTGCTTGTTCAAAAGAACGACTGTGATCTTTTTCTGAACTGCTCCATTAGGAAGTTGTTTAGTAGTTTATCATATAAGTTCTCTTATCATTTTAGGATATTGTGTCTTACCAAACTTGTAGCCCAGTTTTACCAATGTCAGTATTTGTTGGACTGTGATACCTTGCCCTCTATCTTCAAAAAGAATACCACTATAAAAATGTGTAATTTCTCTGTTGTCCATAAACACAATCCTTTTTAAGGCCCTTTTAAAAAGATCTATAAACACTTGATGCTTTGGGCTCACAGTGGCTTGGTTTAAGGGCAATGTTTGAGTGAACAGTATATCCCGGAAAAATAAGAATACAGGAAAGAGAACGGTAGAAAAATACAGACTCTTTTCTACGTAAAATAAATACACAGGGACAATAACATCTATAGCAAGCACCGATTAATGATTTCTGGTTAGAACAATAATATATGTGCTAGCTAAATGTTATAATGTACAGTAGACAACAACAGTTATTGTATTTATTTAAAAAAAAATAATTAGCTGAATGTTCAGCTCCCATAAATGAAAGCAAAAAGGTATAATTGTTGTGTGCAAGAACTAAAAGATATATTTGAAATTAATGTGGAAAGCTGGAGGTTTACTTCTGGAAATAGAATTTAAAACATACATTGTTATGAATGCCCTGAAGAAAAGTCAAGCATACTTGTATCAATTTCCCTAGACTAAGCGATAAAGATAACTCAGCTTCTGAGCCACAAGCTTCTACTCATGAAGAGCTAAATAAAAACAGGCTAAAAATGGAACTTGACTTTAGGACTTGTATCTCTGATACACTTCCCTTAAATGGTCTGACAACGAATGCTTATGGGAAAGAGATTTCATTCTAAGTTTGTACTTTGAAGTGGTAAGTGTTTAGTGCCAGACTTAAAACTGTGCAAATATATTTGGCATAATATTTGGGTTGGATATTACTTTATTTCTTCCTAACAATCTTTGTCTGATGTCCGTGCACTGTTAGTCAGGCCTGCATTTGATTTAGAACTGATGGATAATATAAACATTTAAATATCCTGTTTTTTCCTACCCTGGAAAACATCTAGGAGCAGGATGACAGAGGCAAGCCAGGCCTTCCCTTGCAAATCTGACCCATACACCAGGTCCAGCTGAAAGGCAGGGTGTTAGCTATTATCTTCCAGCCAAAACTAGTCGTTAACTGCATTTCTTCAGTTCAAGGGTGCTTTAAGTCTCTTGATATGTGGTTGTGGTCGCCAAACAACTGTCTCAGCTGGAAGATAGGACCGTTAGCATCTGTGATCTGTAGTTACTCCGTTTTTATTTCTTACTGGAACAGAGTACTCCCACAGCTCACGTTGATCACAACCAAGACTAAGCAACTAACAGCATTACCTTCCATCCGAAATTTATGTCTGATAAATCTCAGACCCTTGAATTCAAGCCCAGAATAAACTCTGAACACGAACATACAAAAGCACTTCTGGATATTTGAGTTATGCCAGTAGATAAGGTGCATGACCGTCAAGTTTAGAAAAGGAATGAAGAAAAATGACCCGTAGCATACATTCAGTCTACAGTCTTTCCAAAAAAGACTAGAAGTGTTTATCCAATTAGACATGTCTAATAGAGGTGGTAGAATTGGTATAACTACACAGAAAAAGCATATTGACTGCAATTCACCACTGATTTAAAGGACATAAGAAACATTAGAAATATTAAAAAAGCTAGAGGAAGAGCAATGTTACCCTAATCATACAAATGATAATATTCAGTCCTTTATCTCTTAATCAATCCCGCTAGAATTCTTCAAAACACTACTGTAACTACGATAAAAATACATACAGACATATATCAAACATTGAAATTAGATACTAAGCATGTTCTGTAAATGTGGAAGAAATCTTACTTCAAAAATACAAGCTTATTTTTTAAATTGCGCAATGAAAGTTTTAAGTCAAGCCATTTTTATATTTAGCATTTATTTTTTCTCCCAAAACCCTAGTTTCTGAGGGCTACAAAACACAAGCGTATCTCCGTTTCTATTAAAATTACTCAAGCAAAATATACAGTCATTTTTATTTCAAGAATGTGGAATAAAGCTTGACGTACCTTCAAAGACTACCCTAAAATTAAAAAGTACGGCTACAAAGAGTGGTGAATGGATGAAAGCTCATGATTGTTGCATACTAGCATGTGGCTTTAATGAAGTAAACAGGCTAGATTGTGGAGTAATTTAATATATTTGTTAAATCTTCTTCTAAAATGACTATTGTAATCATCACATTCCAATGAGACAAAAATGTTCTGGAATCATCACATTTGGCTTTAAAAATCCCTGTTTCTAGTAAAAATTTTTACAGTTTTCTGGTATAGGTAAGTATGAATAAGTAACTTGAAGTAATAGTGCCTCATGAGTTTCCATTTTTCAATGAAAATTTCTTATATTTTGTTGGATAAACACCTTCATTCTAAAAAATTCCTGTATCCTAGTCAGTATTGCTAGCATGATTGACGGTATGCAAAGCAAAGACAATATACGTATTTCACAGTGCAACTGTCAAAGTCTGGCTAGCTCCTTGATCTCTGCGTGTTATTTATTTGGGATACTGGGATTTTGGAAAGACAGAAAATATTTTACTGAGATCTGTCTACCCTGAACTAAGAGATTGTCAAGATTTAGGCTGGGCTGGCCACTAAATGAATGACAGATGCTCTCTGTTAGGCCCTCTTCCCAGAAAGGAAGGAAGACAGAATAAGTAAGAGAGAAAAAAACTAAAACAGCTTTAACAGAATATGAACAATAATTAAAAAAATAATATTAGTAAGACAATAATGAAATATATACAAACACATATAAAAACCATGTCGAGCTCCCAGGATGATGATCACGTTGCCAGCAGGCACTGAGAAAATCCAAGACTGGACTCAGCAGCAGATGGGAAATGGATTCAGGCACACACGGATCAGGATCAGAGGCAGAAGAATGGACAGAGTTCTTCTCGATGCTGGCCATTGAAAAAAAGAGGCTGACCCCCTGGATCCCTCACCTTTTATACTGTGCCTGAGGCAGATGGGATGGAATGCCCCATTGATCAGTTCTGGGTCACCCGTCCTGTCCACTCCTCCCTGCAGCTGGGACCCCTCTACGCTCTCTCAATTCCAGCCCTCCAACGTGGCTCATTACAAAGTTCGCTGACCTTGGGTGTTACAGCAATAAGTATAAGCAAGAGCCTCTCTGCATGCTGTTCCTTAGTATTAACTATAGACATCAGGCCTTCTCACTCTGGAAGCAGACACTGTCTAAAAAGTATGCCCTTTATGTCAGAGATCATATTCAGTTAGAAGAGACTTAACTGAAAAGTAAAATTAATAAAAAGAAAATCGATTTTATTCTATCTCAAACAAGGACAGGGATGAACAAAGATCCTCGGAACTACTTTGTATAAACAATACACCAGTAGGACTCTGTGAACAATGCTTCCATTTCTAGGGTACCTAACTGGACATCACAAGGTTTCAGAAGTGTAAAGAGATCAGCTTGTCTTTTGTCTTAAAAGACAAGAAGGTAAGTAATGCAAGTTCCTGAGCAAAGAGATAAAGCTGCATCTAGGAAGGTATATTGGGACAGCTGCTTTTAAGGATTTAATAACAAAGCCATTGTTATTATTAAGATACAACAACATGGAGGTCTTTTATGCAGTTAGTATTGCAGATAGGTGGTAGAGGCTTCCACTTCTTTTCCTGTTCTCCTCTGTCTTACTGCTAGTCTTAATTGAAGGTAATACATAACCAACTTTTCTACTACAGCACAGTATTTTTCATGTAACAGTTGCCTACTCAGCATAATTACCCAGTGCCTTGTAGATTCCACCCTTCATCAATATCTTTACAGATTCTCGCAGCACGGCTTAAGATTGGTATAGATTGAGTATGAATGGGATAGTGCTTGTGTGTGTATGTGTGTGCACACGTGGGTGAGCTTGAGTCGGTAAAATTAGTTGCTTAGAAGTTCTGTAAATATCTATCTCCTTTTCTTACCATGTAAGCCTGTGATGATTTTGGGGAGAAGAATTTCCTATACGATCATATTGGGACACATCTCATGCTTCTATATTATGCCCAGCACAAGATATTTAAGATCATGTATAATAGATCATAGAATGGTTTGGGTTGGAAGGGACCTTAAAAATCAGCT
>RSEF01000031.1:27545898-27628579 GCA_003993805.1 Himantopus leucocephalus | reverse complement strand
CTCTTCCCCTTTGGAGTAGTGAGAGACTCCATCTGTTCTGAGCAGATGGCTGAGGTGCACAATGGTAATAGTTTGTGTTTGTGTGTCTCCGTCTTCTGCTTTGAGGATAAGCCTTTTGTTAAGATAAATCAGTACAGAAGTTCTGCTTATGCAGACTGCAACCATTTAATTGATCATTCACCAGGAATAGAGTATGAATGTGCCTGCAGGAAGTGCTACAGGGGCCTGGGGCTTCTGTTCTCCTTTGTGGGAAGGTAGTAGTGCAAAAGAGACATCAGAAGCGGGGCTCTTTGGAAGCACATTCCTGTTGCCTTTGATCATAGGAATCAGTTTTATTCAGTTTCTACACAGTTCAGTTTTTAGGCTATCAGTGCAGTAATATATGCAGAATATCTCTGACAAGTTACCAAACTGCGTAATTGATTAGCATGGGTTTAATGTCCAACAGCAAATGTTAGTTAGCTGAGGTGCATAGCTAGTCAAAACTTTATAGCCAAATGCCTCAGTTTTTCAGTAAGGTACAGCTTTCTGTCAAGGTAGAAGTTTTCCAATTAATTTCCGTTTTCAGAATTTAGTTGGAAAAAAAAAAAGGGGGCTAAATGAGAAATAAATAAGGATCCTAACAAGCTTGGCTCTCAAAGAAATTGTCTGAGAGTGACATTTTTTATGTTCTTTGAAATTACTTGCAGAGGAATTTTTTTTTTATTTCCTCAACAAGATCCATGTGAAAGCACTTCAGCACACAGTGGTGGGAGTTTTCCTTGCCTTCTCAATGGCTAAGAAAAAAGGAGAAACTGACACTTTTCTTCTGAAAGCAAATAATTGATTCTGTAAGATGAGTTTTGCTCCAAAGAAGTGTTTATTATGAGGTACATTAGAATATGAACTAGGCTTTTTTTGCTATTTCCTGGTAGCTGCCTGTATGAATGTTTTTATCACATGATGTACAATAAATGTGAGGAAGCGTACCCCTTACTGGAAGGATATTTAGTTGTTGTGAAGTAAGAGACTTAGACATAGGCAGTTAATGAAGAGTGCCTAATGAATTTAAATAATTTTCCAAGTTTCTTTTTAACTTTTAAACCAGAGACAGTTTGACTTGCTGGATTTAATTTTTTTGTATGTTATTGACCATAGAACGCCAGCTTCAGTTCACATCAAAGAGTTTAAGGAGGACTTCTGGTCCAGTTAAAAATACAGGTGTTTTAAAAACAGTTTATATCAGCAGGTAAAAAGCACAGATTTAAGTGCTGTGTTTTACTTGCAGTGACTTCAGGTCTTTTAGATGCATCCAGCACTTGGGCAAGTTTTGTAGCCTATTCCACTGTGCTGGAAATAAACTAGTTTCCAGATTAGCTAATACAAACTAGATTAGGCTGCGTACTCATAGTGGTCTTCCTTCCAGTATTTTCCTTTATTTTCAGAACAACATCCAGATGAGGCTCCTGCAAAGAGAAACATCTGTGGGTTTTGGGAGAGTTTAGAGCTGGGTGGGGATTTGAGATACTGAAAAGGTATAGATTGAATGCAATAAATGTCTGCTTACCTAATTCTTGTTGGAGTAACTAGTGGAGGTCTTACAATGCATGGGAAAGAGTAAATTAACTCTAAGAGTTGCATTTTAAAGCCTTGATTCGTTAATTTGACACTCTTGGAACATGGCTCTAATACTTGTAAAGTTTCAAGGGTTTTTTCAACCTGCTAGTGGGAAAACTTTAGATTGATTTAAGAGATTAGGGTGGTGGGGGCGCAGGGATTTGTTTTTCAGTCAGTGAAAACTGTAAGTTATTTCTCTGAAGACAGCCATAACCCTTCAAGAATAGTCATAACCATCTTCCCAATTTCAGTTTTTTCAGAGAATAAAGCAAAAGGAGGAGTTTTGAGGGTGAAAGAAGATGGCTCTGCATAGCGTAAAGAAGCGCTTCGTCAAGAAGCACTTGTGCTCTCCCTTCCCCCCAGCACACTAATTTTGGATTTTACAGGACAGATTAATTTTTGTTTAAGTATAACCCTTGATAACCCAGAAAATTTTGTAAGCAAGTAGGACCTTTTCTTTATATGTGAACGAACAGGCAAAACCCGTGCATAATTTGCTCAAGGTAATAGAAGGAATCACTCAGGATTGGATAGAAGACTCTTGAAAGGGTGACATTTTCAACACTACACTCAAATTACTAGGCAACACTCTTCAGTAAAAAGGCATTATACTTGAGTTTGCTTTTGAAAAGTGATAGAAGATCTGAAGAGCCCACCTGTTTGTTCCCTGAGATGAGAAAATCAATTCTTTACAGCAGCAAAGGAAAAGATACATGGAGTGCTATATGAAGAATATAGGGCTGGGGATTAACAAAAAATATTCTTCGTCTGTTCTTGAAAAATATTTTACTGACTTTCGGTTCTGTATGGTTGACTCCTGGTTGCAAAAATAAAGACTTCCAAAGCATGTGACCCATCAGTATTCTAGCGAGCCAGTAAGCCAGACTGTTTCTGGTGTAGATCCTTTTCTGGTCCCCTTACTTTAAATAAAGAAAAAAATCAAACTTTTGTGAAAGCCAAGATCAGTTCTGGATATATTTCTACATATGGCAGATTAAATTCCCAGATTCTTAGGAAGATAAAAATTAAATTTAATTGTAAGGACCTTGATCAATACGCAGATGCCATTTTTCATATCACAAGCAGGTTGAGATATTGGCTAATAAGAAGAGACATTCCTTTACAGAAAATACAGGAAGGAAATAGCTTAGTGTGTTTGAATGCAGAAGCGAATGGAGAAAAGACAGGCTATTGTCAGTTGTTGTGGGATGTAGAAAATAGACTTGCTGGATATAGAAAATGGACTTGAGATAGATTCCCTTCTTTCTTCTGGGACAGTCTACAAAATGAGGAAGCATGGTGTTCCTTGTTCATGCTAAGGAAAGACAAACCTGTTTCTCTTCCCTATAGTAGGGGGTCCGTATTTGGGAGAATTTCTTAAAGCTTCATCATGACTTACTTTTGAATTTATTTCTTGTGCCTGTGTCATGTGCAGAGTATTCACAGTAATTCCATTTTTCTATATTAGATGGTAAAGATTTATTATTTGGCACTTTGCCCTGTCACATAAATGTGTGAATGTGAACTCTCAGACAATATTTGAAACTGGTAGCAACTGTTATGAATAATTCCTATGCAATTTGCATTCCCTAAGATATTTCCCTTTGGAATCCTTTGACTGTTTGCATTCAAAAGAAAAACAAAATCCCAAATTCACATCTGCAACAGTAATTCCTTCCTTACAACCTGGTCTTTAGTTTGTGGTTGCTTAGCTATAATTTCCCTCAAATAGTCAGTAGAAGCAACTAAAAGATTTTTGGTGAATGTTTTATTTATAAATGTTGAGGATAAACTAACATCCACTGAACAGATGAGGAAAAGGGGAGCAAATTCATGCTGTAAGGGGACTTTTCGCACTATATTTATTCAGTTAGCGCAGGATCAGACAAGGCTATGAGGATTCCTCAAAGGTGGAATCATTTTCGTGGATAAGTTGTAAACCAGCACCCTTGGTTGCTGTTGCTTTTTTCACTAGAGTGTATTTTTCACTTCCCATCCAACCACAGCAACTAAATGTATATTTCTATTTTTATGCTCAGATGTTTTTTCTCATGGCATTAGCCACTGATGAAAGTGTAGAATGTGGACTTGGGATTTAAAGTTTGTGAAAACGTTGAGATGTATTAGATCTACTGCTGTTCTTATTTTTATTGCTGAATCTTTACTGCCAGAAGATTTTAATTCTATATTTTTCTTGACGTTGATGAATGAAATGAGACACTTTTTTCCCCTGTAGTCTGCCAGAGCCTTTTGTGATCTTGCAGGTACTGTGTTAGGAAAACTTAAAGGGCATCTGAGGTCCATTATGAAAGACTGTGGAGGAACTACATCAACCTCTTGTTCTTTCTTTGTGTTTTGATCTACCCTTCGACTCAGTGAGTACTAGTTTTGTAATTTGACAGCACTCTGGAGAGCTCTGGCAACAAACATTTGTATAGGAAGTACTGTATCACAAGGATATCATAGGTTTTTTTCATAAAATCAAAGAATAATTCAATTGGAGGAAAACTCATATGATCATCTGGTCAAGCCTCCTTTGCAAAGCAGGCTCAGCCCCACGTTGCTCAGGGCTTTGTACAGTTATGTTTTGAAAACATAAGGTAAACTTCTACAGGTAAACTTCCAAGGTAAACTTCTACAGTGTAACCTCTCTAGGCAAGATTTTCCAGTTTTTCTTGCAGTGTTGTAGTTTTGAAATCCATTCTCATTCCTGGATGCCAAAGACATCAATGATGTTCTTCTGAGCTACCAAAAAGTCTCTGCAGAGGTATGAAAATAATGTGTGAAGAGTGACTAGAAAAGAAAGGAGTCAAGCATGTCACCAAATCTGTAGCATCATCTCTTGCCTTCAGATAGGGAAAAAAAAAAAAGGGTGATTGCCTGGAAGAAAATCTCTGCTGTCCAGTGCCTGACTTTTTTCTGGTGTTGTCTCTTCATGCAGAAAACAGAGGGACTGATCTGTTTTAAGCTGATTTCTGCATCTTCCAGCAGAAAATTGGCATTGCCTGTCATTTGGGCCACTCTTAATTGTCATGATCCAGTCACTGACTCTTTAATTCTCACCACCATCCCTGTGTGGGAGTGAAAAGGGCATGTTGATGGCATTTGTACATTTTCATGGTAGTTTACAATTACTTCTGGAAAATTTTAATTATTTTGAGAGCCCCATATCACTCCAACTTCAGATGTCGAATGTGGCATCTTCTTCCTACTGGAGCTGACAGGCCAGAAGTAACAAAGTGGGACTTTCTCCCAGCTGGAAATTACATGGTAATGTTCCACAGAGTGGCAGCAGATCAGCTCTCTGGCAGATTTCCTCAGCAGGTGAGGTGCATTTGAGTAAGATGGTGAGTTGTGTTTTACAATTTCTGCCACCCTTACAGTCTTCTACCAGAGTAAGGTTAAACTGACCTGTTTGTTCATAGCAAACTAATGCTGTGATGCTTCTTAGAGCTATAGTTCCAGACTTTCATCAGAATGATTTGATTGCATTCATTAGGCCGCTTATAATTTCAACTGAGAGAAATGGCTTGAACTCTGTATGCTCACAAGTGGATGTTGCTATGTTGGGTAGCCCAGAGGTCCAAGGGGCTGTGCTCTCAATTGACTTTGACGTCTTTGAGGAAGTGCGTCTGTCTGTCACAATTTCGGTGTGACATTCTTACAGTGAAACACTATATGACTGCCCCAAAGATGGAGCTTTTTCCATCCAGTTTTCCAATTTTAGTCATTTCTAGCTGTATAAAGACTGGGAAGCTTGGGTAACAATAATAGCAAATTGTGATGCTTTTGCTGAATTCTATGCTGTCTTCATTATATATTTTCCCAAGAATTTAAAATTTTCCATGGAGGATCTCTCTCTCTCTCTCTCTCAAGACCCTACTCAGAAATACTTTTTTTTGCCCATTAAGATTACTTTGCAGCAACGGTACCTCTGCTGGATTGTGTAAACACGGGTCTTTGTTTTCATTCCCAAATATCCTGTCCTGATTCCCAAAGCTAAAGCAAAAGTCACTTGCTATCTTTTACATCTCTTCCCTTTTGGATATGCCAGCTTTCTGCACTGGAAAAGAATCAGCGCAAGCAAATGTCTGGTTTGAGGATTTCAAAATTTCCTGAAATGATGAGGAAAATTCTCCTTGGTTACTGTACCGAGAAGTTTAATAATTATTTGTTTCTTTTATCTTCGGACCCTTTGTTTCAAAGGCCATTCAAAGTACTGAATTATTGAATTATCTCCAAATAATTAGAGCACTTAGCGTGTACTTCCAGTGCACACTTACGTGCTTCAGGCAATAGCTATTTTTATTTGAAAATCTGTGAACTGTTGTAGGAGTTTTCTATCTCTCTGGTTTAGCAAATTATGAATATCATGTGGTCTGATTTCTGTATCTTTTCTTGTCTTTGTATGAACAGAAGATGCAAGGCTTACATCCCTGATTTTATTGTTGTCACCTATGCTTCCCCCCAACAATTTTTCCTTATAATGCCTTTTCTAGATACTTTCTTTACTTACTGGCATGTCCTGTTCTTTTGGACATCAAGGAATTACTTTATGCTTGGGGGGTTGGTTTGATCTTAAAAGATGGAGACAAAAGCCCTTCTGCGAACTGTTTATTTGGTTTTTAGGTCCATATGATTTTTCCTGTTACTTACCTAATGTCAGAAGTGATCTTGTCCACAAAAGCCAAAGGGCTATAACTGAGCTTTTTAGCTAGACTGCTTCTAAAGGAAGATACATGGTGTTCAGCCTGGCTTTTTAGGCCAATTAAACTTGAGTGTTTTATTCTAAATTGTAAACCTCCTCACTCAAATCCATGCGTTTCACAATAACCCTAAGTGATTCTCTGTGTGGAGCTTGGGTTAATGTAGATTAACCTGAAATAGTAGGTTGAGGTTTATTTTTAGCCACTCCTCTGTTAGAGTTCACCATCACAGATGGTGCAGGAGTTAGCTAAACTGAATGGAGAATCCTTGACAACATGTTGCGTGCATCCAGGTGCTTCTTCAACCTTTCAGTGCTGGCCAGATCTTTGCAACAGCTCTTGTCTGTTTAATGAAATTTGAAACTGTTTATTGTGTATTTATGATCATAAGCCAAATGAAGCATTTGTCTCAAGTGTGACTGAATGTGTTCTTGTCTTGTCATTGGATGTTTATCTTGATTTACTATCCTTGTGGTTTTTGCTACCTTTGTGTCTTTTCTGTGTTTCTTTTCCAGAATACAACACGTTTTCAAATGCATTGAAGAGATGCCGTAGCCAAAAGAAGGATAACTCTGTGTTCAGTCAGCGAACAGATGAAGCATCTGCTGCTCAGTATTTTCAGGTAATGAAACTTCAGTGCAAGTTTGTGAAATCTAAGTTACTGTTGTTTGCTTGACCTTAGTCACCAGGTCAGTTAGAAAGATAGCTTAGGTTTAATTGAAGAGTGATCAGGCCCTTGGTAATTTAAGTACCAAGTAATTTAAGATAAGATTGATAGAAGATGGGATTTATTTTTTTTTTTCTGTTTTTCCTCTCCTCCTTTCCTTTTAGTTTTATGGCTGTCTGTCTCAACAACAGAATATGATGCAGGATTTTGTGAGGACAGCCACGTATCACAGAGCTATCCTACAGAACTACATAGATTTCACAGACAAGGTAAGCTCTGTTAAGAGTCTTAAATGCTCCAATATGGTGCTTAGGCTCTAAATTTCAACTTGCCCTGTAAAGCAACACTGATCAGACTGGAGCCTTTTCTCACCTGGGACTTTGTGCGTGAATATACTAATTCATGTGTGCTTTGTATTATTAATATTATTCTCAAGCACATGGAGGAAAATCCATGATGATGATTGTACATCATTAGGATGAATGGCACTGAACATGGATCCAAACATGAGCTACAAATTCCTCTACTGTCTTCTGTGGGCAATGTGGGAACCTCCACTTTAATGTTTCTTGACATTTTGGGCTACTATCATTCCTGTTTGGTATCTTGGAGCTCCTATACAGTATTAGTTTCCTTATCTTAACTGTTGACTGTGTATTTGCTATTGTGCCATATAGTCTCTTGCAAATACCTGCAAAAGTATTCTAGTTTATGTCTCTTTCCTGGAGGTCTACACTGAATGTTTTTGCACCCCACAGTCATTACAAACTGAGCAAGCACATAAGGGGCTGCTATGACTCCATTTGTACAAGAGAAAGATTTGGAAACAATGAAGGAACTTAAAACTTCAGATGACAAACTCATCTCTAAAATATGTATATACATCTTGAAAACTACTGTAATGAATATAACAAAGATTAATACTTCTTTATCTAATCCTCTGCTTCTCACATTGTCCAAACCAGATACTTCAGCAAAAGACAAAGGAAAACTTAACTGGGAAGGTCTAGGATAGTCTGCCTCCCAGCCATAGATTAAATTGTTTTCTAATTTTTAGGCTTCTTGAAATGCAAAGCATAGGACTAGTATATTTTACAATGATTTTTTAACTTTTTTTTTTCTATTGCAATTAGTCACACTAAGTACTTTCTGACCCTCTCCAGGACTAGTCCCCATGCACACTCTTCTCTGATTCCACCCTTAGTATGGGAACAAATTCCGTAATATAATCATGTTATGCGGAAAAGTATCTCCTTTAGAAAGATTTTTAATTTATTAGCTTTCTAATTCTGTCATTTTGCTCTTATGTTGTGAGGCAAAGGAGGATTGAAGATCTAATTTTCTTTATATCATTCCTCCATTGTGTCAATTTTTGTCTCTTCTTATGTAGTCTTGCTTCTGGGGTCAGTGTTCTCAGTCCTCTCTATCTTTTTCTGTGTAAATAAATTGCACATGCTCCGTTATCATTCTTGCCCTCTTTCTCAGTGTCACCAGTAATTCTGTAGCTCCTGTTTTGAGAAGGATTGGCAGGAGTTATGCATGGTAGTGTAGACAATGCCATATGATTGATTTATATTGCAGAATTCTAACTTCCTAGTTATTCCTTACTGTACTTCTCATAACTCTTGACCTTTTTTCCTGGGACTGTCATAGAGTGTTGATCAATTGAACAATTGATAATGCCTAGGCTCTTTGTTTTTGTTGCTGTTGATGACAATTCATTTAGAACTTGGATGGTACATGAACAGTTTGTATTTTCCACAAAGTTAATCAGCGCTGAGTTTAATTTATCTGTGCATTGTCCAGTGGCCTACCTTCACTAGGTCTTTCTGCTCTTTGATCACTGGATGTCGTGTCATCTGCATATCTTGCTACGACACTTCTCACCTCTCTTAATAAAATAATTAAAAATAGAAAAAAATATTAGACTGCGTGTGACCTTCTGTAAGCAAATAGGCAGTTTGTAAGCAGCAGCCTAGCAGTAATGTTTTCTAGGTCTCAGAATGTCAGTTGAGACCATGTAAGCTCTGTTTATGATGTTTGGGCAGCAGGCTGCAGACAGAAAAAGATGGAGAAAATGAAGATGCCATTATTTTTCTTTTTACCTTGTATTTTTTTTTTGCCTTCTGTCCTTTCTCTCATCTTTTTGTGCACACTTTCTTTTAAAAGGAGCCTCTGACTTCAACTCACACCAGCACAAATGGCTTTACTACATCACAGAAAAGAGTTTTAATAACATATAAGCAAATACTGGATAAAACATTTACCTTTAAATGTGTAGCATATTTATGGCCAAAATGAGGAGAGTTGTAAGTGCGGAATTTATCTGAATTGTTTTAAGATCATTATGTTTTAACTATTAATTAAGTTCAGTAATAAATTCAAGTGCAGCTGATAATTTTTCTTTGCCATGCAACTCGGGTAAACTGTGCTTCCTTAAAGACTACGCTTAACTATTTATTTTGATAGAAAAGAAACAAATAGGTTTCAGTCTCTGTAATTTCTTTCAGGCCTAAGACAATCCTCCTCTCCTATTTAATTCAACAGTAGAGAGAGGATTTTATTTGCCATTGGCTTCTGCCAAATAGGATGCTCCTATGTTATAATGCAAAAGGCATATTTATCTCTGTAGGTAACATATCCATTCCATTTTTGTGCCTGCAGTAAGGAATTCAGGTTTTGCATACTCTTTGCCTCTGTAGGAAATCAAGCAGTACAGCTTGCTTGCTTTTGCTCTTGGTTTATTTATTTTCCCAGCGGTTGGAGGTGCCTTGGCTTCTCTTCAGCATACCTAGTAGTAAGACTATTACAGGCTGGGTGGGTTGTTGGCCACCCACCTAGAAAATGATCTCTCTTTTTCCTGATTCTGTTGAGAAATAGCAATTTTCAGAATCAATGTAGCTGAAAAAATTGAACTACCTACATTGCAGCAAAATGCTTTCCCATGAGAACCTGAGAAACCCATTGTGCTGAGACTTGATCTGTTGAAAGTCCTACAACTATATTTATCCTACATCCGGAAACTATAAGGCAGGCAGAAACATTTAAAGATGGAAGTGGGGAGATAAAAAAGGAAAAAAGGACATAATTATTTTAATACCTCCATAACTGGAAAAAGTTTTATTCAATTGCTATCTGTCTTATTGTTTCCTACATACTGTGCATCCCCCGAATATATTTCTTCACCTTTGCTGCCTCCTTCCCTAAATTCTCTAGTGATTTATTATAGAAACAGTTTTGCCTATAGTGAAGGGATACCTGGTGATAAAGGTTGTTGATTTTTTTTTTAATCTAGGCTTTGTTTCGTTTTGATAAAATATCTGTATGAGAAAGTGAGTTCTCTGTATGAGAACTGGTTATCTGAGTTGTGCTGGACAAAATTAAATCTGGACCCTTTGAGAGGGTTCTTGGTGATAAATTCAAACACTGTCTGTTAGAGGTAGGTTACTTTAGGACAAGCTGGGAGTATTGCTTGGATTGACCATTTATGTCTACTGAAGACTAAAAGAATAAGAACAACTCTTTCAGAATCTAATGAATCTGAGGCTGGATTCTTCACATTTATATGTTAATTCTTAACAGCATGTATTCCTTTATGTTTACTCTTAGAAGGAGTCACCTTAAGGCTTTCACTAATTTTTTTAGTAAAACTCTGTCTTAGATTTTGAATTGTTACAGAGCCAAAAAGGGGAGTTCAAAGTGTTTTAATTGGTTATACGAAAAAAATGCTCATAAGTAAATTTTACAGTAACAGTGTATAATGCTGTTTCAAACAGTAAAGGCTGACACATTTCTACTTCTTTTGAAAATGTCTTAAGTTCTGAGCCTTTTGAATTTTTTCATTTGTAGTCTGTTTATGAATAGTTTACTTAAAAAGCAGAGCAATTAGAATTAGAATATCTCCAGTAATCCTGGATGAAGGAGCACACAAATGAACCATTCACATTGTGCAGTCAAAGACATGTGCTTAAAAAAAAAAGGATATTTTCTGTATATAAACTTGCTGGTATATAGTAATTTTGAATTATAAATGTGATTGTAAATATATAATATTTTTGCTTTTAGTTTTATGTGTTCACCCTGTTGTTGCTCTTCCTTGTTTGACCTCTGCCCCCCACCCCTTTTATTCAAAAGTGCTTTTCAGGACTCTGATTTTGCAAGTACTCAAGCATACACGTATATTTCCACATGTGAGTAATTCCCATTAAATTCACGTTAGGAAAGCTATTCATCCGTGTAGGTGAAAGCAGGAGTACTGAACTGTGGTCAGAAGGGTAGAGTATAGGCTATTCCTGACTCCGATTTCTGATAATTGCTGAAGTAGCTGCATTCATGTTCCAAAATAAATCCTGACGTGCATACAGTCTACCACCTTTGATCTCAATGTGCATGACACCATCATCACCCAACTATCTGTCTATTGTTTATTTTTAAATTCTACTTTTCAGAAAGACACATACTAGTACCATGTATTATTTCACAGCACTTTGTCTTACTGACTACTCTTGCAGCTCTATTAGGATGCTCTTCCTGTCTAGAGGGAGTAAAGCTTTCTGTGGGAGATGCCAGCAATAACAGCAATGCCACTTGGGGAGCAAGGTGTGCTATTGCAAGTTCATTGGATTAAAGAAATTTAGGTCAGAAAGAACCGTGGACATCTCTAGTCCAAACCTCTACTAAAAGCAGGGCTAACTAGACCAGGCTGCTTAAGGTCTGTCCAGTTACATTTTGAATGGATCCAAGAGTGGAGATTCAACAGGCTCTGTAGGCAACCTGTTCCACTGTTTGACAGTGCTCACGGTGAAAAAGTTTTACTATATCTGTTGGAATTTCTTGTGTAACAATTTGGGTCCATTGCCTCTTGTCCTATCACTGAGTGTCTCCTTCAAGAAGAGTCTGCCTCAGTTTTTTCTGAACTCCCGTTATGCAGATGAAAACAGCAGTAAGCTCTCCCGTTATCCTTCCTCCTCTTGTTAAAACTAGAAAAATTGATTTCTCTCAAGCCTCTCTTCATACGTTGTCTCCTCCAGCCCCCTAATTGTCTTGGTGGACCTCCACGGGACTTGCTGCAATATGTGTCTGTCTTGTGCTGGGGAGATCAAAATTGGACACAGTTCCCCAAATGTCATCTTAAAAATGGCCTTTCCCTGACCTCTGCTGGTTGCACTCTTGCTAATACAGCCCAGTATATAGTTGTTCTCGGCTGCAAGGGCTGACTGGTATTGAGCTTGTTGTCCAGCAGGAGGACCCTTAAGTCTCTTTTTACAAAGCTGCTCTCTAGCGGTCATCCCCTCACTAAAGGCTGGGAATGGCTGTTAGCAGCAGATTCAGTAGAACAGCTCCTCTGCTCAGCTTATTGATCACTACTATCAGGAAATTATCAAGACGTTCCAGAAATCCCCTGGACTGGTTGTGCCCCACCATACCACCCTTCCAGTAGAAATTGGGGTGGTTGAATTTCCTAGTAAGTAGTGGGGCCTGTAATCATGAGGCTTCCTCCAGAAGGCATCGTTTCCCTCTTGTTCTTGATCAGGTATGCCTGCCTCAATAATATCTGTATCCCTACCTTGTGTCTTCTCATCCCTACCCATAGGCTCTCAGCCAGCTCATTGCCTATTCCCAAAGCTCCATGCATTTCAGTCATTCTTTGCATAGAGTGCAACCCCTCCTTCTGACCATCCCAGCCTATCCTTTCTGACAGCCTGTAGCCATCCATCGCGGCATTAGTTACACAAGCTGTCCCACCATGTCTCTGTAATTGCTATGAGATGAAAGCTGTGCATCTGTGCATGGACTTCAGATTCCTCAAGTTTGTTTCCCTTGCTCTGTGTGCTTGTGTACGTGCATGTCAGATGGCTCCCCTGTCGTGCTGCTTTTACACGGGGTGCACGGGGACCCTCCACTGTGCTGTCTCCTGACCATCATGCTTTCACTTCTCTTTGGGCTATGATGACCTCCAACAACATGTACCTAGTTTTTCAGGCCTCCTTGTTAGGTTGGAAAACTGGTGGGAAAGATACTGTCGTCTCACTTTTTTAGATGGTCCTGTGTCTCCGCAGCAGGCTTCATCCCCCAAGAAGGTACTGTGCTCATAAAAGCTGAATTTCTGTCTGCGATACCAGTTGCACAGCCAGGTGTTGGTGCTCAGGGCTTTTGCCTCTAAAAAGTGTCTGTGAAGATCCTGATTATCTCCTGTTCAGCCTCCTCAGTGGTTCACAGTCTGCTTCTCTCCACCCATGGCTTCATAGCTGGTGGCTTTCCCCAGCCAGAGCCCACCTCCTCCACAGGTCATCATCAATCCTAGCCTCAGGGAGAGCCATCAGGCATTCCATGCAGCCCAGCACCCACACAGCAACATCCTCCCTTACAAGTTCTGTCCTGGATCAAGGTCTGTGGTGTGCCAGGGGCTGTTGATCTAGCAAGTCTTACAGGGCATGCCTATGCCTTGTTGTGCAGCCTCCGGCAATTCCCATGCTGTGTCGTGTATGATTCCGGAGCCCCTTTTCCCCTTGCTTCACTAATTACCGGACAAATGCTACCTCTGTGTCAGCTGCTTCAGTTTGCAATGCTCATTTGTGTCTTCATTAGAGTCTTAATGTGGGTCAGAAGTGAGCTTCTGAAGTGAATTTCTATCACAGCCACTTAGGGTGCTTCAGTCCATGTCGTGGAATGGTCTCAGAGTAAGCAAGCTGGATTAATTTTGGATGAAACTGAACTGGGCTAAGCTAGAAGAAAATCAGACTGGGGTTAGTCTTAGTAAATAATCCAGAAAAAAAAAGTGTTCCAATGTAGCTGTACCACCTGCTGATGTAGACATTGGTATGGTGTAAGAGATGGTATCAGAATTAGGTCTGGTGCAAAAAGCCGTACTTCTCCAATATATATTTTACGTTGAACTTGAGCAGTTGACTGCGGATGGAAAGCATTATTCCATTTGTGGTTCCCATTGGGTATTGAGAAATAGCCTACCAAACCTTCTGTCAGACCTGTGGTTCAATGAAATTGGCCTTGACTTGTCATTGTCTCCCTCCTTACTTATGTAACCGATACTTAATGTCACTTGCTGTTCTGAAGAGCTGGTTCTTCTGGGCACAGGAGCATATTCTAACAGCTGCCAAAGCATAGAAGCAGAACTGGATCTGTAACAGACTGTCATCTGTGATATAAAAAATGAGCTTAATAAAATCTTTCACTAGGGAAGAAAAATATTAAAGGTAAGGTTCTGGCTTCTATGCCAAACTTGAGACTAGGTGCAATATCAGAAGCAATGTTAATTTATTTTGCAGTGGAGTACTTCTGTAACAGATTCTTGTTATCTACAACAGATTAAGGCCATGTGTGTTAGACTGCATTCTTTAATACATAACCTAAATGTCATGTAGAGTACCTTTTGGGGAGTGGAATGTGCCCTTCATTTGAAGAGATTATTTATGTGTCAAAAATATTTTGTGTGAATACACAAAATTTGCTCTTTGTGTTTTTAAAGGCTGGTAAGCAATATGCATCATATGGGAAGTGGGGGCAGAGAATCAATAAAGAACAGGAGTAGCTGGTGCATTACTAAGGTGCAGTATTACTCTGAATCCGTATTATATTTAAGCTTCTCTGCTCTTGACTCTTGAGATTGGATCAGAGCTGTAGCTCGGTTTCATGGTTAAAGTGCTTTGAAATTTTAGGAGGTTCCACTTCCAGGTGGCTTAAATCACCTAACGGGCTTGTGAGTCTCCTATCTTGGATCAAAATGTAATGAGAATTTCAGCCACAGGGACAGGAAAAACTGTCGCTCCTTGTTTTCAATCAAGCACAAACCCACAGGAGGAACCTGAATGGTGAGTGGTTCTGTGAGATTTTTCTCAAAGCTGGTATTAAAATTTTGGGGAAGCAAGGTACTGGTATTAGCCTAATTCTGTTGGGCAGTATAAAAGTGGGCTTTGCATCAAATGTCAGATCAGTCACATCATCTTAACCATTTCTCCAGCAGTTAGGCTCTCTTTCTGTGTGCTCATGCCTCTGCAGCAGGGTTGAGTGACCTGTACAATAGAACGAAGCTAGGAACTAGAGGCTTGTCTGGACTGTTTCTGCAGTTGCTGGCTTTGCGTTACACCATACACTGAAACAAGAATTTTGACCCTTTGAAACATTTCAGTCAACATTTTGGCTTGCAACAAGTGAGCCACCTGCCTGACAGAGAAAATGAGGCTTTGGGATTTATGTTTAATTGAGGGTCCTTAAGAGACACCACATCAAACAGTGCGATTAAAGGTCTAATACTAATGTCAGCAAGCAGAATCAATATTTGAACAAAGATACATAGTTCGGTTTTATCCAAGATACTTCCACATCACGGAGTGATTTTTCATTCAGAAAGACATGATTCTGTAGTCCTTCAAAGAATTATTATTGTCATGTCTTTCCTCCCCTACCCTAGACTATTCAGACTACGCTTGTTTTTCAAATTTTTCTCTGAAAGAAAATTTGTTACAAAATTCTGTTACCTCCAAACCATAACCATGTATGTACACATGACAATAATCCATAGTCTTTTAAAAATAATCTGTTGCTGCTAAAATACAGATTAAGGGCATTAAAACGTTTCATTAACAAGCCTTTTCATTTTTCCAAGTGAAATTAGTAATATTTTTGCATAATGCTAGGCTTACTAAATGCAGGGTACAGCTATGAAAATTTAGTTATTTAAAAGGTGTCAGGAAGTGGCTTTTTGATTGTTTTGTTTCTTTTGGTCTGCCTTTTGTTTTCAAGGTGGTCCTAGATGTTGGCTGTGGATCAGGAATCCTTTCATTTTTTGCAGTGCAGGCTGGAGCTAGAAAAGTCTATGCAGTTGAAGCCAGTTCAGTGGCAAAATATGCAGAGGTAAGTGGTTTTCACCCGAGTCAAGTGTTAGAGTGGTGTAGAGTAAAAATGTTAAGAGATCTAGAACTGTGCCTCAAGAAGGCTAATGCTGGATGCTTCAGTGTGATTTTTTTCTAAGAAGCCAGATCTCTAATGGGCAACGCTTTTTGGAAGGTAGTTTTTGAAGGTGTTCTAAATGTTCTAATGTGTCAAGTAAATAAACCGTATGATTCTTGTTTCTGTGAAAAATGGTGAAAAGTCGTAACTGTGATTAAACTTTTTACTTTCAGAAGGGAAGAAAAAATTAAACCAGATGTTGTTTTCATGACATGTGTGTAATCAGACAGTTGAGTTAGTTTCCTGCTAAGTGTGATCAGTTAGAAATCAGAAAATATTTTCTTAGGGTTTAAACAGGACATGTCCGAAGAATGCACTTAGTTTTAAAAGATATTTTTCAGGCATTGTTTTTACTAAGCATTCTAGAATGATTAAAAAAAACATTTAAGCATTGAAAGTGGTATTCATAATGAAATGGCTTAGGAGAAGTTCACTTCCGTAAAAGTGCTAATCCTAAATAGCAGCAACACCAAAAATCTCCATGTTTTTTCTCATAGTCTGTGATTATCTAGGTGAACATCAGAATGTGTGGGGAGAAGTGTGAGCATTATCGTTATAAATTTTGTCAACACTGATCACCTCTAGCTGAGTTTTAAAAATAGTTTTAATGTGGAAGAGCATAAAAAGTGGTGGAGGATTTTTTATCCCATACCTAGAAAAAGTTTGCAGTATCTAGATGTTAATTTTTCTTTTTGAATGACTCATCTAGAATATAAATGTTCATAAGCAACATTAGGAGTCCCTAGTTTCTCTAAGTCCACACAATGAGCATTCAGCAGTTCAGTGAAGGTTCCTCCTGGATGTCCTGCTGCAGCAATCCAGCCTTGCTCGTGGTGAAGGCTGGCAAACACCAATTGTCAAGTGTAACATTTTGAAGGAAAAGCATTGCTATTGGAAATTTAGATAATCTGGTTTGGTCTTATCTGTTTAGGGTATTAGACGTTTTTGTTTCTCTCCAGATAAAAGAAGTTATTAATGTATAAATTTTTCATTCCAGCTTATATACAGCATTTGATAATCTCCCCATATACATTTTGCATTAACTTGAGTATTGAGCAAAAATGTTGTTTCATACAATCATTTTCTACTTCCGTCTTATTTGTGTTGCTATTGTCAAATGCTTTCTTATTATGCGTGTGTTACTTTTGGAATTGGTGAGGATGTACTAGCCTAACTTAGCCTATATGTACTGAAAGAACATTCCTATTTTCTTATTATAATTTGAATAATTAGAAAGATTCTTCGTAATGAAAGGGAATTTTTTTCTGATGGCATTTTGTAAGACCTATTAAAAGCATTAAAAATGTTAATATATGGAAGGTATCTCTCAGAGGGAATGGTGGAGGGTGGTTCTTATATCAAACAGGATGCTATTTGTTTATGAAGACATAATAAAAAGAGCAAAAGAGAACTTGCTTTTCCTAGTAGTGGTATAATGTGTAGTAGTGAGTATAATGTATATGGGTTTTTTTAAGCTTTTGGTCACAGGTTTGGTCAGAAGTAAGCAAAATCACTAGTTGTGAAATGGCACATGCTGCATCTGTAGTGTATCAAATATTGTGTATTTTTTGATGCAATGTAAATGTGAGTAATATATCTGGCAACTTATTGGTAGAGAAATAGCATTAATCCATTGGTTTTAGAGATTGAATTACTTTTCTCTCAGGGTGGATGAAATAGTAAACTGCTTGAAACTATGATTGATAAAGAGGAGTTAAGAACCTTTGATTGATGAAGAGAAGTAAAGAACCTTAAGCAGATGTAGATACTGGGGAATATTGGCTAAAATGTTAGTCTCAGTGTGATAATTCATAGATTTTATTGGTCATTTCCTTCTTGTTCGGCTTCCCCAAATGGGACTCAGTTTTCGTAAGAAATATAATAGCGTTCTATAGTCATAATTTCTTGTGAAAACTTGTGCACACATGAACGGTATTGCAGATCAGCTGATCTATTAACACATAACGCATTTTAAGAATTTCAGTTTATTGAGTATAAAGATGCTTAGCCTTAGGTATACTATTTGTCATCTCTTAATATTTCACAGTTGGATTTCATTGGTATGGTTTATCAAGTATCTGGATTATGAGAAGAGCATGACTTTCCATCCATTTTTTCTCGCATTTCTGTATGGATTTATTATATTTTTCATCTGTTTCAGGTCTGTGTAATAATGCNCCTGGATTTTTTTTTTTTTTTTTTTTTTTTCTAATACAAAACATTTGAATACAATGAACTACAGACTGAGGGGAAATTATATTTGGACAATGCAAATTAATGTTATGATACTTTTTATTGAGCGATTTGTTGGGTTTACAGTAAATTCCTCTTATGGTTGGGGGTTTATTTTGAATGAATTATATTAAAAATTTAGCACTACAATGCAGTTACCAGAAATCAGATGTCTATTTGACAGTGTTGAAAACTGTACTGTGTCCAGAAGTGCAGTGGTAGAATATCTGAAAAGTGTGTTGGAGGGAAAATTCGTAACAGCTGCTGTATTAGGAAACATACTGGCTGTTCCTTGGTCACTCATTTATTTTAGGTATTTGCTGGAGAATCTCTCATGTCTGTGTCACTGTGTTCTGTGTAGTAGTTGGGTGGCTTTTTCGTTGGTTTGCAATATGTTTGCATTTCTGTTTTGTTCCATGGCCTCGTTAAGCTGGCCAGAAAAGCTAGACAGATCTGAGCCTCTTTCTTATGGTTGTTTATCTGTTTGACATGATTCCAGTGAAGCTCATACAGGTTTACATTAGACAAGTTTTATTTGCATTTAAACTAAAAATGACAAGAGAAGATTAATTCCTAATATATATAATTTTAAAATGCAACTCATGATTACAGTCCAAGGGCTGTAATATTTATTCTCCCCTCCAGTACTTTGCTGTTTCCCTGCACTGGAAAGAATAGCACTCAAAGGAATTCTGAACATTATTGTCACCTTTTGTTTACTTTCATGTCAGTCTGCTCTACCTATTGGATATTGGTTTTTTACTAACAGATAGTTTCTAACTACAGACAATAGTTTCTGCCTGACATTTTGTATCCAGGCTTTACCTGCTATCTTTTTTTCCTGTTTCAAAAACTTCAGCAGGGGAGAGAGAAACCCTGTGAACCTTTATCATGGCTCTGCACCAGTTTTTCTTCTGTTCTGTGACTCCGCGTTTTGGATACACAACTGCTGGCAGCTGGCTCCTGCCACGGGCAGTGGTAGAGAAAGAAATTTGAAACAGATCTTTCCTAACAAACTAGTTTGTAAAAGGGAGGAAATTGTGTAGAGTGAATGATAGTCAGTGCTCTTCAGTGGTGTATGTGTGAGATGTGAGATGAAAGCAATCTCAACCTGCTAATTTCACTATTGCAGTAAATCCTTTGCCAAAAAAAAAAATGGTGGGGTGCAGGAGAAATAAGGCTGAAAGTGACTGGTACTGGTAGTTGCTTTGTCTAAACAGAAAATGTGACTCCAAGCAGCTTATCTAGGACCAAAGGGAAGCATTAACGTTAGCAGACTGGAAAAAACATGCATGTAGAGCAGTTGGATAAACAGAAAGAAAGAGCTACTATGCATGAGGAAAATGTGATTGTATTGCGGAGGCCAGCTAGTGGTGGGATCATTAAATGTAAAAGTAATTACTTCTGGTAAAATACTTGTCTGTCTGACATGATATGGGACTTAAACAGTGAGTTCTTACATGTAAGACTGGTATTTAATCTGTTGCAATACTCAAACATGAGGGAATTAGTTTAATGAAGGACAATTAACCTTGAGTGGACTGTGTTACGACTCCTGTGAGGGCGCTCATGTATGGGTGGACTGAGTTTGCCTGCAAGACACATACAGGAATTTAGAAACACATTTTCTGTGCACTGGGGGCAATCTTGCAAAGATTCTGTCTCAGCACCATAACGTTTGTAGTTACTTGCTACCTAGTGTTTAGGTGATACTTGTGTGCACCTTACTATCTTCTGTGCAATAAACAAATAAACTGCACCTGTTTGCATTTTCTGTTATTTAGATTAAAAGAATTTAACTGTATTTAGTGATGTGTTAAGTTGTCTGCTGTCTTATTTGGTATGTCAGATGCTGTGTGGTGGGGTTTATATGGTATGGTGATAATGCACACTAAAAACTAAAAGACGGTAGATTCAGACTAGATATAAGGAAGAAATTTCTTACAATGAGGGTGGTGAAACACTGGACCAGGTTGCCCAGAGAAGTTGTAGATGCCCCATCCCTAGAAACATTGAAGGTCAGGTTGGACGAGGCTCTGAGCTACCTGATCTAGGTGAAGGTGTCCCTGCTCATTGCAGGGGAGGTGGACTAGATTACCTTTAAAGGTCCCTTCCAACCCAAACTGTACTATGATTCTATGCAAAAAGGAAAACAAAACACCTGCAATATGTTGCCATTGCAAAAAGCAACTGTGTAAAACCTGAGAACGTACTGGTTTCTCTCCCAGAGAAGGTGGGTGGTGGATTTCAGCTGTTAAGCTGAATACAAACATATAAATACTAGGTTGTCACTTCAAAAAACCACAGCACTGGCTGCTGAGAATCTGGTGAAACAGTCACCAGAACCAACATAATGGAAGTACAGAGCTTTACAAGTAGACTTCTTCAGCCCAGAAAACAAGCTTTCTTGCAGCATTCTTACCTCTAAATTGGAGAGATAAAGGTTTGATGGATAGCATGTTCGATTGATAAAGGATTGGCTGGATGGCCACGTCTAAAGAGTTACATTCAATGGCTCAATGTCCAAGTTGAAATCAGTAAAGTGTGGTGTCCCCCAAGGGTCTTTACTGGGACCAATACTATTTAATATCTTCATCAGTGACCCAGCCAGTGGGATTGAGTGCAACCTCGGCAAGTTTGCAGATGTCACCAAACTGTGTGGTGCAGTTGATAGGCTTCAGTGCCATCCAGAGACACCTTGACAGGCTTGAGGAGTGGCCCATAAGAACATAATGAAGTTAAACAAGGCCAAGTGCAAAGTCCTGCACCTAGCTTGGGGCAACCCCAGTATCAATACAGGCTGGGGAATGAAGGGATTGAGACCAGCCCTATGGAGAAAGACTTGAGGATACCAGTGGATGAAAAATTGGACAATGTGCACTCACAGCCCAGAAGGCCAACTGTATCCTGAGCTGCATAAAACAAAGCGTTGCCAGCAGGTTGGGGGAGGTGATTCTGCCCCTATACCCCACACTGGTGAGACCGTACCTGGAGTACTGCATCCAGTTCTGGAGTCCTCAGTACAGGAAAGACACGTACCTGTTGGAGCAGGTCCAGAGGAGGGCCACAAAGATCATCGGAGGACTGGAACACCTCTCCTATGAGGAAGGGCCGGGAGAGTTGGGGTAGTTCACACTAGAGAAGGCTCCGGGGAGACCTTATTGAGCCCTTTCAATACTTTAAAGGGGGCTTAGAAGAAAGTTGGAGAGAGACTTTTTAGTAGGGCCTCTAGTGACAGAACACAGAGCAATAGCTGCCATAATACAAGTTATCTTCTCCCTGAAATAAATCAACATCTGGTCTGTCTCAGATATGCATGTAAAAATACTTGCTTAAACTGGCATTCATTGACTTCCTGGCAATCTCAGTGCGCAGACTGAGATTTTGGCAGATGCAGAATAGCCTTGATTCTTCAGACCACTGTCAGAGCAAATTGGTGGGACACTGAGAAGAATCTTGTGCAAATAAGCAGAGGTTTCTATTCCCTGAGGCTCTGTAGCCCAAACTTGACATCAGCTAAATTCCTTTTAAAAATGCAGTTTCTATCTGTGTTAAGCTTCAGAAGGCCAAAAGCACAGGGAACTTTAGCTTTCCCAAGTCATAGCTACACTCTAAAAAGAGAATTAGTATTGACAGTGTTTCTTAGAATTTTATTTGTTTGTTTTTGCTGTATCTAGGGGTAGGAAAGCAGATAAACATTGATGATTACTTTTTTTAAGTTGTGTAGTAGTAATAATAATAATAACACAGGATAGCAATGAAAAACCTTTTCTATTTGTCTCCATGCTACTATTTCCTGTAAAAGTAAAAAATTTCATAATATAAGCATCTCCACTGCATGTGATAGAGATACTGTAATATTCTGCTGCCCTCTAGCCAACTATGTGAGTTATCTGTCACAGTCTGTGAGGGTCTCAAATGTGATTTAGGCTTCTTGCCGTTGTACATCCATGCTACTGCTGAGCTGTTATTTGATTATTTTTAGATTCAGAATTTAGCTGTGAGCAAAATGGTAATTTCATTTCCAAAATGAAATCACATCACGTGTCTGCTTACATAGTCTCTGGTCTAAAGAACTTTTAAAATAAAATCTGTCAACCTGTTCTTAGAGATTGATACAAACACTTGTCAGTAAAAGAAGCAGCAATGTTATTTACCTAATTGGTAGCATGTTAGTATACAATGATTTTTGTTTTGTTTAGTAGTTTTATTGTCATATTAGTATGTAGTTTATATTGGCAGGTTATGGCTGAAAATCATTAATTGTATAATTCATTCAAACTTTAATGCAAATCCTTCACACAGATATTCTATTTATTAGGTTAGGTATAAGCAAAGAAGGTGCTGCAATTCTACCGGAGAATGTTGAGAAGGTATTTAATAGCTAGCATTTCACTTCATTTGACAGAAGCTAAATAATTCAAATATTTGATATAGGTTTGATATAGGAAATTATTAGGACTTTATGAAGTATTATGGTCTGTTCTATAAGTTGTTCTGGGTCAGGTTTTTTACTAACTGCTTTAACATACTCACATTTCAATGAATTAGCTAATAACAACATTAGTCTGTCTTTCTCTAGTTAGAATGGGTCATAAATGTCATTGCTGTTACCTAAGGCCCAGTCAGTTTTGGAAAAGGTTTGCTGAAGTAATTATGCACTTCTATTGATGTTACAATTATACCAGTGCAAGTACATCTGTGAGGGAGTGTTTTCTATTGCTTACTGAATTGTGTGTACTTGTTTTTCCTGGTATCTCTGGACATCAATACAAATCTCCTACTATGCTGTTGCAAAGGATGCTTCATTTTACAGACTGTCCCAGCAGACACCTCAGATTAGTGTGAAATAATTGCTTCTATGTAAGTTTGTGCCACAAGAACCCAGATTCTACTCATTATTTAAGCATAAGAAGTTTAGATACTTCCCTGTATGTCTGAGTATAGTGCAGCCAAACAGGATATGCATCTATGTGTAGATATATAGAGGCTTTGAAAAGGTTGTTCTTTTCCTTAATAACTTGCTGGGTCAAACAGAAAATTTTACGTCCATTTCTTCTGTTCATTAGACATTTTGCTCTGAGGTTCACTATGCGCATAGAAGTGAATAAATCTCCAGTATCCTGGCTTTAAGTACTGGCCCATTTGAATGCATTTATGTGATTATGGTGCTATGCTTCATTTATGCTTAGAAATTACTCACTGCAGACTTTTCAGATCTTGAGTTTCTTCATCCTTTCATGACTATGTAACTCACTCAAGAAGAGTATTTTTAAAAATTTGGAGAATTATGAAGACCCTTTCTTTGTAATCTTCTGTATTTAATTAAAATATCCACCTTTTCCTGGTATATATTTTTTCTTGTAGATATTGATTGCAGTTATGTCTTACAGAAGAACGGTACTTGTACTGGCACTTGCTGATTTTGCAAAGTGCAAACTTTGCAAAGTTTGCAAACTTGCTGAGTTTGCTCCAGTGACCCCCAGTCTTTAGAAATGTTGATGTATCAAGGAAAAATATGTTACCTTTCTATTTTATTCTGATTAACAGACTGAGGTAGCTGGTTTACACTATGGGGTGTTTAATGCTAATTAAAGATTTTTGTTATAAATTCCTTTAATCAAAGGGAGTCAACACTTTCTGTGTGCTTTTCTTTTTCCTCCAGCTGTTGGTGAGAAGCAACAACCTTTCTGACAAGATCACAGTTCTGTCTGGAAAAATTGAGGAGGTCTCCCTGCCAGAGAGTGTTGATGTGGTAATTTCTGAACCGATGGGTTATATGCTGTTCAACGAAAGGATGTTGGAAAGTTACCTCCATTCCAAAAAGTGGTTGAAGTCAAATGGTGAGTGTGTCACCACAGTTACCCCTCTACATAGAGAAAGGAAGATGAAAAGCTTCTGAAAGAAGAAAAAAGAATCTTGAATTGGTAGACTGGGATTGTATGGTTTTATACCCTCATTCTAGCTCTACCACCAACACCTAGGGGGCCCAGGGGAATTAACACAAGGCAGCCACCATTGCTATTTTACTATGCTGTGACTTCTTGCTGTTTCACGGTGGAAATAGCTTTTGAGTATGTTGCTGTTGCACTGCTGAGTTCTCCTTGTATTTTAATCTTAACCTGCTGCTATAGACAGTATGATTGCATCTCTGTTGCAACGTATCACAATAGATGATGACACACTAGCCTCAACTGCCAGACAGTGGAATGTAGATGGGAGCAGAATGGTCAAATAGGATGAGCTTTTTTTTTTTTTTTGTGGATGAACTCTAATATATTGTCTTCGGGAAAACTGTGAAGTTCAAATTGTTTTGACATCCTTTCATTGGGCTTCTGCGAAATACCTTAGTCTAATACTGGGATGTTGCCTTTTGAGTGACACGTGAGAGATACACAGCATTCAGTGCTCTGTCTTTCATCCCTCTTGCATTTGGAGGAGTTTTGAAGGAAATCTGTAAGTTCCAGGGCCTCACGGGAAGATTCCCATGAGAATTCTTTGAGAGGGAAATCTGAGCATCTGGGTGCTGAATGACAAATCTTTCCACATGAACTGCTGAAAATGAACTATGAAGTCTTTCTTTTAAAAGACTTCTTTAAAAGAAACGTTTCTCAAGTAAAACTTCTGCAGCGTGGAAGCTTTTGAAATGTGGGCTGAATCTGTTCGATCAATGCAGAGAGATAATGACTTTGCTGTTGTGTTGTTTCAAACTTGCAAAGCCCATTTGGGTACTATTTTCCAATTCAGCCACTGATGTTAACGCTCCCGTTCAGATTCTTCGGGCCCACTTTCAGAGGAGGGCTTCTGAAAACTGATCAGTAGGCAGCTCATTCTCAGTTTTAAATGAGTGAATGGTTTTAAAGATACGTGCCTAACTTTCTGACTGCTCACTTGTACAGTGGGAATGACTCATCTTATGTGGTCATTATTTAACTTAATGATTTTCTGCAAAGTGAGCTGAAATTGAGACATTTTGAGTAAGTTGCTAATATTTAGTACCAGTTAGGTTTGGAAACTTTCTGTCTGAAATTCTCTGCAAACTTGTTAATATTCTCCCCACAGCCAGTTCGAAAAAGCATGTCTATTTTGTGAGTGGGTTTTGTTCTTTATTTAAATTCCTGTGGACTCTGCCCACATGATGTACTTACAAAAGGAAAGCTGTTTTCTTTTACTTCCCCTCTTTTACCTGTTCTCCCCTTCAACTTTGCACTGTGTTCTATAACAGATTAAAAAAGGGTGAAGAATTATGCTCAAGTGTAGTTCAAAATGACCAGTCTTTTTTTCCTGCTTCCATTGATACATGCACAATCGAATACAAGGGCTTTCATTTAAGCTGCTAGGCAGTCTGATGCACTGTCCACAGAAAATAATGGAAGGTAATTCCTCTGTTTTCCCGAGCCATTAGAGTGCAAGATCCTAATGAAAATGCATTCTTGCAAACCAGTAGATGAGGATTTCATCCCCTGATCTGACACTGATTTGCCACTGATTATTCATGCAAATAAAATTCTGTTTTTAAACTTCAGCGTCTGTAAAAAAAAGAAAAGAAAAAAAAATGTAATACACATTTTTGTGTTTGTAAAATTTTCAGTATTTACTCTGAATTGCTATGAGTTTCCAGGATAAAAGTCTTAAGAGTGAAGTGCATATAACTACTTAATTCATTAACAGCAGTTCTTCCAAATTTGACCAAAACCATACCCAGCAGTTTAATTCAAGATCAAGTCTAAGCTTTAATGCAAATCCTTTCACACAGATGTCATATTTAGTAGGTTAGCTATAAGCAAAGAAGATGCCATAATTCCGCTGCAGAGTGTCAAGAAGGTATTAAATATCTAGCATTTCACTTCATTTGAAGGAAGCTAAATAATTCAAATATCTGATATAGGACCATAAAATTATTAGGACTTTATGAAGTATTCTGGTCTGTTCTATAAGTTGTTCTGGGTTGAGTTTTTTACTAACTGCTTTAGCCTATTCACATTTCAGTAACCCATATATTAATGAAACTAAATGTTAGGATATCTGAAGTGTATGACAATTGCTGCTTCTGAACTGGTGGTTTCTTGTTAGTGAAGACATTCCTGTAGAGACATCTGTGGGACTATAGAATCACAGAATATCCTGAGTTGGAAGGGACCCATGAAGATCATCGAGTCCAACTCCTTACTCCACACAGGCCAACTTTAACATTAAGCCATGTATTTAAAGGCATTGTCCAAATGCTTCTTGAACACTTGCCTTTCTACTTTATATTGTCTTTTGTTTACTAGGAATGATGTTCCCAACATACAGTGACATTCATTTGGCTCCTTTTTCTGATGAGCTGCTGTACATGGAACACTACTCCAGAGCCAATTTTTGGTAATGATTATTTATGTCATTTTATTTTTATCAAAGATTCAGTCGAGGTTAAAAACTAAATCAGTTCTTTGATTCAGCGTAAACTATCTGTCAACATTGGAAGAGAATGCTTTTATGTTTTCCATGTTCACTTCTGCTCCAGCCTACAGTCATACTGTTTATTCTGCAAATCTGAAGGATCTCTCAGGAAGTGCTAGAGCTGACTGGGTCTCTTTCTGAAAGAGAAATTGACTCTATGGAGCATCCATTGTGAGAAAAAGAGTTGAATGTGAATCAGGTGCTAGTGTTTCCTTTGCTACACCAAAGCATAGTATGCTGCGGCTGGTGATCGTTGTGTTGCCTGAAGTCCCAGGTGCATGAGCACAGGAAAGATTCCTTGGCAGTCTTCACAGAGAATAAGTAGTAATTCCCATGTCCTGGACAATTTCCAGTTCGGTACTTACTTTCTGTCCACCTAAATTTTTCATGCAGCTTTAACTAGAATTTGTACTGCTTTTGCCTTGGAGTGTCCCACTGCTGTTATCCAGTGTTGAGCTGTTTCTGTGCTCTCTATAGGAGGAAACATTTACAGTGATATTCTAATGACGAGAAATTGAGATGATTCTACGTCAGCAAAGGGGAGGTTTATTTTTAAACATCTCCAGTCCTTCATATGATACAGATCAGTTAATTTATAAATTAGCCATTTATAGATTATTATTTAAAGTTTTGGTTAAAAGGTACTGTGGAACTCCAGGGTTAACTATTTTTAAACCTTCTGGAAGATGATAAATACAGTCTTTCAACAGTTCTTTCAGTTTGCAATGTGGAATGTGAACATTAACTGATCTTCATCAAACGTATTTGTTGGTGTCTTAGATTAAATACGAAGTTTTCTTTCATGCCCAGTTTACCGTATAACTGCTTAGGAGGTTTCTTCTGGCTGACTCTGAAGTAGAGCTGTGACAAAATCTTACTATTTCTATAGTGATTAAAGGAGTGAGAGAAAGAAATTTGAGTGATTTACATGCTGAAACCTTTGCTGGCAATGTTACTTTATAGAGCCAGTTCGTGCTCTTTTGTCCCACTGTGTAGGTTGAGCCAGTTATGAAATGTTTGCATTGTATGTTTACAATCACAAAAACTGCAACAGTATTTTCTATGTTAAGAGACTGAGAAAAGAGGGTAGAAGTAACTTCTGATAAGCTTTTGCATCTCAATTGTCATTCAGGTCCCTCTTCCCAAACATCCTGTTATTTTTGCTTATGTACATGACATGTCAATGAAACATATTAGACTATCAATTACAAGACTGAAGCACAATGTTGTACCATGATGCAGATTCTTCATCACTTAATACAGAAAATGGACACATACTTAGTAGTTTGAAGTAGAAATATAGCTTTTTTTTTTTCCCCAGGTCTATACAGGACTGGATGTTACTGCCAATAGGAAAGCATTTCATTTCAGACTGCTTAGGATGTTTCATCTTCATTTGTAATAAATATAAAACCTCTGTGGAATACCTGTGGGGTAGATACGGTGTATGTGTGTGCACCTCCATGAACACTGACGTATATGGTAATGTTATTGGTGGTGGGAAGAAAATCTGCTGCCTTTTGTTGTTTAAGAATTGTATAGTTGGCACTGAATAGTCCAGCTAGATTAGTTTCTTATAGTTTGTTAACAAAAATACACCGTCTGCATTTAAAAAAAAAATAAGAGAAGAGAACTTCATCTGTATCTATCTGGCATGATTCTAGTTATTCGACATGCATTCATTTACTAAGCTGAATTATCTGTCAACCACTGCAAGGCTTTCAGAGAGTTGTATAAAGGGGAAAACCAGAATTTTCAAGTCTGCTTTAGTAACTAATTTCTCTTTGCATCAAGAGTGGTTTTGTCTTTGACATTATTATTATTATTATTATTATTATTACTATAGTAATAGTTTGTAATTGTGATAGTGATCAGGTTGATACCTAAGTTGCAACGTACTGCAGTCTTTCCTCCACCCATCTGGGCAAAGGGATGTCTCCCATTTTTGACAGATCTTTTTAATACCCACTGTTAATATTTTTATGACAATATTTCAACCAAACTAACCACAGAAATGTCACACAATTACCCTTGATGATACTCCTTGTATATCAGGTTCTGTTTGATATATTCCTAGACAAGATAGTTTGTGGGCTTACAATATAATTTATTGCTGTCTTGAGCTGAACCCTGAGCAGAGGGCTATAGTATCAGGCCTCCTGTCAGTCCACGTAGTTGTAGTTTTGCATGGATGTATGCCCAGGACTTTGATTGTGCAAGAGGACTAAACACTCTTGAGGTTACTGAGTGCTCTAAAGACCAACAAATTAGTGCTTCTAACGTCTTCAACCAAATGTGGGATCAAAATGTCCTGAGTGAGAGTGCAGTAGTTCTGCTTCTGTACCACTCTAGGATATTCATGTTCTTATTTTTAAAAAGGTCTGCATATCCTGATAGATCCAGGGCTATAAAAGTCCTATTTCACACAAAGCACTTTTTCAGGGCTTTCTTGGATGTTCGAAGTAAACCATCAGGAACTAGCTGTTGACAGCCTGTGATTTGCTAAGCTTCAAATTCCAGGCCTCAAGAAACAACTTCCATTCATTGTCCAGCTTTTTTACTCGGAACAGAAGATGCATTTTGTGTGTAATAAATCCTTTCCTATTTAGCTAAATCTATATCCTGTGTCTTAGAGATTGGTTACGGTTTTGGACCCAGTTGGATGATAGTACTTGAGCAAAAGACTGAAGGAAATATTTAGATTTGCAATTTGAGCTTTCATCTGGTAAAGGCACCAAGACTTTAAAAAAACCCCTCCAAAACCCTGTGCAAAAATCATGCTGTGTCTTTTGACATTAAACGCAGCAGTTAGCATAGCCTTTTTACTGTATAAAGGAAAGGCTACATGTTTCTCATACACTTAGAATTATTGTCTTGGATCTGTACAGTAATAATAATTATAAGACTGTGTAAGTATGTTTTGTTTCTCTTCAGTCCTATAGATTGGCTTCCTGGCATATTAATTTGTATTTGCCAGTAATCATTCCTAAAAGTGTGACAATGTATAGTCTACCATAGAAGAGCAGACTGCGCTCTTTGCTGGTGAAAACCTTGCAAATATAGAAAGATACAAAGCATAAATATACAGCAAGTGGTTAAAAATAGTGTGCATTTTGTCTGTGTTTCTCATCAGTGATAAATAAGCAACTCAGTTATACAGTACAGCAAACATATGGAAAAGGGTAAAAGATCATTTGCAGTTACTGGTGTCAGCTGATTTCCTCCGTTGTGCTTATTTGAGTTCTTTCCTTAAAGATATCTTCTCATACATCTTTAAGGCATACAGTCGTAGTGCAGAATTTATCAGTATTAAAGGGATGTTGCCAGATTGGTTTAGACTAGTTCATCCACTTTGAAAAAAGTTATGGTAGTTTAGGAGTTGTATGATGTTGAAACAATGAGGACGGACATTTGAAGTTTCCCTTTTTAAGTGCTTCTGAAGACTTAAAAGGCTTGACCATGGTTTTGTATCCAGTTGACACTTCCATCACAAGGAGCTAAGCTTCCTTGCTGTTTCCCCTTTCCATCCCCTTTTGTTTATGTTATCTGGAAGTAAAGATACCTGTTAAACTTTTCAGTGAGTTGCTAAGAGGTTTATATGCAGGAGGATGATTACTGCAAACATGTATATTTTCATTTCAAATTTCATACTGGAAGTAGTCTGAATATACATTAAATGCACATTTGCATAAATTGGTAAGATAAAATTGCTATTTTTTTCCCCTGTTTAGTTGGTAAAGGATGACCTTTGTTTTTGTCTTTAATGTCAATAAAAAGGAACAGACCTGTAACACAGGTGTCCTCATCACTATTTTGATTTATACAGGGTCAACCTGCAGTTCTGGAATAGCTCAAGATTACAAAAGTAGCTTAATAGTGCCTCAGCCCTTCTTCCTGTTCTCTGCTTGCTGTGTGGATTCTTTCAGAAGCATAGTGTGAAATGTCTCCCTGTGTCCATTTGAGGGGATCATGTCACCTCAGAGCTGTTTAGGACATCTGTGGGACAGGTAAAGTAAGCTAAGGAGGGCTGCAATTTGGCCTCTTGGCAGATGGGAGAAAGGGCAAGAGGAGCCACACTTCACCTACCGTTTACAGTTACTGTGCCTGGGTCTGGTTGGAACCCAGATTTTTCCCTAAACATTTTATGTGTTATTGTTTCTAGGTACCAAGAATGCTTTTATGGGGTCAACCTGTCCAGTCTGCGCAGTGCAGCTGTGGATGAGTATTTCCAACAACCTATTGTGGTAGGTTTGTATGTCTGGGGGTTATTTTTTGTGTCTTTCCCCCTCCCTATCTCGTCCCCTCCACAAAATCCTAGAGGTATAGTAGCCTCCTTGTTTAACAGAGCTCTGTGGCTGTTGAGTAGAGAGCCAGGAACTAACTCTGCGAGTGTGAACAGAGCTGCTGTCAAAGGTTAACTACAATACGTAATATTCCTGATTTTGCTATGAATAACAATGTCTAGAGATATGCACACATTAGGAAGCCACAGCACGTGAACAGCTGTCTTCCTAACATGCAACTAGCTTCCCTCAGTGTTTCCAGTCTCTTAAACAACTTGACCTTGATTTTTCCCTTCCCATCTCTGATCCACAAATTAAAGGAAAAGAGAAAGCAGCCAAGCAAACAGGTTTCTGTATTATGAAACAACTTTTTTTTTTTTTAATACATAAAGATCCTTTTTCTATTGGTAACTTGGATCTAGCGCCTGCCATTCTTCTTCTTTCTTTTTAGTAAAATTGTAGGTGGTACCTAGTTAGCAAGAATGTAGGAGAAATCCTTCTCACCTCTCTGGGGAAGGAACCGAAACAATCCCCTCCCGCCACCCCCTGCCCCAGTATAATGCTTTGGTGTAGGTGCAATGAAAAGGTTCACTCTCAGAAATCTGGCTGCAACAAATCTTGCCTAGCTTTAGGCTAACTGGTTTAAGTAGTGATAGCGGTGTAGCTGCTGTGTCATGGAGACCCTAAAACCTGTCCAGAAATCTGGAAAGACCGACAGACTACTGATGTCACCTTCTGCACTCCACTGCTTTTAGTACTTGAAGTGGATAAGAGAAAACTCTGATTTGTCTTCATAAATTTCAGCCATATCTTTGACTGTAGCATGGTCATTCTCAGTGCTGGCTCTTTGGCTTTCAGTTACAGAATAGAGTAATCTGTAGGACTGCACTATGTACTAGAAGCCTGTCTGCAGTACGTGTTTGGCTTTGATTTCTCAGCTGAGATTCTTCCTCCCTTGAAGACCAGAAATGCATTGCCCAATAAAAGCCACATTAAATTGTTATCTCTCTTTAAAAATCACACCTCTCCTTGGCTTCCCCTTGCTCTATAGATAGATTTTAGTTCTTAGCTAGATTCACTGCGGGAGGGATGTGATACAAGCTTTCACGTTAAGGGTTTGCTTTACTTATGAAAGAGGTTGTGAGCAGTCATAGATTAGGATTGGTACATGTGGTTAAAAAAAACAAAAATGAAGGGAAAAGTTTTCATTTGCTGAGTGACTACTCCAAACTTTTTTCTAGACAGCAGTCTGTATTAAGTAATTTTGTTTCCTATACTTGATAATTTAATTTTCAAGTATTTCCATACTGTCTTAGTTTGGCTTACCCAACTGTGTGATGCAGAGGAGCACATTAAAATGTATATATTTAAAAAATAAAAAACTAGCCCCAAATAAACCTGCCATTTTTTTTTTCACAACTCATCAATTTCTGGACAAGTTTTCTTATTTCTAGGTTGAATAAAACAGCCTTTGATAGGTATGTAAGCTATCAAGTATATTAAGTCCTGATAATATTGCAGAATCTAATAGTGTTCTAAGGGATGCTAAAAGATGAAACAGTTAAAATGAGTTTATTGGGGTGAAGGTTGATTTTTATCTTTTCTCCCATTTTTTTTAATAGAAAACAAGTTTATACGCTGACAAGACAGAATGGTAACACTTGCAACTTTTTTTTTTTTTTTAACCCCCATAGGATACTTTTGATGTGAGAATTCTGATGGCACGGACAGTGAAGTATACCGTCAACTTTATGGAAGCTGCTGAGGAAGATTTGCATAGGTCAGCAGACGCCAGCAACCTACTCTTCATCTGTCATTTTTGTAACTGGCTGTTGATCATTGGTGCTCAGAGGCAGAGGAAGCTTTGGTGGTGGACATGGAGGAGGGAAGGTGGCATGACAGAATGATTAGTACACCACTCGTAATGGACTGGAGCATTCAGCCGCATGATGATTTGTCTAGTATTAGCAGAGAAGCCTGTTCGTGAGCCTGTGAAACGCCAGAGATCAGTTCACAAAATTTTCCTAGTGAAAGGGACAAAACAAGCTCTGGAGGACAGTGTTTACTTCTTAGCATTATATGTTGGGACACATTCAATTCTAGTTACAAGTCAATTTTTGTTTTTCTGTGTAGACATCTTAAAAGACCTTGTCAAATGGTGTCATCACAAGCTGCCTTGCTGAACTCTTGTGTATCTCTTTTTTTAAAACATTTTCCAGTCTACTAGGAGTCAGCTGTACCTCTTTACTTCCCTCCAGAGCTCCTTCAAATCTTTAGTTGGAAAGCCTTATGTATAAACCAACCTGCATCCCTTGTGTCCTAGAACGACAGCAAAGAAGCCTCCTGCTTATCTGTACATCTGTGAGATAAAATGTACCATATGGAAGAACTTGAGGGCATACTTCAAGTCCTTGCAAGACACTGTCATAAGGGGAAAATATCACAGACCGTCTTTGAAGCTCTGAACCCTTGTTGTTTCAACATGACTCACAACTAATTGTATAAATGACATGGTCTAGTGAGAAAGAAGAATTGCTCTTAGAGAGGGGAAACAGCTGGAGAATTGCTTTCCAGTTTCAGCTGGCTAGCATTGACTTCCTGCAGTGGTTCTCAGAACTAACATGTTCATGCCTGAATGCTAGTTATATGATGTTTCTGCAAGAGTGGGTGAGATTTGGGTTCAACTACATAGCTAGTAATAGTTCTTTTGGAAGGGAAAATATTCCAGCTCTTGCTCAAGCAGGTCATTTTTTTCCTTCTAGTTCCAGTAGTGGTTCTGTTTCAGATTTGTAGTGGAACATTTCCTTGTTCAAAATAGTATTTAAACTAAATCCAAGCCCTTCACTGGCAATCGGAAAGACTGAACCCCTATATTTATAACAGTGTGCAGTGTTGCCATAAATGGTGCAGTAACACTTGTGTAGTGCTGAATTTGATTCTACTATCAAATAAGGCACACAAAAAACTAACACCTACATCAGTGCCATTGGTTAATTCTATTGACACACAGAAAAAGAGCATATCCTTTTAAATATATGGAAAACTGAGATATAAACTGATGATTAAGAACGGGAATTCATAAATTAGTACAAGGTAGGTTTCTGGTGGAATTTCCAGCACTTTTTAGAAATTATTTTGGCAGCGTATTGTTTTTTCTCCTGCAGAGTGGAAATCCCTTTTGTTTTCCAAATGATGCAGTCTGGACTAATCCATGGCCTGGCCTTCTGGTTTGATGTGGCATTTGTAGGATCACTGTAAGTACTTTTTCCTTCTTCCTATGAAATACTAACTACAGGGGGAAAAATCATGTCTTTCATACTAAGTGTGCCAGAATTAGACCTTTATCTGGTGTTGAGCTTGTTTGTAATGTAATTCCTTCATATTAAAGAAATTACGCCTTCCGGAGGTAACAAGAAGTATGATAAGCTACTGCCAGCAGTATGACTTGATGGTGGTGATCTTGCTTCCCATTGATTGGGGTGCATGTTACCTATGTTAGACCACATCCAGGAATTTCTCAGTGTCAAAATGCACTCTTCCACACAATACTGACTCTTTGTAATATTATAGACCTTTCCGGTTTACATTTTAAGTAAAGCAGCAGCATTTGAACATAAGCTGGATTTTCCTATTTGGGTGAAAATGCCCCTCCGCATACCATGCCTGGACATCAACTATAAACACTGGTCTTACCACTCTGAGAGAGCGAACATTGTCTGCACAATATGCTGTTAATTTCAGTAGTTAGAAGAGGCCCAGCTAAGAAGCAAAGTTACTGAACAAAATTGGTCCTGTTTTACCTCAAACCAGGACATCGGGCTGTTCTTGTTTGTGGGCAAAAAAGGGGAGCAGGTTACAAGTTCCAGCCAACACAATGGAAGTGGAGAAAATTTCACCAGGCTGGGGAAAATTTTTCACTGCAGCACCAGGCATTTATTTCAAAATGGGGACATTCATCTGGTAGAGTAAGTAGTTAAAAATTAAACTTGCTCAGGTAGTCAATATGTAGATTTCAGCTATCTGTATTTAGCTCTTAGATAGGATTTGTTGATTTCCCAGTTAAATTGATCTAGTTTTAGATGAGATGATTTTTTTCAATAAATGGTAAAATGCACTTCTCTTCGTGATAAATGTCTTTTATTAGCCTTTGAAATGAGAATTGTCAAGAATTCAGAATAGTATATCCATTAAAAGAAAATGGACGTGTGCATTTGTATTTACTTTAACAGCCAATAGTCAAATTTTTTATCGTAAAAGAGGAACTAGAAACTCCATATCGGTTGAAACAGTACAGAAAATTGCAGACCTGTAGGAACTGACTGAACTCCTCTGCTGAGAAGGCCTCCATTTTGGAATAGGCAATTGCTTAATCTGCAGCTTTTTCACATTTCTGCAACTCTGGAAGTTCTTTGTCTTAGCCCTTGAAATCTCAGTGGATTGGGCTTGCGGTATTACCTGTGTTACCCGCCTTCCTTTGCACCTACAGCCCCTTTCAATATATTATTGAAATATCTCTTGCAAGTGAAAACTAGGTGTAGGACCTTCTTGGGGAGTGTTGTTTAAGGATGAAACTACCATTGTGAAGAATGGCATTGCCACATTCAGGACAAAACTTCATTTCTTGTAATTTGTTGAAATTGTCTGGGTAGTAAGAGACGAGAGAAATCAGTATTCTCTGTCCTGGCAGCATGGAAAGAAGAGATAACAGGAGTCTGAAGATTCTCTTTTTTGAGTCTCCATAGTTGGCTTAGGCACAGAGATCTGGTGGTGAGAGGCACAGTATAGATAAAGAAAGAAAATGAGGCATAACGTATTGATTTCCCAACATAGGGTAGAATCACTCTCCAGTTTGAAGTTGAGCCTCACATACGTAAAGGTCTAACAACTTAAAATTGTTTCTGAAAGGAGAAGGCAGGAGAGAAAGTCTAGATGTTTTTTCTCATTTGTTTTAGGGTAACTGTTTGGTTGTCCACTGCACCGACAGAACCTCTCACTCACTGGTATCAAGTACGCTGCCTTCTTCAGACACCCCTCTTTGCTAAAGAGGGGGAAACTCTCTCAGGGAAAGTCTTATTTGTTGCCAATAAGCGGTAAGTGCGAAAGCTTCCCGAACAGATTTTGTAGTGTGGCTGTTCTTGTTAGAGGTACCCAAAAGATACCAGTTAATTTTGGGTACACTTGTACCCACGTTTGTTATTTCCAGTGCCATTACCAATTTATATGGTATCACTGATACAGTCATGCAGTCTCACAAGGTCAACATTGTGAGACTCCACTCCCCAAAAAAGGTCACCATGTTCCACTGCAGTTACCTGTGATGTTCCTTCCAACATACCTTCTCCTTAACCACCTGTCACATCCTGCCTTTCCCTCACAGTGCTACTTGCAGCTTTTTTCAGTTTTCCACTCTGCTATCTTTCACACAGCAGCAGTTTTCTCAGGTCGTGCCCAGTCATTTTCCACACTGTGTTCTGGTAGCGTAACCTCTGGCCATGTCTATGTCAGCAGCCTGGTTGTTTGCCTGAAGCCCCAACATCCCCTGTCTCTCAGCAAGTCCTGTGCAGAGACAAGGAGAAGTGGGGTTGACCCCCAATCCATTATATTTTAAATTCTGGAAAAAAAAAAAAAAAATCCTATGGATGTGCTCCCCTATTTAAGAACAGTGCTTTTCGTGTGTTTTTTGTCCTTCCACTGAGGCTAGTGAAGACGGCTGCTTTTGGAAGGGCGTATTTCCTCACCAGACTTCTCTGCTGTTCCTGCTGTCAGTCAAATGTTTGGTAACTCCACTCCTATGCTTTGCTTTGAAAACAATCCTCAAGTGACAGGGTCACACAAATTGCAGCCTGGTTTACTTACGAGTATGTGTAGTTCTAACAGAAAACAAAGCCTCATCGGTGTAGGAAGGTGAATCTTTTTTTTTTCCTTTTTTTTTTTTTTTGTCACGGGGGGAGACATGCTGACCAGTCAGGTGATTCCAGTGACATCAAAGCTGTCAGTAATACTTCAGGGCTCTTTAATCACATCAGCAACAAATACTTGATTTGGGACTTGTGAAATTTCCCGATCTTCTGCCGAGAAGCTCCTCATGGAGAAAATAGATAATACAGATCTTGATCTTTCAAATGTAAAATATATTCATATTTTAATATATAAAAGAAACACTGTGTGCCACAAAGTGTTCACACAGCCATTCCTGTAAATGCATCAAAACATAAGGCATATCTACGATGGAGCGTGGCTCAGAGCCGCCTGAGCTAGTGACCTCGCCAGACTGAGAATCAGAAGCACTTTAACCACGTGTTAGCACTGAGTTAACAAGTCCTGCCACAAAGCTGATCTGGTTTCGGGATCAACGTAGCACCTCTCTGTAACTCTGCAGTTGCTGTTCCGTGCAGGAGGACCACCTATGGTCAGCTCCAGCGTTTTGGTGTGCTCTCAGTTGGGCCTCTTTACTTTTCTGTGTACGCTCAGTTTCCTGCAACAAGTCCTGTGAAAAATATCCTTCCTGGTGAAATCCAGGATTATGACAAGAGTCAACTTACTGCTGTTTGGCCAGTTAGATATTTTTGATCATGAAATAATGCTCTGATTGTACTTGCTAATGTTGAAATGTATAGTATTTCTGACAGAGAGGGGAAAAAACCTTTCACTATTGAATACTATCAGTGCAAAATCACGATGTTTTTCAGATGCAAACTCTTAAAATCACTTAAGCATCTTGTAAATTTTACTTTAGAGATGATTAAATAATCATGCCCTTTCACTGATACCACTGCAAATAAATTTCCTTTGCTTGTTATACCAAGTGGTTATTATTCAGACAGTAACTACACCAGTATTTTTTCACTCAAGATGTTGTAGTTGTTTTAGTTCCATTACCTCTTTTTTGTACTTCTCTTTCTGATGCAGACAAAGTTATGATATTCAGATTGTGGCTATGGTGGACCAGACAGGATTTAAATCTGGTAACATTCTTGATTTAAAGAATCCATTTTTTAGGTAAGAAATGCTTTTGACTAAAATAGACCATTGTAGAGTGGTAACATCTTGTGTGATGGGAAGCAAAGCACACCTACTGTGGAAGAACAAGTTTCTGTCCTGTTACAGTTTATTTTATTTCTACAGGTATCATTGTTTTGTATTAGCAGTAGTTACTTATATAAGCCAACATCCTATTTAGGCTGTGTGACGAAGAGCAAAAGAAAAAAGTTTATTTAAGATCTGCAATGATTTAGTGCTGTGACAAAATAGTAGACATTTAGTTACTTGAACTAACGCATACTTAAAATCTTTTTCTGTTTCCTGTTGTGTGATGCCTATCATTGTGACTCGAGGAATCAGCATTGTGCCAAGATGCACTCTGCTAAGCACATAGATTGATACTACTATTTGACATGAAAGACCTGTCCTTTCTGTATTAAACACGAGGTGGAGGAAAAAAATCTACCTGCCGCAATCCCCTCCAACTGAGCAGGGACCTGCATTAGGTGTTGCTACAGCACCGTATTTTGGGAAAAGCTGTTGGTTACAGATCAAAACAAGCACGAGGAATGAGCCATGAATTCTTCCAAAACAACAAAAAAAGAGATTTTTGAGAAAAACAGTCTGGCTGTGTTCTGTTCTCATTCTTACGCTGTATTTGGCATAAAACTAGGCAAATACAGCTGGTGGAATTGTTTTTTTCCAGAGGTACACATGGAAAATGCTTCCCTCGTTCATTATGTGTTTCCCATTTCCTATTTTTTCAACTCAGACCTATATGAAAATTTCACAGTAATCCTATAAAACAAAATGTCCATTGTGTCTGATGAAAATTAATTTTCATCTGTACATCAAATGTGCAGCACATCAGTCATTTTGTCTTCAGAGTGGGGCACTTTTGATTACATTTGTAAAAGTGCCTTTGTAATAAAGACTGTTCATGGAAGACTTGCAATAACTATAAATAAAACCTGTGACATGGACAATGTCTAGGTTGCTTATGTTTTTGGTTTGGCTAATACTGGTTTCAAATCTAAAAGCTCTTTGTGAGGATGATTATGCATAAGTTTACTGGTCTTCTAAAATCTCTGTACTTACTCTCAGCATCCATTGTGTAACTGTGAGTGACTTTTCAAGGATTATACCAGTCTACTCATTTAGAAGCAAACGACGCTTTTGTTAAGAGTTTTTAACTTACGTAAAATGTAGAAATCACTTTCAGAATGCTACCACTCAGGCAAGAAAGCAGGGGGGGAAATGGTCAAGTTGTGTGTTACATATAGAAGTACTTTAAGTTATATGAAGCGGTATTCTAGTTTGAAAATTGAATGTAAAAATGTCACTGTGTGGTTTCATGGTTGCTAGCCAATTAACCGTATTGAGTTCAATAATTTAGACTGCTGTTCTTTCATACATTTATTCTTAGAGTGCTTGGTTGTGAAATCCTGCCACAACACACTACATTTATTTAACAGGCTTCCCACCTGAGGTTCCATTAGTTTTGTTTATTGATCCTTCTCCATTCTGCCCCTGCTCTCCCATAGAAATTACCAGAACTCTGAAAGAGTTAAAAAAACAAAGGCAAAGAAGACTTCCCAAAAGAAAAATGCTTGTTTATAAACGTGAGGAAACTTTCAAAGTTTAAAAATTAAAATATAATCCGGGTTTTAAACTAGGACATGCAAATTACTGTGCATGGGGGGCCACTATACCAACACATACAGCCCAGCTCGCTTCTCTTCACTGCTTCATAGTATCCCTGATACAAAGACTTATCTCTGTACCACAGGGATGGATAGTAGGGAAGAGGCAATTCTGGACATTTTTCACTCATTTAAAATAACTCCATACTAATTGTATAGCATAAGGTAAAAATAAATGACTGGACTGGGAAGCCTTTCATTTCTGTGAAGCCAATGGCCTAAGCTGCTATACGTAAGAGCAAAAGAAAGCCACTGCCTTTGTAAAATAACCTACAGTGGATTTGATAGCATTTTACACTTGCACAGGAGCAAATCTAGGTGAAAAGACTTACAATTTAAATTTGAAATCATGCTGCATTTAATAAATCCAGTAACAGCACAGGGGACTGATTTCCTAGCTTTATTCCTGTGAGACTTAGCTGATGTACGTGGGCTGAGTTTTGTGCTTACAACACTTTCAATTTTGTAAAAGTCTTTATTAAATATCAAAAAGCTGTAGGAATTTTTTACTTCAGAGTAAAAGAAAAGCTATATTAGAATTTATTAAGTTTGCTTAGTTCAGCTAGTGTTGTAAGCTATCAAAGAATTGTATATTTTATTATAACTATTTTATTCTTTCATCCATTTTTAGGTATGCCTAGAATATATTGTAATATGGCATCTGAAAACAGAAGTCAGATTCTCACCAAGCTGAGTAACCAGTGAGACTGAAATCAGTTCAGTTCTTAGCAAGCCTACTGGTGCTTGTGTAAAATCAATTTGTAACTGTATTATCTGTAGCTGTATGCGAGTCACATGAGAAGGGAATACTGTGGTTCCATCCCTTTTTTTTTCTAATTGAAATTTAGCCTGTGCTCACATTTACAGACTTGAATTGCAGCAGACTCAGTTTTATTCCAGAAAGTTCATTTAGTATAGAACAATAACTATTTCTCTGTATTTCTTATTTGTTTTACAGTAAGCTCACATTGCTTCACTGGTGGGGGTTTTTTTTGTTTGTTTTTAATATTCTTGCCAATATTCTAGGTTATTGAACAAAACCTACCTCATGTTTATATATGTAAGACTTCAAAAGATCTTTGAGCAGTACGCAGTGTCCATGCTTTAAACAGTCAGCACTTATTTCCAGGTATTTCAATGTGTGGTGTTAAATCTTCTAGCTCACCAGGGCAGTGTGTTAAATACTTCAGTTTTCTCTCAATGGACTCATTAATTTGGTTCATTTTGAGACATGAACCTGAAGTCATCTTGCATACACTTCGTAAATGTTCTGACATTTCTCTGTGCCTGTAAAGAAGTGTAACAGGGCACATTTGTAAATTACTCCCAGCACAGTGTGAACTGTATAACAGGATATGTGTGACTTTCACTTTTTCTGTAGCTCTGTGAGAAGTATTGCTAGTCCAAGTTATATAAAGATGTATTTTTGGCTTGTATAGCTAGCAAATGACGAGGACTATAGAGTTACAGTACAGATTTTAATGAGATCTCTCTCCAGACAACGTTATCCATAAAGAGCACATTTATAGGGTATGTCTCTGTCATTCAAAGTATATGCCTTAGGCTGAATTAATAAGCTGGAGTCAAATCAGAAACGTAGATGTCATTTTCCTACAAAAAAACATAACTGCAGTTTCACCTCTAGCAAGATATAATCAGCCTTCCACACACTGTTGGAAGGCTGGTTTGAATGAAGAGCCCCGCGAAAACTGACCCTTCTGTCAGGACGTTAGGTGCGCTTTTGATCAAAAGACTTGCTAAGGACCCCTACTAGGAGTAATTAAGAAACAGCTGTAGTTTCAGAGGTTTTTCTCCAAGTCAACAGCCATTTGCAGCTATTTAAAGATAGTTTATGAGATACTAGAAAGTAGTCCCTAAAACTGTGAAACCTGTAAAAGTAACATGAACTTCATTGCTGAAGCCATGAAATCACTGAAGTTAGTGTCAGGAAATGATTGCCTTGTTATTTCCAGTAGGATTTAATACAGCAGGTGAGAGACTTCTAGTATAAAAATGTAGTTTGCACAATAAAAGACTGTTTTGTTACACAAATATATAATATATATTAAAAAAACAGTATTTAATGTGGCTTGCTGCCTCAGAATGATAAAAGAAATTATCATTCTAACCTGCACAAGCACTGTAATGAGGTTTCCGATGCAATGTCTGATGGTTGGGTATCTGTCCTTCAAAATTTAGTCAATACAGTAGTTGGTGGTTTTATGCATCTACGAGAGAAGGAAACAAATCCAGGAATGTCCAAATCCAAATACCAGGCAGCTGTAGTTCGGAGTTTTCTAGAGTTTGGCAGGTTTTCCTCAGCAAATATGAAAGGAGTATATGAATTTTGAATCTGAATTCAGCTTACAGATTTGTAATGTTTGCTATTGACCTGCATGCCTGTCCGGATCTCACATTACAGTCTCAAATCTCTTCTAAAAAGTATCTGTATATCAGACTTCTATTTTCTATAAGGAAAAACCTTATGTTGTGAATTTCATGTGGCAAATTCAATTCTTTTTCAGAAGAAAGTAAATAAAGGGGAGGAAGAACAGCAGCAGCAGACAGCAGTGTCAGGTTGTGTATCTTTATTTAATTCCAGAACAAAAGGTGTATGTTTCTAATAACTGCACACTCAATATGTATAGAAAAGATTGTTGCCTTACACACTAACAAGTACAAAGAATTATTTCACAGTAATTGCTACTTTGAAGTGATTTGGATGACCCAGGACTGGCATTTGTATTTCTCTCTACTTTAAGAATTCACTTTATTCCAGATTGTATGCTAAAACTGAAGAGAAGATTGACATCGGGTACTGCACCATTTGCAGTTTGAAATACGGTCCTGTGACTGTCTTAATTTCCTTCTCATTTAACATTTTCTTCTTTCCTGCTTTGAAGCCTTGGTGATTTTCAAGTATACAGGACCCTGCCTTCAAGAAATACAATGTACTGTTTTTACCTTACAGGACTTTGTGGGTATAAATATGGGAATATATTTGTAAAGTATTTTTGAAAAAACATGTAAATGAAAACATTTTATTGATACAAGTGCTGGTATTTTGTTTTGATTTTTTTATAAAGACAACATTAATGAATGCTAGAGAATGTAGGGAAACTAAAGAAGAACTGTGGGGATGCTGTAGCAAACAGCAGTGATGTAGTTCTGCAACATACGACTCTTGAACAGATTTGTCCACACTATGAAATACAGCATTTCCTCATTTATAGTTAAAGAGGCTATATTAATCCTGTTGAAAAATGTCTTGCATCCCACAGTCCCAAAAAGCACAAGAGGAAAGACACTGAATATTATCTTAAGGAGCTATACATTTTCATGCTTTGTTGGATCCATGGTCATTTAGAAGGTTCATCTTTAAGAAATTACAGCAGTAAGAAATGCTTTTAAAGGCTTATTTTTCAACAATTGCATATGGTTATTTTCTTTTACCTTCAGCTCAGAGGAATGCATTTCAAGTTTTGCAAGCAGTCATATATACATAGAAATTCATGATAACTTGCATTTTCAGTAGTAACGACTTTCATTTTGAATGTCTATCTATATGAGTTCTCCCGTCTGAACTGATGATTAGAATATTCTGTACTTAGGAATCGTATAGGAATTCAATGGGGTTACTATTACTCTGGTGGTTGCTAAGAGAAGTAGTGATTTACTGCATACTGTGTGCACTAGACCCATAGAAATCTTTGTGATAGCACTCTTTATAGTACTTACGACAACTATGACATCCAAAAGCAATCTTGATGGATCTGGATCTAAGTGCAGTGAAACACAATAAAATTGGTATTAATTTGCTTAGCTAAGTTTCTACAATTTTTGCTTTTTTCTCAAGATGAAAAAAAGAAAAAAAGAGAGGGGGAAAAAAAAAGGTATTTAGAGGTTGGAAAACAAGCCTCCAGACAGTATGCATTTTATTCTTTCTTAAGCCTTGGCATGTGGTACACATGTTTTCACTCTTCTTGATTAGATAACACACGTATTTATAACTCTGCACTGATCCAAGTGGAGAGCCAAAACTGTCATGATGCAGCTGAAGAGTCAGTAGAATGGAGGACAGCAGTTCAACAGGACACTGCAGGCAGAAAAATTTCTTGCTGGAAGCACGCAAGAGGGTATCAAATACCTGACATTAACTCTTCAGGTTCAGCTCACCAGGTTTGACCCATGCTGATTTTTGGTGATATACAGATGCACATATTTACAGAAGAAAAATAAACTAAAGTGAAGAAAAACAAAGACAAAGGAGTGAGAAGTATGAAAATGTCTTTGTCGAAGTGGCTGCCCCTCCCTAGGTTGGCCAGTTGTCAGGCATGTCATCTTGCAACACTGAACTGGGACTACAGCCTATTTTGCAGCATTGAACTGAGAATTCACCCTGATTTTGCTGGGACCTCAACCTAATTTACAGGAGGCTTTAGATGTCCCTTAGCTAACTGCTCAGTCAGTAGTCAGATATCCAGTGGATCATGATTCAAAACTACTGTGAACAAAGCACTGCTCAATAGTGCTGGAACTTGCGGTAACAAATCTTACGTTTCATGGCCTCTGAACAATAGCCAGTGTTCAGGTTTCACTTCAAATCACTGCCTTTCATTTGAATTCGGTCTACAATAAACACTTTTGGGTATCTGATAGGAAGTCCCGAGCAATTTTTAGTCTAACACTTCACTAACGCTTCTTCAGTGGTGGAAAGGGAAGCAGAAACTTGTTTTTAGTTTTATGGGTGGTTTTCTATGCTGAGATCCCACAGCTAACATGACAGAGATCCTCAAATGTACATTCATCCAGTAACACTTATATAAGCAGTAATAAAAGAGGATGGTACCACGGAATATGAAACACGCTTGAGTTCAGGAAATAGCGTAATTCAGGAAATTGCACGTAACTGAACATGGTACTTTCTTTACAATAAATCACCACCACCCAGAATCCCAATAGAACAAGTTTTCCCTTGCTAATATATGAGATTATCAGCAAGTGCATACTGAGAGCAGGAACATGGATCCAGTTTTGCTAGAATTTGGGTGGAGTTTCCAAAGAACATGAAGTGAATAGTGCCTTCCCAAGATGTGTTAGGACCGCAAGGCTTGGTCTGGCAAACCTGTAGGTCAAAGAGTCTTTATATGGAAAATAATACAAGAGAAAAAGGCCAGCCTTCACTCGCAACATTCAACTGTAATGCTGGATTTCAGAGGATCTCAGAAATTATCCCAGGAACACTGATGCCAGGACGCACATTAAGAATCTTGTTCTTTGCCACACTCTATCCACTCTCAAAATAGTGAGCTGAGCAATAAGAACAAATGACTCTGCAGCTGAGTGTTTTGAGCTAACTTTGGAAAATGGGAAATACAATTCCCTTCAGCTGTCATGTGGATGAAACTCTTAGCAGGTATATTTAACTAGAAACAAAAGCAAGTGAGCAGTATCAAGATATGCAGGAAGCCTGGCCTCTATTTTCCTGAATAGGTGGCTAAATTACATTCACTCTCTCACTTCTACCAGGTCTCTGTACTTTGGAAAATGACTGCAAGTTGGGTTGTCTCTCACACAGTCTAAGTGAGGAAATGAAACAACATAACTGCAAATTCGTCTATGGTTCTCAAGTAACCAGATATCCCAGAGAAACATGCTGTTAATTGCTCCTAAGAATTCAGCATTTCTTCACAATTGCAATTCATCATCTTTTCCAAATCAGTTGACTTTGTTAAGTCTGTCAAGTTTGACATTGCACTGAATTCTAAATCACTCAGAAAGTTAAAAATCATAATGCAAGAAGCTTGCAGGCAGCTATAGGCAAAAGCAAAATAGGGAGTAGACAGTGGTGGGCAGTGAAATACCAGCGGCTCCACTGCCTCCTGGGCTATGGTGTAAGTCCAGAAAATGGATGGTCACTCATAAAAACACTATGTCCTGTCACTACCCTTTGCAACTCCAGCACGGCAGGAGGAGTAACTGGCCGCTCCATTGCTCATCACTGAGGAGCGACCAGTTCCAGACTGTCTTTAGATCTGGATCTTTGGAGATCCTTTTGGGCAGCACAATTCAGTTCTGCCTACACATCAGCTGATGGCAAAAAAAGAAAAAATGTTTTTGCATTATGAAAGGGTTGGCTATACTTAGTCAGAGCAAAGTATACCCAGTGTTGCTGACCAACTTAATGACCATCTTTCCTGCAGTGCCTAAAAAGCGATAGAGAGAAGAGGGTTTTGCACACTGCAACTGGAGCAGCAGAGACACAAATGGCTTTGGCTGTGTCTGTAGGTCAGAGGTCTGCACTGTGATGACAAGAAAGATCAAAAAATTTAAGTTTTCTATTCTGTAGGAAGTATAGAGGGACATAACGAACTGGAAGGCTGTGCAAGAGTGGTGCTCTCTCCAGAGAGGACCACCAGCTGAAAGGCATGGCAATCAACTCATTTACAAGAACAGCAGAACTATCTGCTTCTCCACAAATAACCTAAGGTAAAAAATAATAGTCTTAGACAAGGTGCATGTAGCTGTCTTCAGCAACTGAGAAAGTACCTTCAACACCATTCACAAATGAAAATGAAATTATGGAGCTTTACCTGACTTCTGTGGTAGATATTCTCCTGCTACCTTGGTAGTAGAACAGTCAGTCAGGTTATGGCTGTGGTTACACTCAATTTTTCTTACAGCTTTGCACCTTCAAATGTCTTGTTGAAGGATGCGCACTGAAGTGAGAAGAGCAGTCCTGACCAAGGCAGCAGACAGCACTCCATTGTTGCAGTCTTCACTAAAATTGCCTTAATAAAAAGTCCAGATCTATTGTGTCTCAGAGCTAAAATATTTTTTTAGATGTGAAAATGGTCAGATAAATGTGCTATTAACAATTGTGTGAATAAAAAACAGCCTTTTTTTATATATATTTCATTAACTTATTTACTACAGGCACTACAGGATTCTTGTTTTGCCTAGGACAGGTAAGCAGACATATTGTCACACTTTTGTGAATCTTTATGTAAAATGTGAGACATGCCATTTTTAAACTTCCCATTATATTTACCACAGCTCTTATTTCTTCAAAGTCTGCTAACAAATAAAGTGCTATGGCATTCAGCACTACTGAATTCACTATAGGTCTCCTTGAGCTGGAAGCCAATGCCATAAAAGTGCCACACCAGGGACTGGCTGCAAGTGCAAGTACATTAGCACTGCTTCTGGTACTACTATAGCAAATATATTCCACTGACAGGTCAGAAAAGATGTGGATGCACTGTGTGAAAGAAGAAAAGGCTGCAGAGACTTCATGATGATCTTACCCAGCCTGTGACTATTCAGTGAAGCACGCTTCTTGCTCTTTGAATTCTTACTGCTTGTTTTTGCTGTCTAAAGAGCATGATCCTTCTTTTTGTTTCAAAAACCTGCTGTCAGAACCACATTTTCAACGGTATCCAAAAACATGCTTGGGATACCAAGTTGGAAATCTCCTGCTGAAGAAGTAATGCACGATTATATGAATAAGCCACATTTTTAGAAGAATCTGAATGTAAATCTGGATCTTGAGATGAGGCTTTCACTTGAGAGACATATTGGTAATAATGAATTTCAACATTACATATTTTGTTCACAAATTACAAATTCACTTTTTCTGAATTTTTATCTTTTGGCTTCTTTAATAATTTTTATCTCCATGGAATCAAAACAGCATCCAGGGGATAAAACAGACATAAAAAATAAGACATTAAAACATCTGTGCTGATACATTACTCTGAACACACTTGGGAATATGTTGGAGACATGATTAGGTGAAGAACTATGTTCTACAGTTACAGCCTGTTTTACGGTACCTGAGTATCTTTAAGGAACCCTTAGTTATTTATGAAAGATAGATGCTCGAACGTGTAAGCTGGTTGACTTGAAATCTCCGACTGACATTCAAAAATTTTGTTGTTTTAGTCTCTGGGAGATGTTTGTATTATAGCAACCAAGTTGAACACAGCAATACATTTTCTAATGTCTTAATTGACCATGGTCTTAATTCTTGAAAAGAAATCACCAAAAAAATGGAAGATGTAATTAGTGTGGAGAACAGACTTACCTCAAATATTTGGGCTGTGGGAGCACGCAAACTTGTGATATTATGCCCCTTGACTTAAGCCAAGCTTCAAAATACATGCTCTTTCCCCCACCCCCTTTAAAACGTGCAATTTTCACATAATTTTGACAGGCATGATGTAAACATTTCAAGCAGTGGGAAACCCTAAACACCATAATCTTGCCTATGCCTATTCTATCTTGCAAGTCACTGCCAAGTGCTTCCCCTGAGACAGGTGAAAAATAGTACTATCACCACCTGTACTAAAGAAAAAGCCTTACTCCACCAAATAATCTCTCTCTACATCACTTCTTTAGACAAGTATACTATGGGTGGTACTACAGAAGTATTTACTATGCTCTGACTTCCTATCACAGCTACTGTAATCACACAAGTGTAATAGTTACCCCAATTATATGTACGGATCCCCTTTCCATTCGGAAGCGATGACTTTACTGAAACAGCCGAATATGGTAAAACACTTGACACTGGCGTTTCACGGTAGTCTGCATCGCTTTGAAGTAACGGCTCCACCTCGTGTTCTCCAGCATCATCGCTACTTAATCTGTACGGTGTTACGTTACCTTATTTTTAAGCCAGGATTTTATTCATGCTGGGCACTGGGCAAGCCGCGCTCGAGAAAATGGCGGCAGGCCTGCTGGCCTAGCTGCAGGGCCGCCGGAGGGGCAGACAGAAGGCAAACACAGAAGCAGAGAGAAGGGGACGGGGCTTCTCCTCACAGCGGCGCGCCCTTTCCAGGGCTCCGGGGTAAGCCTACTTAAAAGGCAACTGCTACGGAGGTTCCCGAAGTGGATGGGAGGTAACTTCGGCACGGCACGGCATGGCACGGCACCCGCCGCTGCCGACGGCCGGAGAGAGGACGCTGGGGCAACAGCGTGGCCCTCCTCTCCTTCCGCGCGGCGCTTTACGGCACGCTGCTTCGGCACTGTCGCGTGGCAGCGGCCAGGCGGGCCAATGGGGAGCCGCGGCTGCCGGAGGGGCCGCAAAGCGCGGGCGGGGCGGCACGTGTGAGGCGAGCGCTGGGGTCGGCGGTGCGTGTTGGGGGCGGCGGCGGCGGCGGCGGTGGCGGTGGCGGTGGGGGGAGGGGGGAGGTTTCCTGCAGGGCACCCCTACCTCCCGGTCCCCTGCGCCCGGTTGCGCGCCGGTGATGTGCTGCATTCTCCCGGGCGCTGTCGCTGGGCCTGGTCTGGGGATCCCTGGGGAGCGGGACTGGAGCTGGGGGCCGGGGCCTTGGCCGCCCAGGCCCGGTGAACCGAGGTCTGGCCTGGCTGAGCTTCCGTGCTGACTGGGCTGTGGGCGACCTCTCCTCGTCCCGCACCACCCACCTAGGGACGGGCGACCGCCACTGAGAAGGGTTTAAGTGTGTTGACCTGTGTTTAGGGAAGCGCGGGGAGTCTTTTCCGCACATCGTTAGCAAGGGAGCCACGGTGGTCCAGTAATGCTGTCTGTTGCTCCGTTTGCAGTGTTGCCACAATGGAAGCCAAGGGTAAAAAGAAGTTCGTGGGGAAGAGTGGAAAAGCACCTCGTGGAAAAGTGCCACATGGGAAAAGGAAATTTAAAAAAGGTAATGGTAAGAAGGCAAAGGCTCCTTAATAGGAGTCCTGCCTGAGCGGTTATTGTTGTGCACAGGCATGCTCAGGCTTCATTTTTTATCTTGGTAAGCTTATGTCATGAAATGACTAGCTTGGTAGATGAGGAAAGAGCAGTGGACGTTGTCTACATGGACTACAGTAAGGCTTTTGACAGTGTCTCCCATACAGTCCTTGCAGAGGTGCTGATGAATTATGGGCTGGATGAGCAGATGGTGAGGTAGATTGAAAATCGTCTGAATGGCTGCACCCAGAGAGCAGTAATAAGTGGCACAAAATCTAGTTGGAGGCCAGTAACTATCAGTGTACCCCAGGAGTCAATACTTGGTGTAGTCCTGTTCAACAGTTTCATTGATGATCTGGATTATGGGGCAGAGTGTGCCCTCAGCAAATTTACCAATGACACAGAACTGGGAGGAGTGGCTGATACACCAGACGCTGTGCTTCCCGTCACAGGGAGCTGAACAGGCTGGAGAAATGGGCTGACAGGAAACTCACGAAGTTCAACAAGAAGTGCAGGGTGCTGCACCTGGAGGAAAACAACTCCATGCACTAGTACATGCTGTGGGAAAGCAGCTTTGCAGAAAAGACACGGGGGTCCTGGTGATCACAAAGTTGAACACAAGCCAGCAATGTGCCCTTGTGGCAAAGGTGGCTATTTGGATCCTGGGCTGCACTGGGGGGAGTGCTGCCAACAGGTGGAGGGAGGTGATCCTTGCCCTCTCCTAGCACTGGTGAGGCCACACATAGAGTGCTGTGTCTGGTTCTGGGCTCCCCAGTACAAGCGAGACATGGACGTGCTGAAGAGAGCCCAGTGAAGGGCCACGAACGTGATCAGGGGTCTGGAGCATCTCTCCTATGAGGAGAGGCTGAGCGAGCTGGGACAGTTCAGCCTGGGGAAGAGAAGGCTGAGGGAGACCTTTTCAATGGGTACAAATACCTGAAGGGAGAGTGCAAAGACAGAGCCACGCCCTTTTCACAGGCTCTGAGTGACAGGATGAGAGGCAGTGGGCACAAACTGGAACACAGGAGGTTCCCTGTGAACATCAGGAAAGACTTCTTTACTGTGAGGGTGACTGAACACTGGCACAGGTTGCCAGTGGGAGATGTTGGGAGTCTCCCACCTTGGAGACAGGCAAAAGCCATGCGAACGTGGTCCTGGGCAACCAGCTTTGGGTGGCCCTGTGTGAGCAGGAGAGTTGGACCAGATGACCTCCAGATGTCCCTTCCAACCTCAGGCATTCTGTGATTCTGTCTTGCAGTCAAAACTATACTGACTCTATGATCAAATAACCTGGAAAAAGTGAAGCTGAAATGCTTTAAATAGATTGCATTGCAAGTCTTTCAGCTCTATGTGATTGACCTAAAATACTCTTCTAATTAGAAATTTGAAGTTGATAACTTTTAGATCATAGACTTTGCTTTCCCACATTAAGAAGTTTATTTGCGAGTTGAAAGTAGGGCGTGTGAAGTGCTGTGGGTTAGAATTAGAGAAGATACCTTTCAGTATTTGCTGTCTTATGTTTAAAACAGACGATGTCAAAACAGCTCTGACCATACTGTAAAGAGATGATTTGGAGATTAATGACTTTGATGTCAGGGGTGGTTAAATTATTAATTTAGAATAATCCTTCTTATGCCTGGGCCGTTATACTGCTGCCCAGAAAATAATGCCTGGGCAAAACTTCCCTGGGGAAAACTGGGACACCCAGGAACTGCAATGAAAACACCAGCTTTGAGAAGCATGTAAGAATTATTGTTATATATATAATTGTTACTGCAAAGAAGTTTAATTCTTGTTACAGTAATAATTTGTTATTTTGAAGCAACATTATCTTTAGGATAACATTTTAATATCTGTTTTGTTGGTTAATAGATTCGGGTCCACCAAAGAAACTTCTTAACAAAGGAGATGAGGAGGGAAAGCCTAAATCCGTTTCCAAGAAATTTGTGAAAGGACAGTTAAGACCTGGGAGAGCTAGTGTCAAACAATTCAAGAATAAACAGCAATCAGAAAAGCTTGCAAAGAAGAGGAAGCTCCAGGATGGTGAAGAGGGAGGTGAGCAGCTTTTTCAGCCTGGATATCAATGGAAACTAGGTTTTGGGAACATTGTTCATCTAGGCCTTCCTCTTTCCCCTTGCCTTGTCATTGCCTTTCCAAATTGTCTGAATGACTGCAAGTTTACGTCATGTTTAAGCTTTGCTGTGGAAAAATTTATTTCACCTGAGGCCAAAGTCATGAGAATCAAGTTATGAATTTTCTTGGAAGTCAAAAACAAAGATGCAGTAGCAAATTTAAATAATTGGTATGCCATCATAAAGCTATGATTATTTTAATGACATTATTAAGTGGCTAGCTTGAAACTGGCTGTTTTCATACAAATTTGGAAAATAAAGAGTTTTTCGTAGACAGTTTTAGATATTTAATCCTCTGTTCTAAAAGTACTGGCTATAAAATTTGGAGAACAAAAATGCATGAACCAAAATTGATAATCCTTTATATTATTTTTTTTTCTGTGGTCCAAACTATGTAGACGTCTCTTTTTAAAAAAAAAAAAAAAAAACAAACCAAAAAACACAACAAAAAAACAAACCCAAACCCATCATTGCTGTTATCACTGCTTTTCACATTTTACAGCTTATCATAGAATGGTTAGAGTTGTAAGGGACCTTAAAGATCATAGAGTTCCACCCCCCCACCACCACAGGCAGGGACACCTCCCACTAGACCATGTTGTTCAAAGCCCCATCCAGCCTGGCCTTGAGCACTTCCAGGGATGGGGCATCCATAACTTCCCTGGGCAACCTGTTAATGCAGAGAGGCTAAATAAACTCTGCACACAAAAGGCTAAATAAGTATCTGGTTTTATCAACTGTTTAAATGGATTTGTTTTTTAACTTTTTCTGGTACATGAGAACTTCATGTTCTTTGCTGTGAAGCAAAGCTCTACTCTGACAATTAAACAGCACTGTAAAACGAGAAGTGGAATCTTACATAAGGGATTCTGAAGTTCTGCAGAAAAACGTTAGTTGTTTGAAGGACAGCAGAAGGTGTTGAGTATTTTATTGTTGCTGTTGTTGCATGTTTGCAGAGTGGCTTCACATGGAATATGCACTAGATGTCTGGAAATTTAATAGCAACAGAACATTCATATTTAGTAGCTTAAAAAAAAAAACAAAACACAACCACAAGCAAACCTTTAAGTGTTGTTTATAAGAATAACTGAAAGCTGCTGTGTATTGCACGGTGGTGCTGCTCTCAAAGCAGTGTTACTGCTTTTGCTTATCACTAGTACTTTAGGAGAGCGATAGAAAAAAGAGCATGGGTTTTTGGTGGGTTAAACAGTTAAGTGCATGCTGCTAAATACCAGCAAGCTGTGCTTTAAGGTCTAAAAATTTAAAGCTGTGTCTTTAATGTTCTATATAGAAGTAATAGTTACCATGACTTGCTTCTGTGAAACCATGTAATACAAGATGATGGGTTTTTGTCAAGATATGAGTAAAACTAAAATCAAATACTTGAAGCTTTTTTGTAACTCATTTGTGGCGCTTTCCATAAAGTGACCTTAACTGAGTTTGTTGTATGGCATTGTATAGCTGTTGTATAGTAAAATCCCATGCTTAAGGAATTTGACTGAGTAAAAAGATTAAGCATGTAAAAAGGCTTTAATTTCTTGCCTTTCTCTGAGACTTCAGATATGTATCTTTGAGTTAGGGCTCTTCTTTTGAGAGAAGGAAAAGGTATGTATGAGTACAGCGGGAACTAAAAAGGGAGAATTACTTGGGGCAGTCATAGGCTGCTAGGTGCATTTTGAGTCTATTTTCAAGCTATTAAGAGGTTTGTGATGCATTCTTTGATAGAGCTTTGAGGAAAAACAATTGTTTGCCTTGTTCTTTCAGTATTCTAAAAATGGAAATTACTAGCTTAGCATACTTATTAAATATTTATGCTTTCATATTAGCTAGCTGGGTATCTGCTGGCAAAGCTCCTGAATTGTTAGCAATTCAAGTCACTGAGCTGCCACAGTTTGTACTGATACAGGATTCCATTGCTCCTCTTTTATTGACGATATAAAATGGATTTATTTTTGCCTTCAGGGTCAGAGACTAAGAAGCCAAAGTGGAATGACTTCAAAAAGAAAAGGAAGGAGTTAAAGCAAACCAGACAACTTAATGACAAAAGTAATTATGACATAATTGTAAAATCAAAGCAAATATGGGAAACAGTCAGAAGGTAATAATGATATTTTTTTTTCTTTTTGTTCCATTGGCTTTTAGTCATAAGTTGCAAGAAGACTCTCTTTCTCCTCTTGAAATTATATAAAACTGTATTTCCACAGTGGAACTCCATGGTGAATGATAACATTACATGCAGTTCCGTAGATGGTTCAAGCAGAGTGTGGTGACCCATGGTACTAGAAATGTCTGGATTTAGCTCACTTGTATTTTAGGCTAAAATTTGTGAGCAAATGCTTAGGGAGTTGTCTTATTTTTTTGAATCCTGAAGCACAGAGCATGTACTGATTCAGCCTGATCTTGCAGTGGGATCACTGCATGAGTTTTCTGTGGAGGTTTGTGTATTCTTTCTGGGCAGGTGTAATTCTAGAACTGGGGTCCCACATCAGAAGGAGGAGTTAATTTTACTTGCTCTAAGTGTCTGTGTTTTGCAGGTTTGGCTGTAAGATGCTTACAGATCTTAGGATCTGTAAATGACTCTGGCTGCAGATTTGAGTTTATGTTCTTCTTAATAATATTGTTGCTCAGAAAAGAATAATTTTAAAGTGTGGAAATCTTGTTTGGTTTCTGGGAACTGAATCTGCTTAATTATATCTGTCTACAGGTTAATGAATAACAATGAAAATTTGGATTAGCAGGAGCTAACTTAATTTTACTTTGTACTGTCTTGCTTCTTAATTTATAGAGATAAGTGAAACATACTACAAAAACAGTGCTTCCTCAATTAAGATTGTTTTACTTCTTTTTGCTTGTAGGAAGAAATGCGATAAGGAGAAGCGAGAAAAGCTAATGAATGAATTACAGAAGCTTCTTCATGGAAAAATTAAAAGTGTAAGAAAAACTAATGCCATAGTGTGCAAGTTCACAAAAGCTTCTTTGAAGAATGGTGAAATATAAATTAATTTCTAATAGTATAGTACTAACCTGTTCTTCCAAAAGCTACAGGGCATTTTTTTAAATTGTGAGTAAAAAAGAACAAAAACAGGGTTGAAAGGCTGCATTTGGCACCTGGATTTCAGGACAGTAGTCCTGGGATGGTTTGTCTATCAGCTGCCTATTATAAGGCTGTCTTGCCAAGCAGCTTTAATCTAGTGAAATTCTGTTTTAACTGACGTTCAAAAACAGCCACTCAGAGTTTTGATTAATTACATTGTTGCTTTGCAATTGTGTTGTAGAGAAGTTAATGTCCTGATACTTAACTATGCTAAAGTCTTGCTGCCCAGTTCTTGAAATGTATAAATTTGCAGTGAAATGCATGTTGGATTTTGAAGTGATTCTTGGTATTCCGTGCCGAAGTGGAACTGTGTCATCGTGCTCACTCTGAAATTACAAAGAACATGAGGGAAAATGAGATAGCATTTCATGGTTCTCTTTCAGTATCAAAACCTTAATGCATGTCCTTAATTGTCAATAACTGCAAGTATTGTCTGTATTTTGTTTGATAGAGTATTTTTAAAGCAGTAAAAAAACTTAAAACTTAATTTGTTATAAACAGGTAACTACTTTCATAATTGGCATTACATGCTACATGTGGCATAAAACTATATCAAAGAGCAAGTGCATTAAAATAAATTCGGTGCATAATGCTGTTTAAATGGCCTAGGATAATGAAATGTCTCTGTCCTGTAGCTGGCGTTTGCACATGATTCAACTCGAGTGATCCAGTGCTTCATTCAGTATGGTAGTGAGAAGCAAAGGCAAGAGACGTTTGAAGAATTGAAAGGTACTTTCTTCCCATTTACATTTTACCTATGTGCTTCTGTGTTGTTGCTAGGATGCACTAAAACAAGCCATATTATTTTCTCTTGAATATTTTTAACTTTCTGCTGAAATGAAGCATCTTTCCTAGTGAGCTCTTAAAACTTATTTAAATAATGGCATCTTGTTTTGTAGAGCTCACATTGTGAAAAATCAAACCAGCTGAATGTTTTTCCCTCCTTCTAGATAGCCTAGTAGAGTTGAGCAAGTCAAAATATTCCAGAAATATTGTGAAGAAGTTTCTTATGTATGGGTGAGTATGAAGTGCATTTGCTTAGCTGTGTTGCATTGTTTCATTTCCAGTGTGAATGCTGCTCTTAATTTATATTGCATCAATCATGAATAAAAAAATGTGTCTCTGGAAGCATATTTATAGTAGTGAGGAGACAGGAGAGTGTCTGGTACTGCTAACAGCAGTTTTCCTTGTGTAAAAAGTAAAGCTAAAGCTGTACACATCGAGGAAAAAATATGCCAAAAGAAGCTTAAATACATGCTCAGAGTTGATCTTTGCCTTATACGAAAAACTGGCTTTTAAAAGTTTTCTCTGCTTAGTGTTTCAGGAAGGCATCCTTTATTCTGTAGAATTTATCCACTGGATTCTTTTGTTTCCCTCAAAATGCCTTATGATTTCTCCTGGTTCCTGGCTTTCTTGCCATATTTTCATATATGCCATAAGGCATATGTATGTATGCATATATATATATGATCCGGATTTCCTGGTTTCTATGCTAAAACTTACTGTTTAAATGTGCTTCTGAAAATGAAACTATTGATAGGTCAGCTTATCCCTAAAGTTTTAACTCTTGCTGTCTGTCTTTCCCTGTGAAACAGGACAAAACCACAAATTGCAGAAATAATAAAAAGTTTCAAAGGCCATGTGAAAAAAATGCTCCGTCATGCCGAAGCATCTGCTGTAGTGGAATATGCATATAATGACAAAGCCATTCTGGAGCAGAGGAATATGCTGACAGAAGAACTATATGGGAACACCTTCCAAGTTTACAAGGTGATGTTTCAATACTTTCTAGTCTAAGGTGTTTTAGCATCTTAAGGTATTGTGTTAGTAGTACCTTACCTATCATACTTACTGTTTCTTCTGATTAAATTTCTTTCTGTCAGCTGTCGAAATGTAGTCTAGTTTAGCATGTTTAAATGTTATGATTATTTGCACATTTCTACTCTACATTAATGTTGTGATTTTTCAGTTTGAACTATATAAAATATATTATGTTCATGTATGACCTTGCTATGCTTATCAAAGACAGTCTAATATCAAATGAGTGCAGCTATCGTAGTGTCATAGAGTCTAGCATGTAGTGATCATCCTAGCTGAGATAAGATTTAGGCTTAATTCCCCATTAATGCTGTAGATGGCTTTTGTGTCAGAACTGCCTTATGTCTCATGAGAACGGAGCGTGGGCAGAATGGGCCTGTTTCTGTACACACTATGCCATTTAGGCTTAATTTTTGGCTTCTTTTCCCATGGAGACTATAGGACTTGAGTCCAAAATCTCTTGAAACCATTTAGATGTAGATCCTCATCAGGCAGTGGGAACCCTTTTTAAAAGTACAACCTCCTTTTTTTTGACTTCTGTTTCTCCTTCTTTCTTGGTGATTTGGAAAGTTGGTTTCCGTTAGAGGCACAAGTAGTTTTATTTGCTACAAAGTACAAAATTGTTTTACGCAACTATTAACTACACTAGAGTGACTTTGCAGCCCTGTGTAAAACACAGCCCATCTTTACCCAAGATTTCTGTTAAGATTGTGTAAGAAATTAACAACTCACTTCTGAGTTGTATTGTTTTTTTTCTTTACAGGTTATTATAAGTTTTAGTAAAGCATTTTGCAACACTATTAGAAAGGCATGTTTGCTGTGTTTGTGGGCTGTAGTTTGTACTGGGTGTAAAACACCCTCTGAAATCAAGTGCAGTGTTAGCTTCCATCATTCTAGTATTCTTGGCATGAATGCTTCAAATAGTCTTACATTGTGGTGCAAATCTGAGAGTCAATAGTGTGTGGGTTTATAAGACATTACAGGGTAATCCTTAACAAGACATGGAGTTTCTTGGAGTTTTGAAATGTGTGGTTTGCTTTTACCCCTCCTGCCTCCAACTCTCCATCCTTGGTCCCTGCCCAGCAGGGACAGTCAGAAGTAATTTCTTCTAATTTTCTATCTAGTCAGACTGTTCTTCTAACAACAGATTCTTTCACAAGAGTTACCAGTGTAATTGTTTAGATGAGATACTAGCAAGTATTTCTGTATTTAAGGTATATGGTATATATTCCTCCTCTCTGCTGTTCTTGAACTGGAATTTCTTGGGCCTTGGTTAACTTCTCAGTTCATTGACTTCTTGCTGTGTTGCCCCCCTGACATATGCATACTGTCATGCACGATTTCTGCTTAGCTTAGGAGACCCTTATGACAATGCCAATTTTGTGTGTTTTACCTTTTATCTGACAGTCTCATGAAGAGCTGACTGTAATTGGCAAAAACCAGTTCAAACCATGGAAGTAGCTTTTATTTGCTAATAATGAATATTCAGTTTGTAGAAACTTAAGTATACAGCTTCTGACATAATTAAAGTAGATATGCTTTTTATTTTTAAAATTGTAAAAGCTGTTAGTTTTGAAGAAAATTAATTTTGTTTGTGATATTGTTCATGAATTTTGATTGAAAAGGGACTGAATGGTATAATTTTCTATGAACCCCAGTACTTACTGGGAACAATTAAACCTCTGTGCATTCATTTCAGACACCAGTTGTCCCAACACTGGATAAAGTGTTAGAAGCTCAGCCTGAAAAGAAGGAGGCCATCTTGGATGAAATGAAACAGATTCTTACACCAATGGCACAAAAGTAAGGAAAAAAAGTTATTTAAGGTGTGACAACCTGTCATGAACCAGTTTGTTGCTGTCATACAAACAGAGCTATATTGATGCTCTTTTAAGCTGTAACATTGCTGTGTTGTATAGTAAGTAACTATGGTTTTGTCCAAAGTGAATGAATATCTTATCTTAGTTTTGAACTACCCTTCTATAAACTAAAGTGTCCCCTGCCCCAGTCAAGCAATTGGTAGAAATCCCACACTGTGGTGTGCTTCCGTAGTGCATTATTGGATCAACTTCTCCAGTGGTCTTTAGGAGAAAATACTTTGCTAGGTTTCAGAATTTGTAAGTTTTGGTAGATTATTCCACATATTGTAAGTTCTAAACATCTAATCCAGAATGACTGTGTTTTCTGCACACCATGCTGCCTAACTTTTTCTTCTTTAAATACAAATAAAGTATTGCTAGCTTACGTTAAAAGCATTACTTGTGGGAGACTTTTGCTTATTTTCCTTTTCCCAAATACAGAGAGGCTGTGATAAAGCATTCACTGGTACATAAAGTATTTTTGGACTTTTTCACTTACGCTCTTCCGAAACAAAGATCCGTAAGTATGTTTGGTTTGGTTTTTGTCTTCTTTTACCTTTCAGTGGAATGCTTTTAAGTTCATCATGAAAGTGTTGTGAGGTAAATAGACAAAAACACACATTTATAGATTTTTAAACGTATGGTGATTCTAGATAGATGACTGGGGAGTAGTGTTCTATGGACATTTACAGTCACAGTGAACTTTCACACTGAAACAATACTGTTTGTGATACTTGAATTTTGAAAAAAAAAATCTAATGGAATGACTTTGATGTTTTCTCTCTCCATGCCAAATGGTCCTTCTCAATAGCTGGGGAATAATTAAAGCCAGGGACGTTGCTTCCAGTAGTTTAGCTAGTGTGTATTTTCTTAACCACGTGTAGCCATTGACCAAAAAACTCTTGACCAATATGCAATCAGATTGTGCCCTTCTGTCAGCAGCCAAAACTGTCTAATGCCTCCTCCTGAACCAAGCGTATGGCTTGTATCACTATGTCTCTGTTAAATTCCAGTTTTAAGCTTACCCCAGCCATTCTTGCAAAAACTGGGCCTAAGTCCATCTGCATGATGTGACATTGTATAAGCTGATGTCCTGCTTGACTTCACCTGTCTTCAGGCTGTGTCCATCAGCCGTGCCGTGTTTCTGCAGTTCAGCCCCATCTCACTGCCGGATGAGCCTTCTAGACTTGCTGTCTCTTACCTACTTCTGCTGGACTGGACTCTTGAACTCTTCTTTGGTACTGTTAACAAACCCAAAGCTAAGGCTGGTAAGGTGGACTATTCGTGGCCTGTTCTGAGTCCAGATCTTACCTGATTAAAGGTTCCTGTGCATGGTTTCATGCTTTGTCAGAGAATGCTTCTGCATTCACAGTCTTGTGTGAATCGAGGGCCTAAGGGCATATCTGTTCCTCCTTGCTTGGCTTTTTTTGCAGACACGGTAGTATATGGATATTCTCTTGGGGGTTTGGAAACCCCTTTTGTAAATCTGTTTCTGCCTGTGTATATAGCTAGTGACACCAATCATGTTGTGACTGAGCAGTTTCTAAATAAATGGTAAAATGCTTGGAACCTTTGACTAGGGAGGAGGAAGCAGCTAGGGACAGAAGGAGAGATAGGTGGGAGCTTCATGTCAAATCTATCAGATAATAATAGAAGTAGTATCTAGTAACCTGGGAGGGAGTTTTTTGTTTGGTTTGGTTTTTCTTTTTCGGCTGATGGTGTTATTTGTCAGACGGCTTCAGAATCTCATTCCTTTCATATGAAGATTAACTTTTGGCTGAATCTCGTCATCTCTGATTTATAACATCACCTGGTGCTTAAAAGACCTTTTAGTTCTTCCTTTCTGGCTAATACCCCGTATGTATAAGTAAGTTGCATCACCTTCAAAGATTTTCTTCCTAAATGAATGGTTGTGTTTGCCTCCTCCAATTTTAGTCTCAGTTCTGAGATTAAAAATTCTTTAAATTAAAAGTTCTTTAAATTGTCCGTAATAGGACAACTGGAAAGCTTCAAAGCAAGTCTGATTTCATAGGATTAATATGGCAATCATAGGATTGGCATACAAGTATCTTAAGGGTGGGTTGAAGGAAGATGGAGCCAGACTCTTTTCAGTGGTTCCCAATGACAGGACGAGGGGCAATGGGCACAAGCTGGAACATAGGAGGTTCCGTTCAAATATACGGAAAAACTTCTTTACGGTCAGGGTGACAGAGCACTGGAACAGGCTGCCCAGGGAGGTTGTGGAGTCCCCTTCTCTGGAGATCTTCAGGTCTCGCCTGGATGCAGTCCTGAGTAATGTGCTCTAGGCAATCCTGCTTTGGCAGGGGAGTTGGACTAGATGATCTCTAGAGGTCCCTTCCAACTCTGAAAATTCCGTGATTCCGTGATTCCGTAATATGATGAATATATGAATAGTTTTGAAAGGAGAAAGCTTATGTCATTTACTGTCTTTTGGACTCCTATTGAGGCCATTTTTCATATGTCAAGGCAATGGGAATGGTTCTGTAGAGCCAGTGGTGCTCTGTATTGTGTTGTGGGCAGACAAAAATCCTTTCATGCCCTTGCCTACCCGCCTTGAGATTTCTCAGGCATTTTCTGTCATCTCTTTGCTTTATCATGGTTTCTTCCCCAGGAAATGATAGAAGCTATCAGAGAGGCTGTCATCTACCTGGCACACACTCATGATGGAGCCCGAGTAGCGATGCACTGCTTATGGCACGGTACTCCCAAGGTATTGTTTGGTTTCTGTCTACCCAGCCCTCTAATAATAATCCAGTCTGAAACTGTGAGTGTGATTGCTCAAATGGGTCCTTCTGCCAGCACACATTTTGATGCAGTTAAGTATTTGAGAGCAAGGTTAAAAAGTGGCCCCACTTTACCTATTGGCAAATATTAGCAGCAGTTTTTTGTGAATCAAATGGTTTCATTAGAACTTTTATAGGGGAAGTGTGTCTTTTTATTTTTACCAGAGTTTTTGGAGATGACACACAAAGCTTTTCCATTTTAAGATTATTGGCCATTCATTCATCCTGTAGATTTCTTAATGCAGGTGAAATTGGTAGTAGGGAGAGGACAGTAAAGAAGTCATAATGTGGAACGATGTTTGGCTTTGGAATGCCAAGACTTAAAAAATGTTGTAGGAACTGTGTTTTAGTTTCTTCTGCTGATACAGTATCCTCATATACTTTAGGTGTAATGTGTGCGGTCATCTCCTGGAAATATTTTAATGCCTCCTATCTTTTTAGGTATTAAAAAAAAAAGACAACTTATGAAAATAGTCTACTTGTTAGAGAGTGCAGGAAAAAGTATGAAGTTGCTGGGATCTAGGGGTAGTAACGCATCTGAGGAAGACTGAGCAGTGAGTGCAAGAGGCAAAAGCACAAGCACTGAGGAAACTTTCTGCCAAAAAAATCTTGCTAGTAAAGGGGTTTTGCAACAGGCTAGAGTCCTTGCTGCTTAAAGTTTCAGGTCCTGTTGAATGTGTCTTTACAAATGAAGAGTTCAAGCGCATTTTTCTTCTGTAAGTAATGGAACAAGATGTAGGTGGTTTGGTTGGTGGTTTGGTTTTTGATGTGTGTTTTATTGTTTCAAGTTGCCCCTTTTGGCATCTCCACTTGGTGGGCTGAACTTAGAAACATATCACAGAACCTCCCTGGGATTGAGTCTTTCGGATTGAGTCTTTCACAGTTCAGGTTTAACTCTTCACATTCTTTCCAGGTGTTGATTAACAGTACAAATGTAAGACTTCCGTAAATAGCCTTTGCTTTAGCAAGCAAATTGAAGGTTATCTCTTTGAAGGTGTAAATAACAATTTAGTTATTCAGAATCACTGGCATTATAGGCTTATTTGAGTTTCTTCCTTCTTTTTGGATAGGACAGAAAAGTAATTGTGAAAACTATGAAGACATATATTGAAAAAATAGCAACGGTGAGTGTTCATTAACCATTTATTTCATAGTCTCTGAAACACAACTGATTTGATACAGGCTAATTTGAATGTGCTTTGGTACTGGAAACAACTACGAGATCTTCATAAAACTAAGTTTAAAATAGCAGTGATGTATTAGATAATATAAAATATATTGAACTTTATGGAATATTCAGAGACATATTGAGAAGGTTCATTGTGGGCAGTACATGTAGTACTATCCTTCTTTAAAGTAGCTGAGCTAATTTTAAGTCCTAAATTTTTTTTCTACTTTTTTTTTTTTTGAGCCCAGCTTGATACTGGATCTTCATATGGCTTGTTGGTTAATTCTCCTTGATTGGGAGTAAAATAACATGTATACAGAAGAGGAACAAAAATCGAGATGCGTTGGGGATGTCATTGGAAAGGCCATCTCTGAATATGTATATTACTTATAAGATGCTTAATAACTTTTTAAGTCAGGAAGCTTCAGAATGAATTAATGCTGAAGTGACATACAGTGGAAAAAGTCTGTAATTTTTTTCTGGATAACATATGTTTGGAGACTGCAGCACCAATTGAGTGACAGTTGCAACCAGATTTCATAGTGCTGGGCAAAAGTGCAGCTGTGAAGAAAAGCCTTTTAAACTTCTTCCCTTCCTGGCTGCTGCATTGTTCTGTTTACTTATAGTTGATGTGGTCTCAGTCAGTGGTCTCCAGACTTTTTCGATCACACAACCCTAAGCATGCATCCCCAATATATGTATACTTATGTATAAATTACGTACGTGTTCTACTATATTAGTATGCGTTATAAAACATACACAGCAGTGGAAATTTTAAGGGGATGAGATAAAGATAACCAGTGGTTATTTTTATATGTTTATTAATGGTACAAAAAATATTTTCCTGCACCACAATGGATTGTCTTGTGCATCCAGCATTGGAGGTCATCGGTCTAAGTAGTGTTTTTCTAGTACCAGAATAAATTAGTTGTTATATTTTATAAGCTGTATATTATAGAGAAATATGAGACAGTGGGTAAATAATAACTAAAACAACACTGGAGCACTGAAGGTCTGGCTTCACTTGGACGTTGAGTCTCACTGATGTACAAGTGAATTGTGTTGTGCCCTTTTGAGTATGCTAGAGACTTGCTCTCCAGCAATGCAGTAGAGACTATACGGCTCATTGCGGAGACATGATCTCTTAAAATATAGTATGTGATTTATCTCAGTTTTAAGCAAATCCACCATAGAAATAAAGTTTGTGCTTTAAAGTCTGTTCCTGCAAGGCAAATCCTATGATTTCAAATGATAATTAAACAGTAGGATTAGGTTAATAGCTTGGATGTGATAAAACAGTATATCAACTTACAATGGCAGATCAATTTAATCTACCTTTGATTTAACAACACGCTTCTCTTAATAAGCCTTGCTTTTAGAGAGCACCTAAATGTTGGGCTTCTCTCATTCTGTAATAGTAGACAGAATTTGCCTGTGGTTCATGTTGTGTCATGTTTGAGACGAACTCTCAGAAATGTTGATTCTAAGTCAATTAGTATCTTCATAGAACTTGACTGCATGTGGTTTCTGATGTCTCATCTTTGCAGGGTGAATTTTCTCATCTGGTCTTGCTGGCAGCATTTGATTGCATCGATGACACTAAACTTGTAAAACAGTTAATTATATCTGTAAGTAATTGAATTTTTCTTAAAGTAGTATACTAAATAGTGTCAATGTGTTTGTCAGTGTATAAGAGGATGAGAGTAGGAATCCATCCACGTTTTTTCAAACCATTTAATTTCTTTCCACTTTTTCCTGTTTCATTGTATTTGTGTATCATGATTATTTTTTTTCTTTTCATAGAAGACCTTAGCACTTTATACGTTCTCTTTAGTTATTTATATGAATTAGGTTTTTAAGCTAGATTCAGTGCTTGCTTCAAATTACTGGTTTTGTACATGTTCATTCTGGCTAGTGGATAACTGGAATCTCTTTAACGTCAAGGTCTTTGTCATAGACGTTTGAGCTCTTCTAGTATTTCAAGAGATTAAATTGGTGGAAAACTTTAGAATGAGGATGTCACCTTATCCATTTTACAAGCAAACCTAAAATGTCAAGAATATCCGATCCTAGAATGTGTTTATTTTGCAAACTTATTATTGTAAAAATAGTTGTTTAGCACATTTAGCTCTTTTCTTTTGCAGAAATAGCATCTCGGAAAGTGATACTTCAAGATAAGCTATACTAAACTTTCAGGAACATGGCAAAAAGCCTCAATATAGTATACCATGACTTCAAACAAGAAAAAGTACTTGGAGACTTTTGGTCAGATGCTGAAAGCATTCATTTGCATTAATTCTCAACACTTGACATTTACTATGTTGATAATTAAATGACAACTAATATTCTGGATAAAATCCATGTAATATTTCTATCTTGCTTCCAAAATGGATACAAGTAGATGTCTGAAACATGAGAGCACTCTACCTGTTTTGCTTCACTTACATGGAATTGCAGAATGAACAGTAAGGATAGTATGATCTAGTCTGCATCTGCTTCCTTTTGGAATGCCCTGTTTCCCCACCTTCCTTTCAAAAATTACTTAATAGGGTTTCATAGAGTGTTTATGCTTAAGATTATGTTTACATGCAAATTTTATTACTTCTAAGATGTTTTATTCTGTAAATTACCATGAAGTTGTGTTTCCACACTGATAAAAGAGACTTTATAGTGCACAATTAATTTTCATGCAAGCAGGAAAATTAACACTGATGCATAGGTTGTAAAGTGCTTATACTGGTACTCATGCTGTAGCTTTTAGGACTGACGCGTGAGAGGCAGTGGCAGGGAGGTAAAGAGGAGACAAATACTCTGCATGTGGAGGAGGAATATGAGGAGAAGGTTGTTATGATGAATCTTGCTTTAAAAAATATGAGCAGTTCTTCCACTGAGCAACTTTGCATAGAGGGGAATTGGATTTTTGTACCCTAGCATGGAGACTTGGCCAAAGTCTGTTTCTCTCTGATGGCTGTGGAAACGTGAAAGCATCCCAGTGTGGAGATAGCCTTTCTTTCTCAGTTATATTAGCTGTAATCACAGCTGGGTTTTGTTTCCAGAGTCCAGTCTGCAATCTAACAACTTCTGGGCAAGTTCCAAGCAAATAAGCCCTGACGGATCAGAGCTGTCTTGGTACAAGATCACTGAGGCGTTCCTGTACTATGTTACAAGCACTCTGCTTTCTGGAGGGTTTATTGGTTTAGATACTGTGTTTCGCTTTAGCTGAGCTTCCAAGTCGTCATTTAATTCCCGAATCATCCCTGTTTTTCCACCATCTGAGATCAAAGATAACAGTGTTTGCTGTTTGGTCATCCTACCGCATCAATCTGGACAGAAGAATAAAGGCGAATAAGGAGGAGTGCCTTTCACATAAACCCAGATGCGCCAATGCTGTATATGAGGTCAGAAACAAGGAAAGGATGTCAGGAAAAAGGAAAAAAAAAAAAGCAGATAAGATCAGAACCAGCTTTTCAGATGGTGAATGAAAACTAGTAGCCGAGGATGAGGTGGAAGCATCTAGAAATCAAGCATTGAAGTGTACTCTGTAAAAGAATCCCACCCTTTAAAATTATCTGGAAGAGCTGTTAGACTTGTTTCTAAAACATCATATATTGATGATCATTCCATCAATAGTAAAATTTAGCTTAAGAAGTGTAAGGAAAATAATAAAGGTTTGGGGGAGGAGAAAAAGCAGTGTTGGGGCAAGGCTTTTCTTTTTTCTTTTTTTNTTTTAGTATTATACAACTGATCACTTATGTGGATTGGCAGAATGGCTGGGAATTTGTAGGTAAGGGAAGGTTTTAAGCGGAAAGTCTTCTCATCATCTTGTCAGCTCCACGGAGTCTTAATCCAGGACCAAATAATATGTATGGTACTTTATACCTTCGTATGTGATTGGAACTGTGCATTGTGAGCTCGTCATATGTCAGGATTTGGGCAAATTTTAGCAGGAAATCCCTCTCTTTCATGAGTACTCCAGGCAGGCAGTGCTGGGGAGACGTTACTAACAAGAGACAGCATGCCTGTGTCATTTAGAGTTTCTCCTGGTACTTTCTTACAGTTCTGGCACTGGAAGCGACCAAATTCTGGAATTTGTCTAAATCAGTGGGGGAAATACACTTTTGGAAGATTTGAAGAAAGCTGTGTTTATTATCTTTTATACAAAATGGCTGTGTTATAGGTTGATTTTGAAGTGCAGAATTTTGTGGTTATTTGTACTAAATGAAATGTTTTCTTTACCTGTTTTAAGTTTTGAAATATTTCAACACCTTTGTCGTCCGTTTAATTGATAAATGAACTTCACGTACATCTGAATCTGAATGTAAATGCTGAGAAGACAGAATGTGGTTTTGGTTTGGGTTTCTTTTTTCTCAGAAAAGATTTAATTTTTTTGTTCCATGCCTGGAGTATGAAGGTTGCAGTAGTAGGTTTTTGTTCATAGTTACAGAGCTGCATCAAACTGATTTTTATCTCAGTTTACAAAAGCTTATTTTCACCTAGGTTTAAGCAGTGTTTTGAGATAAGAACGTTGTCTTACCATTTCCTGCCAGCTTCCAACCACCTTTCTATATTTCTCTTCCCCTCAAAGATAACCAACTAGGCTCCATATTAATAAAGGGTGACATTGGTTTAAGTTGTTCTATTTATCTTTTTCTAGGTGTGGTTGAAAGGATTTTCATGGTGGAAAAAAGGGGGTTTAAGGGCTGTGGCCTGCAAAATAGTCTGAAACTGCCCAAAGCTCTGTAGAGCCCTCCTTTGCTTTGATAATCATAAATTTTATATGTGTACTAACAGTTGCCAGGAATGGATTATCATAGTGGTCAAGAGTACCCGGATGGTATTCAGGATTCTCTAGTGGTACTTGAACTTGCATAAAATGCATGTTTCTGTATGAAAGGGCGTCTGTTGAGAAGCTGACAAAAATTTGAGTACTAACAGCTAATATAGGTGCTTCCATCTGAATGTAGCAGCACGCTTCTATAAGCAAGAAAACTCCTTGGCATATTAACGCATTTCTTCCTCAGCCATGTTGGTGCACAAGTCTATGAGGTCCCCACTCTCTAGTTTACAAAGTCGCTACTCCTAGCCAGTGACTAACCTCTGGGGAATGCCAGTGGTTTTGGTTAAAGCTCAAATAAACTGCAAATAATACTTCCAGCAGAAGTCGGCTTTATTCTATTATTGACAATTTTTCTTGGTGAATGTTCTGTGATCAGTTCAAGTTCGACTTTCCCTTCTCATGGACTGTCGTTGCTGTTTAGGTACTTATGTACACTCCCTTGGAAGTCAGCATGGTAGTAGTGATTACTCTTAGGTGATGTGGCAGGTGATGCTTTGTATGTCTGGTCTGCTAAGGTTATGACTTTCCTGAGGTTGTATTTGTACAGCATATGACATTCCAGAATATGTGTTCTTTGAACTTGAATGTATCAGTGAAAACAAATCCTGTCCTTTTGTAGTATTTTCCAATCAGTGACATTGATACACCTGATGAACACATTTTAAACCTTAATATTTTTTTTATTTCTCTCACTTCTCCCAACGTTCATTCTGATTAAAGTTTTTTTTATTTAATTTTACAAGCAGATATAAATCTTATTCACAGTATGTAGCTTTCCTTTCCTAAGCTTTGCATTTGAAAGGTAATCAGTAATTACTGATGGCTTAAAACTATTATTTCATTAGTGTTTTGTTGCTGTTTGTTTACTTTTACAGGAAATAAACGCTTCTCTGCCCAATATAATAAACAACAAATATGGAAAGAAGGTCTTGCTGTACTTGCTAAGTCCTAGAGACCCTGCACATTTTGTTCCAGAAATCATCACACTTTTGCAACAGGGAGATGGAAATGCCTATAGGTAACTCAGATATGAAGGTTAAGTTGTTTTCCTCCCAAGTTAACGCAACTTTCTGTCACTATTGGTTTAATGTCAGCTTTTCTTTGTAATATATCTAAGTAATGTAAATATATATAAATCATACATAAGTATTACTAGATATGTTAATCTGTAGTCCTTATTTTTGCATTTTGGTTTAATGTTTGTATGTGGTGATTGGTGACCAGCAATGTATTGGTGATGAGCAGTTTATCCCCTTTCTAAAGGGCAAAATTGTGATCTTTGTTGAAACTTATATATCAACTTCAGTGTAGCAGAAAATTTTTAATGTACATTATTGGTGTTTTGAGTTGCATAACAGTACATCTCAAAATCTAGCAATGAAAATGGAAACTGTTAATTTGAATTCAGTGTCTGGTATTGACATTGATGCTTATCAGCTTTTGAAGAAGGAGCAATTTCAGATGATTAGTGAACTGTATAAGAAATGCATCTCAGTAGTTGAGATAACAGAATGAATAGAAAATAAAGAGATTAAATTGTCATTGTTAACAAAAAACTGAGATTTGCTGACAGTCAGCTTTAAATACTATACACTTTCTCACTCCGTGTGTTGTTAAAATGTGTGTGCAATGTGTGTTTAATTGTATGTGAAACAGAGGGAAGAATAATGCTTTCTTTTGATCTTCCAATAATTTATAGTGGTCTCAAATAGTGTATATGTTCTGAATTTCTTGTTGCTTGGTGTGCATACAGAGCAAGTCTTCTACAGTAATGTGCTGTCTCTTTCATCAGTAAGAAGAACACTGAACTCCGCCGACGTGAACTTCTGGAGGCCATTTCCTCACCTTTGCTAGAATATTTGCAAGAACATACCCAAGAAGTAGTGGTAGACAAAGCTACCTTTGTCTTGGTTGCTGACATCTTACGAACAGCTCTTGGTGACATCCAGCCTGCACTAGATGCAATTGCTAATTTAGCAGCAGAAGAGCTGGTTCCAGGTGGCCATGATGGGCAGGTAATGTAACAGAGGACAAGGTGCTGAGATCTTGCAGAGTGTTTGCTTCTTTTATGTTACTAAAATGAAGTCTACTCACTTTTTCCTCAATATAAGATGTCAACGTACTGCCCTGATAGCACTCATAGAGTAGATGTGGTCTCTTTTCTGACTTCATAGTTTACTATTATTGTGTCTGGTGTGATGGAGACTTGAGACAGTGTTTCATCTGAGTTGTAGAGCAAGGTACTACCTGATCTTGAATCTTCAGAACTGCTTTAAACACTTTGTGGGAAGGTAGCTGACAATCATGTTACGCAGGCTCTTTTTTAATATTATCACTATGCAATTAAGCAGTTAGTAAATTTTTATAGTTCATTTGACCGTTTATACTGAGAATGATAGGGTCTCTTAGCTTTCAGGTATGCGTATCTCCATGCAAGGAAAGATCTTTGATAATAGGTGTTTACAGTAATAGCTGTTTGTCTTTACGTTGTGACCTTCTCTTCAAAGTGTGCCCCTCCCCTATTTTGTTGAATTAAGCTCAGTCAGAGGTGCGTGTAGACTAGAAAACACAGAATGCTGTGTACACTATATTTAAGAAAGATGCCCTCCAGATTTTTGTAGTTGTGCGGAATTTGGTCTGTCTTTCCCCTTCTTTAAGATGGGCATTTTAGAGTTTTATGAGAACTATTCATATTTTCCGTGAACCATACTGTAGTGAATTTTCAAGTCTGTGAAAATGCGGAAAGTCTGGAACTTCTTGTAGAGGCAGCTAGACCAAGAGATCCTGCTCAGTGAGCATGAAGTCCTTGGGGAGGGGTGAATGAAACATTGGTTGATATGGTTTATATTACTGAAAGTCAGATGTTACAGTCAAGGTGGTAAAAAAATAAACTGGACGTTTTAAATAAGTATTCAGGTACTTGCATGACACTTGTTGATATTTGCATAGGTGCTGACTAAATGGATCAGTGTGATGTGGTGTCCGAGGGCAGAGTGGGTAAATCAAGCAGGAATATTTATGGACAGACAAATAATTGCATTTTGAAACATCAGCATTAAATAATTTGGTTTTGTTTTGGTTTGTTTTTTTCCCATTAAAGCTTCATATTGCAGAGCATCCAGCAGGCCATCTAGTTTTGAAATGGTTAATAGAGCAAGATGAAAAAATGAGAGAGAGTGGAAAAGAAGGTATGTTGGAAATTCAACTATCAGTTATCTGACCTAAAACAAGATTGGTGCATTTATTTCTTTGAATATACTAATTTATGGAAAATTTAACGTACTCTCTAAGATTATTGTTTCTATCTTTTTGCTGTTGTGAGCAGTTGTATGAACAGAATGCCAAGAATACATTTGCTTTTTCTGCAAAGCAAGTACTCGTCTGTTTTTGTTTTTTTTTTCTCAGGGGTTTACTGTATATTTGGGACAGGGTTCATTTCTGTGCTTAAAATGTCTTGATAGCTTTGCTAAATTACACAGCAATTTAAAGGATAATAATAGAAAAAGTCTTTCTAACAGAAAGACTTGTTTCATTAGTGCTTGTGAGCCAAACTGTAATCTTTACTGTGTTCATTACTGCTGCTAGATTAATGCTTTATAACTGTTATTACAATAATTCATGCACAAAAATAGGACATCTTTGCTATTTTATATCCCAGAAGGCAGAGATTGGGCACAGATGTTCTCATCTTAATTTAGCTTTGAAACTTATTTTATTACATAACTGTAAAATCTTGTTGTGTGAATCACCATATCCTAATAGAGATTACTTTTTCTCATAAAACCCTCAAAAAATGAAAGGAGGTGGGGGTGGCAAAGTATAATCTGGAGGGAACTTCTCTGTGTGTAGAGGGGGGGGTTCTTAGCAGAATTATCAAACCTTTTTTTTTCTTCTTACTACATTCAGATATCCACTGTTTCCTTTAAAAATGGTTAGTTTGGCTTTATTAAATGTTTCTGAAAGGAGGCTGTTTTGCTGCTTCTCAAGTGGATGATTAAAAATGTGCAAAGAAGTTTTATATGAGTGTCTTTCAGAGACTAGCCTAACTGAGATGATAATAGTTATCTGGATTTATTTCTGCTAAGGTTGTGCAATTCCCATTTTGAACACAAGCTGTTCCCTTTGGTTTCTTTGTTTTCCTCCAAAGAGTGCGCCATTCAGAATTGTTGGTCTGAGTTTATGGAACTGGCATTAAAAAACAAACAAATTGTTATCACATAGGGAACAAGTTGAATAAAAACTGACCTGTTCTTCAGATGGAACTCTGATCTAAAGTGACAGTGAAAAATAGCTTCAGTGTTTGTTTGGAGGCCGGAGTTTGTTGGGGTTGGCTGGGGTTTTTTTGGGTTGCTTACTGATACATTTGCTCAGCGTACAATTTGTCAGAGCAGTTTTCCTGAAGTTCAGTTCTTCAGATTCAGCTGGGGATTTGAGGTCAGCCTAGGTTCTCTCTTTTTTGCATGTGCCATTAGTCCAATGAATCTGCAAGTCACCGTAAGCTTTAAAAGCTAATGAAGAAATAGAGCCCTGTAGCATTAGTATAGCTGAAAGAAATAAGGTTCCTAGTGGTTTTTTTTATGTACCAATAAAGGATTAGGGCTGAAGTTTTAAATAACTTGATCTGCGCAAATTCTGTTTCTTCATTTGTAGGGTCGGATGTAGCATTTGTCAGCAGAAGCATGTATGTATTAGTACATTACGTATAATTATGTCTTATGTCAGTTCTTACCAAGTTCTTTCTTTGGAGTGGATGCCTTCTTTAAGAGATGAATAGCTTTTGACACCCTTTTAAAAAAGAAACAGCAAGTTTGCCTGCTTTGTACTAGTAAACTGTCACACAGTGCCGCTATTGTCTAACTAATTTTAAGCAATACTTGGAAGTAGTCGAACATCTATAAAGGTATTCATTGCATTGAATAGTCAATTATTTTGTGAGAGCAAAACTTTGTGAGTATTCAGTGGCTAAAAAGTATTTGATTAAATCACAACTGCAGAGAACTTTTAACAGGCTTCTTTGTGTAAAGATGCTGTATTAATTTTTTTTCTTCTCCCTACTCCTTTCCCACATTTTACAGTTTGCTTTGGAAGAACATTGGTGGAACGTGTTGGTATTGAGAATATGAAGACCTGGGCAGAAGTAAATCGAGGTGCCATTATTCTTTGTTGGTATGTAAGGCACATAGCTATTTCTGATTAGGTTCCAGTGTTTATTGAACAGCTAAGAGAACATCAGTCAAAATTTCTACTAGCAAAATGCCATTTTTTGCTCAATGTGTACTGTCTTTCATGCCGCTGGTAGGTCTGCAATGGCACAGGGTACTGGAAAAATTCAAACCAGAGTTTCCTTAGGTTGTTTCTTGAGCTCAGGCTCTTGCAGTACTAGGAAGTAGCTCAATGTTGGGAAATCTTAATATTAAAAATCAAATTTATTTTTAAAATCGTGCCAATCACATCTTGTTTTACAAGCATAAAATTCTCAAAAGAGCACTCCACAAATAGCTACATTATAATTAGTTCAGAAATACCTGTGACTGGCAGCAGCATACAAGAATCCAGATTTTTTTTTTGTAACTTACTGCTTTGTGTTGATGCCTTAATTATGGAACCTAAGTATGTCTCATACTGAAGTAAAAAAGTGTTTGCAATAGACCATGCAAAAGAATAGACCATGCAAAGGGGTATGATGAGCCAACAGATTTACAAGTCCGAAGCAGTGAACCGTGCAACTAGTGAGATTAGAAAGACCCCACAGGAATGGGACTAACACTAACATTTTGTTTTATCAAATACGAACAGCAACAGCTCTGTTAATCATCCCTGTTTTCACTTTGTAACTATCTGTCAGTGTCAGGTCATAGAAACCCATGGTTTTGTCTTTAGCCCGAAGTGTGTGGTCTATATGCTGGAACTGCTGGGTCAGCATTGCACTGCTGGCTCCTCATAAAGACTTGGACTGAGCCAAAATCAGCAAACTATTCAAATGGACAATATGATTTTGAAAAATAAAAACCTCTTCTACCTTTTTTCCGCCTCACTTCTCCCTCTCCTAAAGTTACTTTAGAGTCCTTGCTGTTTGCTTTCCATCTCTGCTCTTTATGACTTCACAGTGAGGCTACTTTGACATTTGTGCTCTTTTGCAAGGTGAATCAACAGCTGTTTTCACTAATAGGACTTCTAATCTGAGTTTGATTCTAACTTTGTTTAGTCATTATCATTCAGAGCACTAGTGAGAAGAATTGGTAGTAGAAGAGTAGTTGCAATCCAGATACAAAACCTGTTTACGCAACACCATAATAGTCATATGGGTCTGGCTGTTAAGATTGTTCAGCTGCTAAAATGGTAATACTTTTTCTTTGCCTCTCATAACAGGCCTTTAGAATTCAATAAATGCATCTAATGCCTTTAAGTTATCTGATCCTGTGCGCAGATGTTCAGTAAAGATTTGTTGTAAAGGCTTGCTCATTGACAGTGTATTAATGCTTGGACTTTTTTCCCCTAACTCAAGACTGAGGAGATTAATTTAACATGTGGTGTTGCTGGTTTATGTACTAAGCGATTTTGATTGTCCAAATAAAGTTGCAAAGTAAATTAGTGGATTTTTTTCCAAGTATAACACTTTCATAATGGTTTGGTTGTCACCGTGAGAGCAGTCTTTTAATAGGTGTTGAAGACTTATAGAAAAATCAGGAAACTAATAATTGCTTATTAGCAAAACCAAGCACAGAAGCGGTGTTATTTTATGGAAAAGTCTGTGAAGAGTGTCAATCTTTGCCTCTCTCTGCTATTACTGGTGGCATTACAGGGTGGGGCTTTGAAGAGTGTGCTTTGTTACCACGCAGGGGAGCTTGTCTCCCAGAGTGTCAGTCCAGCGTTTTTCACCAATACTGAAACTCACTAAACAGGAAAGAGAGATAAAAGGGGAGGGGAGGGAGTGAGTGTTTTTTTGCTGGAATTTTGTTTTCAGGGTTTTTTTTTAATTTTAATTAAATCTGAATCCTTTGTAGTTTGAACTTCTCTTGTTGACTCTTTAGCCATGAGGCCCTTTTGTTTAGGCAGCTGAGAACACACCAACATAACCAGCTGCTTTTATTCCGTTTCGTATGACACCTGCTTACCGCACTAACATGTAGTAATTAATCTCATCTTTGTTTAACTGCATGCATTGAAGTCGAGAGGTTACCTAAATCATACAGCAATGGTAAATTTAATTTAGTCTGGTATAGATAATAACTGCAATATTTTTTTACATAAAATTGTTTAAAAAATATTCAGGTTCTTTTTTGTCTTAAAGGAGCACAGATTCCTCAAACAGAGGTGATTTTCAGACACTACCAGTTCTCAGTGAAGCTATGATTGACTTTTTTTGTTTTGTTGTTGGCTTTTGGAAGCCATCTGTCACTTATGTGCAGCTCTGAAACTCAGAATTACCCAGTCAGTTAGTCCATTTGAAGATTTTTGGCTTTCTAGTCATCCAAGCTTATTCATCGGTTATGAGCAGTTCATTGCATGTGCTTGATTGCTTAGTTACCTGGTATCCTCTGGACCCTCTCCTTTCATTGCCCTACTTGCTTTTAATTTGATTTTTATAAAAAATCTGGGGCCTTGTTCTGAACTAGTACAAGTGTGAAGAGTCCTAAGGTAATGAGAGGGCTATTTGCAGACATTACAATCCAGCTTAGTGTAAATAAAGCGTTCTAAGTACTTGAATGTCATGGATGCTGGTCTATTTACATTTCTACATCTGACTCCTCCACAGTATTTTTGAAATTGTCATTGATGACAGGGTAGAAAATGGATAAAAACATACTTCACCAAAGGACTTAATTGATTTCTATGTGTAACTTCTGTAACCTGTAAAAGTTGTATTTTATATCCACAAAACACAATAGGTGCCTGCTTACCAGATCCTGGAAGAACTTTCAGAATAATAATTAAAAAAAAAACTGAAACACCAAACCTATGTTGGTCTTTTGGCCGTATTACCAGACATGTAGCTGTTCTGTATTAAAAATACGGTGTCTTGAAATATCTGTGGATACCGAGAGTTTGAAAGCAGCTTACACGAATCTCTACATGTTAAATACCAGTCTGTTCAGCACATCCTTTGTCAGTGCTCTTGACTTTCTTGCTGTTTTCAGGAGTGTATGACCCTGGGGTGGGACCAGGGCTGGTTCAGCTGAGAGAAGGGATGGCTTTGCAGGTACTCAACAGCATCCCTGCCACCCGAGGGGATGGAGGAGAGCTGGACTCTTCACAGCAGTGTGTGCGTGGCTGGAGGGCAAGAGGCAGCAGCACAAGCTGGAACATGAGAGGCTCAGGCTGGAGATAAGGAGAAGCCTTTTCCCCATGAGGCCAGCTCAGCAGGGGGACAGGGCTCAGGGAGGTTGGGCTGTCTCCTGCACTGGGGGGTTTCAAGTCTAGACTGGGTGAAGCCCTGCGCAGCCTGGTCTAACACAGTGTTTGAACATGCTTTGAGTAGGGATCTGCCGTTCCTTCCAGTCTGATTTATCCTGTGTTGGTTGCATTCTCACTTGGTGTTTCATGCTTTCTGGAAAGTTTTAAGTCTTTCTCTAATAGGAGGTGAAAAGGTCAGCATATATTTTTCCTAAATAGTTATTCTTGCCTTACCTGGACAGCTTCTTTTCCTATGACTACATGCTGACCTTTGACATCCTTGGTTTTTTTCCTGTTTCTTGTAGCCTTCTCCGGAGCACCGATCAAAAAGTGGCAAATACAGTCAAAAAAGGACTGAAAAAGCTTGTCCCAAAGTTGAAGCTGAATAAAAATGTAAAAGGAATAGAAGCATTGCTGGAGAAATTGACTTCCTAGTGTAAATGAAGCTAAAAAGACAATTTACATCAATGCAACCAACTGAGAGTTGGTAAGATTTTTACACCATGATTGTTTTAAGAACAGTGTATGAATTTGTAAATTAAATAATTTCTAAAACAAGTTTTCTGTTGTACTCATTCTGTTGTGGTTGTTCTCAGAGATTCAAATATCAAGAAGATTTAAGAGCTAGTGGAAGCTTCTGAACATATAATCAAGAAGTTAAATCTTTCCTGATAACTTGCACAAAAATGATTTGAGTCTTGTTAAAATTTGTGTGTATGTTGTCATAGTTACCATAGAAACAGAAGCATCTGTTCTGGAGATATTCTTATGTACTGGGCAAATACACTTGTTCTTAATCCCCTTCTCTCCTGGTTTCCTCAAAAAAAAAAAAAGGCAGAAAAACAACTCAAGTCCCATTCTTACTCGGTGAAGGAGTGATGGAGGCTCTCATCCTTGGGGAATTAACAGGAATAGAATGAAAAGAGTGTCTCTGACTTTATTCAAAGAAGGTTCTGAAAGAGAGGCTGACTATGTCAATGGACTACATTTTGGTTTTGTTTTTCTTAAGTCTTCTGAAAAGTACAGACTCTCACGCCCTAATAAACCAGAGGCATTTGGGGGTTTTTTTTGGCGTCTTATAATACGGGAGGGATGAATGTACTATCAAATAAGCATTGTACTGATTTCTACTGTATCCTATTTTGATATAGAAAAATCAAGCCAGTATTTTATTTTCTCATTTTAAGCGAAGAAAGAAAAAAAAAAAGCAAAACTTTCTTGGTAAGGCATTCATACAACACCCTGGTTGTATTTAATGCCATGCTGATAGACTGATCCAAACAGAGGACCAAATTAAATAGATCTCCAACTGTAGGAGTCACTCTTCTACTGTTGCTTAGCCTGATAGGTTGTGGCTTCATATTTAATATCAGATAGTTAGCCGTTATTTCTGCTAAGATACAGCTTCCCCAGCATAAAGGACAATGCAACTAATTGGAAGTTACCAGTGGTTAAGTAAACTGGCTTAAGTTTCTGTATTTTACATACTTCAGATCATTCTTATAAATTACTGACTTTATTGTCAGAGGTCATGATGATCCACAGCTACTCCTGCAGTCCATCGGGAACTGCAGTGCTCAGCACCCGTGAAAATCAGATTACCCACTTTGAGACTCAAACTTGCATACTTAGCATGAGGTAAAATACTCCGGTTCTCTAGGGAGCACCTGTGTGTATACAGTTGCTGTAACTGTAAAGTACATTTTATAGATGTGTATGTTTAAGTATAAATAGTTTATCCAAAGTAATGAAATACATTGTTTCATCTTAATAAGTAATCTCTTGCTTCTCACTGGTCCTGTCAAGGGGGAACATTTTTTAGTATAAAAAAATGACAAGATACCTGAATAGGCAAATAAAAAAAATTCATAAACCCAATTATAATTCATAGTTTACTTAGGTTAATTTAAGCAGTACGTGAAAGTTATGGTTAGGAGAAGTGTTTCTGACATTGTTTCTGTTTGTATTTATTGATTTACTGAGACTTTGCTGACTGTGCTTCTCTCTAATTCCACCTAGGCTTCTGAGGAGTAGTAAATACTGAAAGGTTAATCCCAATTAGACCTGATTGGCACTGGCATTAAGTGTTCATGCTTGTAAACACATCCTCTCAGTTACTGAAGGTTGCAGCTCATTAGTTTCTGTAACAGGATTTTCTTTTGTGACAATAAAACAGATCATTTTAATTAGCAACAGATAATGAATTTAAACTGTAGTGAACTGTTTATAAAGAAGTCTCAGTTACTGCCAAAAAACCCAACCTGAATGAAATATGGAACAGATTTGTGACTGAATAATTAGTGGTAGAGTAAAACGGGGGGGGCGGGGGGGAAGCAGCCCTTCTCAATTTTCAGATTATTGAGGGGAATAAAGTAATGGTTAGAATCTGGCACAGACATATTTCCAATCAAGAGAATTTAAAGAGGGCAGTGAAAGTAAGTCATAGCTAAAGATAGATATTAATAAACTGAATAGCAAAAAGCTGTGTAAGAATGTCTGCTTAAGTGAATCTGATTTGATGTATTGATTGTGTGCTTTATTTCTGGTTACTTTAACTGAATGTCTACCAGGTGGCTTATTTGCATTTTTGAGACTGTATATATTATTTATTTTAAATTATGTGTAGTAATTTGGAGTGACCAGCTACTGATTTTTCTTACCACAATTAGAGAAATGCCACTCTTGATTAAGTAGACATCAGTTAAGGTTATGCTAAAGAGGCCACTATTTTCCTGCCAGGGATAGAACATAAATTTTACTGCCAAGGTGTGTCTTTAATGTCAGTTGAAACCGAAATTCTGAAATAGTCTAATGGAAGGAGAGGAAAAAGAAATTATGGAGGATACTAAAGACTGTTGCAGTCACTTAACGTACTTCACAGAATGGACTCATTTTTCCCACTGAAGAAGTTGGTTGGATGCAGTGCCGTTTCTGTCCCCGTCTGCTGTGGGTGTCTCTGTGCCTGTGAAGGCTGAGAGAGAAGTTGTTTGAAAGACTCTGAAGCAAAAATATGTTTTTCAGTGTGTCCTTTTTCTTTTGCCTGAAATGTGCTTGGCAAGGACTTCTGCCTACTTTAGATTGTCCAAACTGCTCTAATTATTGCCAGCGTCTTAATATAGCTAGTGGTATGTTTTTTTTATTGCCAAGAAGACAATGGAAGTGCATGTGCAGCAAATATCTGTGTCTGTGCCGCTCACTCAGAAAAGAAGCTGTTTCAGGAATTATGGGGCTCTTGTTTTAAAGCTGTCATCCAGAGGTGAAGAGACTGTCCCCTTGGCCATCCAGAGCCAACACCTCTCTTTCACTTTACATAGCGGAAGTTGGAGGGTGAACAGCCAATGTTTAATCATTGTGAATGCTAGAACAGAAGAGGTGGTGATGACTATTTTATTTTTGGTTCTTAGAAGACAGAGGACCTTGGTACTGTCCTGTACTGTTCTTAGAAGACAGGTACCGTGGTAATAGTGTAGATTAGTGTGTAGTAGTGTATTTCCCATTACCTTGGAAATAGGAGTATGCGGATAGGTACTATTGCAACTTAATACCTCTTGATTTAAGGTACAAAGGAACCAACTTTCCCCTTTGCTGCTGACAGCAGGTGCTACCAAGAACAAGCAGTATTTTGCTTTTCCACTGGCTCTGCACCAGCTTACCTTTCCTTCAAAAGCAGAAAATGTACACAATGACTCTGAGTTTGTTTCTGAGTGCAGAATTTAGTAAACTCAGAGTAAACTCAGTCTTAGTTAGCAGCAGTAATTCCTTACATATCACCAATTTAACATTATATATCTCTTGTGATTTGCTCTTGCAATAGTGATGTATTTAAAGTTTTGTCAAGGGCCATACTAGTTGAAGTGGGTTTAGTCATCTTGTCATCTGCTGTCATGGAAGCTGATTTTAGTTGTTGGATTTTTATGCTCTTTCAATTAGAATGTGTCTTACAAGTACACTTGTGCTTTACAAAATACAAAAATCTTACAGATTCTCTAATTTGCCCGGTCTCCTGTCTTCCCCACAGCTGCTTCTACCTGTCATTTCTGTGGCTTGTTAGTCTGCGCTAACTGGAGTGTGTCTACATGGATTACATCTTTTATTAGAATAGTGGGACAGTCACAAAAAGCATATGGGAGGGAGCCAACAGGAGCTCTGGGTATGCAGGTGTATATGAAGAGGTGCTAGAAGCATTGAACTAAGAAGTCATCAGAAGGTTTTTCTCTGTTTGTAAAACAGATGCAAACAAGATACTTGTGGGGCAAAAAAAATACCACGGCTTTTCATTTTAAAGATGTACTGTTTTATAGGCATTCCTGATAAAACATGTTTTGTGGAAAAAGGTAATAAGGGAATATGAGAATTGGTTCAATATGTTGCATTGCTCCAGTGAGTGGTTAGGTGAAGAAGGTTGGGTGCCGCAACACCTGCTATTGAGTTATCTTCGCAGCGTGGTAATAGCACCAGTTTTTGTGGCAGTTAAAATCATTCTTATGGTTGAAACACTTTCGGAGGCTGTTTTACAAATTGGTGCCATCGGTTTTTCCACTTAAGCATTTTTTTCTGTTTTTTTTTCTCTATTTATCTGAAGAGGTAAAATATTTAGAGCCTGTTTTAAATTCCAAGTCTTTTGTTAGTGGACAGTGAAAAGAACAGTCAGTACCAATTTAAAGACACGTCTGAATGGTTTCTCTTTGAAAGAATTAAAAATGGTTGAACTTGGAATTTTACATGTCAAATTTCAAGGTATTTTATTAGCCAAGGCCCAGGCATGAGGGAGCTATGGGGGTCTGCCTTCTAGAACCAGTGCAGCTCACTGGCCTCCGTGCAGCTCCAGTGATTTCCCTTTAAAATGTCCTCATCGATGACAGATGCCAAACATAATGTTTTATTTCCTATTTTACATGGCATCATGCCCAATTTGGAGGATGTTTGCTTTCACAGATGATGATTCAGCTTTGCAGTGTCTGAGCATTTGCCTCTTCAGTTTGCTGCTTGGGTGTTACGAAGTGCAGCTTGGAACCAGCCCTTGAGACGGACAGAGCTACAGAGAACACACAGGATAAGCACCATAACAGTGCAGTCAAATCACTGCTTCAGGTGCACTTTGGGTGTCTGCTGCTGGTTGTGCTTTGTCCTTTAATCTTGGTGTGGTGCACTGAGGTGGAGAATTCGTGCATGCGTTGTCCACTCTCAGCAGATGCTGATCAGACTGCAGTTGCTGCAATGTGTAGACCTTGCTTTCTAACAAGTAACTTGCACCACATCACAACACCCAGGAAGCTTTTTTTGTTGCTGTTGTTTTTAACTCATTTCCCGTATAAAGTTGTTTGGGTTTTTTTGATGAAAATGAAACAAGATAAACAGTGTAAGTTTCATTAAACCAAGCTTACTTTGACTATTTTTTTAATAATAATAGAAATATAATAATAGAGATGAAAGGGTATGAATGAAGCCCAAAGCATTTTATCTTTGCAAAAGGAAAATGTGTTAGCACTGGACTGACCACTGTTTTACTCGGGATTATGCATAACTGACCGTGAACTTAAACCATATTTATTCATGAAAATTTGTTTTCAGACAGGTAGGCAAAGTGCCTTAGGATAATGCACTGATGTAGTGAATCTGCATCTGTAATGGTGAGCGTTATCACAGAGAGCAGATCTTACTTGTTCGGAAGGTGAATTTTGTGGTAGTATTTGAACAAAGAGGGGAGGTGGCAGTCTGTGCAGGGAGAAACATGGGGAGAAGGCAGGCACGTAAGGAAGTGGTCTCCCGTGCCATACCAATGAACTAAAGCTGTAAGCAAGCAGGTATTTGCAGATTTCTGAAGGGGGAGGGATTGGGGGAAAAGAACTTGTAGTAGAAGGAAAGATACCTTTGAAAAGCAACACCAAGGCAAATTGCATTGGGACAATGCAAGTATAATAGCGGTGTTACAGCTGTGTCATAGTGGAGGCTTGTGAAAGAGGTAAAGCAGGAACAGCGTGCTTTATACTTTGTGTGTCTTTCTCTCTTCTCTTCCACCCCCTCAGCTGATCTAATAAATGTGATTTTGCATCCAGCAGCTTGCCTGCTGCAACACGAGTCAGTTTTTCCTTCTGCCCTCTGAACAGAAGATGCTGCATCCCTCTCCTTACAGTGGTTCTGGCATTTGTCAGGCTATTCATTAAGCTGATTCAGTTCACGAACCAGTTAGAGGTTTGTGTGTGATGGTGTTGAATTAATTTCTATTAGTGAGCTGATAAGATTCACTGAACAAAGGGCAACCCACTTGAACACCAGAGCACAAGCTAAGCCGCAGCGCTGGATGGTAAGGCAGCAAGAAGTCTGGCATTAGCCAGGGGCAGACCATCCCTTTGCAGGGCATCAAACTGATCTTTTAGGTTGGCTGAGCCGCGTGATCAAACCTGTATTTCAAACTTCTGTATAAAATGGCACCATTCTCTCTTCAGTGCATGGAGATTTAGAGGAACATGCTTTGTACTGCCTGGAAAAATACTCCCAGAAAATCAGCATTATTTTAAGCCTGCCGTGCCTCAAAGTGGAATGACAATTGGTTGAGACCTGTTTTGATTGCTTATGTTACATCCTGTCAATAAAAGCCTGGACAATACTCCCTGCTTATCTAAAACAATCCATTCAACCTACAGTTAAGGTAACTCTCTTGAACTTTTGTGTTCCCTGACTAATTTTCTAGTGTTAATGATGATATTTTGGTTTGCTTAAACTGTTCTAGAAATATGCAGACTGAGTATTAAACATATCCTGACATCATCCAGATCTGCCTGGAATCACTTCTCTTCTTTTGTAGTGGCTTTTGGGGAACATTTTAGGCATTGGAGCTGTCTGTTAGAAACAAAAGGAATGGGGAAATTCATCTCCNGAAAAAAAAAAACCAAACCTCCAGCATTAGAGTGAAGATTCATTTAGCCCATAGGGATGATAATACAGATTTTTGCAGTACAGACTGAATTTTAAGTTATTGTAAATACTCCTGCTGACTGGACTGCAGGCTTCTGGTACACTGTACCTGAAGAAGATGCAGCAGGTCTAGCTAACATAGCAAGTAGCAGGCACTAGGTATTTTTAAGGAAAAGGAGAATGTGGCAGGTTGTAACCTCTGGGCGGCAGCAGTGAACAATTTTCCATGCACTGGACTTTCCACCAGCAGACCCAGCTACCTTGCCCGTTCTCACGGGGCGCTGCGGCCCCCATCACAGTGAGAGGCAACCTGTGTGCGATTTCCTGAATTTTCCAGAATTTCTGGAGCTTGATGTTTGGGGTTTGTTTTGGGGTTGTTTTTGCGT